>JAJQJQ010000073.1:0-676605 GCA_028622995.1 Panagrolaimus kolymaensis
CCTAAGCCTAAGCCTAAGCCTAAGCCTAAGCCTAAAGCCTAAGCCTAAGCCTAAGCCTAAGCCTAAGCCTAAGCCTAAGCCTAAGCCTAAGCCTAAGCCTAAGCCTAAGCCTAAGCTAAGCCTAAGCCTAAGCCTAAGCCTAAGCCTAAGCCTAAGCCTAAGCCTAAGCCTAAGCCTAAGCCTAAGCCTAGCCTAGCCTAAGCCTAAGCCTAAGCCTAAGCCTAAGCTAAGCCTAAGCCTAAGCCTAAGCCTAAGCCTAAGCCTAAGCCTAAGCCTAAGCCTAAGCCTAAGCCTAAGCCTAAGCCTAAGCCTAAGCCTAAGCCTAAGCCTAAGCCTAAGCCTAAGCCTAAGCCTAAGCCCTAAGCCTAAGCCTAAGCCTAAGCCTAAGCCTAAGCCTAAGCCTAAGCCTAAGCCTAAGCCTAAGCCTAAGCCTAAGCCTAAGCCTAAGCCTAAGCCTAAGCCTAAGCCTAAGCCTAAGCCTAAGCCTAAGCCTAAGCCTAAGCCTAAGCCTAAGCCTAAGCCTAAGCCTAAGCCTAAGCCTAAGCCTAAGCCTAAGCCTAAGCCTAAGCCTAAGCCTAAGCCTAAGCCTAAGCCTAAGCCTAAGCCTAAGCCTAAGCCTAAGCCTAAGCCTAAGCCTAAGCCTAAGCCTAAGCCTAAGCCTAAGCCTAAGCCTAAGCCTAAGCCTAAGCCTAAGCCTAAGCCTAAGCCTAAGCCTAAGCCTAAGCCTAAGCCTAAGCCTAAGCCTAAGCCTAAGCCTAAGCCTAAGCCTAAGCCTAAGCCTAAGCCTAAGCCTAAGCCTAAGCCTAAGCCTAAGCCTAAGCCTAAGCCTAGCCTAAGCCTAAGCCTAAGCCTACTAGCCTAAGCCTAAGCCTAAGCCTAAGCCTAAGCCTAAGCCTAAGCCTAAGCCTAAGCCTAAGCCTAAGCCTAAGCCTAAGCCTAAGCCTAAGCCTAAGCCTAAGCCTAAGCCTAAGCCTAAGCCTAAGCCTAAGCCTAAGCCTAAGCCTAAGCCTAAGCCTAAGCCTAAGCCTAAGCCTAAGCCTAAGCCTAAGCCTAAGCCTAAGCCTAAGCCTAAGCCTAAGCCTAAGCCTAAGCCTAAGCCTAAGCCTAAGCCTAAGCCTAAGCCTAAGCCTAAGCCTAAGCCTAAGCCTAAGCCTAAGCCTAAGCCTAAGCCTAAGCCTAAGCCTAAGCCTAAGCCTAAGCCTAAGCCTAAGCCTAAGCCTAAGCCTAAGCCTAAGCCTAAGCCTAAGCCTAAGCCTAAGCCTAAGCCTAAGCCTAAGCCTAAGCCTAAGCCTAAGCCTAAGCCTAAGCCTAAGCCTAAGCCTAAGCCTAAGCCTAAGCCTAAGCCTAAGCCTAAGCCTAAGCCTAAGCCTAAGCCTAAGCCTAAGCCTAAGCCTAAGCCTAAGCCTAAGCCTAAGCCTAAGCCTAAGCCTAAGCCTAAGCCTAAGCCTAAGCCTAAGCCTAAGCCTAAGCCTAAGCCTAAGCCTAAGCCTAAGCCTAAGCCTAAGCCTAAGCCTAAGCCTAAGCCTAAGCCTAAGCCTAAGCCTAAGCCTAAGCCTAAGCCTAAGCCTAAGCCTAAGCCTAAGCCTAAGCCTAAGCCTAAGCCTAAGCCTAAGCCTAAGCCTAAGCCTAAGCCTAAGCCTAAGCCTAAGCCTAAGCCTAAGCCTAAGCCTAAGCCTAAGCCTAAGCCTAAGCCTAAGCCTAAGCCTAAGCCTAAGCCTAAGCCTAAGCCTAAGCCTAAGCCTAAGCCTAAGCCTAAGCCTAAGCCTAAGCCTAAGCCTAAGCCTAAGCCTAAGCCTAAGCCTAAGCCTAAGCCTAAGCCTAAGCCTAAGCCTAAGCCTAAGCCTAAGCCTAAGCCTAAGCCTAAGCCTAAGCCTAAGCCTAAGCCTAAGCCTAAGCCTAAGCCTAAGCCTAAGCCTAAGCCTAAGCCTAAGCCTAAGCCTAAGCCTAAGCCTAAGCCTAAGCCTAAGCCTAAGCCTAAGCCTAAGCCTAAGCCTAAGCCTAAGCCTAAGCCTAAGCCTAAGCCTAAGCCTAAGCCTAAGCCTAAGCCTAAGCCTAAGCCTAAGCCTAAGCCTAAGCCTAAGCCTAAGCCTAAGCCTAAGCCTAAGCCTAAGCCTAAGCCTAAGCCTAAGCCTAAGCCTAAGCCTAAGCCTAAGCCTAAGCCTAAGCCTAAGCCTAAGCCTAAGCCTAAGCCTAAGCCTAAGCCTAAGCCTAAGCCTAAGCCTAAGCCTAAGCCTAAGCCTAAGCCTAAGCCTAAGCCTAAGCCTAAGCCTAAGCCTAAGCCTAAGCCTAAGCCTAAGCCTAAGCCTAAGCCTAAGCCTAAGCCTAAGCCTAAGCCTAAGCCTAAGCCTAAGCCTAAGCCTAAGCCTAAGCCTAAGCCTAAGCCTAAGCCTAAGCCTAAGCCTAAGCCTAAGCCTAAGCCTAAGCCTAAGCCTAAGCCTAAGCCTAAGCCTAAGCCTAAGCCTAAGCCTAAGCCTAAGCCTAAGCCTAAGCCTAAGCCTAAGCCTAAGCCTAAGCCTAAGCCTAAGCCTAAGCCTAAGCCTAAGCCTAAGCCTAAGCCTAAGCCTAAGCCTAAGCCTAAGCCTAAGCCTAAGCCTAAGCCTAAGCCTAAGCCTAAGCCTAAGCCTAAGCCTAAGCCTAAGCCTAAGCCTAAGCCTAAGCCTAAGCCTAAGCCTAAGCCTAAGCCTAAGCCTAAGCCTAAGCCTAAGCCTAAGCCTAAGCCTAAGCCTAAGCCTAAGCCTAAGCCTAAGCCTAAGCCTAAGCCTAAGCCTAAGCCTAAGCCTAAGCCTAAGCCTAAGCCTAAGCCTAAGCCTAAGCCTAAGCCTAAGCCTAAGCCTAAGCCTAAGCCTAAGCCTAAGCCTAAGCCTAAGCCTAAGCCTAAGCCTAAGCCTAAGCCTAAGCCTAAGCCTAAGCCTAAGCCTAAGCCTAAGCCTAAGCCTAAGCCTAAGCCTAAGCCTAAGCCTAAGCCTAAGCCTAAGCCTAAGCCTAAGCCTAAGCCTAAGCCTAAGCCTAAGCCTAAGCCTAAGCCTAAGCCTAAGCCTAAGCCTAAGCCTAAGCCTAAGCCTAAGCCTAAGCCTAAGCCTAAGCCTAAGCCTAAGCCTAAGCCTAAGCCTAAGCCTAAGCCTAAGCCTAAGCCTAAGCCTAAGCCTAAGCCTAAGCCTAAGCCTAAGCCTAAGCCTAAGCCTAAGCCTAAGCCTAAGCCTAAGCCTAAGCCTAAGCCTAAGCCTAAGCCTAAGCCTAAGCCTAAGCCTAAGCCTAAGCCTAAGCCTAAGCCTAAGCCTAAGCCTAAGCCTAAGCCTAAGCCTAAGCCTAAGCCTAAGCCTAAGCCTAAGCCTAAGCCTAAGCCTAAGCCTAAGCCTAAGCCTAAGCCTAAGCCTAAGCCTAAGCCTAAGCCTAAGCCTAAGCCTAAGCCTAAGCCTAAGCCTAAGCCTAAGCCTAAGCCTAAGCCTAAGCCTAAGCCTAAGCCTAAGCCTAAGCCTAAGCCTAAGCCTAAGCCTAAGCCTAAGCCTAAGCCTAAGCCTAAGCCTAAGCCTAAGCCTAAGCCTAAGCCTAAGCCTAAGCCTAAGCCTAAGCCTAAGCCTAAGCCTAAGCCTAAGCCTAAGCCTAAGCCTAAGCCTAAGCCTAAGCCTAAGCCTAAGCCTAAGCCTAAGCCTAAGCCTAAGCCTAAGCCTAAGCCTAAGCCTAAGCCTAAGCCTAAGCCTAAGCCTAAGCCTAAGCCTAAGCCTAAGCCTAAGCCTAAGCCTAAGCCTAAGCCTAAGCCTAAGCCTAAGCCTAAGCCTAAGCCTAAGCCTAAGCCTAAGCCTAAGCCTAAGCCTAAGCCTAAGCCTAAGCCTAAGCCTAAGCCTAAGCCTAAGCCTAAGCCTAAGCCTAAGCCTAAGCCTAAGCCTAAGCCTAAGCCTAAGCCTAAGCCTAAGCCTAAGCCTAAGCCTAAGCCTAAGCCTAAGCCTAAGCCTAAGCCTAAGCCTAAGCCTAAGCCTAAGCCTAAGCCTAAGCCTAAGCCTAAGCCTAAGCCTAAGCCTAAGCCTAAGCCTAAGCCTAAGCCTAAGCCTAAGCCTAAGCCTAAGCCTAAGCCTAAGCCTAAGCCTAAGCCTAAGCCTAAGCCTAAGCCTAAGCCTAAGCCTAAGCCTAAGCCTAAGCCTAAGCCTAAGCCTAAGCCTAAGCCTAAGCCTAAGCCTAAGCCTAAGCCTAAGCCTAAGCCTAAGCCTAAGCCTAAGCCTAAGCCTAAGCCTAAGCCTAAGCCTAAGCCTAAGCCTAAGCCTAAGCCTAAGCCTAAGCCTAAGCCTAAGCCTAAGCCTAAGCCTAAGCCTAAGCCTAAGCCTAAGCCTAAGCCTAAGCCTAAGCCTAAGCCTAAGCCTAAGCCTAAGCCTAAGCCTAAGCCTAAGCCTAAGCCTAAGCCTAAGCCTAAGCCTAAGCCTAAGCCTAAGCCTAAGCCTAAGCCTAAGCCTAAGCCTAAGCCTAAGCCTAAGCCTAAGCCTAAGCCTAAGCCTAAGCCTAAGCCTAAGCCTAAGCCTAAGCCTAAGCCTAAGCCTAAGCCTAAGCCTAAGCCTAAGCCTAAGCCTAAGCCTAAGCCTAAGCCTAAGCCTAAGCCTAAGCCTAAGCCTAAGCCTAAGCCTAAGCCTAAGCCTAAGCCTAAGCCTAAGCCTAAGCCTAAGCCTAAGCCTAAGCCTAAGCCTAAGCCTAAGCCTAAGCCTAAGCCTAAGCCTAAGCCTAAGCCTAAGCCTAAGCCTAAGCCTAAGCCTAAGCCTAAGCCTAAGCCTAAGCCTAAGCCTAAGCCTAAGCCTAAGCCTAAGCCTAAGCCTAAGCCTAAGCCTAAGCCTAAGCCTAAGCCTAAGCCTAAGCCTAAGCCTAAGCCTAAGCCTAAGCCTAAGCCTAAGCCTAAGCCTAAGCCTAAGCCTAAGCCTAAGCCTAAGCCTAAGCCTAAGCCTAAGCCTAAGCCTAAGCCTAAGCCTAAGCCTAAGCCTAAGCCTAAGCCTAAGCCTAAGCCTAAGCCTAAGCCTAAGCCTAAGCCTAAGCCTAAGCCTAAGCCTAAGCCTAAGCCTAAGCCTAAGCCTAAGCCTAAGCCTAAGCCTAAGCCTAAGCCTAAGCCTAAGCCTAAGCCTAAGCCTAAGCCTAAGCCTAAGCCTAAGCCTAAGCCTAAGCCTAAGCCTAAGCCTAAGCCTAAGCCTAAGCCTAAGCCTAAGCCTAAGCCTAAGCCTAAGCCTAAGCCTAAGCCTAAGCCTAAGCCTAAGCCTAAGCCTAAGCCTAAGCCTAAGCCTAAGCCTAAGCCTAAGCCTAAGCCTAAGCCTAAGCCTAAGCCTAAGCCTAAGCCTAAGCCTAAGCCTAAGCCTAAGCCTAAGCCTAAGCCTAAGCCTAAGCCTAAGCCTAAGCCTAAGCCTAAGCCTAAGCCTAAGCCTAAGCCTAAGCCTAAGCCTAAGCCTAAGCCTAAGCCTAAGCCTAAGCCTAAGCCTAAGCCTAAGCCTAAGCCTAAGCCTAAGCCTAAGCCTAAGCCTAAGCCTAAGCCTAAGCCTAAGCCTAAGCCTAAGCCTAAGCCTAAGCCTAAGCCTAAGCCTAAGCCTAAGCCTAAGCCTAAGCCTAAGCCTAAGCCTAAGCCTAAGCCTAAGCCTAAGCCTAAGCCTAAGCCTAAGCCTAAGCCTAAGCCTAAGCCTAAGCCTAAGCCTAAGCCTAAGCCTAAGCCTAAGCCTAAGCCTAAGCCTAAGCCTAAGCCTAAGCCTAAGCCTAAGCCTAAGCCTAAGCCTAAGCCTAAGCCTAAGCCTAAGCCTAAGCCTAAGCCTAAGCCTAAGCCTAAGCCTAAGCCTAAGCCTAAGCCTAAGCCTAAGCCTAAGCCTAAGCCTAAGCCTAAGCCTAAGCCTAAGCCTAAGCCTAAGCCTAAGCCTAAGCCTAAGCCTAAGCCTAAGCCTAAGCCTAAGCCTAAGCCTAAGCCTAAGCCTAAGCCTAAGCCTAAGCCTAAGCCTAAGCCTAAGCCTAAGCCTAAGCCTAAGCCTAAGCCTAAGCCTAAGCCTAAGCCTAAGCCTAAGCCTAAGCCTAAGCCTAAAGCCTAAGCCTAAGCCTAAGCCTAAGCCTAAGCCTAAGCCTAAGCCTAAGCCTAAGCCTAAGCCTAAGCCTAAGCCTAAGCCTAAGCCTAAGCCTAAGCCTAAGCCTAAGCCTAAGCCTAAGCCTAAGCCTAAGCCTAAGCCTAAGCCTAAGCCTAAGCCTAAGCCTAAGCCTAAGCCTAAGCCTAAGCCTAAGCCTAAGCCTAAGCCTAAGCCTAAGCCTAAGCCTAAGCCTAAGCCTAAGCCTAAGCCTAAGCCTAAGCCTAAGCCTAAGCCTAAGCCTAAGCCTAAGCCTAAGCCTAAGCCTAAGCCTAAGCCTAAGCCTAAGCCTAAGCCTAAGCCTAAGCCTAAGCCTAAGCCTAAGCCTAAGCCTAAGCCTAAGCCTAAGCCTAAGCCTAAGCCTAAGCCTAAGCCTAAGCCTAAGCCTAAGCCTAAGCCTAAGCCTAAGCCTAAGCCTAAGCCTAAGCCTAAGCCTAAGCCTAAGCCTAAGCCTAAGCCTAAGCCTAAGCCTAAGCCTAAGCCTAAGCCTAAGCCTAAGCCTAAGCCTAAGCCTAAGCCTAAGCCTAAGCCTAAGCCTAAGCCTAAGCCTAAGCCTAAGCCTAAGCCTAAGCCTAAGCCTAAGCCTAAGCCTAAGCCTAAGCCTAAGCCTAAGCCTAAGCCTAAGCCTAAGCCTAAGCCTAAGCCTAAGCCTAAGCCTAAGCCTAAGCCTAAGCCTAAGCCTAAGCCTAAGCCTAAGCCTAAGCCTAAGCCTAAGCCTAAGCCTAAGCCTAAGCCTAAGCCTAAGCCTAAGCCTAAGCCTAAGCCTAAGCCTAAGCCTAAGCCTAAGCCTAAGCCTAAGCCTAAGCCTAAGCCTAAGCCTAAGCCTAAGCCTAAGCCTAAGCCTAAGCCTAAGCCTAAGCCTAAGCCTAAGCCTAAGCCTAAGCCTAAGCCTAAGCCTAAGCCTAAGCCTAAGCCTAAGCCTAAGCCTAAGCCTAAGCCTAAGCCTAAGCCTAAGCCTAAGCCTAAGCCTAAGCCTAAGCCTAAGCCTAAGCCTAAGCCTAAGCCTAAGCCTAAGCCTAAGCCTAAGCCTAAGCCTAAGCCTAAGCCTAAGCCTAAGCCTAAGCCTAAGCCTAAGCCTAAGCCTAAGCCTAAGCCTAAGCCTAAGCCTAAGCCTAAGCCTAAGCCTAAGCCTAAGCCTAAGCCTAAGCCTAAGCCTAAGCCTAAGCCTAAGCCTAAGCCTAAGCCTAAGCCTAAGCCTAAGCCTAAGCCTAAGCCTAAGCCTAAGCCTAAGCCTAAGCCTAAGCCTAAGCCTAAGCCTAAGCCTAAGCCTAAGCCTAAGCCTAAGCCTAAGCCTAAGCCTAAGCCTAAGCCTAAGCCTAAGCCTAAGCCTAAGCCTAAGCCTAAGCCTAAGCCTAAGCCTAAGCCTAAGCCTAAGCCTAAGCCTAAGCCTAAGCCTAAGCCTAAGCCTAAGCCTAAGCCTAAGCCTAAGCCTAAGCCTAAGCCTAAGCCTAAGCCTAAGCCTAAGCCTAAGCCTAAGCCTAAGCCTAAGCCTAAGCCTAAGCCTAAGCCTAAGCCTAAGCCTAAGCCTAAGCCTAAGCCTAAGCCTAAGCCTAAGCCTAAGCCTAAGCCTAAGCCTAAGCCTAAGCCTAAGCCTAAGCCTAAGCCTAAGCCTAAGCCTAAGCCTAAGCCTAAGCCTAAGCCTAAGCCTAAGCCTAAGCCTAAGCCTAAGCCTAAGCCTAAGCCTAAGCCTAAGCCTAAGCCTAAGCCTAAGCCTAAGCCTAAGCCTAAGCCTAAGCCTAAGCCTAAGCCTAAGCCTAAGCCTAAGCCTAAGCCTAAGCCTAAGCCTAAGCCTAAGCCTAAGCCTAAGCCTAAGCCTAAGCCTAAGCCTAAGCCTAAGCCTAAGCCTAAGCCTAAGCCTAAGCCTAAGCCTAAGCCTAAGCCTAAGCCTAAGCCTAAGCCTAAGCCTAAGCCTAAGCCTAAGCCTAAGCCTAAGCCTAAGCCTAAGCCTAAGCCTAAGCCTAAGCCTAAGCCTAAGCCTAAGCCTAAGCCTAAGCCTAAGCCTAAGCCTAAGCCTAAGCCTAAGCCTAAGCCTAAGCCTAAGCCTAAGCCTAAGCCTAAGCCTAAGCCTAAGCCTAAGCCTAAGCCTAAGCCTAAGCCTAAGCCTAAGCCTAAGCCTAAGCCTAAGCCTAAGCCTAAGCCTAAGCCTAAGCCTAAGCCTAAGCCTAAGCCTAAGCCTAAGCCTAAGCCTAAGCCTAAGCCTAAGCCTAAGCCTAAGCCTAAGCCTAAGCCTAAGCCTAAGCCTAAGCCTAAGCCTAAGCCTAAGCCTAAGCCTAAGCCTAAGCCTAAGCCTAAGCCTAAGCCTAAGCCTAAGCCTAAGCCTAAGCCTAAGCCTAAGCCTAAGCCTAAGCCTAAGCCTAAGCCTAAGCCTAAGCCTAAGCCTAAGCCTAAGCCTAAGCCTAAGCCTAAGCCTAAGCCTAAGCCTAAGCCTAAGCCTAAGCCTAAGCCTAAGCCTAAGCCTAAGCCTAAGCCTAAGCCTAAGCCTAAGCCTAAGCCTAAGCCTAAGCCTAAGCCTAAGCCTAAGCCTAAGCCTAAGCCTAAGCCTAAGCCTAAGCCTAAGCCTAAGCCTAAGCCTAAGCCTAAGCCTAAGCCTAAGCCTAAGCCTAAGCCTAAGCCTAAGCCTAAGCCTAAGCCTAAGCCTAAGCCTAAGCCTAAGCCTAAGCCTAAGCCTAAGCCTAAGCCTAAGCCTAAGCCTAAGCCTAAGCCTAAGCCTAAGCCTAAGCCTAAGCCTAAGCCTAAGCCTAAGCCTAAGCCTAAGCCTAAGCCTAAGCCTAAGCCTAAGCCTAAGCCTAAGCCTAAGCCTAAGCCTAAGCCTAAGCCTAAGCCTAAGCCTAAGCCTAAGCCTAAGCCTAAGCCTAAGCCTAAGCCTAAGCCTAAGCCTAAGCCTAAGCCTAAGCCTAAGCCTAAGCCTAAGCCTAAGCCTAAGCCTAAGCCTAAGCCTAAGCCTAAGCCTAAGCCTAAGCCTAAGCCTAAGCCTAAGCCTAAGCCTAAGCCTAAGCCTAAGCCTAAGCCTAAGCCTAAGCCTAAGCCTAAGCCTAAGCCTAAGCCTAAGCCTAAGCCTAAGCCTAAGCCTAAGCCTAAGCCTAAGCCTAAGCCTAAGCCTAAGCCTAAGCCTAAGCCTAAGCCTAAGCCTAAGCCTAAGCCTAAGCCTAAGCCTAAGCCTAAGCCTAAGCCTAAGCCTAAGCCTAAGCCTAAGCCTAAGCCTAAGCCTAAGCCTAAGCCTAAGCCTAAGCCTAAGCCTAAGCCTAAGCCTAAGCCTAAGCCTAAGCCTAAGCCTAAGCCTAAGCCTAAGCCTAAGCCTAAGCCTAAGCCTAAGCCTAAGCCTAAGCCTAAGCCTAAGCCTAAGCCTAAGCCTAAGCCTAAGCCTAAGCCTAAGCCTAAGCCTAAGCCTAAGCCTAAGCCTAAGCCTAAGCCTAAGCCTAAGCCTAAGCCTAAGCCTAAGCCTAAGCCTAAGCCTAAGCCTAAGCCTAAGCCTAAGCCTAAGCCTAAGCCTAAGCCTAAGCCTAAGCCTAAGCCTAAGCCTAAGCCTAAGCCTAAGCCTAAGCCTAAGCCTAAGCCTAAGCCTAAGCCTAAGCCTAAGCCTAAGCCTAAGCCTAAGCCTAAGCCTAAGCCTAAGCCTAAGCCTAAGCCTAAGCCTAAGCCTAAGCCTAAGCCTAAGCCTAAGCCTAAGCCTAAGCCTAAGCCTAAGCCTAAGCCTAAGCCTAAGCCTAAGCCTAAGCCTAAGCCTAAGCCTAAGCCTAAGCCTAAGCCTAAGCCTAAGCCTAAGCCTAAGCCTAAGCCTAAGCCTAAGCCTAAGCCTAAGCCTAAGCCTAAGCCTAAGCCTAAGCCTAAGCCTAAGCCTAAGCCTAAGCCTAAGCCTAAGCCTAAGCCTAAGCCTAAGCCTAAGCCTAAGCCTAAGCCTAAGCCTAAGCCTAAGCCTAAGCCTAAGCCTAAGCCTAAGCCTAAGCCTAAGCCTAAGCCTAAGCCTAAGCCTAAGCCTAAGCCTAAGCCTAAGCCTAAGCCTAAGCCTAAGCCTAAGCCTAAGCCTAAGCCTAAGCCTAAGCCTAAGCCTAAGCCTAAGCCTAAGCCTAAGCCTAAGCCTAAGCCTAAGCCTAAGCCTAAGCCTAAGCCTAAGCCTAAGCCTAAGCCTAAGCCTAAGCCTAAGCCTAAGCCTAAGCCTAAGCCTAAGCCTAAGCCTAAGCCTAAGCCTAAGCCTAAGCCTAAGCCTAAGCCTAAGCCTAAGCCTAAGCCTAAGCCTAAGCCTAAGCCTAAGCCTAAGCCTAAGCCTAAGCCTAAGCCTAAGCCTAAGCCTAAGCCTAAGCCTAAGCCTAAGCCTAAGCCTAAGCCTAAGCCTAAGCCTAAGCCTAAGCCTAAGCCTAAGCCTAAGCCTAAGCCTAAGCCTAAGCCTAAGCCTAAGCCTAAGCCTAAGCCTAAGCCTAAGCCTAAGCCTAAGCCTAAGCCTAAGCCTAAGCCTAAGCCTAAGCCTAAGCCTAAGCCTAAGCCTAAGCCTAAGCCTAAGCCTAAGCCTAAGCCTAAGCCTAAGCCTAAGCCTAAGCCTAAGCCTAAGCCTAAGCCTAAGCCTAAGCCTAAGCCTAAGCCTAAGCCTAAGCCTAAGCCTAAGCCTAAGCCTAAGCCTAAGACACATGTACTTAGACATGCATGGCTTAATCTTTGAAATGACCACATCAATCAGACAGGATCAATCAGATATATGCACATTTTGTGTAAAATATCTTACCAAAGATCAACGTTGATACCATACGGGCGGAATATGGATTTATATCAACCGATGACATATATATGTCACATCGCTTTTTCCAATAATTATATACGTAAAGTATATTTATAAGCAACTTTCGTTAAACTTATGACCAGCATAATAGATAAACGTACGAGCAAACAGCACTTATGTCTGTCACGCTCTTATATCTCAAGAGACCTCGAAATCATCAGTACGAGCATTTCGCAACTACCGATATCCATTCAAGGGATCCATGAAAAAAACCAAAAAAAAATGAAAAAGAATCAAAAACAAGCCCATTTGGCATTAAATTTTCAATTTTTTGCACTTTTTTGAGTTTTTTTCATTTCACAAATGCAAGTTCCCGATGTATGTGTACGGATGTCGGGAAAAAAAAGTGCCCTTTTTTTGGTCCAAAAGTGCTTAATATGGTTCAGAATCGTTATTTTTGAGGTTTTTTTGATATTTGGAATCCATATTTTATCGATTTCGATAATTATTTGCGCATAAATATGCAAATTTCCGAAAAATGCCAAAATTTCGCAAAAAATGAAATTTTCAGAATTTTACCACAATTTATTCCTGATGCTAAAAACACTAGATTTGAACGAATTTGAGGTTTTTAAAACGTTTGGTGCACTTCATTTTGCATGTTTATGCATATTTTGTGCATAAATTTGAATTTTTATATGCTTTATTTTACCATATTGTAGCATAAATCATCAACGGCTTTGGCAGGTTCCATTCATCAATATAAGGAACACGTTGATTGAAAAGTGGCTAACACAAAATATACGTTACATGATTATGGCTAACGCATATAATGCGTTACATCAGGTAACGCAATAACACTGTTCCATGAAAATGTGTAACACAATAAATGTATTCCATCCAAATGGGTAACACAAACCATGCGTTACATCAAATGGATAACACATTGTAAAGGTTTCATGAATGAACAACGTCTTCAATGCGTACCATGAATATGACTAACATAATCTATGTGTTCCTTGTAATGTATAACATGGAATATGTTTACCTTGTAATGAATAAGGCAAAATATAAGTTCCTTGAAATGAATAATGCGGAATATGCGTACCTTGAAATAAATAACAATAAATAAACGTTCCATGAAATGGCTAACGATTTTTATGCGTTACATCAAAATGGCTAACGATATTTATGTATTTCAGCAAAATGACTAAAGCGGATAAGGTGTTCCGCGAAATGGATAACTGAAAATATACGTTCCTTGACATGAATAATACAAAATATACGTTTATTGATATGGATAACGAAATTTATTTTTTTCTGCAAAATGGATAACGTAAAATATGCGTACCATGAAATGGCTAACTGAAAATATGTGTTCCTTGGAAATGGCTAAAGATATTTAGGTATATCAGCAAAATGGATAACACTAATTATGCTTTTATTGAAAATGTCTAACGCAAAATATGCGTTATTGAATAATGTCTAACGCAAAATATGGGTTGGAAACGTTGAATGAAAACCTTGCATGGGATCGATTTTCGACAACCATCTAAAGGCTTTCCAAAATATATGGTGAAATAATTTAAGCTATTTAGGGATATTTGGTGACATACCTTTATGCATTTCTGGTTATTTGGTTGCATACTTTATGACTTTTTGGGATATTTGGTGAGATATTTTATCAATTTTTGGGATATTTGGTGACATACTTTATGACTTTTTGGGATATTTGGTTGCAAAGATTAATGAATTTTGGGATATTTTTTTGACTGACTTCATGAATCTTTGGTTTATTTGGTGACATAATATTTATGAATTTTTGGATGATGGAATAGCTTACTTTTTTAAATTTTTGGGTGATGGAATAGCTTACTTTTTTAAATTTTTGGATGATGGAATAGCTTACTTTTTTAAATTTTTGGATGATGGAATAGCTTACTTTTTGGATTGGTTTCTTTTGTAAGGGTTATTATTATTGATTTTTTTTTCTGAATTTTTGATGCGGATGCATTTTGACAGGCTTTATGTAAATTTTTAAAATGAGTGGTAAAATATGGAGCCATAAATATGAGACCTTATATGATCTCATATTTATGGCTCCAATCAAAGTAAAGTGTCGTTTTTTTTAAAGGGGTGATAAAAAAAGCCATCGACAGAAGATTAAAATCAAAGTGAAAATGCAAAAAAAGCAATACCATACACTCTTTTTTCCAAGTGTATGCATCCTTTTTTAACAACAACATTTTCACCCGAGATTTACCTTCTGCCGATGGCTATTTGATGTTTTTTAAAAATGTGATTGTATGCCTAAATATTTTGACATACAACTGCACACCTTTATTCACTCTTGCATATTACAATATGGTATGTGGGGGTTGATTATTTTTTTCAACCAACCTAGCATCCAAATTGCATGCATACATATTCTCATGCATAATCCATGGCTATTTCATTTTTTGATGGAACGTTATCCATGCATGATTTATTAGACATATAGCCTTTTTTCATAGTAGGTAAGACCCAACCATGCCACCATTATTTGGTGTTACTGCATATGCAGAAACCCATAAAATGGGTATATTTCGCTCACCTTAATGCAAACCACGCATTTTGAAAAGATTCTTTTATGCATTTTTCAAAATCTTTGTTTGTGAAACACAATTTTTTGAAAATTATGTCAGTGAAACACAATTTTTTGTGTACATTCATATTCAAGATGGATGTGAAACACAAAAAACGCTTAAAAAATGCGCTTAAAGCTTTCACATCTCAAAGGCCCTCCCCTCCCCTGGGGTATGGACCTCCTTTGAGATGAATGTGAAACACAAAAAATGTTCACTTAAACAGATCATCCGATCTTTGGCTAAGTCTCAACAGATCGCAGCATAAACGCTGCTCTACTGAGAACAACACCAAGATCAGTAATCAAGTAGTTTGCAAGAAATCTTACACCCCGGCACTATACCTTAGTAATTAAGGCTTTGTCAAAAGAACCAGATTTACCCAATTCTTTCAAGACATATAATGGGGCAATACTACATCCGAAGATGCATACTTTAGCCATACTCGACACCGAGATGCAAAAGTATTATTGCTAATCGTCTAGGATGGATTCTGACTTAGAGGCTTTCAGTCATAAGCCACCAGACGTAGCATCACGCCATTACTCTATCGAGTAAGCGTATATACCAAATGTCTGGACCTGCGGTTCCTCTCGTACTAAGCAGGACTACTATCGCAATAACTATTACGGCTCTAAGAATTACTTTTTCTTAACTCGTTTTTGATATTACACATAATAATACCTTTTGCTTAACAAAGATACAAATATTCGATTAAACTGTATATGATTAATGATACAAACAGACAAATGTGTTTCCTTGAAATCATTAGTACGAGAATTTCGTTACTACCTTCACTCATTGAAGCGATCTATGAAAAAAAACATCTAAACAAAAGGACGAGTGAAAACACATTGGAAAAAGTAAAGAATTACTGCTTTAAACTTTTGATTCTTTTTTTCATTTCGCAAATGCATTTTCGACGTCAAATTTTACGCCGGTTGAGCCAAAACTGCACCAATAAAGGCAAAGTGCAAAATATTGTACTAAATCGTTTTTTATAAAATTTTCAAACCCGATCGCTGCTGCCCTGAAAAGGGATAACGTCATCGTTGTCTTCCATAAAAAAAGATTACCCATAATATGCGTTCTTGAATATGGATAACGCATAATATGCATTCTTGAAAATTGATAACGCCAGATAAGATTTCCAGGAAATGAATAACGGAAATTTGCGTTTTTGTATATGGACAAAGCTAAACATGATTTCCTGGAAATAGATAACAGAAAATATGCTTTCCATGAAATAGATAACATCATTTATCAACTTCAAAGAACCCCTATTTTCTAATTTGCATACCTTTTAATGGTTAACGGAAAAATATCTTCCCTTGATTTGGACGACGCAAAGTATGCGTTCCTATAAATGGCAAACAGCATATATGTGTTCATTAATTTAGATAAAATAAGATACTTTTTACTTTAAAATTGATAAAACGATATATGAGTTATTTGATAATGGATAAAAAGATTTTAAGGTTACTTGAAAAATTATTATACTATTTTTATGTTAGTAGAAAATGGATAACACGATCTAAAGTTTAAATGAAAATTTATTAATTGATTTATATTTTACTTGAAAATAGGTAAAACGATTTATATTTTACTTCTAAATGGATAATACGATATTTGTGTTATTTGAAAAAGTGAGAACACGATTTATATTTTACCGAAAATGTTGAACCTTTTTTATACGTTATCTGATTTAGGATAACTTTATTTACACTTTACATGAATTTAGAAAAAATTATTTATGCTTTACCAGGAAATGGAGAACCTTATTTCTCCATTACATGGAAATTGAGAACCATGTTAACACATTACATGGGAAATGGATAACCTTTAATACTTTACATGAAATCGAAATTACGTTATTTATACGTTACATGAATTTATATAACGACATTAATACTTTACGTGGAAATGGATAATGGCATTTATTTTTTACATGAAATAGATTACTTTTTTATAAGTTACAAGGTGATGGATAACATAATATAAATGTAACATTATATTGGGTAACCTTATTTGTACTATACATAAAATTTGAAAAGGGCATATGAGTTTTACACGAAATTGTATTACCTTATTTTTATGTAACATGATATTGTATAACTTTCTTAATATGTAAGATGAAAATGAATTACCTTATTTATACGTTACATGAATTTTGATAACGACTTTACTACTTTACAAGAAATTGAATTACATTTTTTATACGTTACATGAGATTCGATAACGACTTTAATACGTAACATGGAAATGCATAATAGCATTTATGCGTTACAAGAAATTGCATTACCTTATTTTTATGTAACATGATATTGGATAACCTTATTTGTACTATACATAAAATTTGAAAAGGGCATTTGAGTATTACACGAAATTGTATTACCTTATTTTTATGTAACATGATATTGGATAACCTTATTTATATGTAAGATAAAAATGAATTACCTTATTTATACGTTACATAAATTTTGATAACGGCTTTAATACTTTACAAGAAATTGAATTACCTTTTTTATACGTTACATGAGATTCGATAACGACTTTAATACTTAACATGGAAATGCATAATAGCATTTATGCGTTACAAGAAATTGCATTACCTTATTTTTATGTAACATGATATTGGATAACCTAATTAATATGTAAGATGAAAATGAATTACCTTATTTATACGTTACATGAAATTGTGAACATTATTTATAAGTTACATGGAAATTGATAACCCAGTTTATACGTTACATGGAAATGGATAACCTTATTTATACGTTACATGGAAATTTGATAACGTCATCGATGCGTTACATGAAATTGGATAATGTTATTTATGTGTTCCTTGATAATAGATAACGCTATCTATGGGTTATATGAAAATGTCGAACCCGATTGTTGCGTTCATTTTCTTTTTTTTCATTATTTTATTTACTAGTAGTTAACAAATTGTCATATTTAGACAAAATTATAAAATACATAAAATTTATAGTCTAGCTGATTTGCTTAAATTAAAAAAAAGTACTTAATTACTCATTACTTTCCTTATAAAGCTAATTACAGAATTAAATTAATAATAAATTTATTGCCAATCTATTCTTTTTAATTTTTCTTAATTTTTTAAATATTTTTTAATTCTTAAGCAAGCAAATTTGCTTTTAATTATACTTTTAAAAATTTAATTATCCTGTACCAATAAAAGATTTTTGCTCCATTGGAAGTTCGGCTTGAGCAACGCTCTTAAAGGACGAACGGATGGTGCGTGAGTTTGTTGGTTGTAAAGGCCGAATCGCAATCATTTTTACCTCTACTTCATTATCAGATCGTGTGCGTAATAAGTTGCGCCATGAATCTAATTGGGTAGAAGAAACAGGGATAGCTGAGCGAAATATTATCCATTTTGCGATTTCTCTATAAGGATCAATAGTTTCAGAACCCTCATACATCCAGAATTCTTTTGATTTTTCTGCAGTTGGAAGTAAAGCAGAAAATCGAAATGAAACTAAAGCTGCTTCAGCTTCTGCATAGTGAATATGTGATAATACATTATTCAATAATATTAAGTTTGTATTATCGTCATGGGATTCGTTCAAAAATACGCAGAGAATTAAAATTCCATTAGATTGTTTAGATGCCAAATCCATATTTAAATATTTTAAGTTCCTATGGATATAGTGAATTTCCCCTGCGTATCCAACTCCACCGACAGTATGTTCAGATCCATTCATGGGCTCTGAAACCATAATCTCTTTCTTAATTTTGGCTTTTATTTGAAACTTTTTCATTTTACAATTCCTAACATTCTAACGAAATGAATTTATTTCTTTGTGACAGTTTTTAATCGGGTGTCATCGGTCGATACATTGCCATAATTTGGCTTTGCCTTTGTTTTTTTTTTCAAAAATTATAAAATCTGCAATTTTTCGAAGAACTATGAAAGTAATGGAAAAACAAACTCGTAAAAAATTTAAAGAATGAGAAATTATGGTAATGCATCGACCTGCGCCACCCGATTACAAACCGTTAAAAACGACTGAATTGAGTTCGGTAGAGTGTCCGGCATTGTATTTTTGGAAATATCAGTAAAGAGTTTAGAAAATTAATATAAATTATTTTATAAAGAAATAATTAAATTTTTTAAGACAATTAGGTATAAGCACTGTTATCACTTTACCTGTCCCCCAATGAAAATTAACAACTTCGAGATGGAACTCTTCATTGGGAAAAATGGATGTTGTAAGATCTACATTGTTCCCTTCTGGATATTTTAATTGTAAACAGCATCCAATATTACGAAGCATAAGGTGAGAACTTTCATCATAATTATATCTATAAAAAATGAATTTTCTAATCAAAGTGTACGGACATAAATAAAATAAACTTATGAAAAAATTATTTTTTTTAGTCAGTAGTTAAAAGAATAGGGCACTCTTTTACTTTATCCCCCTTTTTAAAGGGAGTGTACCAGATAACAGAGTTTTCGTTACAGCGGGTGTTCCTAGCCCGAAAGTTTTTTCACTTTCTCAAAAGCTTACAAAGAGCTTCAAATTTTTTGTAACTGCTTGAAGGACTTTGAGAAAGTGAAAAACTTTCGGGCTAGGAACACCCGCTGCAATTTTGCTGGTACACTTAGGGTTGTTAAATTTACCGGTAAATCGAAAATCGGTAAATTTACCGGTAAATCGGTAAATTGGTAAATTTACTAAAAAACTCAAAAATATCCATATTTTAAAATGGTTTTATTTAAAAATCATATAAAACAAAAGTATTTTATTTATTTTACTATTAATTTTCGTAAAGCATATGCGAGAAAAGTTTTGAAATTAGGAGGGAAAGTTATATTATTTATATTAAAAAAAATAGATTTTTTAAAGAGTGAATGAAATGTTAAAACAAAATAATTATTAATCATTTTTTTACCAACTGATGCATCAGAAGTGACAACCATTTCTCCTAAATTGTCACCTGAGCTATCTTCTGAGCTTATTTCAGGATATTCTAATATTAGAGCTATTTTTCCTTCAATTAGTTTGAATAAGTTGAGGTTGTGTTTAATAAAAGTTTGTTGTGAAACATTTTTTTAAACAATAAATAAATTTCAAAATTTTAAATTTAGAGATTTTGTGAGAAAAGTGAAATAGGAAAAACACATTTAAAGGTAATTGAAAACAATTTTTTATACTTCAAAAGTTAAAAACAGACGGCTTTTTCGACCATTATTAGAAATTTTTTCAAAAAAACACGAAATTTACCAATGTAGAAAGGCGATTTTTTGAATGGTAAATTTACCGATTTACCGATTTACCAAGGAGATTTTTTTAGTGGTAAATTTACCAGTCAATTTACCGGTAAATTTACCGGTAAATTACCGGTAAATTTACCGAGGCGCAACCCTAGGTACACTCCCTTTAACGTTAACTTTTTTTGAGTTTTTTTTCTTCGTAAAATTTCTTTTTCTCTAATTTACAAAGGCTCTTTTATATCAAAAAATGTAATCAAACTATTACAATGTGTTTTTTTATAAAACTTTTCATACAGTTTCTAAGATTTCTGCATTTTGGATTATTCTTAAACACAAATCCTTAATTCTTATTTGTAATAAATATTCATAATCTTCAGGTTTAGTTTTATCTACCATAGTCTCAAATGTTTCCCAAAACCCAAAAAAAATTTTAATTCGTGTTCGAAAAAAAGAAAATGAAGTTCTCAAAAAACTCAAAAAAAAGTTAACGTTAAAAAGGGGGATAAAGTAAAAAAGTACCAAGAATAGAAATGATGCGCTATTTAGAAAAGTATATTTTTATGATAAGCTTTTTTCGATTCAATTTTGTCTTTTATTACTTAAAATAAAGTTTTATACGCTTATAAAAAATTTATAAAGGAAGCTTTACAGATCTTAAAATTATACTAACAATTTTTTTTGTGTTTCGAAATTTGGCCAAAGAACATATTTACCGTGGGAACTTTAAACAAAATGTGTCACTGAAAGGGAAAGGCCAAAAATCATTACATAAAAAATTATTTTGTTGGAAATATTTAAGTCTGAATCCTCCTGACTCGTCAAAGAAATAATAAAATAGAATCAAATTACATAAAAATTTGGCAGTTATGTATTCTTTCGTTTTAAGTTTGGAAGAAACGCGTTTTTGATTTCTTTATTCCTTCAATTTTTGCCAATTCAACCATTTTTGGTTAATTATTTTAACCATAAAAAACGCAACGAATATTTCTTTTATTTCGCGGAAAAAAGTTTGATTTTATATTTGCATGTGGTGTGATATTTATCATTTTCCTTTGTTTCCACGAAAAAATAAAATTTAATAAAGCATTTAAAATTAATCATTTTAAAAGGGGAAAAGGTTTAACATCAATTACAAAGTTTTTGGTTTTTGTTTATTTGATTAATGCTAAAACAAAAAAGCTCACGTAAAATTGACATTTTCAAGTGCAGGATCAAATGCTGTGATGGAAGGGACGATATCAATTGGAGATTGGTAACGGTTTGAATTTACCTAAAAAAATATTTCATTTATTAAATTTTACATCCTTTTTTTGGTAGTTGACAAGGATTTTTTGTAAAAAAAACAGTGGTATTTTATTTGTAAAGATAAAAAAGTACTTACTTGAAGAATTTTTCCAAGAGTATCAAGTTGTTGAGTACACTTATTTAAAACCGGAACAAGATTTTGTTTAGCTTTATTTGCTTGCTCAACTACGGAGTTGATTTGAGGTTTAAGTTCTTGAAATTTAGCTGACAATTGTTCAAAAAATGCCATTCTCGAGCTAGAAATAAATTCAAAAAAACTAATCTTTTATAAACGTCAAAGATATAAAAGAAAAATGGGTAGAAAATTTTAGTAGGAAGAAAGAAAAAAGGATTAAATAAAACATAAGGATATGTCTCCTGCTGTTTGTAGTGATGGCTAAATTTTAATGATAGTTGTTTAACAGCTAAAATTTAAGGAAGGGGCGTCGTAAATTTAAATATGTAGTAATTTGAGGCCTTTATTAAGCTAAAAAAATAAAGCTAATTTCTAATAATGAAAAAAAGTAAAAAATAGAGACTAAAAGTCGAAAAGAAAAAGACTGACTAAAAAAGAAAATAAAATAAAATGGCAATGGCATTCATATTTTAGTAAACGAAAAAGAATGGCTGAATGCAAAGAAGCATGCATACTCAGAAGGGAACATAAAATTGCTACTCTTCTTTTAAATTATGCCGCTCTCTTAAAACTCTTATAAATAAATGCAAAAGCTTCAATATTGAAAAGGTTGCAAAAATAAAAAATAATTGCTGACTAGTGAAAAATGCCGTAAATTAAATTTTTACTTCTTATTTATAAATTTAAGTTAATTTCTCTTTTTTTTGTAAACATTAGTTGCTTATAACTTTCAAAATTATTGGAGCGTTTAAATTTAAATCCATTTAAGAATAAAATAAATTTGTAAATATAAGAAGTTTTGGAAAACATACACGCATCAAAGTTAATATTGTATTAATTTTTTATTTATGTTATAAATTTTATTACAAAAAAAGAAAGAGCCAAAAGAAAATGGAAGCTTTTGATACAATTAAACAACTCAAATGAGGAAATCGCTAAAAAAAAATAAACTATCACATGCAGCAATTAATTTTTTTATTCGACTAAATGCCAACAAGAGAAATTCAAAGATGACATGAATTCTCTCAGGGAATTTCATTTTATCTCCGTTTTTGGCAAAAAAAAATCATTTTAAAACAATTTTTGTTTGAAAAGAAAAGAATAAAAGTTTCAAGTAAAAGAACAAAAAAGGAAGAAGAAAATTGGGACCAAAAACTTTACATAAAATACGGCTGACGTATGTATCTCTAAAATGCCACAAAGAAAAAAAAAAGAAAAAGCTTTTGTCCTTCTCTTTCTCCATTCTATGTAAGCTCTTTTGCTTCGATTTGCTTTTGTCGCTGCGTTGTTATTGGCATCGAAGTCCGCTAAAAAAAAAGTCCAAGTCGAATTTTTAAGCTCACTAAGGATGGAAAAAGCAGTGATGGATGGCAGCATTGCTTCCCATTCCCTCCCAGCGTCACTCCAGCACACTTTATTTTTTATTCCCTAACCAAATTCAAATAAAAAAAAAGCTTCTTTTCAGAAAAAAAAGCAAGTTTAAACTACTTTGCCCCTATTTATGCTCTCTTTTCATGGCTTTAAAAGATAAAACTAACAAATATGAAAAGCAAATAATGGTTACTTCTTTCGTTTAAAAGAAGGGGACAACGTTAAGTAAAAATTTTATCGAAAATTTCTTCGCTCTATAAGTAAAATGATGAAATAACCTCAACAAAATTTATTACTTTCATGTCACTTTTATTAAAAAGTCGCACAAAAAATGTAAAATTGATTCGAGTTTCGGAAATTAGAAACATAGCTAAAAAATAATTTGCTAAAAAAAAGAAAAGAAAATTTTTTGTTCGTTTCACCTATCTTTGAAAATCAAACCTTGTTGGAAGTGGAATTTTTTTACTTTGAGCAAACCCTCCCACTACTACTCTTGACATTTTTTCATTTTTTTACTCAAAATTTGCATATTAATATCTTTACAGCAAAGAAAAAAAATTGAAGAATACAAAAGATATTTCCTTGAATAAGATTAATTCAAGATGGCAATACACGATGATTGTGAGTAAAAAAAAAATTCTTGGGATTATCGAATAAATAATTTTTGATAGCTGGAATTCGGTGATGCTTTTACATTTGTCAAAATTTAAAAACTTTTTCAGTTGTTATTTTTAACAAATTTGATTAAAGCCATGGACCATGGTATCTTTAACTATATCATATTTTTCTTTGTGCAAAGTTATGGACAATATTTATTTGTACATCGAAAGCATGGGTGCTAAAGCTTTTAGAAGGAATTGTTTTTCGAGTAAGAGTTTAAATCAAAGAATAATTTTTTACGAAAATCTCAAAAAGACTTGATGAAATCAAGGCGCATAATAACTTTTTGATTTAACCATTTCGTGTTTGAGGAAAATCCATGACATTTAAAACTCTTTTAAAAAGGAGTTCTAACGATGGATTGTAAAACAGAAAATTTATTCTCATCCATCAGTAATATACTTTGCTAATCTTAAAAAATGCAATTTTTTACACTTTGTTGTCTTTATGTTAAGTAATTGATTTTGCCAAAATTTAAACTATTAGTTAATTTTTTTCTTTCCAGTTGACAAATTTAAAAAAACAAACACAAAAAATATTACTGTGATTTGAAAATGAAGGCGGCGGTGTAAGATCTAGATCTCCAGCGAATGAGATACTTTTGTGTTAATCTTTTTATAAGCAATTCTAATATTTAAAAAAATTCAGACAAAATTTATTGTAAGCTTTGTTTTTTAGAACCTTAAATATTTTTTTAGATCCTTCTAAAATAAATGAAGCCAAAAAGTTGTTGATCAAATGAAGTGCAAAGGTAAACAATTACTAAAGGTATAATTATTTTCTTGCAATAAAATTCCAATAATCCTTGGCTTTTTTCTAATAAATTGAAATTTATTATTTTTTGGTCTGCACTAAAATGATAAAAATAATATAATATAATTTTTTTAACATTAAAAGCAACGTAAAACGAAAAAAAAAATAAAGAAATAAAAGTTATTTAATAAACCACACAGAGATCGATGGGTTTGATAAAAGAAAAACTTTTTTTAATTTAAAAAAATCACCATAAATATTAAAATGAAAGAACAATGAAAAAAGACTAGATTTTTTTCTCTATGTAAATTTAAAAATATAATTTTTACAACTACTTTTGTCCACGTTTATTGAGTAAAGGCTGGTTTTCATTTTCTGGACGTTCGGGTGATGATTTAACAATGTTTATTGTAATCGCTTCATCATCATCTTCAGCTTCTTCGGGGGTAGCCAAACGAGGAGAATTGACGTCGCTAAAAATTAATTAATTTTAGAATCAACAATAAAAATCCAAAGTATCAAAAAAATTACAAGAAATATTTTTTTCTTTTTATTTTTTTAGAAAAAATGTATTCATTAAATCTTTGTAAATTTTTTGAAAAGACTTTTCTACTTATAAATAAAATTAAATGCAAATTTACCGATCAGATGAAGGACCGCCACCCATTTTTTGTAATGAGCTTTTAGATTCGGATGTAATATGCCTCCACATTCCTGATGAATTAACTTCTTTAGAAATATTAATATTATGTGAAGGTTCTTGAATGGCAGATAACGGAATTTTGATTACATTTCCTGATGTCATAGGAATGTGCAAATGTGCCTCAGTTTTAACTGCATGAATGGTTCCCTGATTTTCATCTAGATCAATTTCTATTTCTTCCTAGAAAATAAAAAAAATTTCGGATTTTGTTTTTTTTTAAAGCTCAATCGAACTTACAGGTACATTAGCTGCACGAGATTTTCGTCGTAAATCTTCTTTTTTGCGTAAATGAAAATCAGGCATTTTATCATCAAGATATTTGAGATCCCGATCCGTAAAGAATTTTTCCATTAATTTTCTTACTGCAACCATAACAACAAGCTAAAAAAAAGGAAAATGTAAGGATTTTTTATTATTTAGCAATAACAAAAGATAATTATTTTTCGATTGGAAAAGGTTATAAATATATTTTTTGATTCAAAGCTTCTCTTTTTAACAGATTCAAGGCAAGCATTTTTTACTTAAAAAAAACGCAAATATTTTTGAAATAAAAAAATAAACATTAGACTTTTTTTCAAGCTTTTATGATGTAAACCTACCATAATTGGAAACAAAATGGACGTTTTTTTAATGGATTTAATAACCCAAAGAGCGATAAAGCATGATATTTGCCAAAGGGTAAATAAATGAATGGTTTTTAAAGGGACATGACGAATATAAATTGTATCAGGTTGGTATTTCATTGGCATTAATATCAAAAGAATTCTATCAAAAAGTTGTATTCCACCAAGTGCGGCGATGCCCATATATAAGAAAACTCCATACAAAACTGGCATTGGAATATAACCCAATATTTTTGCCATGAAAACCGATAATCCAATAAGAATAAAAGTAACAACTCCAGTGACACGTTCTAAAAAACTAAAGTTTTTAGTAATTTTGTCTAAAATTAATTCTTACGTTCGCGAACACCCATAAATTGTGGAACTTCTCCTGGAGCCCGTGATTCGGATTCAACTTTCAATGCATTGATGTGATTAATAGATAATACAGTTGCGGCAACATAAACAGGTAATCCAAGGTATCCAACGACAATAATTAAAATTGAAAGAATAAATAGATCCAGATGATAACCACATCCTTTTTTTAGTTTATTTTCTTTTCGATTTACGATTACAGCGGTAATTTGTTGATCCATAAAAATTAAAACGCATGCAAGTAAAGCAGGGAAAAATGCTAATGGTGCCGTCCAAATTGGATTGGTATTGAAAGGAGGAATAACCCAAGAACGGCCCGACCATGTTGGGCGGAAAGTTGAAGGAACATTAAGTTTAGGAGTGTTTATTCCCGCAAGAATATCAATACCGGTCATAATTCCAATGGCAAGCATAACAGCAAAATCAGATAAAAATTGTCGAACTCGAGATGGGAAATAGCAAGTATTTCGGCATTTCTTAAAAAATTTGGGATGGAATTTTTATTAAAATAATGAATTGCTTACTTTAAGGGTCAATGCAATGAAAAAAGTTCCCATCATGAGGATAAAACTCATATACCATTTATCATACATAACATAACACGCATCACCTTCTAAATGGCCAAGAAGAGGTTTGCAATAGGAAAGAGGTATCTAAAAAAATATAATTAACAACATTAAATATTTTTTTAGTCTCAATCTAAAAATAATACAGTCAAATTTTTAGCATTTTTAAAAAGTATTAACTTTCAAAATAAAGTAATTTTTGGGATTTGAAGTTATGTTAACTATATTTTTTCCCAAATCAAATTTGCAAATCTTTTTGTTAGATTCTTTATCTATTTTTTATTCTTACTTTTTTGGTTTAAAAATTTTTCCTACCTTTGAATAATCAAATGTGGCATTACCAGAAGGTAAAAGATATTCCAAATGCTTTCGATGAGCAATGTTGTGAATATCACCCATGGATGCATCAGATGAGACACAAACACAACTTCCATCGCCTACTTCTTCACCAGGTTGTGTATAAACAATGACTTCAAGAGATTCTTTAATTTTTGCCCATTTCATAATAGCTTCATAAATAAATATTACCGCAATTAAAGTTGCGAAACATTCTTCAGTAAATCTTGTAATATATGAAACTAATGCTGAAGCATCCGTTACAACCATAATCAGCAAAATTATTGCAGTCCATAAATAAACCCATGTTCGAAAAGAAAGGTAATCTAAATCAAGGGAAGTACAAATGTCAAATAAAATTGTTTCAAATACAAGTACAGGCCCAGTTGAACCTATAACAGTTAAAGGCTGTCCACTTAATAAATGATAGATTGTTCCACAAATTGCTCCACTAAATATATTTTCCATAGCTGCCATTCGTTGATGGGTTGCTTCTTCAAGAAGTCCACCAAATGTAACAATGGGAGCTAATAAAGCAAAATACATAAAACAAAATGTTGCAACAGATTGCATGTTTAAAGCATTTGTAAAATCTGATTTATACCAAGGAAGTTTGCGTCTAATATCTGCCATAAGTCCACCACAAAATTTCCCTGTTTTCTTTAACGCTGGATCAGTTCCATGTCCATCAGGTTCATCTTCTTCGAGGGGCTTTTTTATCATTGCACCTTTTTCCAACATCATTAAATCCTTCGCTGTTTCAATTCGCTTTTGTTGGGATGGAATTATTGTTGGTGGTTCAATACGAATTTTGGGATCCCATTCTCCTGGTGGCAATACAGTTACTTGATCCAAAAACTCATCAACTCCATCTAATAAATCATCGCGATTCGTGGCTTTATATGCGACATCATGAAAAATTTCATCCGCCATTAACGTTGAAATTGCTCTTCCCATTTCTTTAAATTGACTTCCATGTCCCCGTGGTCCCAATAAAATAAACATAAACCGAGTTGGAACTGGAACTTCCGTTAAATCACCGAGAATTTGAGCTGTCTTAAGGCGAGCAAATACTGTAATATGATGAGAAAGAAAATCCACTTCTCCAACCAATACTGAAGTTGCTTCAACGCCGGGAGGTAATTTTTTGAGAAAATGCATATTTCCCTTATTCACATCTGTGTGTGATCCTTCTCGAGTTATATCTTTTGGAACTGAACCAACTTTAGGAAGTTCAAGTTGGGCTCCCATCGTTTTCTTTGGGGAAGTTTGGGCTGATTCATCTGTTTCTCCTCCAACATCCTTTGCTTGCTTTTGCAAATTTCTTCCATGCGAAAATGAACGTCCTATATCTGAGATGGATCGAACAGCATTGAGAAAGCCACCTTGATTCGAACCATTTGCAGATCCATCCCGTCGAGCTTGTTCATATTGATGGACATGGCGAAGGCTCAAAACGTGGCGAACCCCATCAAGCCCTGATTCATCTAATTGATCACTTCTTTTTAATTCCAGCAATATTAAATCTAAAATCAAATTTATTTTATAATTTATGTCCTTTTTTTCTCTTAAAAAATCAATCGAAAATGCTAAAGCCTAAATAGTCGTCCAAAAACATAATTTAATTTTATTTTCCATATTTATTTTAAAATTTAAGTTTATCTGTATTTTTGTTTTTTTCTTAAAAATAAAATTAACCTGTCAAATCGGCAAGTGTTGGGGCTTCAACATCCATGAGAACCAATCCATTTAAAATGCAGCTTCTAGAAAATTATAAAATCCATAAGTTTTATGAAAAAATCTTAAAATCATTTCTTTTAAAAGTTTCCAAAAATTAAGCCACAAAATTTATGTTAATCTCTTTTACAAGTCCATTCATTGTTTTCAAAAAATGGACATAAAGGCAGCTATCTTTCGTTTTGAGATCATTTTTTTGTTTTTTTAATGGCATAAATTGTTTACCTTAATTGAAAAAGGGCATGAAGAGAAAGAGTAGCAACATGGGGCTTTGACCATCGATTTCCACCTTCTTCCACATCCTCTTCAAATTTAACCCAACGTGCAGTTTCTTTCCATTCTTCTGATGCTCCATTTTGAGTTAATTCACACATTTCAGTAAAAAGTGATGGAACTTCATTTTTATTTTTCAATAAAAACATTACACGTGCACCGGGTGCTAAATCACCCCATTGAGTTTCAGGAATTAAGGAATCTCGATTGGTGCTTAACCGGCGACGACGAAGACTTGTTCCATCTTCAGGTCGATGAATTCCCATAGACATCCATGGAGCTTGAGCTGAAGCTTCTCCAGCAGCTGGTAGATAGGATGATCCTTCACCAGTTTTTGGCGCAATTATGGTAGGTGGTTCATCTGTGGATTCTGTGTCATTATCACCCTGCATTTTTTTACTTTCCCTATGTAAATTACAAAATTAAAAATGCCTGAAATGAGATTTTTTTAATTTTCCATCAAGAAAGAAAAAACTTTTCACGGAATTTTGAGGCAAAATAATTAATAAAGCTTTGGGGTTAAAAAAGAGAAAACAAACAAATTGATTTTCTAAATAAACAGCTATTAATATTTTTTTTTTCTGTTCCTGGTCATAGTTAAAAAAGAGATAAAAAATAAAAAATTGGTAGCACAGCTTCGAAAAGGTTATTGAAAAAATATGCTTGATAATACCAAAAACAAACAAGTCTCAATAAGCTTTACAATAGCAGCAAAATAAAAAAATATAATGATTAAGCTAGTAACTTATTTGAGAAAATTAAAGAAAAAATTAGTAGATTTTTTATCGTGAAAAAAATATATAAAGTTTAAAAAAGAAAAATGAAAAGAAATTTTAAATTTTTTTAGGTGTTTCTGCTCCAAAGCAAAACAAAGTGATCTTAACACAAAAATTAATCTATTAGAAAATAGTCAAAATTTGAAATAAATTCATTAAAACAATAATCCAAAATTATCAAAAAAAGAAAACAAAGTTCATCGCGTCAACAATTTCTTTTATGTAAAAATAGCTTTTCATATTCTTATTCAAATAAAAAATGAAGAAAAAAAAGTTAAGACGGAAGTATAACAAAACAAAAGAGAAAAAAAAGAAGAAGAAAAAGAAGCAAATTTAAGCGCATGAAGTAAATAAGAACATTGCGATCGCAATAATAAAATTTCATTAATTGAAATGAAGGCTTCTCTCTTCTTTATTTAAACTTTTAAAGAAAAAAAAGAGGCAAGAGAAAGAAAGAGCGAGAGCGAGAAAAGCTTCAATTGCTTTATTTTTTCATTTGACAAATGATGAAGAATAAAATTAAATTAAAATTTTAAAAGGCTATTTCTAACATAATTTTCGGATTTAGTTTTTTTACAGCGAAATGAATTTTTTCGTGGAATGAAAAAATAACAATATATGTATTTGGAAAAAATGCTTACCTAAAAATTAATATTTCAAAAGTAAAAAAAAAGATATGAAAGGATAAATTTTTTCGTTTTTTAAAACCCATTAGAGTACGACGAACGTTTGTTCAAAAATTCATACTAACAGGCTTTCTCCCTTTTGAAAAAGAGAAATCTAAATGCAGACTTTTAACTATTGACTAGCTTGTTTAGCTGCCTTTTTTTTCTCTTTAAAACGGCAAAAGCAGCTTTCAACTCTCCCTCACTCTCCTTTTCAACCCTTCTTCTCTCCCTTTGGGGAGGGGACTTTTTTTTCTTTCTTTTTTTTGTTTTTGTTTGAGTGAGTTGGTTTTATTCTGGCACAAAGCTGGTCTCAACGCGTCATAGTTGGTTCTTGTTTTCTTTATTTTTCGTGTTCGAATTCAATTTTAGTCTAAAAAAGAAAAGAAGCTGCTTTTTTCTCCGCATGAAAATTTTCAAAAAAAAATTGCCAACATTTTTTTGTTTGTCGCTTGGGGCTCAGCAGTAGCGCCGCTAGTGGCGGCAGCGGTGTTAGTTGACTTGGCCATTGAAACAGCTGCCAAACGAGCTTGCTCTCGACTTTGTTGAAATAAAAAAGACAAATAATAAAGGGTTATACTTTTTACTTTTTTGCTTACTTAGCTGAAGCGGTAAAAATGCAAAGGCAAAGACGAAAAAGCATAAGTAAGGTCAAATTGGAAGAGTGCCAAACACTAAAAAAATTTAAAATAAATAAAAACATACGAGAAAATAAAGGAAAACAATTCCTTAGACAAACAAACATCAAAAAATATCTCACGTTATTTCGTCTTTTCGATTTAAATGACCACAAAATGCTTTAAAAAAATGTTTATAAAATATAAATCGCTTTTTTGTTTGCATCTTTAAATTAAAAAAAATTCGTCAGCTTCGTCAGACGATCTCAATTATTTTGTTTTTGTTTAAGACATCGAAAACAAGTGGTTCGTCACCACCAACTTTTCCGCTTTTCGTTTATTTAAAAAAGTGTTCGTTGGGCCAAAATTAATTGTAAAAGATTTCACCTTTTTTTAAATTTATTTGCTCTACATTACTTTCGCTTTACAAAATATCAAACGGCATTTTTATACATACTTTTAGGTTCAAAAGTGAGAAGAATAAGCAAACAAAAAATTTCCCAAATTATTTATATCGATTTCTTGTGAAAAAAAAAATAGTTGTTTTTTCCAAAATTGATTTTTTATTCAAATCCGTAATATTTAATTTGATTTGGAGAAAAATAAAAATATTTCATGGGACAGAGTGACAACAACTTGATCAAAGCAAGAAATTTTTTCCCTAAATTTTTTTCTTCTCTTTCTTATTTCTTAAAAGCACTTCTTTCTTTAAAGTTCACCATTTTACAAACAATCATAAAGCCTCTGCACCAACAACAAAAAAGCAATAAGCGAAACATATTTTTGATTCCTGTGAATCAATGACAAAGAAAGAAACGAGGAAAAAAACTTTAAAAAGAACAATTTTAAGAAAAGCTTTTTTTATTGAAAAATTATAAAGAAAATTTATAATCACAAAAAGCAACAAGAAATGTATCAAAGAATGAATTTTTAGATACTTCGATTTGAGAAAAGTTTCTAATAAAATAGTAAATCAATAAAATCTCAATTTTTGCAACAACAAAAAAAGGCTAGAGTCATTTTTAAAAGCGAAAAAAACAAAGTGTCATTTACATACATTTTTTTTGTCATATAAATTATTTTTTTTAAAAAGTAAGAGAATTTGAAAAGAAAAAAAAGAAAGGTGTTAAAAAACGGAAGTGTCAGAGACATTTGAATGAAAGCTTCAACAAAAAGCGAGAAGCAATTATTAGTTTCTCTAAAAAATATTTCTTTTCATTTATATATTTGCTCCATGAGTTTATTTGCTTCAGTTCTTTGATTTTACTTTTTGCTATCATTTTTTTTGGGAAGGTACATACAACTTTAGTTTTATCAAAAAATTTGAGACAGGGTAAGTTTATAAGTAAGTAAGTAAACAAAATTCCCCATCTTCACACTTTGAAAAACTAACGCTTTTCAATTTTTGTAGCATAAAAAAAATGAATAGAAAGGATGGAAAAAAATTTAAATGTGCAAATTATACAAGAATGTTTTGAAAATTACGAATAAAAATCACTGCCCCCTGTCGATGCAAAAAAAAATACGTTTGTAGTAACTTTTTATGGTTTTTTTGTAAACATTGTAAGTTTCAGTAATTTAATAGAAGCTCATAAATTTTTTATGCTATATTGACACCTAATTCATAGCTGGAAAAAGTTGCTAAAAAAATAATTTCTTGAGTTAAAAAATTTTGTGCTTCAAAAAAAATTGCATTTATAAATTTTTTTTACTGTTTATGATGTTGATGCTTTTTGCTTATTCAAATTTACAATTTACTTATTACGGCCTTTTTCCATATCAAACAACTTCACTTGATTTTGTAATATTTATTTCAGCTTTAAGTGCGTTAAAATTAAATCCAAAAATTCGATGTCTTTTTTTTTAAATTAAAGCTAAACAAATTTTTTCAATTCACAGACGTCTAATAAGACAAATAAAAGCTAAAATTGTACTTGTAAAAATATGCAAATAAAAACCCTTTAAAAATTAGTTAAAATTCATACACCTTTTTCTCTTGGATTGATTCTTTCAAGAAAAGGAATAATTCATTGGGAACTTGTTTGACATTTTTGATATTTTTGACATTTTTGAAATTTTTGGTCAACTTTTAAATGGGTTTTTTACTCATTCAAATGACAAATAAAATTTTATTATAAAATTATCTAACTAATCCAACCATAATTGCTATTTAAAAACGATTCTTATTATGGATTGTGGAAGGGCAGAAAACGAAGGATTAGATTTAAACTTTAAAGCAACAATCAAAAAATTGTTTATGGTACTTTCATGAAAAAATTTATTTCCTTCTTCTAAATAAACTCTATCGCATTTAATTATGTCAGCTATAAAGAAATTACCTGTAAGCAGAAAATAAAAAAACTGCACAATAAATTTAAGCTAAATAACTTTCCGTATTAATGCAAGTTAACTAAGTATAAAAAAGTCCAGAAGAATTAAGGTAAAAAGAAAAACATTGTGAATTCCATTCAATGCTACATTTTTGGCAAATACTCGAGGTTAATTTTAAAAAGTTTGTTTGTTTTATCAAAAATGTTTTTTTAATACTGTTAAATAAATTTTAGTAGCCTAAAATACATAACGGAAAAGCTTTTTAAAAAAATAAACGCTCTAAGAAATGGTAAATATCTAAACGATAACAAAAGAATAAAGTTTTTTTGACGAACAAAGCACGATTTACAAAAAAATAATATAAAATTTTGTTATTCTACAGAATACGCACATCGTCATTTTGAATAGCTTCGAGAATTATAAAATAAAAATTAAGATGTCATTCGCCGCAAAAAATTAGAAATGAACTTATCTTTTTATTTCCATTAATAAAGCTTTTTCTAAAACTCAAAAGGCATTAATTTGTATAAAGAAGCGCGCCGTAGACAATTTTTTTAATAAAGCAAAGTTAATTTTATGTGTAATTAAAAAATGATCTAATGTATTGTTTTTAAATTTCAAGATTTATGAAAATGCGCCCAGAAAATTATTTTTATAAGGGTTTGTTGAAACATTAATCCAGACTTTTTTAAGTCGAAAATATCTTTTTAAATCGGGTGCTTTTGATCAAAACACATGGAACGCATCAGAAAGAATTTACCATTATTGACGGCGACGATTAAGTTTCATAGTTATGAATTGCAGCATTAGCATAGTCATGAGAAAATGATCGATTGGCGAATCATTGTCAAGATTATTGTTAGTTTTTTACTAAACGTTTAAAAAATGTTTTGCCTAATAACAAAAAAATAGTAGGGTCATTTGAATTAAAAAAAATTTTTATTCTCGTTGCTCTATTCTCTTTTAAGGCAATTATTTGAGCACTTTAGCCAAATATTGGTGTAAATCACAAAAAATGAATTCGAGCAAAATATATTTTCTGTAAGCGTTTTGAAAAATTTAAAAAGCTCCCTTAAATTATCAAAATGACATGCTAAAATATCTTGCTCAAGCTTTAATTTTTTAAATACATATTAACATTTTATTAAAGGCGTATTCTTTTTTAATGATATAACCACTAATATTTGGTTCTTTTAAATTTCAAAGCGTAGTAAGAATATATCACACTGGTTTTTTTGGCTAATGAATCGGTTAGAGGAAGAAAAATAATTTCACTACGAGGATCTCAATTCCTAAATATCTTAAGTTTTATGAAAAATAAATGCAACAAAAAACTCTTTTCTAATTAGTTACAAATGCTTTGCTTAATATACTTTGCGATTCATAAAAAATATCTTGCCACCATTCAAAACTCCTTTATCCTAAACCAAACCGTGGTTCAAAAAAAAGAAGACGAAAAATTAAAGAAAGGAATGTATGTAATACAAACAAATTAAAATTGTAAAGTAATATGATTGTAAGACATTTCTTTTAAAAAATGTATATTACTATTATTATAATTAAAAAGTATTAATAATAAAAGAAAAAACAGAAAAATAGATGAATTTCCCTTAATTTACCCATCATAACGATGTATAATGGCAGCTAATACTAGCTAGCCCCTTCGGGGCTAGCTAGTATTAGCTGCCTATATACATGACATGACTGTTAGAAAATTTTCAATAGCATGACATAGCCGTCGGAATTTTCGGCCAGCATGGCATGACCGTCGACAGCAAAAAAAAATATCCACCCCCTTCTTGAAGTATGAACCAGATGCGCTAACCACTGCGCCAGTTCAACAACTAATGCAGCAAAGCATTTTTCATTGATATTTCGATGGCATAATGCTTGAAAAAATATTTATTCTAAATCCTTGTTTCTTATCATCCAATTAATTATTAAAATGTTTTTATACTTATTGAAAAATATCATCATTGATCTGAAGTATCATGCTTTTTACTTTCCTTTCAATAACAACGCCATATTTTTTTCTTTCTGTTTACATACTTTGTTTTTAAATTACCCAATTTTTCTTTATGGCAGATTTTTAAAGCAATAGGTTTAAAAAATGTAGCTATAAATAAAGTTTTTGGTAGCCATAAATAATATTCTTTTATTCAATGACGAAGTAAAACATCAGAATGCGATAAAAAAATACTTTACGAAGAAAATTTATGCATTCTTCAAAAATGATTTTTTAAAGCTGGAAATAAATTTGTTTTTACAATTTTAGAACAACAAAGAATGTCACAATTTTTTGTGGAATAAATTTTTGAAACTAGCAGGTTTGGTTTTATCGAAAAAACTGTTTGTATTATAACCATTTTGAGAAAAAAATTTGGTTTGTCTAACCAATAACTTAAAAATTTCGACATTAAAAAAATTAAACAAAAGAAATAGAGGTTCGACTTTGGTTTTTTCAATAAGTAAACTTTATGTTAATCAACTTCCGCTCTAAAAAAGCAGGAAAAATAAAAAATTAAGTTTGAAAAAAAAGAGCCAAAGAAAAATAATGCTTTTCCAGTAAAAGCTTAAACCATTTTTTAAGATTGCTTCGATGTCAAATGTTTTTCTTTCAAATATTAAAAAGAAAAAAAGCAAGATTATGTAATTTAAAATTTTTAAAGAGATGGGGATGAAAAAGGAAACAAATAAAAAAATTATCCTCAAATTTTTTAAATAATCGAGAAATGGCATAACTTTATTTTTTTCAAACTTAAAACTGTATAATTTTTGAACCCAAAAATTAATTATTTGTTTAGAAAAATGATTTTGGAATATTTTACTTTCCATAATTTTTTTTTCTTTCCCAACAAAAAGAATAATTTGCTTACTTATAAACACTTATTATTGCCGCCAAAAATAATAGAAACCCTTGCTCTCAAGTAAAGGAGTAAGTCCGACGAAATTTATATTCATCCTCCTTCCCTTTTTTGAACAAAAATCCCTTTTCTTTTTTTGCGCGCTTTTATTAGATTTTTTGAGCAAGAGAGGCTTGCTGCACCTCCTGCGTTTTTTCTTTCTTTTTCAATGACTGCCAGACATCTATTATCCGCGTAACATCATTTTTTGTGTGAAATACATACAAACAAACATAGTTTGTCTTTTGTTGCCAAAAAAAATTGGCACACTAAAATATAAAATCTTTTTGTTATTGATTTGTTTGCTTTCCTGCTTTTAATTAATCCATTGTTTATTTATTTTTTCAAAAAATGAACAATTCAAATTTTTCAGTGAGTTAAATCGCCAAAAATTTTTGTTTTTATTTTTCTCAATTATTTAGAGTTATACCCAAGCTGAATTTCTTTTTTTTAATCAAGCTTATGAATTCTGTTATGGCGGGTTCGTTAAAATTGGAATTAAGGAAACCGATGGTTCCATTTCTATTAAACCCTTTGCTGATCGAGGTTTGCTAATTTCTAGCATTTTCTGGAAATTATAAAAAAAATTTTAGCTTTCAAAATCTTTCATGCCCATATTCATTTAAATTTGAAAAGAAAGAGGTAATTAGTTTTTTTTGCCGCTAAACTTTTTCTTATTTTATATGAGGATTAATTTTAGAAAGGCCATCTTTTATGTGCATTTGCAAATAATGGTGACAAAACAAATGATTTTATGCTCTTGTTTGAAAAGCGGGATTATTGTAAAAATATTTATGAAGTTTTTTGTAGCGGGAACAAAGTAAGCTTTCTTAATTTAAGATACTTAAAGATAAGTCATACTTTTTTTTAAAACAATATCTCTTAAATATTTTACTCAAAAAATTAGGAAAGGAAATCTAATTTTTTGGAACAAATTGAATCCGCGACTGAGCGAAATCTACAAAATTAAAAAAAAATAATCTGGAAATTTCATTGTCAATTTTAAGTAGATAAATGGAACATAATTTTCGGAAATAAATTTGGTGAGAAAATTAAAGGAATGTGTCAAAAGTTTTAAATTTTTTTTGGAAAAACTTTTTTCTTTTATTTTTTTTCTTCATCGCTGGGTCTTCCAAAAATAGAAATAAAACTATCACGAATAAAAAGTTTTTCCATTGAATTTTTAACACTACAAAAAAATGATGTCATCCAACTCTTACTGTAAAGCAAATTATGTTTAAAAAAATTTCTTTGATTAAAATGTGTTAATTAAATTCATGGCATGATTTTTGCATTTGTTTTTTTTTTCATTGTAGTTCGGTGTGGAAAGAAACATAAAATTTTTAATGCAAAATTTTTTTTCCATTTCTAATTAACTACAAGTTTTTAAATTAATTTTTACAAATTGCAGGAAAATGTTGTCAATGAAGATGATAATTATTTTGCCGATCGATTTTTGATGCCTCTTGTGAAACAAATAAAAAATGATGGGCATGAAATATTCCGACGCATTATTATTGACATCGTGAATCGAGCAGAACCAAAGAAAAAAGAGGAATCTTTAATCGTTCTCAAGGCAACAAGAATTTATAATTTCGTATTTAATGATAAAAATCAAGTAAAAATTGAGAAATCTGAAAATGTTTTTAATAATTCCTCAAATAATAACAATGAAGTCGATCTTGATAATGATGAAGGCCCCAGCAGTTCCCATCAAATATCGTAAGTAATAAACTTTTAAAAGCCGATCAAAAAGAAAAAAATTGCTTTTTGCGGCGTTAAAAAATACCGTAATAGTTTTTTTTTTGTTTTCTTTTATTTTTTTTTGGCACAAGAATTTTTAGTTTGCAGCGCTTTCAACTTTTTTTAACCCAAATATTTTCTTTTTTTAGAAATCATGAAACGCCCATTCAATCTCGAAAAAGGATTTTTGCTGAAATTGAAAATCATGAAAGGTAATACTTTTTAAAGCTTTCGGGTTTCAAAACTTAAAAATTAAAACATTTTTTTTTGTAGTTTGCCTGCAAAAAAGCAAAGACAGAGCAATGATGATGACATCAAGTCTTTCATTCTTCCATCATTAACCTTGAATTCAGTGAAAAATGAGCCAGCTTCAAATTCATCCATAGTCGATGTTGTCAACCAAAATATAGTGTGGGTGCCAGATTTTAAATTTCGTGGTGATGATTTGATAATCATCGATAAGTGCAATCGAGAAGTATGTTATAAATATTCATCTCGAAATGGCGCTAATTTATATTTTTGCATTGGTTGCAATGCTGAAGGCTGTGTTACAAGGGCTGAGATTAATAATCTTTGCGGGGTTGAATATGTTGCTTTGATTGACGAAGACCACGGTTGTTGTCCAATACCTATTGACCCTGTTATTTACGATGAAGAAGAACAAGCTTCTGAAGTTATATTACACGAGCCTGCGCATGATAAAAATTATTCTCAATATGAAAGGATTAAAATTGAAGCTTCTGAATTATCAAAAAACTTTGATCAAAATTTTGCTCAAGTTGAAATCAGCCGCAGAAAAGAAATTACTGAAAACCCAAATTTTGCACCTCCTCTTCCTCCATCAGCCATTGAAAATGACTTTGAATTGCCCGCAACCAAAAGCAAAAACAATGGAAATAAAAAAAATCAAATTTCAAAAGATGATGGTGAAGGAAAAATAATTAAAGCAGATAATTTTAAAATTATAAGAAATACTACTCGTGGCACTTTTTTAACAACAAAAAACTTTAAATTTATTTTTAATAAAAAATCGCAGTTGTTTGAATGTTCAAAGTGCGCTTTAAAAGGAAAAGTCGCAACTGCAATTTTACGCAAAAATGACGATGGCAGCAAATATGTTCAACTTGGAAAAGAACAACATTTTTGCAAACCGGAGAAAAAGCAGCCATTGGTTATTGATGCTGGGGATTTTGAAATTTTTAATCGATATGATGGTGACTTTATGACAAAATTGGCCATTTTTACATCAAATGAAAAAAATTATTGCCACGAATTTTGTTTTGTTCGGAGCAAAAATATATTTCAATGTTCAAAATGCGCGGAAAAGAAAAAATTGGTAACAGCTGAATTATGTAAAGATAAAAATGGGAATGAAAAGTTAAAGTTAAATGGTTCCATACATGTTTGTGATCCTCAAAAATTTATTGCTGAAAATTTTAATGTCCCATCTTTGGAAAGCGCCATTTACCATCTTTTTCCTGGCACAAATGGTGTCCCCAATAATAACTTAGTAATATTTACTAATGAAAATCAAGGCATTGGATATGAATATATTTTAACACATCACAAAAATGGAAGCACGTCTTATTATTGCCGAGGTTGCCAAAACCAGAAAAAAAGTGTTTCTGTTAAAATTTGTGAAGATCCTGAAAATGAAGAAAATTATTTGGAATTCAGCTTTATCAAGCACGTTTGTATAAAAATTAATTTCAAAAAGCTTGGCCGAATTATCGAAGAAAATTGTTTTAAAGTTGAGGCTGATGAAAAAAGAAATGAAAAAATTATTATGAAACCATCCTCAAGAAAAAAAGAATTTCATTTTAAATATGATGTAAAGAGAAAAGTATCCTGTTTTTATAAACGCCCAAATAGATATATATGTGCGATAACAAGTTATCGATTAAATAATGATAGATATTTATTGTTAAATGATTCAAATTATTTTTAAGAATTAAATGTATGCAAATTTTTTTCTATTCCTTTTTTATTTATTTATTTTACAATTCATCATAATAAAAAAATTGATTCCTTTTTTTGTAATTCAAAAAAAAACAGCATCGAAGCAATATTTCAAAAAAATCAAACTTCTTTAATTCAATTATTTAAAGTTCAATAAGTTATTATGCCTGGCTATTTTTTGTTCATTTTTTGTTCTATAATACTTTTTTCAAAACGAGTTTACAAATCTCTTGGCAATTTTTTAAATGTTTTTGTTATTGCCTGAAGCATATTTATTTTAATGTAATTTTTTGGCTTCGTTTCCACAAATGATCCTAGTTAAATCGAGACGAAGCAATTAAATACAGGCTATTTATTTCGAGGCAAAGTAGATTAAATAATAGGTGGTGTTTTTTTAAGGTTGTTAAATTTAAAGACTTTAAAAAATGTGTATTTAGCCATAGACAAAAAGAAAAGAAGCACACCGTTTTAGTTTATTATGTTTATTTTTATATTTGCTTTTTCATAAAAGAAAAAGCGTTCCAAAATTTATAGAATTAATATTCCAAGCCACAAGTTCTTTTTACAAACGAGAGCGGAATTTAATATTTACCTCAAACTTGGGTAATTAAACCGAAGAAAATATCTTTTGGTTGACTTTTCTGCTCCATAAAAATAAAAGGGAAGGCAAGGTTGGGTCGATGAACGCAAAAAAAGAAATAGTTCCATAAAATTGGAGGACAGAGAAAAAAAAAGATGGCTGCATTTTTTATTTTTTGAATCAAAAAAACGAACAAAAAAGAAACAGCCATTCGCCCGTTTTTTCGACCGGCGCACATTTATTTCGCAGCCAACTTTCTGCGTTAAAAAAAGCACTCGTATTTCCCTTTTACTTTCACAATGTATTTTTGTTTTCTCTGATGTCTCTTAAAATAAAAGTTATATTTAATTTTTATGCAGCAATGCACCCGATCTCGTCTTGCATATACTTTCACTTCAAAATTTATTCGATTTAAGCGTTTTTATCGTTGGTTTAATTACCCAAAGTTTGAGGTTAACATTAAATTCCGCTCTCGTTTGTAAAAAAACTTGTGGCTTGGAATATTAATTCTATAAATTTTGGAACGCTTTTTCTTTTATGAGAAAGCAAATATAAAATAAAAAAATAATTAATACATATCAGAAAATAAAAATAAATTAATATTTATTGTCAGAATTTTAAAATACATTTTTTCTAAACTTTGGCAACATTACTGATTCAGAATTGTTAATGGCCAACTATCAGCCATTGCTAAACCAATCAGGGCTGTCCGGGACTAGGTCTTTGCCAATCCGGGATCCGGGACCCGGATCAGAAAAAACGGCCGGGATTCCGGGATCCGGGACACGGGATCCGGGATCCCGGACAGCCCTGAAACCAATCCTTCAAAAAGGGAATTTACAAAATAATAAACCCAAATATTTATTTTCAGAATTAAAAAAATCTATAGTTAAAATTTGAAAATTTGCATATATCTCGAGATCCATATTGACTTCATATTCCTCCGAAAGTTTTTCTGAAATCTACGGGTGATTTTACCCCATCCTAGCTAGATAGAAAAATCAAACAATCGGCCGGATCGCTCAATCTGCTAACTACTCCCTTGTTTTTTTCATATTATAACTAGGAGAACCGTGTTAAATTACAGGACTAAAAAATTACCATAAATTTATTTTAAAGGCTTCGCCAAATTTGATAATCGTTTCGCGATTAAGAGCTGATGCTAGCCCTTCGGGTTTGAGGTCCTTAAAGAACCATTGCTCTTGAAAGTTATTAATTTTTTAATTCACCCAAAATGGGTATTTGAGAACCGTCAAAAAATCCACCCAAATTGGATTAATGAGAACCGTCAAAAAATCCACCCGAAATGGGTATTTGAGAACCGTTAAAAAATCCACCCGAAATGGGTATTTGAGAACCGTTAAAAAATTCACCCGAAATGGGTATTTGAGAACCGTTAAAAAATCCACCCGAAATGGGTATTTGAGAACCGTTAAAAAATTCACCCGAAATGGGTATTTGAGAACCATTAAAAAATCCACACAAAATGGATAATGAGAAGCGCCAAAAAAATCCACCCGAAAATGGTTAAAAATAATTCCCCTTCATTCATTTAATTAAATCCCTTCAATCACTAAAAAATTCTTAAAAATATGAAAATTTCTGGAAAAATTTGCATATTTAATTATCCAAATAATTTTAAAAAATTATTTAAATAATATTCCCTTTCATTCAAATAATCAAAACCTATGATTTTCCATCAAAGCAAACATGAGAAACTCGAACTTTGAGCCTTCATACCATCGCTAAAAATTCCAGCCCATTGCGCCAATGCTACCAAAGAGAAAAAGTGATTGAAAAAATTTGGAGAAAATTTACATATTCAAACCCAAATGAACTCATTTCCGTCAAGTTGTATTATGTTGAATTTATAAAAATCAAATACTACATGAAATTTGCTACAGGAATATTTTCCGGACTTTTGAGTTTGATAAATACACCTAATTGACGATTTGAGCAAACTAAGTTTGAAATGATAAAAAAAACGTGAAAAAATGGCTAAGTCCCGGTTTTACAAACCTTTACGAAAACTTTTTGAATTAGCATATCTTTAAATGTGATAAAAAGACTAATTTTCCCATAATCTCCATATGAAACTACCCCAGAATCTATAAATAGAAAAATCAAACAATCGGCCGGGTTTTTCAAACTGCTAACTACCCATACCTTTTTTACATATATATAACTAGGAGAACCGTTTAAGTTACGTGAATAAAAAAAATAGAGAACCGTATTAAAAAGCTTTGCAAATTTGATAATCACCTTGGACGACTAAGAGCTGTTGCTAGCCCTTCGGGTTTGAGGCCCTTAAAGAACCATTGCTCTTGAAAGTTATTAATTTTTTAATTCACCCAAAATGGGTATTTGAGAACCGTTAAAAAATCCACCCAAAATGGGTATTAGAGAACCGTTAAAAAATCCACCCAAAATGGGTATTAGAGAACCGTCAAAAAATCCACCCGAAATAGGTATTGGAGAACCGTCAAAAAATCCACCCAAATTGGATTAGTGAGAACAGTCAAAAAATCCACCCAAATTGGTATTAGAGAACCGTCAAAAAATCCACCCAAAATGGGTACAAATGATTCCCCAACCATTTCATAATTAAATCACTTCAATCACTAAAAAATTCGAAAAAATATGAAAATTTCTCGAAAAATTTGCATATTTAACTATCCCATTAATTTTAAAAAATTATTTAAATAATATTCCCCTTAATTCATATAAATAAAACCTATGAAGTTCCATCAAAAAAACCATCAAAAACTCGAACTTTTCACTTCCATTGCTTCAAAAAAATTTTCATCCCACTGCGCCAAAGCTACAAAAGAGAAAAAGTGATTGAAAAAATTTGGAGAAAATTTACATATTCAAACCCAAATGAACTCATTTCCGTCAAGTTGTATTATGTTGAATTTATAAAAATCAAATACTACATGAAATTTGCTACAGGAATATTTTCCGGACTTTTGAGTTTGATAAATACACCTAATTGACGATTTGAGCAAACTAAGTTTGAAATGATAAAAAAAACGTGAAAAAATGGCTAAGTCCCGGTTTTACAAACCTTTACGAAAACTTTTTGAATTAGCATATCTTTAAATGTGATAAAAAGACTAATTTTCCCATAATCTCCATATGAAACTACCCCAGAATCTATAAATAGAAAAATCAAACAATCGGCCGGGTTTTTCAAACTGCTAACTACCCATACCTTTTTTACATATATATAACGACAATTTAAACAATCTGAAGCTTTCCAATATGAATCATGCTTTCTAACGGATAAAGTTCCATTGGGTAGTTTATAAATGCAAGTTGTAATTTTGCTTTTATTTCCGCCACCACCTCCATTATTATTATTAGTTTTTAAAGTTAATGGAAATTTATCTATTCGATTATTATTATTTTCACTTCGAAATTCTCCATAATTTGTTAAATTTGTTGTTTCAAATTCAATATGATCATCATTCGCTTTTGTGGTAGTAGTGGTCGTCGTGATAAGAGTAACTGAATATTGACAAAATGGACAGCAAACATTTTTTCTAAACAATAATTTTGCGGAAGTATGACATTGCCGAATGGGGCAAGTAAATCGTCGACATGTTACTCCACCCGATTGGCAATGACATCGAGTACAAGGATCAACGTGGAAAATTTCATTTAATTCATAACGGCGAAGTCGAAACGTGCAATATCCTTGAACTCGAGGATTTTCAGACAATGCCGTTCGATATTCTCGTGTGGATGGATGAAGGCATTCCGGGCAACATTTTTGTTCGATATTATCATGTCGAATCAAATGAACGGGGCAATCAAGCACCGGGCAAGCAAGGCGATAACAGTGATACCAAATTCCTTCAAAAAAATATATTACTTTTTTTCGAGGGATAATATAAATTTAAAAAAATCAAACCAAAATTAGCTGTTTAAGTTTTGCATTTTAAAATTTTATTTTTCTAGTTTTTTTTTGTTGCAAATTTTACTTTTCTCAAAACATTTATGATTTTAAAATAAATTTAACTAACCCATGACGGAATCACAATGCAAACATAGATCACTATTAATATTTGGAGGTTTTTTCTTACACAATTGACAACAATAACCGGGAACATGTAATCCATCTTTACAATGATTATTGCATTGCATTCGAGAAGACGACACTATTCCTCCCTAAAAAACATCAACTTGCTTAATGGATTTTTTTGTGGATCAAATTTCATTTTTTTGTCAAAAATTTCATTTTTTTAAACTTTGTTATTTGATTCGAAAAAAATTTAAATCTCGCCATGCATAGAAAAAAAAAATAATACTTTGCAAGTTAAAGAATAACATGGATCTTGAACACTTTTCCATCGTTCATTATTTATTCTATGTGTTCCAAGATAATTGCATGTTCGACATTTCGGACAACATGTTTCAGAATTTTGTTGCTGCTTTTCAGCTAATGGGCATGTATTTAATTGAGGGCAATCATCTATCGAACAATTTACATATCCAGACTAAAATAAAAAGTAAATAAATTACAAACATTTTTATTAAAATTACAAAAGAACTTTTTGCTACTTGCAAAAAAGGCCACTTTTTTTTGCGTTAATTTTTTTTTGAAGGCCATATTTTTTAAATGTGCGTTAATTTACGAGCAAAACAAATTTTTGTTGTTATTTTTTTTCTTCTTCTTCATTCGCTTCAAAGCAGAGTGCGGATAATTTATTACAAAATTAATTAAAAGTAACATGATTTTTTGGGTGCGGACATAAAAAAATAGCATTAAAAGATGGAACAAAAAAATATATGCAAAGTTTTTAGGAAAATGATATTCTTTTTTGATCAAAACGACAACTTTGGAAACAGAATCGATGTCGACTCCATCAGCTTTAAATCACAAAATTTTTTCTGCGGTAAAAAAGTTTTTGGTAAATTTAACTATTCCAAACGCTTGAGCCATTTAATCGAAAGTTGAATGAATTTTTGGCCAATAAAAGCTTTAAAAAAAGTTTCCTTACTTGACAAGTGCATTTTACACAAGGTTTAGTTATTGCACCACCCGAAATTTGTTTAATATCAATAGATGTTCCATCGCGATCGGAGCATAATATGGCTAAAAAATGTTTTTCTATGAATTTCTTTGAATAATAAAAAGATTTACATAGCTCCGGTTTTGTTTTGTGGTTTAAAATCCAAGAAACTTTAGCAATCAAAATGAGGCCAAAAAAATATGATTGTTGTGTCTTTCAAAAAAGTGATAGCTTCCTTTAATACTAATAATAAAGGTTTTATTGTTAAAAAAATTTTTTTTATAACCATAAATTCCTTAGAAAGCTATGGTAATTAAAAAAATAAAAGAGACATTTCACTTTGACGACTTTTTATCCAACTCCCTTATGGTTCAAAAATAAAAATCCAACCAACAAAAAAATTAATAAACATACCGACTTACCATTTCCTCTTAATTGTGAAATGCATTTATTTAAATATAAAATAAAAAAATAAAGCATCAAAAATGTTTTCATATTTTTCCGTTCTTTCTTCTTCTTTTTTTTACTACGGCAACAAACGAGTGGACGACGGAAATACCAAATTTAAAAAAGTACTTATTCTTTTTGATCCTATTTCCGATGATCCTATTTCCGATACATTTTTTTTTTTGCGGTTATAAAAATGAAAACAAAGACACTTGCTTTAGTCTTTTTTAGCAGTAACTTTTGTTGACCTTTTTTCTTTTTGTTTCTTTTTTTTTTTTTGCGTGTGCTGCTCCGCCTTTTACAACAATATTTGTGACATTTTTTTTATGACATACTGCTTTCTTTTCTGCTCGAATGACTTAAAAAATGCATTTGTTTCAAGCGTTTTAAGTAGTGAGAGTAATAGCAATAAATCTTTTAAAAACTTTTCCTCTTTTTAAAAAAATATTTGCATGTCCTTGAGTCGGATTTATTTTAAGCGATTCAAAAACAAAAAAACTCTAAGCATATCTTTTTTATTCGTGAATTACCGCATCTTTTTGTGGGCTTTCTGAATCCTTGGAACATTATAAAGCACAAATTCTGAATATTTGTCTCAAATTAAACAATTTTTATGGAAGCACCTACAACAATAACATGCAACCAGCATTTAAAAAAAAGTCTAAGATTTTGTAAAAATTCCCAAAGTTGTGTTTTTCCTTTTATAAATCTGAATCTAAATGTGTAAAAAACGCAATTCCCTTGAAACAAAACTCTGACATCTTTTTTTGGTAAAACTCATATTTATTTAGGTCTTTTATTAAAAATTGAAAACATTAAGAAAAATAAATAATAATAATTAGGTATCCATTTTTACTGGGATTGTACCACTTTTAAGTTGAAGAAATTCGTCCACTGCATTATCCTCGGCTTCTTCTTCCTCTTCTTCTTCATCAACTTCTGCAATCTCGGTTATTTTACCTCCGCGTTCACAGAAATTTACTATCATTCGACAAACTTCTGCTGGTTCAGGTGTTGTTGATCCAGTGAGAATGGATGTTGGTAAAAGTGATGCAAGACGATCACCAAGTTTCTACAACAACAAAAAATTAATAATTAAAATTAGGAATTTTGTTGTAAATTTAAAAAACCTTAAACTTTAATTTTGCTTACTTGAAAAGTTCCATCAAGTATTTTTCCATCAAATGGAAGTTCAATTTCTGCCATTCGAAGTAATAATGTAAAAAGATTAAGTTGAGTTCTCAATGAATTTTTTCCTGAATATGTTACTTGTTCTTCCAATGCTTGCATTCGATCAAAGGCCATTAATAAATCTCGATAGGTATGATTTACGAGGACATTAACATGAGGTGGAGGAGGTTCATGCTCGGATTTTAATTTTTGTAATAAAACCATTTCAACATGCCTCATTTGAATGGTTAATCGTCGAACATGGATTTCTTCAATTTCAAATCTTTTTTCAGCCTAAATAAAATTTTTATTTAACTTTTTTGTTCGAAAAATTTCCAACTTTTTTATTTTTTGGTTTAAAACCAAACCAAAACAAAAAACTATTTTCTTAATCTTTACAAAAAAATACTTTGCTTACTTCAAGAAAATCATTAACACTTTTGATAAATATTTGAATTGGAATGGAACTAATTTTCATTCGAGCGTTTGGTTGAAATTTTTGAATTCTTGAACACAACTCTTCGATAACAATAAAACAAAAATTCGTGCTATCTGATTGAATTCGATAACGATTAGCTTTTTGTGAAACAAATAATGATACTGTATCTTGAGAATAATAAGGACGCAAACCAATTGAAGTTTGATTTTCTGATTCAAATTCAGGGAAAAGTTGATTAATATCTAAACCCATTTCAGTGGAATCAAGAGAAAATTTATATGTTGCACTTTTTTGAGCTGCTGCTTTCTCGCAAATAAGTTTTAATGGAACTTTTAAATGGTGATAAATTGTGTCACGACTATCAGCTAAAGCTATAACCGTCATTCTATGATCAAAGATAGGTTGTTCCGCAAACATGGTGTATAAATATAAATTTTTTGCTAAAAAATTTTTTATTATTTTATTCACGCTTAAAATTTTTTTAATACTTGTATCATTTTCATCCACGGTTGGTCCTCGACCTATTTGAACCACGGAAAGCATATTATCAATAAAAACATCCAAATTTGAATAACTTCCAGTTGCAATAACTTTCAAAGTTGCTGATGGAACGGGTTCATCTGTGTCGATGGCATTCTAAAATAAAAATTTTTTTTCTTTAGATGGTTATGACAAAAGATATATTTTTTCCCTCGACGGTTGAAAAATATGCTTTTCTGATTCCACAGAGAATCAAATTTGTGCATATATTTCTTTACTTCAAGACTTCTTGCAGTACTTTTTTTAAATTTGTTTATGCATATTTTTTAACTTCAAAATCTTTGTTTTTAAAACTAACCGATTGTGAATCCATATGTAATTCAAAAATAATTTTAATTGAATCACTTTCAACTGTGTCACTTGTATTTTTAGTGTTTATTGAAATTTGTTCTTCATAAGTTGAAAGTTCTTTTTGTCGAGCTTCAAAATCAATAAATCTTGAATCTGTGACGGGCATGCGAAAGAATGATGGTTCAGTTCCTAAATAACCTATAGAAACTCGAAATTCATCCGAAAGCATTGTGATCATAGCTTTATATCCTTCGCCCAAATTTGTCAATGTTATGGAAATTGGAATAAAATTTAATTGGGCTGCCCAAATCATGGTTGAATCTTCATAAAAAAGTAATGTTCGAACATGCGTGGCTAAAATATAATTTATGCTTGAACCTAAAAAATTATATTTTTGATTTTAATAAATGAGAATAAAAATGGGTACTTCTCGCTCGAGTGCACATTGCCATGGCTGGATTTTCCAATCGAATGGTATATCTCATCGACCCCGATGATGTTAAACAATGTAAGCTTCGACGACAAAGTACTGCTAATGAAGGTTGAACAGAATTTTCATCATTTGGTGAAATTGCTACAACATCCACTGGTGTGTCACCAATATTAAGATCCCAGTCCATCTAAAAAAATTTTTTTTTATAATCTTTGAAATTATTCCTCTACATTCTTTAATTTAAATTTTTATGGCAGAGGAAACTAAAACATGTCGCAAAAATTGTTGAACTTTTATGCATTTTGTAAAAACAAAAACATAAAAAATATGCAAGTTTTCGCCCAAAAATAAAATTACAATACTTTGTTTATTAACTATAGCGCCCAAATAGTAAAATTTAAAAAACATTCTTATTTTTATTTCCAAATTTAGTTTGCATTTTTTTGTCATCTAAAACTGCTATAAATGAGACTTACCATAGTTTTATAATCTTTTTTATTTGAAGGCATTGAGGCCATTGTTGTAAATTTAACTGCATTTATAACTCCACCTGAAGTTGTTATAACCGAATCGGTGATAGGATGATACACAACTGGACCGGGATGGATTTGATGAAAAGCTTCGCGTGAAAGAATATGATTTTCACTTTCAAAAAAATGAAGGGTGCAATTAATAGTTTGCACACAAATTCGAGGTTTATCACTTTTTCCAAAATTTCCTATACACATATTATATGCTGGCTGGCCCTTAATTCGATGTTGAAAAATTTTATCAAAACGATACATGTCATTGGCATCTTAAAAAAGAGAGGAAAGTTATTATCAACAAGATGAGTGCCTGTCAGAAGTTGTGGGCATTTTTTTCACTTCATCATTCTTACCTTTAACAAGGCTATAAAAAACCAGTTCCTTTGGATGTAAAATAGCAATAACAGGTCCATCAAAGTTGGATAAAAAATATCCAATTTCAGCTTGAATTATTGGACTTGAAAGTTGTTGTTCAATCAAACTCGAAGTTTCTTGCCTATTTTCTACATCTTTTCCGGGATCCAATGCACACAAAAGTCCATTTAACGTTCCAACAATTATTTGATCTAAAAAACTCCAAATTACGTGGGCAAAAAAAAATTATAATTTTTACGCCTATCATCAAAAAATATTCCAGTTGTGATGTTTCGACACTCAGGATAAAAGGCATCAAACCATTCTTGATAATGAAAAAGGGACATAACAAATTTCTTTAAATATTTCTTTTTTAAATTTTGTTTGTAAATCTAGTAAACCTTTTTTTCATGAAATGAGTTACTATGGTTACGCCTTTTTTAAATTTATTTTAGGAATTTGGTTCAAAGTACAAATAATGAAGTCGGCTTCATCGAAGGTAGCAAAAAAATAAATGTTGCAGCGAGCTTTTTTAAAATATATGTGTAAAAAAATCCATAAATAATTTTTCATTTATTATTAAGCTTTATTTTTTACAACACAAACAAAAATCAAAAATAAAACCAATGAAATTCCAAACAAACAAAAAAGAAAGCAATAATAAAAAATCAATGATGCTTTTTTGCTTCCTTCTTTCTTCGACGCATTTCGTCTTTTTTTCGCTTTGCCATTCTTTGAGAATGCAATTGATGAATAACGAAACCTGCAAAAAAAAAAATACACCGATAAAAATTTCCATAAATTTTAAACATTTTGGAAAACGGAAAAACAAAAATTAATATTATTTTTGCTTCAAGAAAATCAAAGCAAAAGAGCTGTGGATTTCAAATGGCATAGAAAAAAGCTTACCAATGAGTAAAGCAATAATAAGCGCCGGAATTACGAAAGTAGCAGTCCAAAATGTGACTTCTTCTTTATTTTTAATAAATACCATTTTTGAAAGAAAATAATAAATTTAGAATTTAAAACAAAAAAGTAATTTATTTCAGTAATTCAACCTCGATTTTTTCTTCATTCATGAAACAAAAGTGTGCACGAAAAAAAAGTGTGTATGGCATAGTCATGCCAGAATATGCCACTAGTTTTTTTGGAAAGACAAACACGAAGAGAGAGAGAGAGAGAGAGAGAGAGAGAAAAAGAAGCCTTTGCTCATAGTCTTTTTTGAAGGAACTCACTTTCATCCATTTTTTATTATTTTGGTTTCTCCTTTTTTAGTTCTTGCGTTTGTCAGTTACATTATTCACTATTTTCAAAGAGCGAAGAAGTCAAACGGCAAAAAATCTTTGGATAAAAAGTAAGATTGCATTTTTGTAAGCAACATATCAAAGATAGCGGTTGCAAGAAAGAAAAGAAATTTGAATTATTTTTCGTCTCTTTTCAAATTTAAATTTGCTAAAGTCAGTGAAAAGAGACCATAGATTTTTAAATCCATTTTTTTCAAGCTATTGTAAAATTGAGATCAGACGTTGACATGGAGTGCGATTATCGCATCTTTTCTGTGGTCCATGTCTCTATTTTTGGATGCGCCAAAAAGAAATGAGAAGTATTTAATAGCAAAAATTAAAAAAATCAATTTTAAAAACAAAAATGCAAAAAATTCTTTTTTCTTTTTGACTGATTTTTTTGGTCATTGATGAGCACCGAAAAAATATAAATATTTGTAATTAATGAACCCTCCTCAAATCCTTCCTTTTGGTAATAAAGAAATGAGCAGCGTTTAATAGCAAAAATAAAAAATCAAACTTAAAAAAGAGACGTTGAATTCAATCCAGCTTTAAATGGCTGCAAATTTTTACAACAATGGTTAGTCGACACAGCATTAAAAATTGTCAAAGAGTTGAATATTTGAAACAAAATGATAATGAAATTATTCGAGACTCTTATTGCTAGCATTGATGACTTTCTAAAAAAGTTTCAACAAGATAATAATAGCTGCAAAACTACCAAAAGTATTTTATGCGTAAGTTTTTTTTACATTTTTTCAATGTTTTATCCAATAAGTTTGTAAAGATTTATAGATAATGGTTGATTTCTAATTTTTTATTAGAGAAATTTATTTTGAGAATAACAATTACGGCTATCCAAAAAAAGGTTACATAAAAAGAATTTTAAATTGGTTAATTTAATGAATGAATTTACAACATAAAAAAAACATCAACAAAAATATACAATAAACTTTTTAAAATTTATTTTAATATTCAAATTTAACCTGCCATTTCATCGTCAGCTTCTTCCAAAAGCTGTTCTTCTGACGATTCATCGCTAAATAAGTGGGAATTTAAAGCGCGATTAGAAGAAAAATAATTATTCATAATGGGGGATGCTGCATCACCTTCATCCAAAGATGATAGATATTCAGGGCTTGAATTTGGAGAACCTTCTGAATCAGGAACATCATAAACTTCTGGGTCATTTCCATTTTGTGATGTTGGCTTGAATGACCTTGATGAATCTGAATTCAAAGTAATAACAGGCGGTGATTGCTCCCTTGAAGAATTGCCATTATTTTTCTCAAATTTTGACGAACTATAATTTTCAAGGAAATAATTAATTGTTGGGCGTCTAACCAATCTTATTGCATAATCTAGGTTTGAAAACCCTGTTAAATTCGAGCTTGATGAAGATGTTGTCGATCTTGGTGGTGTAATCGCTGCTTCAATTTCAGCATCATCTTCAGAAACAACATCGGCATCTGCTGTTTCTGATGGAAGCGGTTCATCTTGAATTGGTGAGGGTGATCTTGCGAAAGCTTTTTCAGATGCTCGGCATTTTCGTTGTGAAATTTTTTGAATATCGTTGATTTGTGGAATTATGTTTTCTGATTTTTCATTGCATAAAATCACGCATGCTTGTGGATAAGCTTATGCTATGGTCCTCGATGCTTTCATCCTCATCTCAACAATTTTATACTTCGTCGTCAACTTTCAAAGATTCCAACAACTCCCGCAATAATTTCTCGTGGTAATTATGGATGCTTCTCAAGCCTCTATTTTTTTCAAATCCGGATGTTTCTCATGGTTCTCCTGTCTACGCTTTTTGGTTTTGCTGAGATCTCCTTCCTCACCTGTAATGTGTCAATTCATTGGCATCCTCCCAACTGCTCTCTACGGAAATCGAAGATCATCTGAAACGTATTTCACCGCTTATGGATATTGTACTCTTGGAAGAAAGTTCTTTTGATAAAATTCTGATGTACTTCAATCAATGCTGAGAAGATGGAACTCCGGATGCTTATGTTCAAACCGTTTTCGATGATTATACCGCTGCGAAAATCATCCGTTGTTGGTTATCGTCTGAAACCATCCGGTCTACGATTGGATCGTTAACATTAATCTCTTGATCGTGAAATCCTCGTGGTAAATATCGCTACTTGGTATGGTTCTGAAGAAATGAAACCCGGAAGTTCACATGGTCAATGAATGCAAGATATGCTCCAATTCAAACTCTCGGTGGGAGAAGGGACGATATATGGCAATCTGGAATAATGGAATATCTCAAAGGAAGCCACCTTCATATCGTCAAAGCTCTCGAACCCGGAACTACTCTTCGAAAACATGCAATACCTTGGTCAAGTTCTCGTGCTCAAATTCCTGCTCAATTTGCTGCTGATTTTGAATCTCTCCAATTTCCGGAAGCAAGAACTTGATCCACTGCTACAACAAATGAAGATGCGACGCTGCTATGCTTCGTTAGGAGGGAGAAGTGTTGTGACTCCTGTCACTACAGAAGTCCAAAGACTATTTTCTGTAGCCACAGAACAAATCAAAGGAACATATCAAATGGTCTCTGTCTCTCGTGGTCCAATCCTCTGGTCAACTTCAACGCCTGCCTTTATTCCTCTTTGTTGTAATAGGTTTACCTTGTATTGTATTTGTAATGATTGTACCGGATATTCCTTGCTGAGCCTTCGTGCTAATAAACTTCACTCTTATCTGTCTTGTCTTTGTCTGACCCTCATTACGGTCATAACACTGCCAATATTTCATTAATATCTTCTGGATCAATAAATTTTCTTGGCATTGGAAGGGCTAGCTCCATTTTAGAAAAATATTTTCTAACAAAGCGCGGTACAAAAATTCTCAAATCTCCATGCGATGTTTCAAAAAGAGATTCGCATTCTTCACGGCGGATTTTCCACCGAGGTCGAACAAGGGAGTTCTTAAAAAAGTTTTTTATATTATTTTTAGTTTGTAAAAATTTATTAGAATTGCACTTTTATGAACAAAAAAAGTTTTAAAAAAAGTTATGGATTCTGATGGAAAATTTTTTAAGGACGATAAACAAAAAACCTACTTGATCATGAGAACTTGACATTTTTGATAAACAAAAATTCCAAAAAATAATTTTAAATTTAAATAAACTTTAATAAATATAAATGGCAATCAGAAATTTGCCTAAAGCTTTGAGCAGCAGCTTTTTGGAGAAATAAAATTTAAAGTGTTTTAGTTTCAACAAACAAAAATGAGCCAAATTTGTAAATCTTGCGAATAAAAAAATATCAAAAAATCTTTGAAAATAAAAGCTGAAACGAAAAAGAATTTAGTAATTTTTTAGAAAAACATTCAATAAAAGTTGATTAATTAATTATTTTAAAAAATTGTAAAGATATCGCGTTTAAAAAATCCTCTCTTATTGTGTTGATCGACTAACAGCGAATTAATAAAATGAAAGGAAGAATGGGTAAACCAACATAATAAACAACGCCGAAGAAGAAAACATTGTTCGCAACAATAAAAAAAAAAAACAGATCAATTATCGCCAGAAAAAGGTCAAGCAAATGGTAAGCCGGCAGGGAAAAAAAGGAAAGAAACAACGCAATGGCCAAAAAATGTGAAACACTTTGTTTGGATCGCTTTTTTATGGCAACAAAAAAAATGTTTTTACGAAGGGTTTCAAACTCTTTTATTTTCTTTCTTATTTTATCTCAAAAAATAGTTAAAATTTTTTTTAGCAGCTTCACTTTTTCATTGTTTTGTATTTTAAGCAATTTATAAAAAAGCTACTTTATGCTTTTTAATTTTGGATACAAAAATTGAAATCCTTGTAATATTAACCCATCCTTGTCATTTTTCCCAAGCTCTAAATTTGCATCAATTTTTTCAAAGAAATTTGGTGGCTTAACTTTTTGTTTCTGTAAAAAATTATGATATTAAAACAAAATATGTATTTAGTTGATTTTTAGTAGAAAATAAATGCAAAAATAAAACTTTTTAGATATGTTTGTTTCGAGCTTTTCTTGCTTCATTAACCAAAATATGTGAGTATTCTCGAAAAAAAAATGCAAAATAACCCCAGTTAAAATTTTCGAAGGATTTATTGCAATTTTTGTTCCCACTCGCTCTCTCGTTTTTTTACAACAATTGTTTTATCGAAGAAACATAAGTTTTCTACCAACTCATTGTTTGTTAAATAAACCCCTCAAGAAAACTTTTTTCTACGATTTTGCAGCATACTTTTTTTCTTGCTACCAAAAATTTTGAGTTAAATTATAAATATCCGCTTTTATATACTCGTTTTTTTTTGTAATATTTTCCATTTTTGTCTTTATCAACTTTAAAATCTTCTTTTTCATCGCTTCGTAGAGCAAAGTTTTTTTGTTATATTTTTTTCTTTTCCACCATTGTTTATTCTGCTCTTTCCAAAAAAAAAAAAGAAATCAAAGAAGAAGAAAATCAATAACTCGATTTTAGCGCCTTTTTATAAAATATATTTATTGTCAGAGGGCATTTTTTTTTGAAAAAAAAGGAAAAATAACATTTGTAGATGTTTTGCATTTTCCCACGCCATATTAACTTTGCTATTTCCATTATCATCGATTTTTTTTTATCACTATTTATCTCAATGGAAGTTTGATCATTCTCTTTTTGAAATCAATTTTTTAATTATTTTCTTTTATTAATTTTTGGCTCCAATAAAAACAATAAAACCTCTCCATTTTTTAAAAATGTATATTCGCCGCGGTTTTTTCAAAATTTCTTTTTCCCGCAAATTTAAAGGATTTCCGAATAAATGTTTCTGTTTTTAGCTACTTTTCTTATTTCTATTTATTATTTTATTTCCCAAACAATGAATCGAAAAAGAACTTTGGATGTTTCAGATGGGCTCCGGGTAAGCAAATATTTATTTAAATTTTAAGCTTTTATTGATTTCTAAATTTTACTAAAAATTGTTGACACTTTTGGTTGTAAAAATTATAAAATTACCGTAATTTCTAAAAATTTAAAACACTTTTTTGAAATATTAAAATAATTTAATTTCAAAACTTTTAAAATTAATCTGCAAATTTGGACAAAAAAATTAGGCATTATAATATATGTATTATTTTTTAGCCTAAAAAGCATGTTAGATTTGCCATCGATAATTCCGCTGAAGATAGGGCTATGGAAGTAAAAAATTATTCCCGCATTTCAGAAGATATGGGAAATGATGAGAAATGGAATAACCCCGAATTTCGCAGAGTCGCAACCAACGTATGTAAAATTATTTATTTATTTTGCAAGAAACTTTTTCAAACTAAAAATTTTAGGCTTTTACAAATTGCGTGGACGATGCAATTTCCATTGCCGAAGAATATTATAAAGAAATGGAAAAAAGGGAGAAAATGGAAAAAAATTATAACAATTTATTACTCAAATTCGATCTTTGTCTTTTGAAAATTGAAGAATATGAGCAAGCCAAATATGAAAATAAAGCTGAAAAAGAATCAATAAAGTTAAAGCAGCGGCTTCAAAGCTTTAAGAAAAAGTTTGAAGGATTAATGCCGCCCCATTTTAATGAAACTGAAGATAATTCCCTTATTTCATCAGAATCACAAAAGTTACATAATCCTGAAAAAAACAAAAATGTAAGTACACATATTTTTTTGTTGGCGAAAAAGTCTTTAGCTACAAAACCGAAAGAAAAAAATGTTATTTTTAGCAAATGCAAGTTTTTTCTGTTTTGGTTGGTGCTGCTGCTGCTGCTGCTGCTGCTGCTGCAGATGATAATTTACTTGAACAGCAACAACAACCACAACCACAAGAAGAAGATAATGTTATTGTTGAAGTCCAAATCGAGGATGCTTCATATTTTTTGTTCTCCCCCGAATCTTCAGGAAATGAAGAAAATATGGAAATTGTAATCAATGATGATGAAGAAGATGAGGATGATGATTTGAGTATAATTTGGGATTCCAAATCTAATCAAGCAACTCCCGCTTCCACAAAGCCATCATCTAAAAAAGTTGTTCAAAGTAATCGAAGAAAAAATTCGGCCATTGATAATAATAATAAAATGCTAATAAAAAATTATGAGTGAGTTTGTAAAAAGCTATAAAAAAAAGATTGGATAAGCTTTTTGTTTGTTTTTCAGGGATTATGTTAAATCGTGCAAAGAAGATGACGACATGAAAATCTTTCCCATATGCTCGGAAAATTATTTCCTCTTTCTAACAGATAGAGATATAATTACTGCTAGAAAAGTTAATATTTTTTTAACAGATTATGAAAAAGATAAACCAGCGCAAATAAAATTGAAAAAGGATTTTGAAAGGTGGTGCAAAAATCATCCAAATTATAAATTTCCATTGAATTTTTGTGATCAAAAAATGGGCCTGAAAAAAATTACACCAAATATTATCACGCTACCATAATTTTTATTTTTAATTGTTTACTTTTTGACTTCATAGCCAGATATTTAATTTAATTTAGGTTTTATTTTTAAAAAAACTCTTTTTTTGCAAAATCAAGTTTGTGTTTTTTCTTTTCTTATTTTTTAATGAATTTATTACTATTATTGTTTTAATATTTTTTATACTTTAGTTCAGTGTTACATATTTTTTGGTTTATCGCCTCCGCCTCCGCCTCCACCTCCGGAGGCGGAGGCGCGGAGGCGATAAAAATACGTTAGTTTTTTGAAACATCCCCTCCACCTCCGCCTCCGCCTCCGGAGGTGGAGGCGCCTCCGGAGGCGGAGGCGTGTAACACTGCTTTAGTTTCTAAATTTTGTATGTCTTTGTTGTTGCCATGAAAAATATTATAAACATGTTTGAATTTTATAAAAAAATTTAAAAATAATTCATTAAGCTAAAAAAAACAATAAGCACAAAAAAAGTTTCACATCCATTCCAAATTGATTAAAAAGACAAAAAGAAAAGCAAGATAGTTGAAGAAGAAAAAAACGTAAAAAAATATGTTGGCAATGCCATAACCAGCCAATATTTAATCGACTGTATTGTAAAACGAAATTGCTTTTCTCACCAAATTTTTAAAACTACTTTCAACATTTCGCTGCTCGTGGAATCCTTATTTTTAAGAAGCAAAAAACTTTTACCAAAAGTTATGGACACTCCATGGTCAAACAATTTTTGTCAACGGTGAAAGCTCATACAAAGTTGGAAAACAAAATTTATTTCATAATTTATAAAGTCGTCTCGCAAAAATACAATTCCATCAAAAAAAATTTAAGATGCTAAAAATGGAATTAAAAAAATTGGAGTCTTTGTGAAATCCATCAAACGGAAGAGATAATTCTTAAAATTATATTTTCATCGATTTTTTTATGAACTCACATTTAAAAAATTTAATAACTGTTTATCCAAAGCGGTTTTCCATTGTGAAACAACCAAAATTAATAAAATCAAAGTTGTAATTTTCTTAAAAAATAAAATTACGAATATAATAGTTTATAATCGACAAAGTAAAAAAAGCTTTCCTTCGGCATGCAATTATTGTTTAAAAAAATGAAAAAAATCATCCTCATACACTTGGCTACAACCATCAGAAACTTCTATTACCAAAACCTGGGAATTAACCCTGGTTATGATAACAGAAGGCGATATTTCAGTTACTTTTTTAAATCATCGGATGAGATTCGAACTACCTCTGATCTTCGAGTGAAAATCAGAAGCGCTAACCACTGCGCCAGTTTGGCACCTGTTACCCAACTTTGTAAAAAACTACTAATGATGGGATGGGATACTTTTATATGATAAAAGTATGGCATAATTAATTTACAATAATATTTTATGCCGAGGAAAAAAAATAAACACGGTGAAAATGAATTTTAGTTTTTGTTTCACTTTGAAGAAGTAAAATGATGTTTCTTTCGTGGTTATTAGTTCGCAAAAATTTTGCGAAGAAATCCAAATTCAATTAACTCAAATGCCAACACAAACATTTTCTCATCATTATAAATAATAACATCCATTATTCTGTGAAGCAGCCCCATCAAACAAAAGTAAAAGCATCATGCAACGCCTTACAAAAAAAAAAACAAGGAAACATTGAGATAAAAAATGGAAATATTTATTGTGATTGAGACTCGGATGAATTTATAGAGTCCGATTAAAAAAGCATCGAATTGTCAATAAAAAGACAAAACCGGGTTAGTTGATCGTTTTCTTGAAATTATTAAAATGTTTTACTTTTTTTGTTAAGTAAACAAATTTTAGTATGTTCAAACTCACTACCAAACAACCAAATTATTGGATCATACCTTAAAAGCTTTGAATTATTCTGATGTTAAAAAAGATGAACCGAAAATTTTTGAAAAAATTGGGAAAAATTTTTGCCAAAAATTCATTGAATCCTCCCGTAAAAGAGCCCAAATAAATTTGAATATATTAATTATACCATCTGTATAAATATTGGATTCACGGTTGTCCATTCTAACTTCTCGAATGTTGATAAATCAAACGAAATCATTGAAGCTCATGAAAACTACGAATCTCAAAATTGGGAAGAGACAGAATCTGTAGAATTTTTAAAATTACAAAAAATTCAACATTTTAGAATTGGTCAAAAAGAAAGTGAACCCAAAGATAAATTTTTCGATGCTAAAGAGATTACGAATATTCAAGAAATAAATGGAACTGCGTTATCTCATATTTAAATTCTGTAAATGGTTTATATTTTCCACAACTTTTGTTTTTTAGCACATTCGTTTTTTCTTACATTGTCTATTAAACTTTTTAAAAACTTTTATTATGTTTAAATAAATAAAAGATTTTTAATAAAAAAAAAATCGAAGATAATTTATTTTCATAAGTTGCTCGAGAGGCTTGGGCGGGAATGAGAAACATGAGACAGGAATAAATGGATGCGGGATTCTCGGACCTCATCTATCTGTTAAACCAGCATCTCAGTATGCCATTTTGTTTGTTATTGTATGATATTTCTTGTTGATTTTGTTTTTTAAAGTATTGAAAAAATAAACTTGCTTTTTTTACCTTTTTGTACTTTCAATCCACTCGATAGAATTCTTTTGTGACTAACAAAGGAAAGAGCACAAAATTTCAAACATTGTTATGCAAACTTAAATCAATTATTATTGTCTTCATTCTGCCATATTGTCTTTTTTGAAAAAATCTTATCTATACGTACTAGCTGAATGTTTAAAAGTGAGTTCGAGATTTGTTCCCTTTTTGAAAGTTTATCATTTCTTCAACTTTTTAACCAACTAATTTTAAACAAATTACCAACGCTTTTTTGAAATTATCGATATACGAAGGAATTTTTTTTAATGTACTCAAAGTTACCAATGTTGCTAACAATTTTTTGGTTGATCAAATAATTTAGTTTATATCTTTCTCTTCTTTAAAACTGTCATGACCTCATAAGATTTTCTTAAATGATGGACGACTTGTTTATGATTGACTCGCTACGGCTTTTCTGTAATAAAATTTGCCAAAGAATGTGCGCAAGGTTCACTTTGGGAAAAATATGCACAAATCAATAAAAAAAAGTGCAAGAAGGAAATAAATAAAAAAATATGCATACTTGTTTTTTTTTCGATGCAGATTTTCTTTATTGTTTTTACTAAATTTATTTTTCCATTTTTTGATTCTTTCAAAGAATTTTGCGATTTTTTTATGATTGACTATTTTTGAAGCTATACCAACCATTTTGCGAGCTCTTCTTCATTTTTTCACTTTCATTTAATTTTTGTATTTTCCCAAGTTTATTATTATTAGTTAAATTTTAGTTCAAACAACCTATCGTTTAGCTCAATTTTTATTGCAAAAATGTCTAATCCATCTTCGGTTAATGAAACAACTCAAAATATTGGCAACAATGATGATTTGGCGGCAGCGGCTGATGAGATTTTAATTTCACCTGAGATTGATGTCATGCAATTATTACAAAAAAAGCTGGAGGAAACTCAGCTGCGTTATGATGTACGTTTTTTTCTTTGAACCTTTTTTTTGCGTTTGAAATTTTTTTGCCTTTTGAACTTTCAAAATATTTTTCATCTTCTATTTCCCAAACAAATAAATTCTAGCCACTTAATATTTAAATTTTTTTATTGCAGGAACAAACTAAAATCACCCAATTGCTTATTTTTAAAGATGAAGAAAATATTATTTATTTTGGCGGATGTACAACTATGATAAATAACTTCGCTAAACGCTTAATTGTTCAACCAAATGATGAAAGTGAGTTGTTGATTATTTATTTACACAAAAGCAATAAATTTAATTAACTTCTTTCATTTTTCAGCAGTCGATGGTATTAGCGTTAGTTTTAATGAATTAATACTGATGCAAAATGTATGAATTTTTACCCACACAATAAAATCAAAGGTTTTATAATTTATTTTTTATTTTTTAGAAAGTCGTTTATGTTTATGCTTCTGAAACGAATAAAAACAATTTCCTCCTCAATTTTCCTACCGAAGAAGAATGCATAAAAGTGGTTGAAGGAATTGATTTAAAAAAGGTTCGATTCATTAAACTAATTTTTTTTGATTTTTTTGAATTTGTTATTTTTTTTAGCGAGAAAAAGATATAGCAAGTCCCTTGGCTTCGCTAGATGCATTTCAAAGAACTTTTCTTATTCCAATAATTAATAAAATACAAATGCACGATTTGATTAAAGCTCAACTTACTGACATCGCTCAGAACGCAATGGATCGTTTCACTCAGGAACAAAGAGAAAACTATGAAAAAGCATTTTTGGAAACAACAACAGAATCGTTGTTTAAAAAAAATGATGCAGAAACCATTGAATTCTTCGACGAAGAAGGTTCTTTTGCTGATGAAGAAATTGAAGTGCGTTTTATTATTTATCTTTTATTTTAAATTTATTCAAATTTTTCAAAAGTTTTTTAACTTTCCTATGCTTTTTTTCTCCTTTGAAAATAGCCAGCAATTTCTCCGTTTTTGGTTGAAATATTTTTATTTACCCATGCAACTAAATTTTAGGCCAACGACGATGACTTATTTACTTCAGCAAGTGGTGATGATAGCGGTGATGATAGAACCGATGGGTATACTATTTTAACTTTTAAATGAAAAGAGCAAAATTAATTCAATTTTTTTAAAGAAATTCACGCCGAAGAAATATAAGTGAAAGTGATAGCGAAATAGATGATCCTGAAGGAGGAATCAAAAAAACTAAGCGAGCCCCAAAAATTTTTGATAGTTCTGAAGATGAAATGGAAGGAAGAAATCATCCTAGTGCTGAACTAGAAGATGAACCTGAAAATGAAATGCCAAAAAGAAGAGGCATCGAAAATGTTCATTGCGGTTTAGCTCCAGAAACTATTATTAAACCGCCACATTTTAAAGCTTACCTTGAACATCGAAAAGGTGCTGATCGAAAAACTTTAAAGGTTTTTAATCCAAATAAAACTTTGTTTTATAAGTATTATTATGATTCATTTACTACAAATTATGCGTGTTCAAAATGCCGACCAAAGAAACATGTTTTTGCCTCACATAAAAATGAAGAAAAAATTGTTATCTTAGGAACGACATTCCATATATGCCAGCCAATAGAAGTAAGTTTTCTCAAAATATATGTATTTTCAATTTATCAAACAAAACCGTTTATTTAGGTTATTCCAAACCAAGTTCGATTTGATAAGTCTGTTGTTGATAATGAAGGAGCTTCGCTTGATACTACTAATACTACTCTTGCTGTCGTTCCTTTGGATGGTAATCATGAATCAGTTAGTTTTTCCATCTAATTTTCAAACTTTCATAGTTTGTTTATAGGTTGATGACAACGCTTTTATTGAAGAAGTAAGCGCTAACGAAGAAGTTAATTATGCGGCATTACCAAATCAACCAAATATCTTCGCAGCCCCAAAAGTAAATTTTTTTTCACGACTTTTTTTTAAACTATTTTTTACTTGATTTTTTTTTATTATAGAAAATTTCATTTGATCGTTGGATTCCAAATGAAAATTTCATGAATGAAACTAGAGAAATTTTATCAAGATTCAGTACCAAAAATTTGCCAATCAATTTTACAAGTCGTGATCGAGCCCTTCATCTTGTTATTCATGACTCCATTCTAACCCATATTAATTTCGAAGAAACCTCTAACCAAGTTTTTGCTATTAATTGTGGTTATCCCAATTTATTCATGTGAGTGCTTACAAAATTTTATGACAATTTGTAACTAAAAAAGTTATATATTTTTTAGTAATATGGTTGATGCTTTTAAAGAAGATACACACTTTGATAAAATTTTCGGAATCAAATGTGTATATATTGCAATTGGATTCGATTTAGTTTGTTATGAACCTTCACTTGAAAACGCCATTAAGGTTAGATTTTCTTTTTCATTTGGCTTTTAATCATGCCACCCAAATAATCATAAATGCGAATTTTCAAATTAAACTTGAGACAAAAATAATTTCCAAAAAAAGCAAGCATTTTTTTAGGTAATTTTTTTGTTTGAGCTTTTATTTCCAAAAAAGTCTTTCTCTAATAATACCTATACTTTATTCTCATTAAAATTAAAAAAAAATTTTAGCATGTAAAAACTTTCATCAAAAAATTAGCACAGAACATTCGACTTTCTTGCACTCAAGTAAGCTGTGGAGATTTAGAAGCGATGGGTAATGTTAAAGCGCCACCAAAAATCGTTGTCATGACTATTCCTATTATTGATTCACATCCATCTGGGGCTTTCACATATAAAGATGATATTGAAAAACTAAATGAAGAAATTCGTGAATATGTTGATCAAAGAAAGGTAGGATGGCTGAGTGAATATAACCAAGTCATTGAAGTGTATGATTGGTCCCGAAAAACTCAGGAATTCAATCAATGCGATCGTCAAGATATGGATCAGCGATACAGAACCTTGACCACAGCTTTATCAACAAATTACCAAATACATTTGAAAATACAAGAAAAACAAGATGATGATGCTAATTTGTAATTTATATGTGCTTTATTTTCCTCTCTTTTTTTACTTTTTTTTTCTCAAAACAATAAAATTATTTATTCAATCCAATCCATTTAAAAAATATATTACATGCGGATAAATAGGTGGGAGAAATTAATTGCGTCAAAAATATTTTTATTTAACAACAACTGCAATGGAAGTTAAGTGCAATACATTTTAAGTTAGTCATGCAACAAAATAACTTGTTTTCATGCCTAATTCATTGGCTTTTTTTACTCATTTTTAACTATCGCGTTTTTATATTAGTTTTATATTTGCTTTCTCATAAAAGAAAAAGCGTTCCAAAATTTATAGAATTAATATTCCAAGCCACAAGTTCTTTTTACAAACGAGAGCGGAATTTAATGTTTACCTCAAACTTTGGGTAATTAAACCAACGATAAAAACGCTTAAATCGAATAAATTTTGAAGAGAAAGTATATGCAAGACGAGGTTGGGTGCATTGCTTCATAAAACTGAAATATCAATGTGCTTTGAAGAGACATCAGAGAAACCAAAAATACATTGTGAAAGTAAAAGGGAAAAACGAGTGCTTTTTTTAACGCAGAAAGTTGGCTGCGAAATAAATGTGCGCCGGTCGAAAAAACGGGCGAATGGCTGTTTCTTTTTTGTTCGTTTTTTTGATTCAAAAAATAAAAAATGCAGCCATCTTTTTTTTTCTCTGTCCTCCAATTTTATGGAACTATTTCTTTTTTTGCGTTCATCGACCCGACCGTGCCTTCCCTTTTATTTTTATGGAGCAGAAAAGTCAACCAAAAGATATTTTCTTCGGTTTAATTACCCAAGTTTGAGGTAAATATTAAATTCCGCTCTCGTGTAAACGTGTGGCAAGGAATAAAACATCCTATAAATTTTGGAACGCTTTTTCTTTTATGAAAAAGCAAATATAAAAATAAACATAATAAACTAAAACGGTGTGCTTCTTTTCTTTTTGTCTATGGCTAAATACACATTTTTTAATGGAAATGATAGTAAAAAAAGAAAAACAATTTTTTTGATAAACTTTTTAGTTTTTGGGTCTTTGTAGATTAGATGGTAATAAAAATAATATGTATTGAATGCTATTCATTTTTTTTTTGTCAACCAACATATCTTTTTTTTGACACTCTTTTTATTCTTTTTTTTTTTTTGGAAAATGGCGAGCTATTTGTTGATCAAGCATCAATAAACTCTTTATGCCTTTTTTTTGCCACGTTCTTGTATGATTCTATCTTGAATCACTTAAAAAAGTTTATTCAATTGCTTTTTTATCTACATAAATAAAAATAAATAAAACGCTGTCAAAAAATGGCAAAGATTTTTAAAATTTTTTGTTCTAAAAAAGCCCCTTGATTTTTGATCGACGAAACTCTGTTATTAAAAATTATTAAAGTTTAACAAACAAACAAAAAAGTGATGACACGTGGCGGAATCTTTTTTTTCATAATTTCGAAACTTTATTTTTTTATGCTGCATCATTTTCTTTTCCATTCTTCATCCGAAATCCTATTTTGAATTCTCTCTTTGTGGGTTTCTGCGCGACGCCCCTATATGTTGATACCTTTATCTCAGCGATCCATAAAAAAAATAAGTATGACGGCAATGTCTCATTTATTCTCTTCCTTTGATCCATAAAAGAAAAAAAAGCGCTAAGCAAGCTTTCGACAAAGAAATTTTTTTTTTTTTGAGAAAAAAATCAAAATTTAGCAATGACAATTTTTACTTTTTCTAAAACAAAACCACTCCGCGAAAAAAAGGAAGATTGTGTTTTATGATTTTATTTTCATTTTTTGCTAAACTTTTTTTTGAAAAAGAAAAGAAAAAGGATGGATGTATCGTAAAAAAAAGGTTATTATCCCCCTTACTTTTGGAGAGAACGAAAAAATCAAAGCACACAGAGATAAAGAACTTTTACTCGAAAATATGAGTGAAATAAACTTTGTTAAAAAAAATGTAAAAAAGCTTATCAAAAAATTTAAAAAATTGTTTGATGAAAAAGTATGAATGAATGGGGGTTACAAAAACTGTTTTTGATGATTTTTTTTCCTTCTTAAAAAGAGACAACAAATAAAATTTGGAGATAACATATTTTTCAGTGACATTTGTTGAGAGGAAAATTAAAAAGTTTTATTTTTTTGAGCTAGCCTTAAAATTATGAAAGAAACATAAATTTAATGAAAAAAAACCAAAAAAACGTCTCATCAAAAAATTACAGTAACTTTTTGAAAGTAAATTTTTTTATTTTGTTTATCACATTTGCCATTTTCTCTTCTAACATCATTTTTCTTTTATCATTCTTTTTGAGCCAATAAAAAATATTTATTCCTTATTTTTTTAACCACTTAACGATCCAATCCATCCACACGACTTTTTTGGGATTGGGAAAAAACAGTGAAAACTTTAAAAAAACTTCCTCATAAATGCTGCCGAAGCCATTACAAACCTTCCATTACCAAACCTGGGAAATCCTGGAATAATAACAGAAAGTTGCACCTCACTAACTATTTCAAAAACTAACCAAAACAAGAATTTCAAATAAAATATTTTATTATGGAAGCAAAACAGTTTTGTTGGATGTTGCTGATGCAAAACCGAACAACTTTTATTTTTATTTTAGTGAAGGGAAACAATAATAAATACAAATTTATCTTTCATATAAAAGCATTCATTAAAAAATGGTATTCAAGATAAATAAAATAAAAGGTGCAAAATTTTTAGAAATATTTAGAAGCTAAACGTCAACAGCTCTTTTGAAAAATCTAGCATTTTTTTATTTTCTGTAATAAGATTTCCTTGGTCGTGGAATAAAATAATTTTATGGCTATCAAATATTTTATTCATAGGTACATTTTATAGTTTTAATGATCTGTCATAAAAAAAATTTGGTTGCTTCAAAGCAAAATATGTAGACGACAGAAATGCAGCATGAGGCGTTGTTATTGAAAGGAAAGTAACAAGCATGATACTGCTCGTCAACGTCGGTATTTTACAATAATTATAAAAACATTTAAATAATTACTAATAATGATAAGAAACAAGGAAATATAATTTCTTTGTAGCAGTAATCAATCGAGATATCAGTGAGATATGCCTTGTTGCAATTGTTTCTTAACTGGCGCAGTGGTTAGCGCTTCTGATCTTCGCTCGAAGATTAGCTGTTCGAATCCCATCCGATGATTTAAAAAAATAACTGAAGACTAACCTTCTATTATCATAACCAGGGTTAATTCCCAGGTGTTAGTAATAGAAGTTCGTGATGGTACGTGTTTACTAATGAGGAAATATTTTTTTCATTTTATTTTTTTTTTGTTATCGTTTAGATATTTGCCATTTCTTAGAGTGTTGCGAATTTTTCCTTCTTACCCATTTGTAACAAAAAATTTATGAATTGTGGTGATTAGTGTTAAATTCCCCACCGAAAAGTCGGGGATTCCCGACTTCCCGACCGACTTCCCGACCGACGATAATTTCTATCCCGACATTTTCCCGACTTTCCCGACCGACTCTTTTTTTATCCCGACAAATAAAAAAAATTAATATTAATTTTAAAAATCATTCATTTTCGCCTTTATTTTAACCAAAAACCCTTTATTTACATTTTATTTACATTAAATAGCTCATTTTTATATATTTAAATTCTTATAATTAATTTAATTAAAAAAATTCCAACACCATACCCTACTTTTCGATCCCCCGAATTCCCGACCGACCAAAATTTTTATCCCGACTTTTTCCCGACTTTTTTTGAATTTCCCGCTTTTTTGTCGGTCGGATCGGGAATTTAACACTAGGGTTGCCCTCCCCCCCCGTTTTTCAAAAAAACCGGGGAACGGGGAATCGTTCGGGGAGAAAATTTTTCGGGGACGGGGAGACGGGGAGAAAAAAGGGGAGGATTTTGTTCGGGGACGGGGAGACGGGGAGTAAAAAAATTTTTTTCTCGTTAATTATTAAGAAAAAAATTTTTTTCTTGTATGCTTTTCATTGCAATTTTTTTTTCGGGGAGAAAATCCTTCGGGGACGGGGAGGCGGGGAGAAAAACGGGGAGAATTTTTTTCGGGGACGGGGAAGGGGACGGGGAACGGGGACGGGGAAACGGGGAGTCCCCGTCCCCGCGGGGGGGGGAGGTCAACCCTATTTAACACTAGTGGTGATGCATAAATTTTTAAGAAATTATGCCAAACTTAATTTTGATTAAAAAATTTTAAGTTTTTTTTATTTCTTAATTTTTTCTTCGGCTTTTTATTTTCCCAAAAATTAAGAGACTTGAGTATTTCTCTTTGCGATTAAGGTTTTTTTGTTCCACATTATAATAAATAAAGTAAATCGTACTAAAAAAAGGGATATTTTTCTCCATTAAACTCCATAAGGAATTTTTATTTTTTACGCTTACTAATTTAGCTTGAGCATCTTCGAAAATTTTTTCCATATTTTTTTGTGATTTGTATCAAAAAAAATTTTAGTGGCGATTTTATCATCATCCCCGATTTCAATAACTTCAATTTTTCACATTATTTGTTGGCTCTGCAGATTTTTTACATTTTAAATTCGTTATTAGAACTTTTCTTTTGTGCGAGTAATTTATTTTTCGAGTATTTTATAAATTTTTTAAAGCCTGAAACCCTTCAATTTGATAGTAAACGCTTACCAATGCGCGAGTATTAAAGCAAAAAAATAAATAAAAGATAAACTCCAGGGCGAATGTAAATAAAAACATTACAGTATTTTTTGTTGAAATTTATGTTAAACCGAAATGAGTGGAACGGAGCGGGATATACGACAACAATGATATTAAAGAGAAGTAAATTATAAGAATCTGAGCAATTAAGATTTTTTTAAAAATTAAACAAAAAAATATGAGGAAAAAAGGTTTACAAAGCAATAAGTAAAACAAAAATATAAAGTTGTGACTCGACATAGTTAATAAATACAATACTATCAAGAGGAAAAGGTTCTAAATTTATGCCATAATCATGATTGGAATTTTTAGAAGAAAAATATTTTTTACAGACGCAAAAGTTTTTTATAAAAGTTTTGGTAAAATTGAATTTAAAAAATTTACAGTTGAAAATCAAAGAGAAAGCCGGGGAACACTGAAGCTGAAACGGTCTTCCCTAAAAAAATAAAGCTTCTTCACTTTTTTTCCTTTCATTTTTTGTTTTCTTTTCTTTCAAGTTTCGCTTTTTTCTTTGATCTTCAAATTCCATTATTTTTATTCCCTAATTTTGCTTCCTTTTTTAGGCATACTTTCGTCTATTATGTATAATAATCAATCTGTGCCTCCTGTAAAGAAAAAGCGATGGGATTATACTGATAATATTCTACCAAGTTTTGAACCTATTTTGCCATTGAATGTCCATGCATTTAATTCATCATGGAGATCATCTTATAATGGGAGAACACAAGCGGTTAGTTAGTTTCTTTATATTGCAATAATTAACGTTCTTGTTTGTTTTAGGAAATGGACTTAGAATTGAAGTATCAACAGCTCGAAATGAAACATCATGATCTCGTAAATGGACATGCTCAAATTGTAAAAGCACATCATGATCTTTTTATTTTATATGAAAGTCAACGCGTTCATATTGCTCAACTTCCAACTCAAACCGAAGTTACTCGTCTCAATGAAAGGATTATTGAAATGGAAGCTGAAAAACAAAGAGATCTCAAAAAGATTAGTTTCTGTTTGGTTTAGTCTTTAGATAGCTAACACTCTTTCCATTTTTTACATTTATGAGTTTTTTAGATTGCTGATTTAGAACAAGGTCGTGTAGCTGATAAAGAAAGAATAGCACAATTTGTAAAGAAAGAAGTTGCAACTAAACATGCATTAGAAAGTGAAAAAGAAAAAAGTGCTGGTCTTCGCCAAATCATAGACGAAATGAAAGCAAGCAACAAGGATCGTGATCAATTGGTAAGTAATCAGCTGATATGTTGCATTATGTTATGCTTACGCCTATCCACTTAATATGTCCTTATTATATGATTAATTGGTATATTTTAGCTTGAGCAAATGAAAAAACAGCTTGAAGTCGTCCAAGCAATAACTACTGATTCGCAAGGAAAACGCAAAGCTGAACATTCTGCTCCTGTAAAAGAAAAAGTATCTTCTGAAGTTAGTAACATTCAACCTAACAATAAACAAAAAGCTCGTGTTAGCAAGAGTAAAGCTACTAAAAATGTTAAAATGGCTTCTGAAGCAAAGAGCGTTGAAACTCAAAGGAAACAAATACGAGTTCGCGATGATAGCAAAAGTGAAACTTCTGAAATTGAAAACGGTCCCACTGTATTGACCATCGTTGAATATGAAATGAGAAAAAAAGTTGCTGCTCAAAATGCTCTCAAAAATAAGGCTTCCGAAAAAGAAAAACTAGCTGCTCGAAATGTTTGCAAAGAAGAAAGCATAACAGAGTTGTCCTTACAGGATCAGAACTTAACTTGGAAAGAATATGTGAAGCATGTTTCTCCTGGAACAATCAAAAGTCTCAACTTTGTTCGTGTGCGAGTTGAAAAACCAAATGGAGCTGTTGCATCTTTGGAAGAAATAATGGAAAAAGTGCCTAATATTCAGGTGTTTGAATGGTAACTTTTTTGTTTTGGGTCTTTCATATTCTGTTTACCTATAGTGTTTTCAGTGTTATTGGAACTACAGAATCTATTGCTCTTACTAAAAAAACTTTTGTAAATCTTTTGACGCTTCAACCGTTCCATGATCTTCAAATATTCAATTTATATGGTGTTACTCATGAAAAATTTGACGTTGATGGCTTCCTTGATTTCATGAAGGTTGGTGGATAATTATCTTAACGTTCATTATTTTACTTTTATCCATTTTAGATTCATCCAAATTGTCAATTTATGCTGTCGTTTCATTTTACAGGAAAAAACAAATTCAAAGATATCGCTAAGAAGTTACGTGAAGCTTATCCATCCAAAACTAAATTAGTTATTGATTTATTGCGATCCGATCTTACGGTACTTCACAGATAATAATTGCTTTAACGTTTTTCATGTTTTGTAATTGGTCGTATTTATTTATTGTTTTTGTTCTGAAAAATAAAGTTTGTTGTTATTTTTAATTTTGAATGTAAAATGCGAAATTAAGGCTTTTGTTTTTTAACTTTACCTGTTTGGAGCAGGTAGCACTCATATATGAGTGAATGTTTTTTTCCAACCAAAAAATCATTTAGCAACTTTTGTGATTTAAATTATTTTCAATTTCATCGTTGATATTTCGTTTCACTTTTCTCCTTTCTTTTATCTTTGTCTCTTTTTTTTGTATGTTTCACTCTATGCTGTTTTTGTTCCTTGAGGTAATTTTATGAAAAATCTTGCTATAGCTGGAAATGAGCGTACAACCAACCTTAAAGCTTAGAGACAATATCTAGCTTTTAGTTATATGGATTGAATTTTTGGCTTTAGCTTTTTATTGTTTTGAAAATAAAAACAAACAACAATTAATGTGTTTTTTTGGAAAACTAATTGTTGCGTGTCGATAAAATTTTGAAGGTAAGCTTAAAAATTTTAGTTTGAATTTTTTTTTTATGAATATATAGCATTCTAATAACACATAAACAAGTTCTTTTTTATCTTTGTAATTAGAGTAAGCTTTAAAGTTTCCATATTTTTACATTCATAGTTTAGCTTTGTTACTGCACATTTTCTTTGTAAGGTTTTAATGATTAAAATGCACAAGTAACTTGGCATAAAATTTGCAATAAATTAATGAAATAACAAAAGCTTCAAAAGTTTAATATAAAATTGTTATCGCACTAATATTCGCATTATATGATGCTTCAAAAATTCCATCTTAGCAACTATAAACAAATTCCATCCATGGCTGCAAGGAACTCCACGCATTTTTGGATTTTCGTTTAATTATGAAATGAAAGATAGATTTGATCTTTCCATTTTCATTCAACCTTGCTTCCATCCTTTCAGCTTTGAAACTGTTGAATTCTCGCTGATGCTCACTCACTTTCGATGTCGCATATTTCAGCTGCAGTTCTTACTGCATTTTGTTGTTCAATAGTAAAAGCATCATACATGGGCAAGGGAGTGTGTCAAGGTTTTTTTGCTAGCGGTACCCCAAATTTTCCAAAGGGTCTCCCCTCTCTGCTATTTTTTGGCTAGCAGAAAAAAAAGCGGTACCCTCAGAATACAGAAAAAAAATTTCCCTTGGTATCCCCTGTGGATTTTTTTCATTTTCTAAAAAACCTCAGCGGTACCCCGGTACCTCTGGGTGTGTCAAAACACACCCAAACACACCCTGTGCCCATGTGTGAAAAGCATTTATTATTTGTTTTTCTGCTGATGATTATTGCTTATCATAATTTTACGAAGAAATAACAAAAAATATTTTTTTATAATTTCTTGGAAATTATTTATTTTAGAGATAAACGACATAAAAAATTTAAATAATAAAAAACAAACAAAACAAGAAACAATCTTTAAAATTAGGAGCTTTTATAAAGTGGGATAAGTGAGGGGCACACATGAATGTTGTCCAATTGACGACTTCGCATAATATTCATTATTCCCATTACCTTTTTCAAAAAGCAGGATACGACATGGCTTTCCTCTACAATCACGACAGCGAAATACGTTGTTGCCTTTTCGAATAGCATTAAAGAAATATATTTTTTTGTCATCAAAAACAGTTACTTCAGAAATTTCGTTTATATTTTTTGTCTTGATTTTTATTTGAGGAGTATCAAATATTCTTCCTTCTGGTTGATGCGCACACACATGTTCGTTCTTCCCAAAAGTAACTGAAATTTCATCACGTCTAATTTCAAGGATTTTCAGCGAAACAGTTAGTTTAAAAAATTTGCAGTTTATACAATTAAATATTTCGTTTCTGCTGTTGCAGATATAAGTTTGGCATAATTCTGGGGTTTTCTCATCAAAGAGGGTTAAATAATGAACTTTGTTTCCATCAGCTTGAGTAAAATATTCAAGCTTATATTTGGAAAAATTAAAAGTTTCTTTTGACGAAGTATTCATTTTTCTGCTTCTTCTATTTTGTGATGGACGTGGTCCATCAGAAATTGGTCGACGTTGGGGCTGAAGTTGTTGGGGTTCAAGAAGATGTGGATTATAATTATTTTGAGTTGAAGCGTGATTTGCTGCTGGTAAATTCATTGGTTGATCATTTGAATTTTGAGCTGTTGAAATTGGAATTCGATTAACAGCAGGTTTAATATCATTATTAACTAATGGTTGAGGCGCTTGTTGTAATTCTAAAGGAGCAGTTTCTTCAACAACAGCGGCGGGTTCGCTTTTTTGTGGAAGGGAAGCTGGTGGATTGCTTGGAACTGGAATAGCCTGCTTTTTAGCTGGAGGTTCATTTGAAGTTTGATCCACTGTAGTTGAGGTTGTGGCACTTGGGGATTTTCTTTTTAATGAACTGCTTGGTTGTGGCAAAGCTTTTCTAAAATTTGAATAATAAATAACTTTTTTTAAATTCGTAAAAAAACATAGATTCGTGGATGCTAACAAAAAAATGAAGGAAACTTACTCATTTGCATTATTTTCTTCTTCTTCATCATCACTGAGTTCAATAACTTCAATCTCCGTTGGGCTAATTTTTTGTTGAGTTGGAGGAGTATCACCATCATTATTGCTTCCTTTATTTTCTTTTCCTTCATCCTCTTCAGTTAAATCCACAACTTCAACCTTCGCGGCATTAAATTTTAGATCGGCGACAATATCCTGGTTATCAAGTTTTTCTTTTTCCGATAATGATTTAAAAAAATTATTAGTGATTTGAATCAATCGCGAAGATCGTTTTTGTTTATTGTTTTGAATTTCATAAAAAATTTTAATTAAAAATAATCGAATGGTGTCATGCACTTTGTTTATGGCCATTCCATTAACTGATGATGATTGCTAAAAAAGAAAAGAGAAGTTGCTGTTTACCCAATTAAAAAAATAATAACTAACTTTTAACTTTTTATAAATCTCAAAGATTTCATTGCAAGAGTTTTGATTAGAAAAAATAAGGGCAAAGCCTGAATTATCATTTTGAAAGGCGATAAAAACATTCTAAAAAAGATATATGTTTGAATGCACAAAAATTATGCTAAATATAAACACGAGTAACTCACATCTTTTTGACAGAAATAATGATTGAATTTATCGAGAGTAATTACTAATCCTATAATAAAAATGAAATTAAACTCTATAGATCAAAAATAATTTGAGATAAAAAATAACTTACCATTATCAAATGAGCTAATCACAATAAGGTTTTCTTTCAATTTTAAAATCCATTTACATTTTCCATAATATGAAACCTTTTGATTTTCTTCAAATAATACCAATTCGAACATTTTTCTAAAGCAAAATCAAATAAATAAAAGCAGGTAAAAAAGGCAATGAAAAGAAAAAATGCATTTGGTTTTTTTATAATAAACCCTTCAAACTTTTTTTTATTATGGTTCCAAGGCATTATTAAAAAACATTCTCCTCTTAGGATGGATCTGCATCTTTTTTTATTGTTTGTAGTAACCGATAAAGTATCCTTATAGCATTTTTTGCTCTCTCCATTTCAATTACTAATCCCATCCAACATTTTTAGTCATAATTTTTAAACATAAAAGCAAAAGAGGGCACTTTGTTGGAGAAGAAAAATAATAATAATACGAAACTGTAATAAATTAATACCAGGTTTTTTTCTGCTTCTCAAAAAAAGAGGGAAAAAAGATATGGAAAATCCATCTTATATGTAGGTAATAAAGTAAAATTGCCGAGATTTTTTTCTAGCTCAGACTTACCTAGCTTCATTGCTGCTTTCATTTTTTGGATGATTTGCTGAAACTTCAGCTGTCGTGGAAGAAGGTGAATTTGGGCGAGAGTTTGAAGGAGATTGATTCGAAGGAATTATTTCCTGATTGGAGGAAATTTCAGCAACGGATGATTGGGGTTCCACGACTTCATTTTTAACCGTGGAAGTAGCTTCAGCAGTAATAGAAGTTGCTGTTGGTGAACTTGAGCGTGAATTCGAAGGAATTATTTGGTCATTTGAAGATTCAGCAGCTGGTTCTGCTGATTGGGATTGTGGCTCAACGACGACTTTCTTTTTTTGCTAAAAAAGACAATGGTAAAATGTATTTTTTGAAAAGAAATAATTTTAAAAAATTTACCGAAATATTAAGCCTTTGAGTTTCAGAAAATAAATTAACCAGATTGTTTTGATTTTGGTTTAATTCCGAATTTGTTGTTGTTGACTCTTCAACTGCTTCAACATTTTCCTCTTCAATAACTTCTTGAATCCCTTTTTCCATGATATCTTTTAATTTTTTCAATTCATTTTCTGCCGCTGTTTGCCTGAGAACTGCTTCATTAATTTTGGATTTAGCTTCAAGATAACCATCTTCATTTTCTTTAATATTTTTACTTAAATCGTTGTTTGCCATTTCCATTTTATTCAAAGCTTCATCCTTCTTTTCTAAAACCTTTTTTAAATTTTCAAATTCATCTTCCAAAGTTTGAGATTTTTTTGTGGCTTCTTTTGCTTTGGCTCTTTGCCGTTCCACATTTTTATTTTCATCTTCAATCTTTCGCTCAATTTCCATCCGCTTTTGAATTTCAGAATTTTTATCTGCTACAATAACTTGGATCTTTAGCTTCAAATTTTGAAGATCAATTTCTTGCTGCTTTGCATTAACTTTTAAACCATCATTTTGTTTATTAAGTTTTTGGCTTTGTTGAAGTAAATTATCATGCCTTCTTTTTTCTTGTTGTTGTTGCTCATTAAAAATATTTTCGCTATTATTGTACTTGTTAATTTGATCTTGAATTTTTCCTTCCTAAAAATAAAATTATTTTTTTGCAAATTAATATATGCTTTGGTTTAAAAAGCTTACAATATTTCGATTTTCTTCTTCAATTTTGAATATTTTTTTATGAGAATCATCCAATTCATTAGCGGTTTTTTGTCGGGCATCCTTTTGAATTTGTAATGCTGTATGTAAGCCTTTATACCTTTGAGCAATATTGCTACTTGCTTTGGATGCATTATCAGTTTGGGAAAGCATGCTTTTTATGCCCTAAAAAACAAAATCAATGAGTTAACTTCAAAAATTTGAAACAAAATTAAAATTATTACATTTCCAATATTTTCAATAATTGTTTGATTAACATCTGCAGGATTTAAGTTCTTTAAATTATTAAAAACTTTTGCGTATAACTCATTATCATAATAATCTTCTCGATTTTCACCATCGATAGTTGCAACAGAATCAATTAGTGATGGAAAATAATTTGGTTGATGAAGGGAAGAATTATTTAAAATAACATCATTGCTTGAAATTGGATTATTATTTGTTGCCGATAAAATTAATGATGATGGTGGCGATGGAGGAGGAGGAAGAGGCGATAAATATAAATATGGATGAAGTGAGCTTTCAATACCACCAGAAGTAGTTGCTGTTGCTGAAGTAGCAGCAAGATTAAAAGAATTGAAATCAATCGCAGTTTTGGATGTTTTGGGAATATCAAAAGTTCTTTGTTTTTCCATTGTAAGCTAATTGGTTTAACAACGTTCAAATCCTCAAAAGTTTTTTATAATTATTTTATAATTAAAGCCAAAAATTAACATACTTTATTATTTTGGATTGGAAGTTTCAGCAATCGAAACAATTTTGTTGTTGAGATATGATGATAGCAAGCTAAAAAAAACCAAGCGATTAAAAGCGATGAGAATTAAAGATACAAAAAAAGCGGGATTGAGATGCAAATTAGTAAAAAAAAGAAGCAATGACAAAGACAACCAAAAAATATATAAATCAATGAGAAAAAAATATGCGTTCGCTTCTTTTTTATTAAAATATGAAAAATACTTGAGATTTCTTTATTGTGATTCTAGGGCAAATGAAAATTCTCTAAGGATTATTAGAAGATGTCTTGGCTTTTTGCTGTGGTTATATGATCGTCTTTAAGGCATTGTTGTTATTGTACTTACTCCTTCCAATTTCGATCAATAATAAACAGCTTCAATACTGTAGTAATATAACCGTAGTTGATTGTAATGCGTTCCTCTTGATGGTTGTGCATCTGGTATAAAAGAATTTGAGTCTTTGGTTACTCGCCGCTATCTCAAATCTATCTCACAAATCTTTTATAAGTGTTTATTCATTGGCATGCCTTTATTGCGAGCCATTGACTTGTCTTTTTAAGCCGAATCGTTTTTTTTTACAAAAGAATCAGTCGTTAGTTATCTTTTTTAATTTGAAGGTATGCCTATTTGCGAGCATTAAAAAATAAAAATTTATTAAGTTATAATGGCTTCAAAAACCATTTAAAATATGTGATATTAAATCAGAAAAAAATTGAAATTAATTTTTATCGAACTACAAAAAAGTTTGAAAATAATATTTTCCCCATAAGTTTGGTATAAACAGAACTATTAATCGTGTTACAAATTTTGCTTTGAAAAATTGCCGATTAAAAATAAATGACAAAATGGATGAAAATCAAAAGTAATAAAAACCATATTTATGTTAAGCTTTAAAACATATTTTTGAAACAGTATTTATTTATTATTATAATTCTGAGAGGAAGAAAAAAACTAAAAAAATTAAGCCTTCAGACGCTTTTTTTGATCATATCTTTTGATCATCCTGAATTGAAGATATTTCAGGTAAACACAAAATTTGTCGTCAGCAGTTAGACATATCTATCATCGGCGTGGATTCGAACTTTGGCTCCTGTTTTTAAAACCACTGAACCATCGTTACAAGAAACATGAATTTTTAATTTCATTGAAAATCTAAATGTTTTTTATTGCGATTTCGCACCAAATATTTTCTAATCGGAGCTAAAAACAGTAATTTTCATGGAAGATAATTTTGTAATGGTTTATTTTTTCTTCAAATGGCAATCAACCATCTACAACTAATCAAGCCTGTTATCATACAGACTTCAAAATTAACCCATTCACGGTCGTTACTAAAAGGCGTGCCGGTCCGCGTGCCGGTCCAAGCTGCTAAAAGGCGTGCCGGTCCGGCGTGCCGCTCATAATGGCTAAAAAACGTGAAGGTCCAAAACTTTTTTAACAAAAATTTATTATTTAATCTTAATTACAGTTAAATCTCGGTAATTTTTAACCTTTTTTTATCATTGAAATATTTTATCGTTCAAGTACCAAAAATATTTTTACTTAAAATAAGTTTTTTTCGCATCCATTCAAGCACCTTTTTTCGCTATTACCGTTTATGTCCATCGGTATTTAAATTTACTAAAATTGTTTCCATTTTTATAAAAAAAATAAGATAATTTCTTCTCTTAAAGTTAAAAATCCACGATCTTTATTTAACTAATATTTCTCTTATAATCGAGATTTTTATTATTAATCTGCAATGGAATCCACCGTTTCAATATGTTTTCAAAGGGAAAAATGTTTATAAAATGTAAGAAAGGATTGTATTATAATACTAAAAACGATATTGAAGATGTGTAAAAAAGTTTTTGATAAAAAAAGCTATGTACCTGCATGCCTTTTAGCTACAGTGAGCGGCACGCCGGACCGGCACGCCTTTTAGTAGCTTGGGCCGGCACGCTGGACCGGCACGCCTTTTAGTAACGACCCCCATTCACCTTCAATATAATTAATTTATTAAATAATATATGTCGTCCACCAATATTGATGATGCTTCAAGTTGAGATTAATTAAGTTTTAATGATACTGATCAAGTCCATCCACCTGAGCATATGAATTTAGTTCATCAGATTCGGAATCCGGCGATGTTTCAATTTCAGTGTGTATTTCAACTTCCTTTGATTCCGTCGATGAATCTCCTCCACCAAAGAAAAAACAACACTTTTTTAACGCTTCAAGTGAATCAGAAACTGAAGCTTGATTAATAACTTTTAAATTAGTTATTTTTCACACAAGATTTTTAATTTACCATTTAATAGTAAAGCAACATACTTTTTTTCCACTGTTTGTTCTTAAATAAAACATTAAAGAAAAAATTACGAGTTTAAGTTTTAACGAAAAAAGGTTTCTATGATAGCATTCGAAAGATCCATATTTAGCTTTAGTTTTACAAAAAAGTACATTTTTTGTTTTCCATGGTTTTGTTGGAGAAGCAGCAACCGTGATTGAATTTGCCTAAATATTTTTTTTTGAAAATGATTTTTAGCAAAAAATTTACATGTTGCCAAACTTATTTGATGAATGAAAGCATTTTACGTTTTTTCATTCTTCACTTTCTTCCATTTTTGACAACAGCTGCAGCTGCATTCTCATCAATTCACTTTTTTTGGACAAAAACAAAAAGTAAGTTTTTCTTTTTTCTTCTCTTCCTTTTACTTACAGATGCCTTTTTTTCAGCGATGTTAATAAGTTCAGCGTTAATAACATTGATACTTCTTATTTCTGGTATTTCACTTATGTTTGTTTCCTGTAGCAAAAAGAAATCAAAAGAATTGATGCCGCGAAAAAAGAATCCCACAAATTCAATGTACAATCAATTTTCAAAATGTCCTGTTCCAAAATCAAATACTGGTGCTGAAACGAATATGTCTCTTGTTACAACAGGTGGTGATATTAAATAGAAGCAGAAGAAAAGACCATTTTGGAATGATTAGAATCTTTGAAATTTTACAAATGTGATTATTATTGGTATGAAATGTGAACTAATTATGTAAAAACTTTATTTTTTGTAATAAATGATGTGTTTCATCGTGTATGGATGGTTTATCGATTTGTGAGGTATTAGCTTTTCGTTGAACTGAATTTATTGCTTTGCATGTATGTTGTTTGTCGTAATAGTTTATTTACGTACTTTATTTCTGCTTGTATCTGCCAAATCCAAATTTACTTTTGCTTTATATCCAGATGTTGTAAGCCTTTAACGGAATTGCATTTAGCAACAACATTCAAACGTAAAGCACAAACTGATTCAATCCTTTTATTATGCTATCGTACTTTTAGCTATAAGCTTACACTTTGTAGCGCTTGAAAACCTTTAGTAAAACGTGGCTTTAACTTTGCCATTATTGAAGAGAAATGCCTTTTCCACTGCTTGCTTTATAAAATTTGTACGCTATCCATTAACTTTATTATCGTCGATTACACATGCTTTATTATTAAAACTTTATTAATACAATGCTTTTCATACTTTTTTCTTATCTGCTAAGTTATTTAACCTTGTTGATATTGCATTTGTTGATTGTAAGGATATTGTTGTTGTTGTTGATATCCCTGTGAATATTGGGGTTGATTAGAATATTGCTGTTGTTGGGTACCATATCGATTGCAAGGATTTTGTTGTAGTTGTTGGTTGTTGTACATGCCTTGAGAGGGATTATATTGTTGATTACCATATGGATATTGTTGTTGTTGCTGTCCTCCATATTGCTGTTGTTGACCATATTGTTGTTGGCCACCAAAACCTTGATCGCGTGATAATGTTTGCATACCTTGCATTCCTTGTCCACCGCTCATGAAAAGTTGATTAAAGGCATTGGTATTCAATTGAGGAACAAAATATTGAGAGAATGAATAACCATAAAGTTGTTGGAAGAAATTATTAAATGCTTGCTTATCATTGTTTTGAAGGTTATTATAAATTTGATTAATTTGGGAAAGGAATTGTTGGGGATTATTTTGAGCTTGTTGAGCTGCTTGAGAAATTTGTTGCCATGCCATTTGAACTCCTTGTGATTGAGACATCAACATTTGATTGGCTTGTTGTTGAATTGTTTGGGATTGTTGTTGAATATTTTGTAACCACATGTTTACTTGTTGCTAAAAAAATAATAAGGTGACATAAGCTCAAATATTATTTGTTTAATCTTTAATCCGTAAACACTCTTTTTCTTCTTCAGCTACGATGTGTTTGGAAATGTTTGAGGCTTAACAATGCATAAAATTGTTCCACTTGTAAATAGTTATAACCCCATTAAATTTAGAGCATCTTTTAATAACGAATAATCCCGACTATCACAAGTATTAATGCTAGCGTTTTACCTCTTTTTCTAATGCTACAAACTCACTCATAGTAAGTATTAAAAATTGAAGCTTTATCTTTGTATTTCCTTTGTACTATAAAAATAAGCTACGATTGGATTCTCGCATGATAACTACCAATTAGCTATGCCACTTTAGAACTTTATATCTCAAACTAATTTTACAAACATGTAATTTTTCATCAACCAACAAAAAAATTTGAAAATTTGTTAAAAAATCTTACTTGAGTATTTTGATTGAGATTTCTCATTCCTTGAGTAATTCTTGATTGAAGTTGGCCAATATTAGATTGAAGATTTCCCATGCTCTGGATTAATGATTGTTTATCATTATTGTTTAATTGGGAAAGTAGCTGAGGCAACATAAACAAAATTGTAAATGGATCAGCATTGCCGAAATTATTTTGACGTTTAGCTAAAATTCCAGCATTCGATGAAGTTGCTAAAGCAAGACAAGCCAAAATAGTAACAACAATAAATTTCATATTTCTTTTTCTTTCGTCAAAAAAACTTTAAAGAAAGAAAGTTACAGAAAAAATTTGATTTATTTTATACAAAAAATTTAAGTAAATATTTAAAAAGTTAAAAATAATCTTTGAGGCTAGCGGTAAGCTGGATTTTGAGGTTAACTTTATTATTACTAGATGTTTGTTTACTTCCGACGTGACATAAAGCACACATACCTCTCTAAATGTTTACATGATTTTCATCAACGCTGAAACATCGTTGTTCTTTCGACTTTTTTTTAGCGAGATTTACAAAGTTTGCTCAAGTAGGAAAAAAACTTGCTTGAAGCAAAAGTTTATTTATTCTTTGTAGATTGAGGAGAGAATAAAAAGTTTACATAAAAACATAAACAACAAAAATTTTTTATGTGATGCTATAATTCTAACATAACCTTAGCAAAACCTGTTGACTGTTGCCTCAACCAAATTCAAGCTTTTTTCCAACAAAATTTTCATAGGCATCATTCTCATATATAATCATATCCATCCATTGCTTGATTCGAAAGTAACAACTGTATAAAAAAAAACAAGTTTATTAACAAGGAAAATACATACATATTCAAAATCAACAAAAATGACAACAAAAAAGGAAATGAAAACAAGTTAACAAATTTAATATTTGGCACGTTTAGCAGCCGGTGCAGATTCAACAAGATCGGTAACTCTTCTTTTTATTCTTTTTTGATCATTGCCACCATCTTCACGACGCTTTCGCTGTTCCATTTCAATAGTTCGGTGCATAATCCAAATCGCTTCATTCAGCATCAATTCCACTTTCTTTAAATAATCCCGGAATTGGCGATATCGTCGAAGAGTTTCACGTTTACTAGTATCAAATTCGTTGCTAATATCTTCGATCTGAAAAAAGCGGAAGAATAAATGATGAAAGAAGAAAAATTCATAAAAACATACTGTATCAGTAACTTCAGATTCATCGGCAATATTCTTCTTAGCGTAGTCTATCATTCTACGAACTTTAGTTTTCACAATTTTGATTGGAGCAATTTCGGCTTTTTCGTGTAATCGACGATTTATATAGTTCGCTTGATACTAAAAAACAAAGTAAATCATTAGTTGGTATTGAGCAAGATGGAAGCAAACCTGTAAAACCTTTTGAAATTGATTCAGATTAACTTTGAGTAAATCGACGCCATACAAAAATTGAGAACTCATAGGGTTGAATTCATACGAGCTATCTTTAGTCTGAAAAAAAGAAATATGAGAAAAAGGTGTGAAAGCGAAAAAAACATACGATAACATTCACAAATCCATCACTTCGAAGTCGATACAGTTCTTGCCGTATTTCATCATCAGGATGTTTGAAGACTGCAGCAAGCTAAAATCGAATCAATAAAGCTACAGGAAAATCATAAAATAAAAGCCTACCTTTTCTTCTTCGACGAGACCTTTTTTGAGTAACAATGAGAAAATGAAAGTTGGAAGGTCACGTTTTTCTTCAGTTTCGTTGGGATTATCATACTTTGATTGAATCATACTTTTGAGAACACGAACCAATAAAGTTTTCATTCCTTCAATATAATCAATGGTATATAATCCACCTTGGCTATCGCCAACTTTTCGAATGAAGCGATCAGCACTTGATGAAACCAGATAAAGAGTAGCATCGAAATCATCTTCAGTAACATCAGAATTATTGCTGAGAACAGCTTCCAAATCTTTTCTCTAAAAACAATCAATTAGTAAGTTGCAAGGAAAGAAAGAGAAAACCTTACAGAAAAAAACTTTGAATAAGCGTGAGAAGCATTACCATCTTGAAGTTTCAAACAAATACCAAATGCAGCTCTCATAATCTTTTCACCAGCTTCGTCAATGCCCACATCGTTGATCAGCACTTCAAGAAGGAGTCGGTCACGATAAATTCGATCCAAGATATTATAATTCATCTTCCATAAGACATCGGCATCGGAATCAGTAGCTTCCACGGCATCAGCTTCAGCCAAAAGTTCTTGACGCTTCTTTCGTTTCAAATGTTCAAGTTTCGTGGAAGCTTCATTTTGAGAGAACTTTTTAGCTTCTTCATGGAATTCAGCTTCAAATTCAGCCATTCTTGTTTCAATCAATGCTATTTGAGCAATCCTCGAAGTTCCATCTAATATAACAGGAGGCAGAAGAAATGGATCAACATCAGTTTCGTTCATTCTATCTTGAGTTCTAACAAACACTTTCTTTTCCACGAGATCACAAAATACCTTGAAAAACTAAAACATGAAACATTAATGAATATTGTAAAAATGAAAGCATTAAATTTATGTACATCATGTTCACCAGTCTTTGTATCCATCTTAGCTTGTCGTATAATATCTGAGCAACTCAATCTTCCAGCTTTGATCACAGCTTTTGCAAAAGTCATCGAAGGAGGTCCAGCAAGTTCTTCTAAAACAGGTAACATCATTGGTAGCATTGCAAAACGAAAGACATTTTCAAACGAGATCGAATAAAATTCAATTCCATTTTCTTCATCATAAGATACGATTGAATGCCAAAAAAGAAGAGTCAATTGTTTACGAAACATATTCTTATTCTTCAAAAATGGTGAAACTTTTCTAAACAATGCCGCAATTGGCTTTGAACCAGAACATAGAGCTTCAGCAATTATTCCAACATCATGACCAAAGTAGCTTGTAATTAAAGCTTTGATATACTCAGGAGTGTAAGACATTCTTCTTTCATCTGTTCAATTTGAGTTCCTAAAAATTTGAGCAAATTAAGTTGAAATAAAATTAAATCGAACAAACTTGAAAGAAGATAAAAAGTTGAATGAAGAATAAATAGCTTTTACAAATGTTGCTTTGCTTTGATGAAGAAAAAAGTGATTTTACAATGGCGCTCGCTTTGCCAATAAACATTATTTAATGGAAAATTATTCCTTCCTAGTAATTTTCATTGTTCGTCATTTCGTTCGTCCTCACCTCGAAATTATTCATTCGCGCTCAACAACCAAAGGAAAACATTTTTAAAATTTGCATAAATATGAATAAAAGCTCCTTTCACATGTGCGAATGAATGATTTGAATTTAATTTGCATATACGAAAAACTCAATAAAAGCGCAGGTTGACAAACAAAAACTTTAGATAAAGTTTGCAAGTTTGCTCGCAGACTGTGACCTTGACGCTCTCGCTTAAAGTTCACACGCAAAAATCTGATTTTGCTATCAACAAAATTTTGCTTCGTACTGTACCATTGGAAACTTTGGCGATCAGATCAGGCTAAGTGGTTTCGACTGCTTTTTTAATGAAGCAATGGTTTGTAAGAAAGGAGATTTTAGAAGGAGGGAATCTTGTTTCACCTCTATTAAATCCTTTTTTAAAGCTTCATTGATTTTATTTATTGCATTTTCAGCAGCATTTTTGAGTTGCTTCATCTTCTTTTTTGAATCCTCGTTAATTGCTTTTATTTTCGGTTGAATCTCCATTTCAGCCGCCTTTAAAGCTGCTTGATGCTGCTTTTTCATATCTTCTGCTGCTTCTTTACATTTTGTGAATATCCTTCCCAATTCATCTTTTTCAGGAATTAGGCGGTTAATTAAATTTTTCATTTGAAGCAAACGAAAAACTTTAGTTTTTTCAGCCAATCGGTATTCTTCTAAAATTTGACAAGATTTTATTTCAAAATCTAATACTGTCAAAAAAATATTTTAGCTAATAACTTTAAGATAAACTTTATATTAAAAGAAATCATAAAATTTAAAAAACAAAATAAAAAAAATATTTTAAGGGAAAAAATAAAATATTCAAAAAGCAAATAACAAAATCTCACTAAAAATCATTTTTGCAAAAACGCAAATAAACTGATTATTTCTTAGAAACTAAAAATGAACTTTCATTCGTTGTCTATACATATTTATAATAGACAATTTAATCAATAAAACTTTGTTAAAGAAAAATTTGCAAATAATTATTGATCATTTTGAGTTTAATCTATGCATTTTTATTTTGAGGTCAAACTAAAATGTGATTTTTTTTTTAAATTAATGAATGTGTGTGTTTTTTTCAATGAGGACAAACCCTTCATAAATAAATCAATAAGACGGTACATTTATGAATAACAAAATTAATCCTTGGCGACAAAAAATAGTAAAATTGGAGTTGATAAAACCGTAATTCTAGAAAAAAGGATAACTTTTTAGACATAAATCGAAAAATGCATAATTTTTTTTATGAATCTTACAAAAAATAAAGCTTTTCTTCATGTCATTTTTTAACAAACAATTTTTGTTTTCCTAAAATTTAATGAATGGCATTTTTTAATGAATTTGGATTGCATTTACAGATAGCAAATTTAAAAATGAAATGAGTAAGAAGCTTTTCAATTTTTGATGCAAAGTTAGTATTTTTTGGATGATTTGTTAAAAGTTTTTATTTTTGGGTCGTATGTATTTTACGATAAACAAAAAAATCTCTCTCTTTTTTTGAAAACGGAAAAATGTATCATTAACCGATTTTTTTTTGATTTCTCTTCCGCGCAATTTTTTTTGTTGAACGAAACAAAAAAAGGAGAGAAAAAGAAGAGGAACCAACCGAAAAGCTCATCATCTCTTTTTTTCCTCCTCTCTGCACTTTTTTTTTATTTTGAAAAAAGTTAACTTATTTGCATATTTGTTTCAATAATGAGCAGCAACAACGAGTGGCGATGATGACTATCGTCGCCGTCGACTAAAACCGATGGGTGACACTGACTAAAAGCGCGCGCGACTGATGAGTTTTGAAGCTTTTTTTGGAGAAAGAATAAATAATAAAAATATATTTATTTATTTCGACTTTTTTTTCGACACTAAAGTCAAAGTTTTTTTTGCTCTTTTTTGTTTACCATTAAAGACTATAAAATAATTAAAGAAAATATTTAAAGGGAGTGTCTCAGCAAACGAGAAAACTTTTACTACAGCGGGTGTTCCTAGCCCGAAAGTTCATTGTCTCAAAAGCTTACAAAGTGCTACGAATTTTTGTAGCTTTTTGTAGCATTTTGAGAAAAAAAAACAAAGTGCTACAAAAAGCTACAAAAAATTTGAAGCTCTTTGTAAGCTTTTGAGACAATGAAAAAAAACTTTCGGGCTAGGAACACCCGCTGTAAGGAGTTTTCTCGTTTGCTGAGACACTCCCTTTAACTGCGCAAATTTTTTTAATTGAAAATGTGAGCTTTTAAAAATTATTTTTGTTTCAAATTTAGAGAGTGAATTTTTTAATAGTCGATTAACTTTTGTTTCCCTCATTTTTGTGCTTCAAATTGATACAGTAAAATTTCGACATTCATCATTTGAGTAATCAACCCTTCTTTTTTTTCTTCGCCTATCTCATTATTTATGCGTCACCAACACATACATACATATTTTTTTCTTCTTCTTTCTAACATTTAATGAATGACATTTGTTTGTTGATAAAAATGTTAAGAATGTGTCTTCTTCTTCTTCAATGTGAGTGTTTTTAAAGGGCAAAAATACGAGACGACGCAACGAGAGAACAGGTGTCTTTTGTCGTTTTCATGCTTTGTATTTATTTTATTTTATTTGATATCAGTTTTTTTGTTTTGATTTTTTTTGAAGTATAGTTTGGGTCTGGGTAAATCGAGGCAAAGCAATCAAAAAAGCAGGCATGGTATTTCGAGGCAAAGCAGGGTATTTCGAGGCAAAATAAAAAGGCAACGTCTAATTACTATCAATCAACTCCTCTCAAAATTCTGAACAAATTATTTTCAATCATTACTCAAAGCCTATAAAATTTTTTTGAGTTACCTGCTTTCCCTATAGGTCCTTTCTGATTTATAGGCTTTCGCTATGGATTATGTTTACTCATAGGGTTTCCCTATGGATCATTTTTGTCTCATAGGGAAAGCACGTAACTCAAAAAATTTTTATAGGCTTTGTATATGGTTGAAAATAATTTGTTCAGAATTTTGAGAGATGTCGATTGATAATAATTAGACGTTGCCTTTTTATTTTGCCTCGAAATACCCTACTTTGCCTCGAAATACCATGCCTGCTTTTTTGATTGCTTTGCCTCGATTTACCCAGACCCGTATAGTTTTTCAATAAATTAAACTTGAGTTTAAGAAACTTAATATGTACGTATTCTTAGAAGATAAAAAAATGTAAGCAAAAAAGCAATAGGGTTTGAACCCCTAAAAACTGTCGCCGTCAGCCAACAAAAAAAACTATGGCCAAAATTATTCAAGCTTTTATTTTTTATTTATTTTTTGTTTCCAAGGTAAACTCAATTGTTTTCGATACCATTGCTTAGTTTTTTTTATTTCCTTGAAATGTCACACCAAATCAAGCAAAAAATGGTTGAAATATTTTATAGTAGCTTTTGATTCATCGTCGACGACAATTGAGCAATTGGATAGTTTTTTTTTATGTTTTGGTTGTCGCTGCTACGATTTAGCTTTTTTTCTTCTAAATGCCATTTGTCAACTATTTTTTCCCTCCAACTTCTTTCACCGGAACAGCGAAACATAAAGTTAGAAAGAAAGATTAAGAGAAAAAAAAGTGAATTAAAAAAAATGCGCGTTTTGTGGATGGATTTTGTTTTTTTTTGGGAAAAAAAAGATTCAAACAAAAAACTTAATCTTCTTTTTTTCTTTTCTTCGTTGGGTCACTTTTTTTAGTTTGTTTCTTTTTCTTTTTTTTTATTAAATCGAATCCACTGATGCGCCGCTTTTTTGTATTATCAAATTATTTGGACTAACTGAGATAGCGTCATGTTGAGAAAAAAAAGAGATTTGTATCAATTTTTTACATAAAGAAATTTAATTTCTTAATTATCTTTAGAGGCAATTTTCGTGAAAATTAAAGTTACCACCACTTGCATTGGAATTTTTTTTGGAAATTTTATATATTTTTAATCTTTCTTTCTTGAGCAGGTTATTTGAGAAATAAACTTTTTCTTCATTTGAGAATTTTTTTTTAAGTTATTTTTATCAGAAAATATTTTGCCCTATTTTTTTACTAACACTTTTTTTAAATTAAAAAGTCTTGAAAAAAGGCTTCATTTGTTTCTCATGAACCTTTTATTCTAAAAAAGAACTTCTTCCTTTTTTTTCTTAATTCTATTCTAAATTATTCAATGCCGCTGCCGCCACTCCTCTTCCTTCATTTAATAGGTTTCGTTTCATTCCATCTTCGTCTGCTACTTTTGCTTTTTTCTTCTTTTTCATGCCTAAAACCGTCTTTGTTTTTATTTCTTCCTGCATTCATTCGGTTTTAAAGCTGTTTTTGCCAAGGCGTCCTCCTTCATCATCGTCCACACCACAAATTTATTTGCAACGTTTTTCTTTCTTTTTTTCTTCTTCTTTCTCCTCCAGTCTAAGTCCTTTCGAATGAAAATTAAAAAAAGAAAGAAAAAGAAAAAAGAGTTAAGCATGAAAGAAAGAGCTTTTTGGATCCCTTTTCAATCATTTCATCCCTCCGCTTTTTTCCCCTCAGGTGTAGGTAGTATCATCGCGAAGAAAAAAAGAATAAAAATAAAACTTTATTATTTCTTGATCAATCAAAAACAAAAAATAAAAGAAAGAAAAGAAAATGTTACCTTTTGTTTTATTTAATGTTTGTTTTTAGTTTTTTTATCCTCTCTTTTCACCTTGATTAAAATAAAATCTAACACTTTTGTCAAAGTTTTTGATTTCTAAAAATCATAAATACTTTCTAAATAAAAGGAAATTTGAATTCGTGAAGCTTGTCTGTTTGCCTTATTATTCCCCAAATTTTTTATTTAAAGGTATATTTGTTTTTAGGAGTAATTAATCGAGAAACATTTTATTTTGTTGATTTTTTTAAGTCTTTTCAAAGTTTATGTTTTAACACAGTTTTGTAAAGAACAAGACCAACAAAAAAATGGAAGTAACAAATGTTACGAATGAAATAATTCAAATTTATTTAGCTGATGGAACAGCTAAAAATGTTCGTGTTGATAATCACACCACTGTGCAAGTAAGTCATTTTTTTTTTGAGTTTAGCTGAAAATTTAATAAAATAAATTTTATTAAACTCTGTTTTTTATATTCAAACTTAAACTTTTTTATTTTGCTTTTCTGTAATTTCCTTGCGCATCGAATCACTGATTTTTTTTTCTTCAAGTCCATTTAAAAAGCTAAAAGCAAAGAAAAAAAAATAATAAAAAAATGGAACACTTATCCATTTTTTTCTTTCTTTGGCAGCCGTTAAAAATCCATTAAAAACACAACATAAAAAAAGTGTAGTCTATTTATTATTTCCTTAATATTAGTTGTTTTAATAGTTTTTTCTTATTTCTTTTTTTATATATATTTTTTATCGAAAGATTAAATGTGATGGCAAACATCTGTCGGCAATGCTTTTTTATTTTTCCTTTTAAAAGTGAATTAAAAAAAAGAGCAACGATGGATGCTGGAAAAAAAAGAAGCGTTAATTGATGATGGAGTGAAAAAAATCTCGCATCGATGAAAAGCAAAAGCACATATAGCACACACATGTCACTAAAATATCAATCTTTTTGCTTTTACTTTTGCATTTTACTTATGCAAAAAAAAAAAATAACTTATTTTTATTCTTTCAAAAAAAAATTCGATTTGCAAAGGTTTCAACAAAAAAAAATTATGAATGGAGAAAGAAAAGGTAGCAGGAAAAAAATGATAAGTTCAAAGCACAAAAATTTTTGTTGCTTTTTTTAAAATATTTATTGCAAAGTTTTTATCAAAAACAAAAAATTTCACATTTGTTAAGAGAGTTGTGAATGTCGTTTTGAATGGCCTTGGTTTGGATCAATTTAGTACTCCACATTTTGCTCTTCGACTTGCTCAAGTTGCAACTATTCCTGGAACCAATTTGCAACAATGTCATTGGCTTCACCCAGGATTGCGAATGCCTCAGGTGGCTCGAAGATATCTTCGTCGACCTAATCCATTGCCATTAAGATTTGAACTTAAAATTCGTTTCATCCCAAAAAATATTCGTGAAATGTATCAAACAGAAATATCAGCATTTTTATATTTTTATGATCAATTAGCTAATGATTATATCAATCACGTGGCATGGAAAATTGAAATGGAACAAGCCACTGAAATGGGAGCGTTGATGTTAAAAAAGCGATTTCCAAATATTACTGTATCCAATGTTGAAAAGAAATTAGATTTTCGTTTGGTTGAAAATGAAGGTGGATTACTCAAATATTTTCCTGAACCTTTTGTTGTTAATGTCAAGGTAATAATAACATGGAAGGGAATAGATTGGAAAAAAATTTAAAAATGCCTCTAAAAGCAGTTATTTTTTTAAAAGGTTTTTAATACCAAAAAAATTTAAAAAAAGGTTATAAATTTTTAATTTTATCTTTTTTGTTGGCTAATAATAACTTAATATTTATTTATATTTTTTCAGAAAAAACAATTACAAAAAAATATTATTTCTGCAGTAAAAAAGATTGCAATATATTCTGAACTTGAATGTGTATTTCGATTTTTAAATCAATTAATGAAAATAGTTAAATTTGATTCAGAAATATTTCGAGCTTCCATAGGTTTGGGATGGCAAGCTCCAATGGAACTTCATATTGGTGAAAGGGCAGGAATTTCATATAAAACTGAAAATTCGACCGCTTTAATTCAATTAGCTAAATTACAAAATATTGTTGATATTTGTATTCGAAGATTGGATGGTTCTGATAAAGCTATAGTTAGATTACGAATTTCAGCTCAATCTAATCCATTGGTAAATAAATTTTTGAGGAGAAAAAAAGATTGTAAAAATTGTTAAAACTTTTAAAAATTTGACCTAAAGACATAACTTTTGCGGAGTTACTTTTGAATAAATTTACTTTCGTGAAAAGTTCCATTTTTTTTTACAAATTTTTTTTCTTCCAAAATTTTTAAAAAACTGCAATTTTTTGTTTTTAGATTTTAACTGTTCCAAATATGGCAATAGCAGAATCAATGGCCCATTTAATCGATGGTTATCAAATGATGTTAAGTCAACAACCTTCGCTTTGGTCCGTTCAAGGTTTGTGTCTTCCTCCCTCTTTTTTTCTTTCCACTTTTTTCTTTTCTTTTTTTGTTCCTGAAAAACGATCCTATTTGTTTTTTTTCTTCTTCCTTCTTCTCAATAACATGAAGAAGAAAAATCAATACTATTTTCATCTATTATAAAAAAAGAGTGTCAAAAATAAATGATCCAAAAATATACATTTTTTCATTTCGCGAAGAAAAATATGGAATATCGGCGTCGGCGGCGACCGTTATCTCTTTCTCAAATTTTAATTTAATGTTTTTCTAAAAATGGTCATCCATTCATTTTATTTTTCGTTTTGACAAATTTGGTTAAAAAATTATATGTACGATTTTTTAAAGTTTTTGTAAGACCAAAATTTTAGTTAAAGATTTTTCCAACTTTTTGATTATGATTTCTTTTTGGATGCAGCTAAAATCGAAATCGAAGCCAAAATTGATTACGGATTAAATTTTAATGAACGCTAAAATCATAACCTTTTTTTTCAAATTATTTTGCATAAAACAAAAGACTTGACTAAAAAAGTTTTTCGCTCCAAGCCTTTTTGTACTCGAAATAGACAACATTGCCGTTGTTTTTTTTTTGTTTGTGATGGCTAATAATAAAAATGATCGTTTTTCCATGCAAAAAAAATAGCCAGCCAAAAAAACTGCCACCACCAACAGTGAGTGTCTCTTCTTCTTTTCTTTTATTTTTTTTGGCCGATGATGTTACAATTGCTTGCTGCTGCTCATTTTTGTGTTCCTCCTTCTTTTTTTTCTTCTTTAAAGCGCAATCAATGTGACTCATTTTGCTTGCATTTTTAATTTTTTTCACTTTCACTCATTCATTCATTTATTCTCTATTTTTTTATTTGATATTTTGAGAAAATTAATAAAGTAGGTAATTTTTAGATTTATTTTCATGTGGAAATAATACTTCCGTAGCTAAAACCAGGCGAGCTCAAACCCTTTCACCCCAAATTCAACGAAGCCAATTTCCAACAACTTCACCAGGATTTTCAAGAAAATCTCGAATTCCATTAACTCCTAATTTTACAAGAGCAACTCCAACAGAATCAAAGTATTATTCTGGAACATCCGAAGATTACGCAAAATCCATGAGTAAGTTGATTTTCAAAAAATATTCCCAAAAATGAATAAATTAAACTTTTATTTTTGGTGCACCTTTGCGTTATAAAGCAAACTTTTGTTACCTAATTTATTAAAAACACTAGCCTTAATTTTTACTCCCATAAAATTAATTATCTTTTTTTTAATTTCAAATAATCCTTTTTCAGTTTCCGATGTTGAATTTCAATTGGATCGAAGTTCGGTTCGATTAGAACAATTAATTGGTGATGGATTATTTGGAAATGTATATCGTGGAAGCTACATTGATTATGTAATTATTACATATTTTTTATATCATTTTTTTTAAACTCTATTTATTTTTACAGAGGCTTAAAAGACATTTAGTAGCGGTAAAAGTTTGTCGAGAAGATAATGATTCACAAGATTTACAATCATCAAACAAGTATCTTCTTGAAGAAGCTTGTAAGTTATGGTTTTTTTAATTAATCAAAAAAAGAAAGAAGCTTTTTAAAACAAAATCATAGTTAAATTATTACCCTATAAAACTTTTGCAGATACTATGCAACAATTTCGCCATCCTCATATAATTAAACTTCTTGGAATATGCACGGGGTCATCTATGTCATCGGATGAATCTGAATCGGATTCAGGCACAGCTTCAGCTGCCACCAATAATAATAACACTAACAAAAACAACAATAATGAAATTCCATCATCTGTTTGGATTGTAATGGAATTAGCTCCATTGGGAGAACTTCGAGGATATTTAATTCGTGAAAAATCTGTTATCGATCTTTCAATACAAATTTTATTTTCCAAACAAATTTCATCTGCCGTTACTTATTTACATTCTAGAGCTTTTGTTCATCGAGGTTTGTATTTCAGAGATACAAAGTGAAAAAGTTAAGATCCATGATCCATGAAATTTTTCAGATATTGCTGCAAGAAATATTTTAGTCACAAATCCCCGTTGTGTAAAATTATCTGATTTTGGAATGAGTAAACTTTTAGCTGAAGAACAAGTTTATACTTGTAAGTTTTTCACCATTAAAAAAGATTAAAACCATAAACTTTACACTTCCCCTTTCATTCCAGCATCATCTGGAAAACTACCAATAAAATGGATGGCACCCGAATCGTTAAACTTCAGAAAATTTTCCTCTCAAAGCGATGTTTATTCTCTTGGAGTTTGTATTTGGGAAATCCTTATGCATGGAATCAAACCATGGCAAGGTATACGAAATCATGAAGTAATAAAAAAGATTGAAGGCGGTGAACTTTTACCTCGTCCCATCGAATGCCCTTTAGCTCTTTATGATATGTTGAGAGCTATGTGGGTTATTGATGAAATATTTCGAATGACTGCAATAGAAACAGCACATTTTTTGGAACATTTACTTGAAGAAATTGATTTAGGAAAAAAGTTTAATGAATTAACAGTACCTGATTTTTATGTAAGTTTTAGTAACTGTAAAAGCACAAGAAAAATTAAGCTATAGCTTCAAAATTTTATACATGATTATTAGCAAAGATTATTTCCAGACACTTCGTAGAAAAATGGATGAATTACCTCATAATATGAATGGAAGAAAAAAAAGTATTCCAGCATTGAATGTTGATGCATCAGAAATTCCAACATCCACCCTTTGGAGAACCCTCGAAAGTCAAAGGCAGCAATGTGAGGAAGATGAAAAATGGTTAGAAGAAGAAGAAGAACAAAATATGGTTAGTAATTAAGCATTTTGGATTAAAGCTATAGTCACCAAAAAAAAGGTATCTAAAGCTATCCAATAAATAGAAATCATGGAAGCAGCAAAACAATAACTTCGTTTAAAAACTGATTTTGTTTGATTTGAAAAGTTTTAAACAACGATTTACTTTTTTTTAGCTTCCATCAAATTCATCTAAAATTTCCCCAGTTGATGATCTTGTTACTCCTACAAAATCAAAATCATCAAATCTTCCACCACCGCCATCATTACCAAATGACGTTGAATTGGATCGAGCAAGTGATGCAATTCATGAAGCTGTTTTAAGAGTTGTTCAAGCTGTAACACATTTAACTAAAACATATTCATCACAAATGAGTAACAATGAATTTGTTGAAAAAATTAAGGTTTGAATTTAACAAATCATTATTGCACAACTTTGTGCAAATTGCTTTTCTCAAGTAGTCATATTCTAATGCCACCACAAACTTTCAGACAATAACCAATGAGCTATCTCAATTATTTTCTGAAAGCGTTAAAGATATTCAAAAGTTAAGCAACGATGATCGAAAAAGGGTTGAAATGGTTGAAGCTCTATTAGGTGCAGATTTGAGAAATATGACAACAGTAATGAGCCATGTTGTTGAAGAAAGTGGACAAGTACGTTTATTTTCAGCTTCATTCAAAATCCCTCTAAATCATACATAAAAACTTTTTAGGTGAAATGTGATTATCATCGACGAGAAGTACTCAAAACAGCTCATATGCTTGCTGTAAATTGCAAGCATTTCTTAGATTCAGTTGATGAAGCAAGAATACGATGTGGCATTGCTCGACTTCGACCCCGATCTCCTCAACTTACACCAAGCTTTTGTTAACCTTCACCCAAATTGACAAACAAGGAAAAAAAGATATAAAGCCGCCATTAAAGCTTTCAAATTTTCATAGTTATTTTAAACAAAAAACTACGAGTATTATAAAAATTTCAAGCAATAAAAATGATATTACACAAACACACAAACAAAACGAGTTTATTTCTAAATTCAGTTAAACTTTGTAATAATAACAATAACAAACAATGAAATAAAATGACATAAACTTTAATTGAGTTCCATAAGTTCTTCTCTTTCTCTGGCGTCGACTTGTTCGGTTTCTGATTCAGATTCGACGACAGGAGCACGGAGCATATGAATCTTGGTTTTGGCTTTCTTGATCATTCCCTTCTTTACAATAAGTTTACCAGCACGTTGTTTTTGTTCAATCAAATGTCCATAACGTTTATGCTTGATTTCGTGAACCAACTTCATAATTTCAACTAAAACAAAGCAACGGTCAGATAAAGCAATAACAACCAAAAGAAACTCACCAGTCTTTTGAACAAGTTCAGGAGTAACTTTAACAGGCACATCACGTTTCACTTCCATAAGTTGAGTTTTATCATTGACAAGTTCTTTACCACGAAGACGACGAGATGCTTTTGTCCATCGAACCTTTCTTGGATTTCGCTTCTTTTTGAATAATTTATGACATTTGGATCGGCAAAATTTGAAGACTGTACTATCATTTCTTACAAATGTTACACCATGTCCAGGATATACAGTTGATGAGCAAAAATAACACTTCTCCAATCTCATCTTTTGATACCTGAAAAATGAAACAAAGTTAGTAAACATATATGTATCATAAAAAACACGGCTAAAACGAAGGTCAGTGATTTAAAGAGTTGAGGAGGTGATCGATGGAGATGGAATAAATACAGCAAAGAAATATTGAAAAATTTGTTAACATGAAAGTTGAAAATGTCGATCGAAGAAAAAAATTGGAAGAAGGCTGAAAAACACAACCTTATGAAATTCAAGCTGCTGTGTTGCTTTATGCCAGAATATGCGGGAAATGAAAGATATTCAGAAAGCAAAAGCAAAGTTTGCAATTTTGGAAGTTTTTTTAAATGAAAAATGAATTAATAACTTTTACAAAAATGGAATAACTTTTTTTACTGTTTTTGATTGATATTTTTGGAAATGATAAATCCAAAAGCCTTTATGTTACTTTATCACCAAGTTCAATAGGTTTTTCTTTGAAAAATAACTAAAGATAAATAAAAAATTTCCTTTCAAATATTGATGATGATCCTAAATTCCATTTTTGTTTACTCGTAGTTTAGTTAGTGTGACCTAGCTCTTCGAATAAAGGCATTGCCTAAACAACAATAATATTTAAAAAAGCTTTTCTTCAATAAACTATGTAGTCAGTTTTGGTTTAATGATTTTGGTTTGGTTTGTTGGTTGGGGTTAAGTTGGGTTGCTAAAAATTTATGATGTACTAGAAGCTCAAAAAATTTTACTATTTTTTTCGAAAATGATACAACCAAATAAGGATGTTAATTTATTGATAATTTGTACTTTGTCCATTGTTTTACCTTTATCTTATTTTTCAATGATTAAGGTGAACGTCGTCCTTCCTTGCAGGACAAAGTCCATCAATACTACAACCTTTACGCCCCAACCAACAAATCGCCATCATCGTTTTTTTGCTCTCGTTGTTGTTTGTTCACCTTCCTTGCATATTCTTTTTTTTCGTGAACATCCAAAGACATTCTTTTTTATTGCGTATTTCGTTCCATCATCTCCCTTTACTTATTAGTTTTTGAATATTTATTTTTTTGATTATAATCAATTTTATCAGCGTTGAATCATATTCTTGAACCTAAATTTTTTTGAGGTTTTCATTTCATTTTTAAGGCCTTGATTTTCAGGAATAAAGAACAACAATGCTATCCAAACTTGTTCAAACTTCTCGATTTGGATGTGAGTTGGCACCTTTTTTACATTAGGTTCATCTTTAATAATATTAAAAGCTTTTTAGTTACTCAATCTGTCCGTTTATCATCTGCTGCTGCTGCAACAGCTCAGCAATCCCCAGTAGCAACTACCACTACTACCTCCACCACTGGTGATCAACTAAGTTAGTTTTTACAACAACAAAAAATTGTTTGCTTTATTTATTCATTGACACTTTTTATAGAAACTTTATCCTTGAATGTCCAAGATGGAATAGCTGTTATCAAGCTTGATGTTCCAAATGCAAAGGTTGGATTTTTTGCCCGCCCTTTTAATTTTGATAAAATTTATGAATATATGAGTTTTAGGAAAATTCATTTACCCAAGAAGTTGCAAATGATTTTCGTAAAGTTGTTGAACGTATTCAACAAGATGATAATATTAAGGGCGTTGTTCTAATGTCTGGCAAACCCAATAGCTTTATTGCTGGAGCGGATATTAAACTTATTGATACATTTAAATCAGCTTCGGAAGCAGAAAAATATGTTCGCGATGGACAAATACTTCTTGAAAAACTTGAAAAAAGTAAGAAACCCGTTGTTGCAGCCATTATGGGAACATGCATGGGTGGTGGATTGGAATTCACTTTGGCATGCAAATATCGCATCGCAGTAAATGATAAAAAGACCCAATTAGCTCTTCCTGAAGTTATGCTTGGTTTATTACCAGCTGGTGGTGGAACTCAACGCCTTCCTAAACTTATTAGTCTTACAAATGCATTGGATATGATTTTAACTGGTTCGTAGTTATATTCATATAAGTTAAATGGATTTGAGATTATTATAAGCAAATTTTTTATAGGTAAAACAATTAAACCAAAAAAAGCTAAATCCATTGGTCTCGTGGATCAAATTATTGAACCTCTTGGCCCTGGTCTTTTACCAGCAGATGTTAACACTCATAAATATCTTGAAAAAGTTGCTATTGATACAGCAAAAAATCTTGTATCTGGTTCACTCAAAATTAATCGAGTTCGTCCATTTATGGAACGAGCAACTAATTATTTCCTTTCCCGTCGACCTCTTCTTGATTCAGTTGTTCTTCGAATGGCGAAAGATAAAGTTATGAAACAAACAGCAGGAAATTATCCAGCCCCATTGAAAATTTTGGATAGCATTCGAACTGGTTTAACCCAAGGTAATGATGCGGGTTATGAATTTGAAGCTAAAGCTTTTGGTGAACTTTCTCAAAGTCCAGTATCCACTGCATTAATAGGACTTTTTAATGGTTCAACTGAATGTAAAAAGAATAAATATGGACCTGCAAAAAAAGCTGAGTATGTTTTTTTAAACTCTCTTTGTCCCCAAAAATAATTATTTTTTTCTTGAATTGCAGAAACATCGGTGTCATTGGTGCTGGATTAATGGGAGCTGGAATTGCAAATGTTTCAATTGATAAGGGTATTAATACGGTTCTCATTGATACATCCAATGAAGCCCTTGATCGAGGACAAAAACAAATCATTTCTCAACTCGATGGAGCCGTTAAACGTAAACGTTATTCCAAACCTGAACGAGATGCATATTTATCACGTTTAAATCCAACAACCTCATATGATGAACTTCGAAATGCCGATGTTGTAATCGAAGCAGTATTTGAAGATTTAAAACTCAAACATAAAATCATTCAACAAATTGAATCGGTTGTTCCTGACCATTGCATTATTGCATCCAATACTTCTGCATTACCAATTAAGGATATTGCTTCAGCTTCAAAGCGACCTGATCGAATTATTGGTATGCATTATTTTTCACCCGTTGATAAAATGCAATTACTTGAAATTATTACAACTGATCAAACTTCAAAAGAAACCCTCGCAATTGCTGCTAAACTTGGATTAGATCAAAAGAAGCTTGTTGTTGTAGTTAAAGATTGCCCTGGATTTTTTACTGTTCGAGCTCTTAATCCCATGCTAGCTGAAATTGCTCGATTATTACAAGAAGGAGTTTCACCAATTGAAATAGATGCTTTAACTAAAGCTGCTGGATTTCCAGTTGGTGCCGCAACTCTCATTGATGAAGTTGGAATTGATGTTGGTGCCCATGTTTCCACATATTTAGCTAAAGCCCTTGGACCACGAGTTGGTGGTGGATCTGTTGAAATGCTTGAAGAAATGGTTAAAGCTAAATTGTTAGGAAAAAAATCCAATGCAGGTAATTATTTTTTTACTCTCCTTCGCTAGCTTTTAAAATAATTGAATTTTTAGGTATTTATAAATACAACACCGATAAAAAATCTAAAACAAAGAAAGAAGTTAATGAAGCCGCAACTAAAATCCTTGAAAAGTATCGCCTTCAACCCGCCACCGCTGTTTCATCCACCGAAGATCGACAAATGCGAATCCTTTCTCGATTTGTTAATGAAGCTTCCCTTTGCTTGGAAGAAGGAATTATTGCTTCACCGGTATCTTTATTTTTTATATTCCTTAACTTTTAAATACTAAATTAACTTTTTTTTAGTCCGATGGTGATATTGCGAGTGTGTTCGGCCTCGGATGTAAGTTTTTAACGATGTTTTGTGATTTAAATTTTACATAATTTGCTAATTTAGTTCCTCCATTTTGGGGTGGGCCCTTCCGCTTTGTTGATCTTTATGGAGCAGAAAAGCTTATTAAAAATATGGAACGTTATGCTAATGCATATTCACATGAACAATTTGCTCCAGCTGCAATTCTTAGAGAACATGCTAAAACTGGGAAAAAGTTTTATCCCAAATAATTAATAAATGAAAACTGCGACGCATTTGATAAATATAATATTATTGTTCTAGGAAATTTTGTTTATTTTTATTTTTATTATTAGGAATCTTGATTTTTTGTCAAAGTTGTTATATGTATAGCAAATCGACAGTTTATTAGGAAAACAAAAAATTATTTTATTTTATTTTTATTATGTATGTGTGTGATAGGTTTTAACAGCAGCCAGCTTGTTGGTTGCTTGTTTTTTATAATATTATTTATGGAAATATTTTGAAAGTTTGTTAGCAGCAATTTTTTTTAATTTAGTTTTTTATTGGTTTGATTGAATAAAAAATAATGATACTTCAATTTTTCTCATCGATATTTAGAATTTACTTTTTTTTCGCAGTGGATATGCGAAAAATTAAATCAAACAATAACAAAAAAACGTTGATATGATTTTTATATTTCTCTTTGAAAAGACTAAAACAAATTAAACAAATTGTGGTCAATAAAGACAAGTCTGCTTCAAGTTTCGAACAATTACACTTATTACTCTTTCGTACCTCCATTTTTACTAAATTTTTTTGTGCTCGTATATAGCTAATTATAATTTGCAAAGATTGGTTATGAAGTGCTTACTAAAAGTGCCAAAACAACCCGGAAAATAAAAAGCAAAAAAAGTTAGCTTACAAACAATAATAAAATTCAGAAGTATCATTACGCTTAATGCTTTTCGACATAATTTAAAAAATGTAAATAAATATAAAAATGGAGTTGACAATTTAAAAAAAAAATTCAGCCTCACACAGCGCAATAGTGGCGGAGTAGCGGTGGACCCAAAAAGTTAACAAGCAGCCATTTTTTTATTTTTTGATGAAATTAAAATATGTTTATACGAAAAGATAGATAAGATTCTAATATGAAAAACGTCTGGAACAGAATTTTTTTAAACCCATTCCAAGATTTTTAATAAGACGTTAAAGGAACAAGACTATTTGATGCCTTTTTGAAATTTCGTTTCCGTGTCATAGAAGTTGCGAATGCCAAGCGCGTGTTTGAATTTAACGTGTAATTTTTTTAATGACACGTAAATTCAAATTGCCGGTTGGCGAAATGAACTTCTATGACCCGTAAAACGAAATTTTGAAAAAGGCATCAAATAGTCTTGTTCCTTTAACTATTAAAAAATCTTAAAAAATTTCAAAAATTGCACGCTGCGTTTGGCCATTTGTACTCCGCCTTTGACTCATTTTTAAAGCGCTGTGCTCAGAGGAAGGGTTTTTATCAGAAACTTGTCAAATAAAAAGTAAGTCAATAATTTGCCATCATCGGCTGATATTCGAACTTTGGCTACTGTAAACTTTTTTGTTTAAACCACTGAATCATCGTTACAGAAACTGTACTTTTTGATTTCGTTTAAAATCAAAACCTTTTTTTAATTATCAAACAATTTCGATGATATCCAAAAACAATAACTTTAATGGAAAATATTTTTATGCTTATTTTTTGATTTTCAATAGTGTTTTTTTATTTGGCATCAACATAATTAAAATGAAGGTCGATTATATGCAATATGACTTAAAAAAAACTCAACTTCTAATTAATCATTTTTCTCCCACATTTAATTAACTTTTAAATTATTAAAAACTACAAAAAGTAAGTTCCATTGAAAATAAAAATTTTTTTAAATATTTAAAAGATTAAAAAAAGATATAAAATAATTTTCTGGCATTTTTCTTTAGCTCAACAACATTTGTATTTCCAAGTTTGGCTTCAGAATCCTTAGTTTTCTAATTTTCATTTTTTCAAAACTACATTTTTAAAGAATCCATAAAAACCGAATTCATTTTGCTTTATTTTTTCATTTTTAACTTAAAATAAAAATGCTTTCAATAAATTTTGAATTTCCTTGTTTATTAATTTTATTTTTTATTGCTGAAATATTTTCACAAAGCCCTATTCCAATCAAAGTTGGAATTTTAATTCCATTAACTGAAACTTCCTTGATTCGAGAATGTGGCTATCCAACTTCCATTGGCGCCATTCCTCTTGCAATTGATAGAATTGTGGAAGAACAATTACTTGATGGATATAATTTTACGTACGTTTTTTTCTCTCTCGAAGATACTATAGCTTGATTTTTTTTTCACTGTGAAACAATCAAAATTGTTAAAATCAAAGTTGTAATTTAAAAATTTTTTATCGATATGATAGTTTATATTCGACTAAGTAAAAAAAAGATTAAAAATATTTTCTTTGACTCCAATTTTTGTTAAAAAGGGAAAAAATCATCCTCATAAATCTAACCAGACCATCACAAACTTCTATTACCAACACCTGGGAATTAACCCTGGTTATGATAATAGAAGGGCTCAATCAGTTACTTTTTTAAATCATCGGATGGGAATCGAACCGCCGCTAATCAACCCTGTAAGCCAACCGTCATTTTCGACGGTTACCACCGTCTTTTGACGGTTTTGACCGTCAATTTTTTTTTTCCAAAAACTCAAGATTATTGATAAATAAGCTATGGAGATTATTGCTGCTCTATTTTTTATAGTTGAAACCTATTTCAGAGCCTGACGGTCTCCACCGTCAACTGACGGTCGCCACCGTCAAGAGACGGTTGAAACCGACGATGCGCATTTTAGTTATGAATTTTTTTTTAAGGTTTCAAAATGATTTTTAACATTGAAAAAATATTATAAAAGCTAATTTCAAGCAATGATTAACGAGTTTTTTCCAATTCAATTCATTATTAATATCAAAAATGCACAAAAAATGTGAAATACATGTAAATTTTTTTTCTGTTTTTGTTGCGCCAAGAAGAAATCAAATAAGCTTTCTTTATTTTTTGTCGTTTTTTCTTCGCAAAAATTTCAAAAAAAAGAAGCGAAGAATGATTTCGTTTAAAAAATTTAAACAATAAAATATTAACAAATTCAAAGAATTTAAATAATTATTTGTAAATTGGCGGGCTTCTGTTTTACAGATTTCAAGTCTACCATGACGAATGCGATGATGCTCAAGCGGTTGGTTATGGTTCAATCTTATTTGAAGATTTTGATGCCGATGTTATTTTTGGGCCTTGTTGTAATTCACGTATGTAGATAGACAATATCCACCAATCCTTCGTTTTAACTTATCATATCATTTTTTAGCTGCAACATTGGTTGCATCACTTGGAAATTTCTATAATAAACCAATCATGACTTGGGGATTAGTAAACAGTTATCAATTAACAGATGCAGAAAAATATCCAACAATTTCAACAATTATTGGAAATTCATATAATCTTGGACAAGCTTTGATTGGAGTTATGAGACAATTTAATTGGGTTCAATTTGCCCTTTTATATACCACCAATGATGAGCAACATCGATGCAAATATATCAAAGATGATCTCGAAGAAGTTGTAAATCAAGATGAATCCATTTATATTTCATATCAGCGATCATTGGCTATAACAACATTGGATAATATTAAAGTTGCTTTAAATACAATTAAGCCTAGAGCAAGAAGTAAGTTGAGAGAAAGAAAAAAAAACAAAGAAAAAACCAAACTTTTTTTAAATCTTTTTTAACACACGAAATAATTTTTTAGTTATTGTTGCATGCTTTGAATTGGATTCAGATAAACGAAATTTTTTAATAGCTTTAAGCGAACTTGGAATGAACACCGATGATTATGTTTCCATTCTGGTTGATCTTCGCGGCCTTGGCTTTGGTAGTCGTTTAACCGGCGGCAGTGAAATAGGTTCGGATATTGGTTGGTTTTATATAAGCCAAATCATAAAATAAAATAAATATAAACAAAAACGTTTTTGGCTTTAGTAAAATATTTTTTAATTAGTCCAGAATAATTTTTAGATGAAGTGTCAGGAACCAATTCACTTTGGATTCAAAGTGGCCTCAATGCTGCCATGGACGGAAAAAATGATATTGCTAAAGATGGAGCTCGATCAGTTTTTACTGTAACTTTTATTAATTTATTAAAGAATGAGAAAAAATTAAACTAATTTTTTTAGCTTGATGTCCTTGGCGATATTACAGCTGATGCAGTAAGTATGGAAAATTTTGCTCATAGTGTTGTAAATCGAGCTCAAGGATGGCCATTTTATTGCACAAATTGCACTCAGGCTAATTATAATGTAAGTTTATCCAGATATAAAATTTAATACAAAAAACATCCATTAAATTATTATTTTTCCTACAAATGTTAAAATTTTTCATAAAATTAAGTGTTTGTGTATTTAGGCTTCAACTTACGCCCGACATCTTCATGATTCATTTTATCTTTATGCGCTTGGTTTAAATCGAACCATAGAAAAAAATATAAGCAATCCCCTTGAAAATGGATTAGAAATAATTCGAAATACTCGTGGAATTTTTGAAGGTGCCACTGGAATAGTTAATATTGGAATTAATGGAACTCGAGATTCAACTTTTGGTTTAACTGGATTAAAAGCCGATAAAACTTCAGCCGTTTTTATAACAATCACGTTTGATAATGGAGAAGGGACGCTTCAATTAAATTACACGGATCCAGCAACATCCGTTTGGGCAATTCGAGGTGGCAAACAACCTTTGGATGAACCTAAATGTGGTTTTGATGGACTTGGATGTCCTGAAGAATTTTGGAATTTATATGGAGTTTATGTTATCGTTGCTATAGTTATTGCTCTCGTTGTTCTTTTAGCTATCATAATTTATGGATTTTAGTAAGTTTCATAAAAAAAGTTTTAAATGCAATCAAATTTCTTTTTTTAAAAATATATTTTAGTTATCGCCGAGAACAAATAAAAAAATTAAATTTATTATGGCAAATTTCATTTTTTGATCTTGAAAAGCCCCAAAAGAAAAAAGGTTTTGAAAGTGAAAGATCTTTGCAATCAGGAAAACATTCAACTTCCACTAAAATGACTCTTGAAAGTATGACTGAATCAAGAAATTATGGATATTTTTATCTTCGAGGCGACCCAGTTGCAGCAAGAAAATTTCAATCTAAACCCGAATTAAGCGAAAGTGATTTTTTGCAGTTGCGAAAGGTAAAAATTTTTTTGATTTTGATGATTTTCAACCGCGTAACAGAATTTTTTAAACAAAAGCATTTTCGCCTGATTTTTATCTTTTTAAATTTTCAGTTAACCCAATTGGATGCAGATAATCTCAATCGATTTTTGGGTTTATCAATTGATGGGCCACAAATTTACGCAATTTGGAAATATTGTGGTCGAGGAAGTTTAAAGAATGTCATTTCTAAAGGTTCATATAATATGGATGCATTTTTTGCCCTTTCAATTATGAGAGATATTATTAATGGTTTAAGCATCCTTCATAATAGTTTTGTTGGATATCATGGAAGATTATCATCTAGGAATTGTGTAGTGGATGATCGATGGGTGGTTAAAATTAGTGATTTTGGGTTACATAAACTTGTTGATAGTGAAAAGAAACGAAAAACGGGTAATAACTTTTTTTACCAACAAAAAATTCACTAAAATAGCGGGTTTTAGAGCTTCTTTGGACTGCGCCCGAATTAATGAGAAATCCACTTGCAAATGGAACAAAACAAGGAGATGTATATAGTTTTGCAATAATAGCATCAGAAATTTTAACTCGAAAATCTCCATGGGATGTTGATAATCAACATACAAGAATTGAAGGTTGGATTATTATTAATTTTTTATTCATCCAAAATTAACAAACAAATTTAGAATTATTATATCTTGTAAAACGAGGAGGTTCAACCGCTCCAAGACCCAATCTCCATGATGTGGATATTCCTGATTTAAATCCAGCTGTTGTAAGTCCCTTTGACTTGTTTAATTCCTGTTTATCAAAAATCCCATTAACTTTAGCTTCATTTGATTCGAGATTGCTGGCAAGAAGAGCCATCAAGCCGGCCAACAGTGGACCAAATTAAATCATTAATTAAATCCATGAGTGGGAGAAATTTAAATTTAATGGATCACATTTTTACTATGGTTGAAAGTTATGCAGAAAATTTAACTGAAGAAGTAGCAGAACGAACAAAGGAACTTGTGGAGGAAAAGAAAAAAAGTGATATTTTACTTTATCGAATGCTACCAAAGTAAGCTCCAAACTTATATTTAATAAAAAAAAAATTAATTTAATTTAGACAAGTTGCGGATAATCTTAAAGCCGGAAAAGCAGTGGAACCAGAATCATTTGAAAATGTTACAATTTTCTTTTCTGATGTTGTTCAATTTACAATTCTTGCAAGCAAATGCACGCCATTGCAGGTTTGTCGCCATATTTTTTAAAATAAATTCGAAATTTTTAAGATAAAAAAATTATAAAACTTCTGAACCATTTTTTTTTTTGCGGATAAAAACTTCAATCGTTTATTCTTTAAATTTTTTAGGTGGTTAATCTCCTCAATGATTTATATTCACTTTTTGATTCCATTATTGAAACCCATGATGTTTATAAAGTTGAAACAATTGGTAAAAAATTTGAATAAATAAATCCTCCTCCAAAAAAGTTAAAACCAGTAATTTTTTAGGTGATGGTTATTTATGCGTTTCGGGTTTGCCCCATCGAAATGGAAATGAACATGCAAGAGAAATAGCAAGTTTATCATTGGGTTTTATGGATGCAGTAACATCATTTCGAATTCCACATTTGCCCCAAGAAAGAGTTAATATCCGAATTGGTGGCCATACTGGTTCGTGCACTTCAGGGGTTGTAGGACTCACCATGCCTCGTTATTGCCTTTTTGGAGATACAGTAAACACAGCTTCAAGAATGGAAAGTAATGGAAAATGTGAGTTTTTGCTGCTTTCTAAATTCAAAAAAGCAACAAACAAAAAAATGTGATTCTTAAAAGGCTTCATGAAAGCCGAGAAAAAAAAGCGTAGCCAAATAATCGCATGGCGCAAGGTTTTCCAAGTATTAATTTAATTTGATTTTCTTTCATTTTTAAGCTGGCCATATTCATATTTCTTCAACATTTAATAATCTTTTAACTTCACTTGGTGGATTTGTTACAGAGCTTCGAGGCGAAGTCATTATTAAAGTATGCTTTTTCTTTTTAATCTCATGAGTCATGAATTTTATCTTCCATTTTTAAGGGAAAAGGTGTAATGGAAACTTATTGGCTTCTTTCGCGCATAGGTGGAACACCACCAAGACCAACAATACCCATTAAACCCCAGCCTCAACAAGAAATTCTTTCTCCACCACAAAATCTCCAACAGCAACAATCCCAATATTTAAAAACTCCCCAATCTTCGCCACATTCATCTCAAAATTCTTTAGTAAGAAATTCCAATCAACGATTATCACAAAATTCCATGTATGGGCAATTTCTTGCTTCGAAAACATAAATTCATCAAACTTTTAATTTCATTTTTTTTAATGCATTTTTTGCTTTTTGTCTTTTGTACAAAATAAAATTCTTTAATTGTTTGCAACATTTTAACTATTTATAAAAAACAAGAAACAACATACATATTAATTTATTGGAAAACATTTCCCACATCAAAAATATTTTTTTAACTGGATGGTTTAAAGAATTTATAGTTCTGCATTATTGTAATATTTTTTAATTGCCTTCAATATAAAAGCAAAGATGTAATTTTCTTTTCTGTTTGAATCCATGGTTCAGCGGAATCACAGATTCTTGCGATCTGTCGGAGCTGGGTTCGAATCCACGCCGATGATAGAATATGTACTCCATTTTGAATACTTTTATGTGTAAAACCTAAAAGGTATCAAAAAATTTCTATGATCAAAAACTTTAGCGTCTGAGGCGATTTTTTTTTGGCAATAATTTTAATAGCGTCTTTATGCAGCATTAAAGTCTCGCGTCATAATAATAACCCCGCAATTATATTTTTATACAATATTTCGCTTTCTTTATTTTTGCCTATAAAAAGTTATTTGCGAAGCACTGTTTACTTAATTCTGTTTCAAAATCATTTAAAAAAGATAAAACCAATGCAAAAATTTGATAATTTTGTTGTAAAAAAGCTAATAAAAGAAAGATGCGTCTTTTTACGAACTGTATTATTTATTTTTTAGCCGAGTTTGATGGTGTTGGAAACCAAGGTTATTAAATTTTTTAGAAATAAATAGATTTATAAAACGTTTTGCTTTTTTTCCATTTACTTTTTTGCCATTTATGGAAAAGTTTTTCATTGTTTCTATTTTTGCCTTATGATTGACGAACATGGAATGATACATTTTTCTGCTCAAATTTTCATTGGATAGTTTGCTATCGTTATTTTTTTATTCAAACCGCAAAAACTTTCACTCCTTTTTTCTTCAGGTACCATGCGATTCAGAAAATTTTGCCATTGTTTTTTTCCATTTTGTTTATAATTAAGGTAGCAGAAAATATTAAAACAAAATTTATTCTTGATACAAATAAAAAATCATAGCAATCAGAAAATAGTAATAAGATAAATGAAATTAAAAAAAGCGATTTCAAAAAAAATTACAAATTTAAAAAAATGAAAAAAATGACAATAACTATATATTTTTTTTAATTCCCATCAGCCTTGTAAATTATGAATAAATCCATTTGGCAACAATTGTGTAATTTTTGAGCGGAGTTTAGATTTTTCGATAAAAATTATAAATTTAAAGTTTCCACATTTGTGCGGAATTCTTTTATTTCCCACTTCACGTGTGGCTAGAGCCATTCGGCATTGACTATCGTTAAAACATCGCATCTCGTTTGATGGCGGTAACCTATAATAGAAATCAATTCCAGAATCGGATATGCCGTATCCATGAGTATCTTTGATTGCTTTGAATATTTTCTGCCTTTTTTGAAAATTTAAATTTTTCATATTTGTTTCAAATTTGATTTCCCAATCTTTTTTCTGTGGTTTAAAATACCTGTAAATACGTTTGAATTCGGTTTTCTTCGCCAAGAAACTACGAGTTTTCAAGACACGAGAAGGTGGCATAATTATTTCACATTTGGAAAAAAAGCACTTCGAGATACTTTTTGAGGTTGTTCTCGTGAACAATATATCGTCGGGATCTTTCTTGAGAAATTATCCAAGATGGATCTACAAAACAATTCAAAGGTTTTTAAATATTCCTCGAATCTGTTTGGAATCTTTTATTCGAAAATTAAATCTCTGGTCTCTTTTAAATTTTTGATTCCAATTTTTTTTTGAAAAAAAAGAATGTTATGGAAATTAAAATTACTTACTCTGAGGCGCAATTCTTTCAGGAGCTGGAAGTTGTTCAGCTTGTCGAGGAGGAGGAAGAGGAGTAGCAACAATCGGGGCCAAAATATTTGGTTGTGGTGGTTGATTGTTTTGCATTTGTTGAACGGGCAAAGGTTGACGGTTGTTGTTGTTGGCCAACAGCAAATCCAGCTTTCGATGGGCATCAAGCATTTGATTTTCCATCCTAACAACGCGTTGTTCAACTCGAGTTCCACATTGCTCTATTCGAGCGGTGGAGGATTTCTTAAATTTTATTTAATATTTAACCTAATTATTATTAATCGCTACAAAAAATAAACTCACAATGGCTTCAGTGTTGTTGTTTCTCCTGGTTGCGGATCGGTGTGTTGCAAGGATATAAGCTGATCGAACGCAATCTTCAGCAATCTAAGAAATTTTTATTTTAGTTTAAAAAAAATTTAATAAAATGTTTTACCTGAATTAGCTGCTTAACAAACTCCCGATTTTTAAGCATATCTAAATTTCTTTCAAATGTTTTAATCAAGTCGATATATGCTTTATCTTGAATAAAACGATTGGCTAAAGCATTCAATTCTTCATTGAAGCTAACCCAATTCTAAAAGAGTTTAAAATATTTCAATACATTTAAAAAAATGATGAAACATACTTTTCGAATTTTGAGTTTATATTCCGCTGCGAAATTAAAAGCGTTCATTTCAGCCCTTCTTAAAGCCTAGAAAACAAAAATCTTTAATTAACAAACAAACAAAAATAACAGAATTTTTACTTTAATATTAGTGAAGTTTTTTGGATCAGCTTTAAGTTCATCCACATCCTTTTGGAATATCTTCGCAACGGAGCTCATTTCAATTTCATCAAGAATTGGTGAATTGACGACAATTGGTCGAGTTTCACCATTTTCCAACTGAAATTTTAAATAAAAGTAATGAGAAACTTTTTTTTAGTATTTTTTTTTATCTTACACGAAAACGATTTTCATCGAGAATAATTACTGATGCCATAAATGATTGATAAATAAAAATTGATTTTATTTGAAAAATTTGAATAAGGAATAAATAAATTCAACAACAATATTTTTGTGTTAATAAACAGGCCCAAAGAAAAGGAAGAAGAAGAAAAGAAATAAAAGATTGATTGATTAATTTTATATACTATAAAACTCAGGATGTTTCTCTGAGGCCGCCTTCTTCTTTATGCCCTTATTTTGGAAGGCAAAAAATGCCCAAACCCTGGAAAAAAAGCAGCAGTCATTCATTCATATTGATTTTTATTTTGATAGTGTTGACAAAAAAAATAGTGGTTTATGGATATGCCCAAGTTTGAGAGGTCATTTTACATTGATTTTTTTTCTTTCATTAAATGAGAAAAGTTTAAATTTTGCCGCCACTTTTTTTATGTAATAAAAATTAAACATATTCTTTTTGTCCATTAAACAATCAGGTTTACAGACTGAAACTTTTTTCACTTTCAACAAACAAAGACTGGTTTTGAATGACAAATTTATTTCTCAAAAAATTTGAAATTAACATTGTCTTTTGTTGCTCCTTAAAAAATAAAAAATGCTTTATTTATTTAATGTTTTTCACAAAAAAATTTTAAAAAATGTTGCTTGAAAATTTTCAACAACAGCAACAATCGCAACATTTAAAAACTCCCCAATCTTCGCCACATTCATCTCAAAATTCTTTAGTAAGAAATTCCAATCAACGATTATCACAAAATTCCATGTATGGAAAATTTCTGCCTTTGAAACCATAAAATTTTTCGTATTTATAAAAATAAATATATTTGCTTTTTTATTGGTACAAAAAAATAACTTTTTTTAAGATAATAAAAGTTAAACAAATTGTTAGAAAAAAAGTTCAAAAAACATTTTTTATTAGAAACACTTTTTTTTCAAAAGAAAAATAATTAAATACAAATTTGTAAATTTCACAAACATTTTTAAAAATCCAATGATTAATTTTTTGAGATACAAAAGCAAAACTTTAGTTAATTTACTCACTAAATTATTCCGAGTTCCAATCACAATCAATTACAACAAGGCCCGAAAATAACATCTGCATCAAAATCTTCAAATAATATTGAACCATAACCAACCGCTTGAGCATCATCGCATTCGTCATGGTAGACTTGAAATCTGTAAAACAGAAGCCCGCCAATTTACAAATAATTATTTAAATTCTTTGAATTTGTTAATATTTTATTGTTTAAATTTTTTAAACGAAATCATTCTTCGCTTCTTTTTTTTGAAATTTTTGCGAAGAAAAAACGACAAAAAATAAAGAAAGCTTATTTGATTTCTTCAAGACGCAACAAAAACTAAAATTCCTTTTCACATTTTTTAAACTTTTTTTTCTCCGCACAAACATTATTGTAAATTAATTATGGCATACTTATATCAAGTAAAAGTATCCCATCCCATCATTAGCAGTTTGTTACAAAGTTTTGTAACATGTGCCAAACTGGCGCAGTGGTTAGCGCTTCTGATTTTCATTCGAAGATCAGCGGTTCGAATCCCATCCCAATGATTTGAAATGATAACTGAAAGTTGACCCTCTATTATCATAACCTGGGTTAATTCCCAGGTGTTGGTAATAGAGGTGCTGATGGTATCGGCTAACTAATGAGGATGATTTTTTTTTCATTCTTTTTAAACAAAATTCCATGTCAAAAGTAATATTTTTAATATTTTTTTACTTCGTCGAATTAAATATCGGTAATTTTTATTATTTAAAAAAATAACAACTTTAGTTTTTATAATTTTGGTTGTTTCACAGAAATAAATTCAAGCTATAGTAGTATCCTCGAGAGAAAAATACTTACGTAAAATTATATCCATCAAGTAATTGTTCTTCCACAATTCTATCAATTGCAAGAGGAATGGCGCCAATGGAAGTTGGATAACCACATTCTCGAATCAAAGAAGTTTCAGTTAATGGAATTAAAATTCCAACTTTGATTGGAATTGGGGTTTTAAAGGATGGACAAAATGATCAACGTTCAAAACTTCTTCTTGGTGGCACTTCTCAGCAACAAACTTCTCTGGCTTCTAAGAAAGTATCAACTGGTCCAGCTAAGAAAGCAAAAGAAGATATTCCAAATAAAGTTATTCAACAACAATCGAAAGTTCTTCCTGAAGCTGTACCTCGACAATCAAATACTCAAACAACAAAGAAAATATCAGCTGATCGAAATCTGAAAAAAGCTGAAAATGTTCCAAGCAAAGAAGCTGAACGAAATGATCAAAATTCAAATCTTCTTCTTGATATCGCTTCTCAACAACAAACTTCTCAAGCTTCTCTAAAAGTGACACCTGGTTTAGTTATGAAAGAAAGCGTTCCAAAGAAAGAAGCTGAACATAACGGTCAACAATCAAAAGATATTCCTGAAGCTGAACCTCAGCAACCAACTTCTCAACCATCAAGCTTACCCAAGGTATGGTTTAACTTGCTTGTTAAAAATAATCAAAAAAAGTTTTTCAGCAATCATCAGAAGAAAGTGGAGCCAAACGAAAGTTTTATTGGACCATGACTACTCTCTGGCAAAAACGAATTGGTTTCGATTTACTTGAAAAATTTTATGAAGCACATGTACGTGATAAAGAAACTGCAGCCAAATGGTATCAAAGAAACGACAAAAGAGTGACAACGAATTCAAATTTTGCGATTGTTGTCCCATCATTCTGGACCATCGATGAAACTGTTGATACAATGACTCGCATGAAAGAAAATGGAGCTAAAATGGTTGAAATCATCTCACAGAAGGACCGAACTGATTCATTGGATTAAATGAACAAAATTAAAGCAATCCCAATTGCAACTCGAAGGATCGAAACTGTTAAAGATGTTCAGAAGATTATTTCTTCTATTATTGTTCCAACAAAGAAATCAAGATAAGCTTTTTATTGTTAACTTTCTTTTCTTATTAGTTTTGCTTTCTTTATTATTATTTGTAATACTTTTTTTATTACTTGTTTTTGTTACGTTTTTCTTGTTATAATAAATCTTATTATCTATCAATCATGTAAACTTCACACATTAGCATCCTACAGTTTGGGTTAAAGCTCACTCTTTTTATCGAGTTAGTTATTCTTAAACTTGGTTAGCGAAAAAACAGAAAGTTAATGGAATCAGAAAAAAAGAAAACACATTTATTATCACAAAATAAACTTTACAAACATATTGGGATTTCCACAAAATTCAAGAAAATTTAGGTATTTTTGGCTTTAGAATTGGTTCACTTATTTTCTTTTGCGCAGGAGGTGAAACACCATCATCAAATTCAACAAAATGTGGAGTTTCTTTTCGAACTTAAGAGCAATGGAATAGGACATGGAAAAGATTTCAAATCATCTTTTGCAGGAAAATGTTTAACCAACTGTTCCATTTTGAAACTAAAAAAGTAAGCGTTTATTAAGTCCCACTGTATCCCAAATTATACAAAGTTAATAATAAACTTACAAAGTAAAAAGAAGGAAGAATTGACGACGTTCTTTAGTTTGTTCAATCCAACATGATTGCTGATAAGTTCCCATTAGATCAATCTTCTTTAGATATCGTCGATATTGAACTTTTGATGCCAAAAGTTCTGTTTCAATCCATCAGGCATATTTTCGATTGATTCGGCAATAAATAGATTGAATGGAACATTCTGTCGAATTTTCAACCATATCCAGGTCACTGTTAGTACGTCTTTGTTGTTTCGAATATCCTTTTTGTAAAGTAAATTGTTAGCCATTATCCTAAAAAACATGTAAGTGTGATTTTAGAGAGAAAGTGAAAACAACACAAACTAAGTAAAACGTACACAGCTCGATGATCCCAAATCCTATGATGTTTAATAGTTGGAGCTCAAACAACTATACATTCAACAAAATCAGGAGGTCATGATGCTATAGCTTTATCAGGCAATGGAACTTCGGATCATTTTGTTTCTTTTTCAACCACAGGTACTACAGCTCCAAGAGCTACACGTCCTTGTGATAGTCGTCCTTTAGAAATACGAGAATTTTGTTTTTTGTTAATGCAGTTTGAATATCCACTCAAAGCTTCCTTTTTTCATTTGCAAGAATTGATGGTTGAGTTCGAGATGTAATAGTTTTGATGGTTTCTTTACAGTTTCTTCTTGAGTTTTATCATGAAATAGTTGATGAAGGAATACAAGCATTAGAGGTTTCTTTGATAGAAGCGGAGGCGGTAGAAGAGCAAGAAAATTCACAGAATTAGATGAAAGCTGGTATTTTGTTTTTCTTCGTCTTTTGATAGCATATCGAATAACTATTGCAGCAACCACAATGATCACGAGAAAAAGTGCAATTGAACCAAGAATAATACACAGTATTGGAACATTTTATATTTGGGCAAGAGCATCAGTCATAAACAAGTCCACAAGCTGATTCAGCTGTTTTTGTTGGTTGTTTTTTCGAAGACGTTGATTGAGTTCTAAAAAGATGAAACACATTAGTCGAGTAAAAAGGATAAAAAAAGGTGTTCATGTTCACAAACTAAGAAGCTTCTAACAAAGCAATAAGTAGTAACAGAATCAATCAAAATCGTAAATGCCGCTGTTAATAACCAAGAAGCTATAACATACATCGTTGGTGGCGGAGGATGATCATCAATACCAATAAAACCATAATGATTTCGAAATGAAACAACACAATAATTTCCAACAACTTTGATTTTCATTTGAGCGTATGCAGTGTATATCAAATTTACACCATCGTAGCTGTAGCAAATGAAAGAGCTAAAAATGAAAATAACAAATTAGTTGTATTGCCAATTAAGTAAAAAAAAGCATTGAATGAAACTTACCATTCTTTACGACTAGCATCTATTGGACCACAAATTTCGGGAAACGGCATACTGAAATCTTTCGGTAGCACGAGTATACAATCCACGATATCATTGACAATCAGCAAAGTTGCATTAAAACAAAAGTTATTTTGTGTAAAAGATCATTGGCAATTTTGAGACGCTGATATGGAACAGTATCATTGAAGAATTCAGTTTGAGGTTCCTTGAGTTGTTGTTGTTGATCTAAACCAAATACAAATAAAACCATCCCTGAAAGCAGCAAATAAATTTGACGATGAAAACGAATCAACAAAATGACGAACACGCACACGAAAAAAAAAGAACGAAGAAAGAATGTTGGAAAGGAAGGAATAAAGCAAGAAGAAAGAAGGAAGGAGCAGTGTAAATTTACAAAATGTGAAAGTTGCCATGTTTTTTTTCCCGCGCTTTTTTCAAAAAGCCTTGCATTTGCTTACTTGCATACATTACCTGCTACTAGCTATTATTTTTGAATGTCTTTTTCATTTTTTAAACTTATTATTAATAAAATAGTTGTATTTTGCGTTATTGCTGCTGTGATTCTAATCGAACAACCAACATACATACTTTTTGCCAATGAAAGCAATAACTTTTATTATTGCAACTATTTTTTTTTCGAAGCACCTATAAATTTTTTTATGCCCATTTCTTTTTTAACTATTTCATAATCTTCTTGCTGAATAAACGTAAGCCATATATTTTACAAAAGTGAGAAAAGTCAAGAAAAGAAAGTATACAAAAGTCTTCATTTTTTAGAAATATTATTATTTTTGCTTGTAAAATTAACTCTCAAATTATTTTCTCATTTTATTTATTTTTTTGCTACAAATTTAATTTTAAAAAAAAGGCTGGAATAAAAAACAATCAAAAATTCTAATAAGATAATTTAAAATTAAAAAAATAAATAAACAAAGTTGAGGCCTTTAACAAAAAACTGAGATACATACATAAATTCAAAAATCTAGGAAATAAATAGCAAAAATAAAAACTTAAATTATTTATTTATTTTTTAAGCAATGCTTATGCAAACGTTCAAGAAATCCTCCAGCAATATGTAATTTATTGATGATAATAAAATTATTAGTTTTTTCAAAAACAAGCACATATTCGCTTGCTTCATAATAAATATCTGGAATGCCATACTGCTTTTCTTCTTTTTTATTATTTTCTTGATGGTTAAAAATGGAATAAGCTTTCACTTTCTTTTCCAAAGTTTGATCCAAATATGGAAGATAGCGGCCATTGGATTTAATTTTAAAATAAAATTCATCGCTATTCGATGTAATACAACAGCAAAGATTTTCTAAACATTTAGAATAAATTTTTTTTCGTTCTTGATATCTTTTTTTTTCAACTATTGCATTCAATAAATTATCAATCATTTCATCAAACATGGATGGCCAAAAATGTTTTATCACTAATTTGGTTTCAATCATTTTTTCTTTGGGAATGGAATCCTTTGGTGATAAATATTCTGGAAGAATAAAATATGTATCTAAAAATTTGTTAATAAATGCTTTCATTTGATCTTTAAATCTTCCATGAAATTCTTCACAAAGCAATTTTGAAACAATCCATTGAGGTTCTAAAAATTGACAAAATTAAAACAAAAAATTAAAAGATTTTTTTTGTTTGTTAAAATTACTTTGTGCCGAATTTGATGAAACATTATTAGCTTTTTCTGGTTTTGCAGCAATACTGGGAGAAATGGAAGCAGATGGGGTATTAGTAGTTGAAAGGTTGCTGATTTGGGATATCGCAGCTCGAAGTTTGTCTAATTCATCGGTTTTTTGTTTTAACAAATTTTCAGCTTTCTCTGCTCTCGCAATGGCTTCATTTTTTTCATTTTCTTGAATTTTCAATAAATCTTCATCACGCTGATATTTTTGTTTAAGCTTTTTCTTTAATTTATCATAAGCGCCTTTAAATTTTTCATCTACTTCACTTTGACAATTTGAAGCTTCTGTTTCCAAGCGCAAGTTTGTTGCTTTTAAAACTTCATTTTCGCGAGTTGCATTTTTGATTCTCATTTCCAGATTTTGGGCATCCATTCTAGATTTTTTGAGTTCATTCCAAGCCTTTTCAGCTGCTTCAGCTCGATGATATTGTTTATTAATTTGAGAATTTTTGGTTCCCAATTCCACATTTAAATCAATATTTTTTTGATTCAAATTTTCATTTTTCCTTTTCAAACTTTTTGTTTCTTCTTCCAAAGTTTTATTATTTGCGTTTATTTTTCTAATATATTCTTCGTAATTTTTATGGAGCTTTTCTTGATCTCTCTGTGCATTGGCTTTAGCTGCTTCAATTTGTCTATAAATAACTCCCAATTCCAAATTATATTGTTTATGGAGATTTTGAAGGTCATCGTCTGCTTTTAATTTAGAGGTATTAGCTTCGTCGGCACGCTTTTGTTCAAATATTTTTCCATTCTGAACATTTTTAATTTGAGTTTGAAGCTCAGAAATATCTTTTACCATTGCTTTATTTGCTGAACACATGATTTTTAAATCCTCGAATTTTTCATTCAATTGAGCAACTTTTTCATCGTATTTTTTCATCATATCTTGAAATTGATTTTCTTTGTCAGTAAAAGATTTTTTAAGTTCATCAAGTTCGAAGAATTTTTCTGTTTCCGAATTAAATTGGTCTTCCAAATCAATATTTAATTCATCAATTCGTTTATGGGCATTTTGAAGCTTTTCTTTTAACTTTTCATTCTCTGCCAAATAAGTTTTTAAATGCGTTTGAGTTTCGTCATCTTCAGATTTTTCAGAGATTTCAGCAGGGTTCATATTTTCAGAATTATCAAATAATTCCTGAATTTCTTGTTGGGTGGCAGTTAATAAATTCATTTCATTCCTAATCACAAGCTTTATTGGATTTGATTTAGAGCTATTTAAAATATTATTAGCCTCTGCTGCTTCATTATCTAATTGGCTTTTAGATATTTTTGATGTGATGATATTTGAGGAACCGCTGCTGCTGTTGCCATTAATGGATGAATCAAAAATAACTTTTCCATTTTCTTTAAATATTTTTAATTCATTTTCTAATTCAATAATTCTTGCCAAATGTTGTTTATTTTCTTCTTCTTGATCAATAATTTTTTGTTTTTGAATTTTATCATATTCTTCAGCACTATGGCCTTGATTCACATACGATTGAAAATCCTATTAAAAAAAATAAGTTTATTAATAACGTTGTTGTAATTTTTTTCTCTTTTTATCTGTAGTCGCTAAGCTAATAATTTTTCCGCTCTTAAAAAATATGAAATATCCTCTCAAAGTTTTAAAGAAAAAAGATTATTTTTAAAGATAATATTAAAAATACTTACATTAATATAATCTTTTAAATTCGCATAATTTTTGCTTTGATTCATTTTTTCATAAGCATTTCTAAATTGTGAAGATTTCATTTCATCCTCCGCATTTTTATCCCCAATAGTTGGTGAGTCGGAATCCTTCGAAGTTTGTAATTGTATTCTTGGAAATTTTTGGGCCTAAAAAAATTATTGGAGTAAAAAAATTAAAGAATTTAGAAGAAAAAAAACCCTACTAAATATTCATCAAATGAATCCAAAAGACGTTTCATATTTTGTTGAAAGTTTTTAATTAAATAATTTCAATCCCTGAAAAATCAAATTTTAAATGTTTTTTTTGATTAAGTGCAAATCGAAAAAACTTAAGCTCAAAAAAAACAATTACAGTTTTTTGTGCAAGTTTCGCACTATCATAACATCTTTTTTACTTATCAAAGAAAGAATGCAAATGAAGCACTCGGAAAAAACCATAATGCATAATATTTTTTTTATTTTTCCAGAAAAACATCTCTAAGGCTTGACCTTACATCGGCAACATCCATAATAAAAACAAGCAAAGACACACAAAAAGAAAAGCTTTTTTTTTCTTGACCTTCATTTTTTATCATATTTTTATTGATTTAAAATTAAATATGTAAAATCAGTGGGGTTTAATAAAAACAAATAATGGTGGTTTTTAATGGTTATTTTTAATCATAGAGTGGTAATACATATATGATTGGATATTTGGTAGATATTTTTGTCCATTGGTTGAATAATGAACAATAACAAATGTTACATATAAAACTAAACTTCGAGCTCCAAAAAAAGAAAAAAGAAAAAGCTGACTTGTATTTATTAAAAAATAATAGTTTTTCATTTTTATAATATTTTTTAATTGCCTTCAATACAAAAGCAAAGATGGAATTTTCTTTACTATGGGATTCCATGGTTCAGTGGTAAAATAGATTCTGGCGATCTGTTTAAGCTGGGTTCGAATCCAGGCCGATGATAGAATATGTTCGATTAGATGAATAAATTTTGTGTTACCTGTAAATCTTCAATTCAGGATAACCAAAAGCCATGATTAAAAACTTTGGCGTCTGAGGCGAATTTTTTTATTGCTTAAAATTGCGAAAATATTTTTACACTCAGCAATTTATGTTGTTATCGCTCCAAAAAAAAAAGAATACTTTAATTTTTAATTTTGTGAAATAAAAGCTTTATTCTTTTTACGATCATTAACACATTTTCCAAACGTTGTTTATAAAATATTTATTTTAGTAAAAAAATAACAATAACAAAAATTTGGTTTATTTCACAGCAAAAAAAGCCACAAAAAAAAAAGAAAAGAATAATAATTAGATGTTACATAAAAGCCCATACATGGGCAAGTGGGTGTGTCGAGATTTTTTTTCTAGCGGTACCTCAAGAAATTTAACAAAGCGTTACGAAGTGTAACGAAGTTTAACAAAGTTCTACAAACTTTACCAAAGTTTAACAAAGTTCTATAAAGCTTTGTAATATTGCGCATATCGTTAAAAGCAATGTCCGATTGTTTTCCACGTTTTTGGTTTTTAATATTATATTAAAGTTTTCTTGTCAAAAAGAATATGATAGCATTAAAATTAAATTTTTACTATTTTATTCTTTTAATGCTTGTATGCTTTTACTTACTGAACTTAATAGCCGTTCTATTCCTTGCTAGCCGGACAGATAATAAATTAGAGACTTAGTTTGTAAGCTTAAACTATGAATTAAATTTAAGGTTAAAATTTTAAGGTTGCAATGTAAAAATGATGATTCTTACACAATTATGCTTTTTAAATTGCAACCGAAAAATACAAAGCCATTAATGGCCCCGCAATTTTGCTTACAGCTGATTTATTTAAAAATGATTTTATGGTAATTTGAAAAAAAATAATAATAAAGAACAATATTTTGTTATTGGTAATAAAGCTAATTTTGATTTGAAATTTGGCGATAGCATGCTTAGTTATTTCGGAGATGGTAAGAGAGAGATGACAATGATCGAATTTTTTACAAAAGGAAGGCAAAACACAAATGATGACTCTGCAATCCATCCTAATTCTTTAATATAATTAAAAATTAATATAAATGACAAATTATTTAATGCAAAGCTTAATGTTTTTAAATATGCTCACCTTGATGCTCATGGAGATCCAAAAAAAATAAGGAGTGATCTTAATTTAGTTTTTTTTCTTTATTTTTAATCATTTTAAATAATCGATTGAAATAAATCTTAGAAGAAAGAAAGGAAAATAATTCACTGTTTTTTTCTTATTTTTGCTATGAATGAAGAGGAAAAAATAAGTGACAAATTTTCTTAAAGGAACAAGACTATTTGATGCCTTTTCGAAAATTTCGATACTGGGGCTGGGAGGAAGAGTTGGGGCGGCGCGTGTTTGAATTACCGTGTAAGACAGAAGGTGACACGGTAATTCAAACACGCGCCGCCCCAACTCTTCCTCCCAGCCCCAGTATCGAAATTTTCGAAAAGGCATCAAATAGTCTTGTTCCTTTAAGTAAAGAAAAAAATAAAAGAAAAATTATTGCTTTTTGGAGAAGAGTATATGCTTGCTTCACTTTGACTCTCTAATCTTCGAATAAAAAAGGGGTCTTCAAAAAAGTATGTATTACAAAAATTTGATTCGTAAAAATTATGAATTTTAAGGCAATAATGAAGGATTGAGCGTACTTTTACTTCTGAAAAAAAAATAAAAAATTCTATGTAAAAAAGTGGAAAGTAAAATATTTTCTTTAATTTCGTTGAGAAAAAGAACCGGCGATTTTTTTGTTTTTATCAAAAAACGAAAACGACAAATAATAGAAAATATCGGAAAATATTAGTTCAAAAAAAGATTTTTGCTGCATTTTTAGTAACATACTAATAAAAAAAGATGCTCAAAGTTAACAAAATAAATTTTGTAATTTTTTAAATTTAAATAAATTTTCAGTTTTTTCGGAAAAGAAACTTTTTTTGCTAGCAAAACAAGCATTTTTCAAAATTTCTAAAATTTTTAGCGGTACGTCGGCAAAAAACCCAGCGGTACCCCGGTACGTCAGGGTGTGTCAAAACACACCCTAACACACCCTGTGCCCATGTATGTAAAAGCCATTTTTTCTAAAAATCGCACTTTTTCAAAGATTTGGTTCATTTGGAAAAAATTTTATTGGCTTAAATGGCATAAATATTCATTCCCCAGGGGTTTTCGGGGTCGCTGATCACGAATTTGACCTTAGTTTAAGTGGTCTCATAGCGAAAAACACTAGATCCAGAGGTCTCGAATAGAAAACTTAACTTTTTTTAAGATGCTTTTTTTAAAAACTGTTTAGACCAAAAAATAGCAAAAAATCCCAGGATTATTTTTGTAATTGATCCCAAAAACACAAGTATAGAAAAAAATGGGTCGAATAGCCATTTTAATGATAATTTCCATGTTTCGCTTAGGAAAACTCGAAATCTATGACACCTTGACAAAGATTTTATTCCAGATACGGATTCCCCATGAAATTCTACCCAAGAAACTTGAAGAAGTAAAAAAAAAAAGTGACCTCTTCTAAATACCATGACTCCATGAATGATGTACACCAAAATGAGGTATATGAACAAGTAACTCATAAACACATGTAAAAAATATAAAATCTTAACAAAAAGCGTAGAAAAACTCATTTAATGATTTTACAAATCGATAAAACTTCGTGTTGTTAAGCTTTTCGATTTTTCCCACATTTTTGAAGTTTAATAGTACCAAACGATGGTCAAAAAAATAAAAATTGTAAAAATGAGATAATTATTTTTAGAACTAATCATTTCTAGACCTAATTTGGGACGTAGAAAACGAATTTGACAATAAAAAAAATACATCATAAGCTGGGTATTGAGTTATGAATTTTTGAAAAAATTAAATTATGCATATGGCTAGAACTCCATTTTAAGCTTATCAAACCTACAAACGGTTATCAAATTCGTTTTCTACGTCCCAAATTAGGTCTAGAAATGATTAGTTCTAAAAATAATTATCTCATTTTTACAATTTTTATTTTTTTGACCATCGTTTGGTACTATTAAACTTCAAAAATGTGGGAAAAATCGAAAAGCTTAACAACACGAAGTTTTATCGATTTGTAAAATCATTAAATGAGTTTTTCTACGCTTTTTGTTAAGATTTTATATTTTTTACATGTGTTTATGAGTTACTTGTTCATATACCTCATTTTGGTGTACATCATTCATGGAGTCATGGTATTTAGAAGAGGTCACTTTTTTTTTTACTTCTTCAAGTTTCTAGGGTAGAATTTCATGAGACCACTTAAACTAAGGTCAAATTCGTGATCAGTGACCCCGAAAACCCCTGGGGAATGAATATTAAAGCCATTTAAGCCAATAAAATTTTTTCCAAATGAACGTCGAAGTTCGATTTTTAAAAAAAATGGCTTATAAAGAGTTTCATTTTCCCCTAAAAAGTTTCTTAATTAACTTTGAATAAAAAAATTTTTGGCTTTATTATTTAAAGTAAATGGCAAAGTTGAAGATAAAATAAACGCAAAAATTAAAAAAAGGTTTTACTACAAACAAAAAAAAGCAATATATGTATGTACCAAAACATATGAAAAGTAATTAGATGTCACTAAGGAAAAGAGATACAATTATTTTTTGTAAACAACAAATTTAAGAAATATTTTCAAAAACCGGAGTCTTTTAACAGACAGAAAACAAGCCCTTTAGAAAGAAAACAAAAGAAAATAATGGATGGATGAATTTTTTTTATCCAAAATTTTCGTTTTGTTTACACTTTTTACCATCTTTTTCGTTTACAACTTTTAAATGGAAGCATTTCAATTCTCTCAAAAAAATGATTTTGAACCTTTCATAGCTTTTCAACAACGTGCTGCTTATCTTGCTGATGTCGTTAATCATTTTTTGAGTTTATGTATTCAATTAGTTCGAGAATGTTGGATTGGTTAATAAAGCATTTTTCTGGCATTTTTTGTGTTTAGTTTACCGCTTTCTTTTTTTTTTACTTTCTGGTTTGTTTGTTTTCAAAGGTAAATAGTAAAATTTTTGAGGATACATTTGCAACATAATTATCTTGCTTTAATTTCACTTTTATAATCAAACTTAAACAGAAACACAGGATTTATTTTCAAAAATAAACAATGAAAAAATACAATTAATTAATATCAAAACAAGAAATAACAAATTATTTGAAAATTTCATTAAGATCAGATCGCAATGATGACTCAACAACCAATTTGTCTTCAGAAGGTACAGCTTGACGAAGTTTTTTGACAAGATCATTGAAATCCTTTTGGCTGGTTACATGAAATATAAACTTAAATTTGCAATCAGGATGTCTCTAAAAATGGATAAAAGTAAGAAAATAAACGTTTAGAAAACTATTCACCCACTTTCATGAATTTCAGGAAAGAGTCAGCGTCAAATTCTTCGTGCGAAACATTATATAAATTGAATTTTTGAAGTTTTTTGAAAAGTTGGAGTTTCAAAAGAATTGAAAAAGTTGTTTTACCAAGATTAATTGATTCTGTTGTACCAAAGACACTGAAAATACTAAATGTAAATACAATAATAAGAAAGACAAAAAAAAGTTACCATTCAAAATTTTGAATATTAGGCAATTTTGATAAAATTTCTTCAAGGAAAGTTCCTTTACCACTTGGTTTTTCAACTCGAACACGAACAAGTTTGACACTTATGATAGTTTCACGAAGAACAAGTCCAACATATTCCTGCCAAGTTAACTTTTTATCCTTTAAAAACAGCTCTGGTATGATTTCTTCTTTGCAAACTTTTCGAGCAACTACTTTTTCTTTTTCGGAAGCTTTACTTTTGAGAGCATTTCGAGCAGCTGCTATTTTTTGCATTTCGTATTCAACTATAGTTAAAGCAGTAGGACCATTTTCTATTTCAGAAGTTTCACTTTTGCTATCATCGCGAGCTCGTATTTGTTTCCTTTGAGTTTCACCGCTCTTTGCTTCAGAAGCCATTTTAACATTTTTAGTAGCTTTACTCTTGCTAACACGAGCTTTTTGTTTATTGTTAGGTTCAATGGTACTAGCTTTTAAAGCAACCTTTTCGTTTACAGGAGCAGAATGTTCAGCTTTGCGTTTTCCTTGCGAATCAGTAGTTATTGCTTGGACGACTTCAAGCTGTTTTTTCATTTGCTCAAGCTAAAATATACCAATTAATCATATAATAAGGACATATTAAGTGGATAGGCGTAAGCATAACATAATGCAACATATCAGCTGATTACTTACCAATTGATCACGATCCTTGTTGCTTGCTTTCATTTCGTCTATGATTTGGCAAAGACCAGCACTTTTTTCTTTTTCACTTTCTAATGCATGTTTAGTTGCAACTTCTTTCTTTACAAATTGTGCTATTCTTTCTTTATCAGCCACACGTCCTTGTTCTAAATCAGCAATCTAAAAAACTCATAAATGTAAAAAATGGAAAGAGTGTTAGCTATCTAAAGCTTAAACCAAACAAAAAACTAACATTTTTGAGATATAGTTGATTTTCAGATTCCGTTACAATAATTCTTTCATTGAGACGAGTAACTTCGGTTTGAGTTGGTAGCTGTGTAATATGAACGCGTTGACTTTCATATAAAATAAAAAGATCATGATGTGCTTTTACAATTTGAGCATGTCCATTTACGAGATCATGATGTTTCATTTCGAGCTGTTGATACTTCAATTCTAAGTCCATTTCCTAAAACAAACAAGAACGTTAATTATTGCAATATAAAGAAACTAACTAACCGCTTGTGTTCTCCCATTATAAGATGATCTCCATGATGAATTAAATGCATGGACATTCAATGGCAAAATAGGTTCAAAACTTGGTAGAATATTATCAGTATAATCCCATCGCTTTTTCTTTACAGGAGGCACAGATTGATTATTATACATAATAGACGAAAGTATGCCTAAAAAAGGAAGCAAAATTAGGGAATAAAAATAATGGAATTTGAAGATCAAAGAAAAAAGCGAAACTTGAAAGAAAAGAAAACAAAAAATGAAAGGAAAAAAAGTGAAGAAGCTTTATTTTTTTAGGGAAGACCGTTTCAGCTTCAGTGTTCCCCGGCTTTCTCTTTGATTTTCAACTGTAAATTTTTTAAATTCAATTTTACCAAAACTTTTATAAAAAACTTTTGCGTCTGTAAAAAATATTTTTCTTCTAAAAATTCCAATCATGATTATGACATAAATTTAGAACCTTTTCCTCTTGATAGTATTGTATTTATTAACTATGTCGAGTCACAACTTTATATTTTTGTTTTACTTATTGCTTTGTAAACTTTTTTCCTCATATTTTTATGTTTCATTTTTTTAAAAATTGAATTGCTCGAATTCTTATAATTTACTTCTCTTTAATATGATTGTTGTTGTATTTTGTTAACAACAGCAGCCATTATTTATTTTCGACTATCTTTACTTGTGAACCTAAAGAAAGAAAACTAAAAAAAGATGTTTATTCTTTTATTTCTTTTTTTGTTGCTAAAACTTTTTTGAGATGTATCTTTTTTTTTGTGCCCTTCTTTTGTTTCAATCATTGATTTTATTTTTATACGCGCAAAAATGCTTTTTGTGTATCATTTCTTTTTTCTTCCTTTTTTTGACTGCGGGTTAGATACGCATAAGTATCGAAGGCAACAAACACCCGTACTTAGGTTTAAAATCTTTGCTTTGAACTAAACTCTCTCTTTTTTTTTTATGGCGGCATCTTTCACATTTATTTCTGAGAGCATACGCGCTCGCCTAAAAAGCATATTCCTTCCTTGTCCTTAAATTATTAATTTTGTTAGAGAAATAATTCCAAAATAAGTAAATTGCAAGAATATTTTTTTTGTTTTTACATTTTTGCGTTGTTTCACAACGTTGATTTTGTACCTACGTTTTTTGCCTTTTTTTTTACCAACCTTCAATTCTCATATTTTGCATAAACTTTTGGTTTTTCTTTTTTTTGTTGTTGTTGTTGTGAAAGTTTGATTATGGGTCAATCTGAGTTTGTGGTTTTGAAAACTTTTTTGAATTGTTTTTCTTTTCATTTATTTTTTTCTTCTTCTCATAAATACTTGCCGCCTTTTCACTTCTTCACACTTTTTTGTCGATTAAATAATTTCTTGAAGGCATTTTTTTATTGACTAAAAATTTCATTATTTTTTTGATTGCAACCGTAAAAAATCATTTCGAATATTTTTCCATTCCTTTATGAGCTTGAATATATGATTTCGTAAATAATATTTTTATTTTAAAAGTTATCCAACTTATTTATTAATTTTTTCTCATCGTGATTCGAGACAGAAATACATCCATTTTTATTTCATTTAAAATCCTTTTAAATCAAATTCACTCAATTTTGCTCGAATCTTATTTTCTTACACTTATTAATTTTTGCTTTATTTTGCCCTTTTTCAAACTTTTATGTTTAGCTTCAACTAAATTTTTCAGTTATCAACATCGGAAGTTTTATTTTTTTAATTATGAAACGAAACGCATCAAATTTTTCTTTCGAAGAAGTTTCAGTAAGCTTAATTTTTAAATCTCCCTTCCATTTAAATCCATGATTATTTTTTTCAGCAAAATAAACACCCACGAATTGATTCCATATTTTCATCTAATTTACGTCACCCTTCCTCAGTCGCAGAAAAAGCTGCAATTCTTTGTACGGGTCGATTTGATCGAGAAGTTAAAAAAATGAAGAATAGCAATTATAACAGCAAGGACATCGAAAAATTTATTTCTGTAAGTCTTCTTTTTTTTCATTTGTTTTTTATAAGCATTAGCTACTAAATATTTGGCCATTACAATGTGAAAAAAATTAAATAGGTTTTTATTTCCAACTTTTTTTTGTTTATAATATTCGCTAAAAAAAGTAGCGACCAAATTTTTTGTAAGTTTTCCTTCCAAATAGTCTTTGAGAAAACCAAAAGATTTTTATTTATATCAATTTTTTTGTAGGAGTTTGATACTTGTTCCGATTATGGCTATCGAGTAGCCGATGGCTATAGATCTGCCCAAAACTTGATTCACAAACTTGAAGAAGATAAAGCAGAGCTTTCTCGAAAAATTGCTGAACTTACAAAAAATAAAGAAAATCACCATTCTTCCATTAATTTATTGAACCAACATGCTAGACCCAAACATCCGCTTAATCAAACTCATTCCCAAACCACTCAAAGTTCTGGAGAAGATTGGTTGAAAGAAAAAAAGGAAATGGAAGCAAAATTGAAAAAATATAAGGCCGAACTTGAAAACCTCAATGCTCACTATAAAGCGAACTTTGGGCTTTTATCATTTGAAAACAAAGATTTACTCCAAAAGGAGAAAGATTTTACTGAAAAAGAAAGCAATTTGCAAGAAGAAATTGGAAAGTTCAAAAAATATTTTGAAGGCGCTCAAAAAGCCGCGGATGAATATGGTTCAAAACTTCATGAAGCTGAGAGTCAAATTAAAATATTTGTTGCTGAAAAAAAGGAATATGAAAATTTGATTAGAGAAAAGCTTGAAATTGAGGAAAGGCTTTTTAAAGTGGAACTTGAACGAGTTTCGGCAGATCAACGAGCAAGAAATTTTGAAGCAGAAAAAAATGAAAAAGAAGCCGAATTAAAGCAGCTTCAAAAAAAGTATGAAACAGATGTTTCAAAGTTTCAAAATGAAATTGAATCTTCGATTAAAGAACTTGAAAATACTAAAGCGGCCATTAATAAATTAGAAAATGACAAAGAAGCCCTTTCCAATGAAATGGAGAAAATTAAGCTTCAAGCAGCTGAAAATACTCCCCAACGAGCAACAACATCAGAGAGAATACAACTTCAAGGATTAAGAACTAAAAAATTGGATTTGGAGCAAAGAGTTAAAGAGGCGAACAGCAAAATATCAGATCTTGAAAGCAAAATAAGGCAATTGGAATCCTCAAATTTAGAACTCACCAATCAACTCAAAAACATTGAATTAAATAATCATCCCCTACCAGCAGCAGCCGCTCAAGAACTTCAAGATGCTAAAGCAGCTATAACAACTCGTGAAAATGACCTCCAAAATCTTCAAAAAAGCTACAATGAATTATTTAAAGATTCTTCTGAAAAATTAAGTGAAGCCAAAACTAAAATTGATGAAATTCAAAAAGCTACTGAAAGGTTAAAAGAAGAAAAAGCGATTCTAAAAGCTGAAGTTGAAAAAGAAAAAGCTCAAACAAGGGCAGAATTTGATAGAGTAAATGAATGCAAAATGGAATTGGAAAAAGCGGAACTTGAACTTCATAATCTTCAACAAAGTTATAAGAATTTGTTGAAAGAATCTTCAGAAAAATTAAATGTAGCAAAAATTCAAATTGATCAACTTCATGAAGCAGCTAAGAAATTGGAAGGCGAAAAGTTAAATGTAAAAACAAAAATGGAGGCCGAGAAATCTCAAACTAAAATGGAGTTTGATCGAGTAGTTGCAGAATTTGAAGCGAAATTAGAAAAAGAACAATTGGAATTTAAAAAACTTGAAGAAAATATTCAAAATCTCATCGAGCAATTGAATGCTAAAGAGAAAATTATTTCGGATATGAAAGGAAAAAAAGAAAAAATGATAAAAGGCATTTTAACTGGAATTAAAAAAATCAAAGCTTTGGTAAAAGAAAATGCTGAAATAAAAAATGAAAAAGAAAGAATGGAAGAAGAATTAAAGCAAGCCAATATTTTGATTCAACAAAAAGATGAAGAAATTAAACAAGCAGTTGCTAATGGCGAAGAACAAGAAAAAATATTTACTCAAAAGCTACAAAATTTTGTTCAAAAATTAAATGAATTCCAAGATCGAATTAATCCTAATCCAGAAAATTTCAAAAAACTTCGTAAAGCGGGTAAAAAATTGTTGGCTCAAATTTCTGGGCTTGAAACTTCGATTAATATGGATAATAATGTAAGTAATGAAATAATAAATCATCAGAAATGAGTTTGAGCAACAACAAAAAATTTTTAGACAGCAAAAATAACCATGGTTAAAACCGATGCAGCTCCATCATCTCCTTCTTCACCAGCATTATCAGCAGCAGCAGAAACATCGAAAGCAGAAAGTAATACTTTTTTTAGTTTTAAAAGTTAATAATATTTTTATCATTTATTTTTTTTAGCCCCTGATTGGCTGGTTGACAAAAAAACTTGCAAATCCATTTTTCGTAATTGCGATAGCAAAATGGAACCCTTCTTGAAACAATATTTTGATAAATTATTTACTTCCGTGGAATTTTTATTACCTCAAAAAAAGCTTCCCAAAGAAAAGATGATGGAAGCTCGACGAGTGTTACAACGATTTTGGTCCACCACTCCTGAAGATGTTTTAGCTACTGTCATTGATGCATTATTTACCAGAATATTTGAAAAGCGACGAATAGCTGAACGACAAAATTATTATTCTCAATGCAATGAAAGGCGTTCAGTTGCAGTGACATCAACCGGAGAAAAAATTTATTACAAATATCGAACAAAATTAGGAAAATTTACTCCTTATTCTGATTTGGATTTCACGCAAAAACTTGAAAGATGTCCCATTATTTTTCAAATCGAAAAATATGAAGTTCCAAAAATTTATAAAAAGGTGGAATATATTTTAATTTTTGAAAAAACATCTCGAAGTGTTATCAAACGCATGCATCCTAAAGGAAAATGGATGGAAAAATTCTCAAAGAATTTAAAAGGTTAAAATTTCTTTTGCTTCTTTATCATCATCATCTTCAAGTTCTTATTAATGCTTCACTCATTAACCCGGAAAATCTTTATTTTATTTTTGCATCGCATTTTTCACATGTGTTTCATGTCTTTTAATTGCTGCTACCTTTTTGCTCTTTCCGTTCCATTTTATATTTGTTTCATTTTTCTAAAATTTTTGTTTCTGTAAATAAAATATGTATCACAAAAAAAATGATTAATCATATCCATAAACAGTTGTTATTTGTTTAAACTCCACAAAGCTTTAGAAATAATAATAATAATGGAGCAACCACCAACAATGCTGGAAAGTTAAGCGACACATTTGTATTGATATAAATATTGAAATCTTTGGATCATCACTAGCAACTAATAGAATAGCTGTATGATTAGATCTACTGATTGCACAAAAACTTATAATAAAAGTTAGACTAATATTTGTTGCTGATGGAAATATGCACGGTGATATTATTTCACGCATTTCAAAAATGGAAAGCTATGAAAGTTTACAACAAATACGACAGCAAAAAGTTGGTTAGTTAATGGCTTACAGTGTTCATAAACTAGTGGTTTTATCGCTTCCTTATAAACCCATTATTCTGATCCCACAATAATAAAGCTTTCAAGTGGGCGGTTACATGGTAAATCGATAAAGAAAAAGTGATGAAATAACAAAAATGTCTCTTGATAAAAGCTTTTCAAACTCAAATATTTCCTTAAGATTCAAACAAAACAAGCAAAAATCAAAAACAAACATTTATTATTAACAAAGACAAAACTCGAAACAGATAATATTATATTATAACAAATCAAAAAGTGAAAGAACAAAAAGTAACAAAAAAGTAAAAATACAAATTGTATGAATTGTTTTATGAATCAAAAAAACGATGTTGAGCCAAAATTTTTTGTGCACCAAGTTTTGCAAGTTCATGAGCCTTTTTATTAGCATAATTTGCATCAGGACTATTATCATATTCAAATCTAGCATTAACGACAGCTCTCATTGCATCAATTTTCTTGATTAAATCTCCATTAGGTACATCTTTTCCAGTGATTGTTTTCCAGCCATTTTTCTTCCATTTTTCAACCAAATCATTAATCGCTGCAATATGACGCTGTGAACTGCTGCGAATGAGAATTCGATCATAGTCTTTGTCAAGAGCTTGTTTCATTGCAGAAAGAATAGCTTGATATTCAGCTCGATTAGATATTGGTTGACCAGTAGCTGGAAGGGAAAGATTGTTTGGATGATCATCGCCCCAATAAACGCCAAAACCAGCTTTTGCTTTACTTTTTCCACCAGGATAAAAAGATCCATGAATATAAACAACTGGTACTTCATCATCAACAACTGCAGGTCTAAAAAATAAATAAACGTAAAATGAAATACAGTAATAATATTGTAAAGAAAAAGCATTGCAAGCATGCATCTCTTTTACATACAGACTAGCACAGTTACAGTAATAAAAAAAATAACCAACCTCTTTGGACTAATTACTTCGACAGACAAAGAACGTCGTTTGTTTAATGAAGGATTTGAGCTTGAATGAAAGCGATTTTCTTCAACAAATTTCATCGCTTCTTCATGAGTATCAAATTTCTTAAACATTGAATCAGAAAATCCATTTGTAGATGCTTGACATTCAGGCCATGTATTAAAGATTCCCACTTGTCTTCCTCGTGCTACAGCATAATATTGACCATAATGACGTCCTTTTAGAGCTGAAATACATTCAAATGCAGGTAATGAAGCCATCATTGGTGTTTGAACTTGAGTGACAACAGGTGGAGCCGATTTGATTGGTTGAATAGTAGGCGATTCATTACGAGTTTCATCAGCATCGTCAACAGTTTTTTCAGAAAAATCAATGAGATGTCTAACCAATTTTAGCGCATCTTCAAAACAAAGAGACAAAGCAACAATTTTTGCAGGATCAGTTGCTTCTTGCGTTAAATCGTGCCATTTCTTTTTGGCTTCATCCAGAAGAACTTTAGATAAAATATTATCCATTTTCAACGCTATAACCTGAAATTGAACACAAATAATTATTCATTCATTTAAAAATTGAAGAAGAAGAAAAAAACGCGGAAGATGAAAACAAACAAAAAAGTGTAAGAAGAAAATCTTTTGAAACAAAAATGTTGCAAACGAGTGTTGAATGCTTGATTGATTTTGAGCCATGCTTTGCCAAAAATTACTAACATTTTTTTGTAAAAGGTTGGTTGGTTTAATAATTATGGGAAGAAGTTTATTAAAATAAATAAATCTGTATCTCTATCATTTTTTGTTGACGAACTATTTAAATAAAAAAAGAAAATGACATGGCTCTCTGAATGAAGTTGAATAAAACCATAAACTTTTTTTCGTCAGTCACTTACATAACTGTGACACTTTTATTTCAAACTTATTGCTGCCAACAAATGGAAAAAAAACTACTGCGGATGTTTATATTACACCATGATGTGATCATTTTTAAACCCATGCCAATATTGCTACTTACAAAACTCCACTAAAAAGCAAATACTTTGACACTTTTGCTTGCTTTTCGTTGTGTCTAACAATAAAACTATCATAACATATCTAATCACATTGCTTGTGCTTTGTTTAGTAACAACCATCAATCAGAACTATAATAAATTATCGAGATTATTCACCCTTTTTTGATTCCACACTCTTACTAACATTAGTTTTTGCTCTCCTTTAAAATATACTTGAACCTCCGTGATATTGTTTTTATGTAACTGTAACGGTATCATAAGCTCTTGACATAGCTTTATATCGCGCACAAATCACATTAAAGTGTTAACCCATCAAATGTGCATAGTTTTTGTAACTAATAGCTTTCATAATAAGTGTTTGGTATTAAAACTAACAGTAATAAATTACCGTTATACAAAAATATATTTTAAAAGGAACAAAATTTATATGCATCATAAAAACAAAAGAAAAAACACGTCAAATGATTTAACAACAAACAAAAAACAATCAACTTTGAAAATGAACACAAAAAAGGAAACAAATATTTTTAGTTAAGAAATACAACAACAAAAACAAAAAGCAGGTTCATTACCATCCATCATCATCTGAATAAATTTTAGGAGCAACTTTTTCTTTCTCTTGCTTCTTTTTTGTTTTTATTGTTATTACATTTCGTTGATTGATCCGACGACGTTTGCTTGGTTCATCTTTGAAAGGTTCGGCGAGATATAAATTTTGAGACATGCACACATGAGCTTTATACCGATTGAAATGTTTCTTCATGATAGTATGGGTTGATGAAGGTTGGTCATATGCAAGCTAAAAAGGGTATTAATATTAGCATAATTAACAAGGCACCAAAAGTAGCTTACATCTTTAGCCAACTTCAGCTTTCCTAACCATAAACGAAAAGCACGAAATCTAAGCTTCTTTTGTTTGATCAAAATTTCATTGGCTTTTTCAAAGGTATCACAAATACGGTAGAGCATATCGCCATTCTCATCTTTCTTTTGAATAATTGTATCGATCTTATAAAAGTTGAGAAAATCAACAAGTGAAGAACAGCCAGCACCAAGACTCCATGGATGATTCTAAAACAAAAAAAACATATGGTTAAACAGAAAAGAAAGAACTAACAGCAAGTATACGATAACGTCGAAAGTAAATTTTAAATAGATCACGTTCACGAACAAATCCTTCTTGATGTTTACCCTTCGAAACAGCTTTTTCGAGAGAGAGGAAAAGACGATCGATAGTCTAAAAGTAAAATGTTTAGTGAGAATAACAAAGGAAAAAGCTAATCAAACTAACTTGAAATGGAAAACATTCACATAAATTAGGATCATTCCAAATACTGTGAAAATTTCGGTAAAAAGTCATGCCATCTTTGTGCTGAATCAACATAGCATCTAGCATTTCAAAGGTACTTCTTTTTCGAGCAATAAAAGATGAAATTGATGGAAAGCCCATTTTCTTCAAAAGCAAGTAAACGTCATAATGATGATGGATTCTAAAAGGAAATATCATCAAAAATAATAAAAGCGTGATTTTCACAAGCTGATATAAACCACAACCATGTCCACCAATGGAAAATCTTTTACACAAAACCAATATTTATAATCAATAACAAAAGCACCTTACTTTATGTATTCAGCAATTTGTGCTTCATTGATAAAAGACGGTGAGCAAGTAGCCATCAAAATCTCCATGACGATCTTTTTCTGCGTGAAGAGTACAATGTTCAATTGGTTTTTATGATTTGGTAGTAATTCCATATAGTTCAAGAGATAACCACGATCAACTTTGTTAAGTTTCAATGCAAGTTTGTTAAAGATCTGGAAGAATTTGGTTTTTCTTTGTAAATCCCAATATGAAACAGCATTCATTGAATCATAACAGGCCATGTCCACCAGTTGATTCAATTCAGTATTAGTAGTAGAGCTTACGAGTTGTTTAACAATTGGAGAAAGAGAGCATTTCCTAAAATAATAAAACAGATTATAAATCGATAAATTTTCGTAAATGCAAAAGTTCAAGCATTGAAAATGCACATAAACAAAGGAGATAACTACCATATAATAAACTAACGTAATAACTGCGACGAGAGATTCGTAATCTTTAACATCAGTGGAATAATGAAGAGCACCAAATATGTTGTTCAACCAAGTATCAGCGTAACTCGTTTGCCATGTACGATGTTCCCAATCAGTTACAGCATCAATGTCAGATTTAACTTTTCTCCATGCAATATTATATGGATTTACATCACGATGGTGTTGGCAGATTTCCATTGTTTTTTCAGCTAATAACGCTTCAGCATTCATTTGATCGATGAGGTAATTAATATCGTTGCGAAGCCGAAGTTTTGTTGATTCAATGCTTGTACCTGCTGGTGGTAAGGAGATCACAAGTTCACGAGAACAAAAGAAAACAAGAGCGTTGAAAAGTTCACGACCATTGAGAAAATCAAGTTTACCCTAAAACGACAAAAGAATGTAAATACCAAACGATAGTAACAAGTAAGAACAATTTACGAGTAAGCGAACCCAAAAAAAGAAGAAGCAATGAATGGTAAAGTTATTAATGATGAGATTAAGTTAAACTTACAGTAGGATGCAATTTCCATCGAAGGCCTTTATCACGAAATAACTTCAAAGTGTTCCAAATATTGCATACATCAATCAATTTGACATTACCAAGTTCATCACTTTGACCATTCTTAGCACCATGATTCACGCAAGCCATAATTACAGTACGAAGCTAAAAAATGAACATAGATTCAAAAAAAAGGATTACAAAACAATACAGTATGAACAAATGTTTTCTTCTTCAGCATAGTATAGTGAGAAGTAAAGGCGAGGTACACCTTACCTCCAACATACATTTGAACATTAACGCGATGAAGAAGACAAGATAATTCAGGCATAGCAAGAAAATCACAAATTTTCATTCCACCAAAAAAATTATCATCAGATTTGAACAAAGATGAAAGTTGTTTCACATTCTTGGGATTCTGTTTCTTAGCATTACGAATATGTTTTTCAATATTTGGTGAAGTCATAGTGCATCCATCAATCAGGTGCATTATCAAACATGTTGTTAAAGTTAAAATTCTTCGTTGTTCCAATGAAAGTTTCGGAAGTGTTGAGAAGTGGAGTAAATAATGATCGTCGTTTGTTGAATTGAGAGAAGATTGATAATTAGCCATTAAAATTAGTTGTTTGTTATTACCTGAAAAGTAAAAGAAATGAGAGCTATTTTAAATCCCGCAAAATAAATATCCAACCATGTCGAAGACAAAAAAAAATAAGCAACGATGAAAAAAACCTTCAACATCAAAAAGAAGCTCAAAGCTTTTACAAATTGCATCGGTTTTTTTCGCGTTGAGATAGAGAAGCACACAATTATGTGAATTACAAGATGCGTGGAATCTTGTCTTACCATCATCATCTTGGAAAAATATTTACATCAATTTTGCCTTTTATCTTTCAACACTTTTATCTTGGGAAATTTCAAAGTGTCATCATTGTTGCAGCTTTTTTATTGAGGCAATCAAAAAAGAAACTCGCAGCGCTTTTCCATTGTTTTACCTTCCTTTTTTCTCTAAAGGCAAAACTCTTTCTTTTCTTTTTTTGTTGAATTTTTTTTTTCGCAACGCTTATTTTGAAAGATGATAACCAAATCTGCTATAAAATCATTCGATCCTTTTTCTTGTTTCAATCAGAATCAAATTTGCTCTATCTCTTCTTTTGTTTTTCAACTTTTTTGATTATCAACTTTGGTACGTCTATTTTGCTTTTCAAAAAATGCAACTTATTAAAAAATTACGTCGAATGTTTTCAAAAAAGAAGTCAACAACCAAACCAAATTCATTATCAACAGCTGCTGTATCTGCTGCTATTAAACCGATTCCAAAAATAACTCTTATGAATATTCCTCGTTCAAAATCTCCTGTTTACCTTTATAATGAAACTCAAAATGTATGTCCCTTATTTTGACAAATAAGTTTATTTATTTATTTATTTTTTAGAACATTGTTGTACGAAAAGGAACTCTCAAGGATTTTGATGTTGCCAAATTCAATAAAATCAAGTTTGCTGTTTCAAAGTATCCTAAACTTCAAATTCCCGCATGGTCTGCTTCACGTCCGTATGGTCAAAATGCGGTTCATTATCGATTTCGATATCGAGCTAAAACGTATGATGTCTTTGTTTACAATATAAATAATTGCTTTAATTTTTAGTTTTGGCGGATCTTCAGCTATGGGAAAGTCATCGTCGCAATTTTCTGCAGCAAAATCTTATGAGAAAGCATCATCACAAATAGGAATAACAGAAATATCATCATTAACAACAACTCATTTTGCCTTATCATCTTCACGTTATGGAAAATCACGAAACGTTTTTACTGGTTCTGGACGATTCGAACTTTCTTATTCTCCATTTTCAAATACTTCATCTCATTTTCATCATCATGTTGTTAATGAAGCTACACCAACACCTCCAATATTTTGAAACCTTTATTTTGTTATAGTTTTTTTCGTTTATTATTGTTTTGTATGTACATATTTTCTTATCTTTATTTGTATTTATTCATTTTGCTTATTTTGTTTGTTAGTCTTTTATAAAACTTTTTTTGCTTTTTTCTGTTCTTAGTTAATGTGAAATGGGTTGGAGTGAATATTCTACGGGAAATAATATTACCATTATGGATACTATGTTTTCCATCATTTATGCTTTCGTCCGCGGTGTTTCTTTTTAGTTATAACAATTTGTCTTATGGTTCAACAAAGAACATTGATCCTGAGGAATTTGACGTTACCAGAGTTGTGCTGGTTTCACCTGCCTGTCGGTTCAAATTTACTTAATAACCTATAGAATTTACAGTGTCAGTTAAATCTCACTCTTCTAGTCGAGTTACTTATTCTCAAAAATGGTTAGTGAAAAAACAGAAAGTTAATGCCATCAGAAACACATAAAAAATCATTTATTATTAAAAATACATAAACTTTACAAAAACATTGGATTTTCACCAAATTCAAGAAAATTTAGGTATTTTTGGCTTTTGAATTGGTTCACTTGTTTTCTTTTGAGCAGGAGGTGGAACACCATCATCAACTTCCCAAATATTGTGGAGCTTCTTTTCGAACTTCTAAGAGCATTGGAATAGGACATGGAAAAGATTTCAAAACATCTTCTATAGGAAAATGTTTAACCAACTGTTCCATTTTGAAACTAAAAAAGAAAGCGTTTAGAAAATCATGCGGTATTTCACAATATCAAAAGTTAATAATAAGCTTACAAAGTAAAAAGAAGGAATAATCGACGATGTTCTTTAGTTTGTTCAATCCAACATGATTGCTGATAAGTTCCCATTAGATCAATCTTCATTAGATATCGTCGCTATTGAACTTTTGATGCCAAAAGTTCTGTTCCATTTCCATCAGATACATTTTAGATTGATACAGTAATAAATTGATTGAATGGAACATTCTGTCGAATTTTCAACTATTTCATAGCTTTATCAAATTCTGTTAACACGCCTTTGTTGTTTCGAATATCCTTTTTGTAAAGTAAATTGTTAGCTAGTATCCTAAAAAACATGTAAGTGTGAATTTAGAGAGAAAGTGAAAACAACAAACTAAGTAAAACGTACACAACTCGATGATGCTAAATCCCACGTTGTCCAAGAGTTGGAGATCAAACAGCCATACATTCAACTTAATCAGGAGGCTATGATGTCATCATTTTATCAGGTAATGAAAAAGATTGGCAAGCATTTGTATCAACTGTCAAACCAGGCAACGGAACTTCGGATCATTCTGTTTCTTTTTCAGCCACAGGTACTACAGCTCCAAGAGCTACACGTCCTTGTGATAGTCGTCCTTTAGAAATACGAGAATTTTGTTTTTTGTTAATGCAGTTTGAATATCCACTCAAAGCTTCCTTTTTTCATTTGCAAAAATTGATGGTTGAGTTCGAGATGTAATAGTTGTTGATGGTTTCTTTACAGTTTCTTCTTGAGTTTTATCATGAAATAGTTGATGAAGGAATACAAGCACTAGAGGTTCCTTTGATAGAAGAAGAGGTGGTGGAAGAGCAATAGAATTCAAGGATTTAAGTGAAAGCAGGTATGTTGATTTTCTTTGTCGTTTGATAGCATATCGAATAACTATTGCAGCAACACAACGATCACCAGAAAAAGTGCAATTGAACCAAGAATAATACACAGTATTGGAACATTTGATGTTTGGGCAAGAGCATCAGTCATAAACAAGTCCACAAGCTGATTCAGCTGTTTTTGTTGGTTGTTTTTTCGAAGACGTTGATGGAGTTCTAAAAAGATGAAACACATTAGTCGAGTAAAAAGGATAAGAATATAGCTTCATGTTCACAAACTAAGAAGCTTCTAACAACGCAATAAGTAGTAACAGAATCAATCAAAATCGTAAATGCCGCTGTTAATAACCAAGAAGCTATAACATACATCGTTGGTGGTGGAGGATGATCATCAATACCAATAAAACCATAATGATTTCGAAATGAAACAACACAATAATTTCCAACAACTTTGATTTTCATTTGAGCGTATGCAGTGTATATCAAATTTACACCATCGTAGCTGTAGCAAATGAAAGAGCTAAAAATGAAAATAACAAATTAGTTGTATTGCCAATTAAGTAAAAAAAAGCATTGAATGAAACTTACCATTCTTTACGACTAGCATCTATTGGACCACAAATTTCGGGAAACGGCATACTGAAATCTTTCGGTAGCACGAGTATACAATCCACGATATCATTGACAATCAGCAAAGTTGCATTAAAACAAAAGTTATTTTGTGTAAAAGATCATTGGCAATTTTGAGACGCTGATATGGAACAGTATCATTGAAGAATTCAGTTTGAGGTTCCTTGAGTTGTTGTTGTTGATCTAAACCAAATACAAATAAAACCATCCCTGAAAGCAGCAAATAAATTTGACGATGAAAACGAATCAACAAAATGACGAACACGCACACGAAAAAAAAAGAACGAAGAAAGAATGTTGGAAAGGAAGGAATAAAGCAAGAAGAAAGAAGGAAGGAGCAGTGTAAATTTACAAAATGTGAAAGTTGCCATGTTTTTTTCCCGCGCTTTTTTCGAAAAGCCTTGTATTTGCTTACTTACATGTAACTGCTACTAGCTATTATTTTTGAGTGTCTTTTTCATTTTTTAAACTTATTATTAATAAAAAAGTTGTATTTTGCCTTATTGCTGCCGTGATTCATAATTAAAAAAAGACGAAAAAGGAATATCATATTTAAGGATCACCACCAGCACATTTTGCTTATGTATTTTGTTGCACTTTGTTTTTTATTTATTTTTCCAATATTTAATAATCTAAAAGCATTTTATCTTTATTAAATGCCAATAATTTAAAGTTAGAAAGAGTAATGGATATGTTTGCAATTATAAATTAGTAAAAAAAGGTGATGATTAAAGTTTTTCCGATTCGAACTAAAAAATGACAAAAATGTTAGTGAAAATGAAAACAAGTTGTAATAACTTTTTTCAAATTTTTTACTATCCATCAAGCGATTATTTCTCTTTAGTTGGTAATTAAATAAGTTAGCGCATATTTTTTGTGAATAAATAAAAGCTTTTTCAATGAAAATTTTTTAAGTTTATTATTTCTAATCGAACAAACAAAAACATCAACAAGTACATAAATCAAAAAAGGCAGTCATAAATTTTGAGTTCATTTTTAAGGGAAAAAAACCAAAAAATGCATAAGAAAGTCAATGAAATAAGCCAACTAACAACAAAAATATAATAATAAAGAGATAAAACATTTGTAGCAACAATCATTCGAAGAACGAAACACGTAAGTAATTTATGGATTTGGAAGGGATAGCATAACTTTATCCCCCATGTTGCGACGAAGGATTTTTAACAAACGGAAATCATGTTCCATTAATGTTACACGTTTTGCGTGTAAAACAAGAAGTTGAAGATCGCAAAACATATTCACCAAATATGTTTCGGCTGTGACCTAAAAAAATTAAAATATTTTATTAACGTTTTTTCATAGGAAAGAAAAAAAATATGTATGTACTTACATGAAGTGCCTGGATAGCTGAAGCTTGGATTTTAATATTTTCAATTCCACGCAATTCGGATTCCTTTTCTAAAGCATCCTTGACTATGCGGCAAAACGCAGCTTTCGGAATGCAAAGCTTATTGGGATCATCAATTTTCTTAACATTTTTCAATGTATTGTAATCTATAAAAAAAATTAAAGCTTAAACTTTTTAATGAAAAAAAAGTAACTAACTTTGCCGGGAAGGATCATCAGCTCGATGAGGGTTATTTCCTTTTCGACCTTTTCGACGAATGGGACCAGGGCGTGCTATAACTTCTTCTTGGGCAGAAGAATTCGATGACGATGATGATGATGAGAATGATGAAGAAGGGTTAGCATCACGAAAAGGGTGATTAGTTTTGCGAGCAACTTGTGGAACCATATATGGGCGAACCATATTTTCAAAAATAAAGCTTGCTTGTAATTGAAAAGTTTACTAAAAATTATAAAAATGTCAATAATGCCGAAAATTTTTGACACGAGAATAATTTGCGATCGTTGAAAGTTTTAAAATTAGCAAGAAAATGTTTTTCACTGTTAAAAATTTAACTTAACGACAAGGTTCAAAAAAAAAGAGAAAGAAAAAAGAGTCATTATTTATGAATGCATTAAAAAAGACGCTATTAGGCTTGATCAACAAAACAAAAAAAAATGGAGACAAAAATTAGTTAGAAAAGGTATCAAAAAAGAAAGATATATGGGAAATTAAAAGGTTCGAGTAACTTCCTAAATATATGTAGTAGCAGCAGCTTCGATTAAAGAAAACAAAGCAAAAATGGGAAGATGGACTAAATTTCGAAAATCATGTGTGCGAGAAGAAGAAAAAAAAGACGATGTTTATGCAAACAAAATAAAGCAAATCGGTGTAATTAACGCAACAAAAAACTTTTTTGAGCTTTCAAATAACGAAAAAAGGCATAAATTAACAACACAATCAATTTTTTTCCCGCCAATTTAACTAACCTACGAAGAAGGAAAAAAATGTATCAATAACAACAACAACCAACATTTTTCAAAAAGAGATTAAGCAAATGAAAGAAAAAATACAAAAGTTTGTGGCTGTTCTTTAAAGGACGAATGTCATTTCGTTTTTTTTTCAAATTCGCACCAATCTGTCTCCACCTGGCAAAAAATGCTCAATATCGATTTGCACGTAAAAAATGACAGTATGCATGGGAACGACAGATTTTTTTCCCAAGCATACTGTCATTTTTTACGTGCAAATCGATATTGAGCATTTTTTGCCAGGTGGAGACAGATTGGTGCGAATTTGAAAAAAAAACGAAATGACATTCGTCCTTTAAGGGCAGGCTTTAAGGCATCAGAGAAAGGCAACAACAAAAAAGTACTCGAAAAGCAATATGATCAACGAAAAAAGGGTTGTTGTTTTTCTTATGTATAAAAAAAGTATATACATATCGCATTTAGTATTATTTTTGGATAAATGAAAAATCAAGGGAAGAAATACATTAGTGCGAAGTTTCATTTGCTTTTAAAAAAAATAGTCGAGGATTTATAAAATTAAAAGTCATCCAGAAGAAGATGACGGCTTCACTTTGGACGATGATGATCAATGAACTAATTTTCCTTCTTTTTCTCTCTCTCTTTCTCATCATCATTTTATAAAGTATGTATTTGCAACTAAAAAATTTATTTTTTAATTTTTAATTTTTACTTTGTTTTTATTTTTCGGTTCAAAATTATTTGAATGATTTATTATTATTTACATATTTCGATTGACAGTTTTTTTTTGCCCTAATCACATCATACAAATTCTTTTTAGGCTATGTGACTCACCAAGTGATTCTACAAACAAGCCTTTAGAGAAATAAATAATAAGATAGTGAATCAATCAAATGAAGCTTCGAATTTTTTAGTTGATCCCATTTGAATTTTTTTCTGGCCTTTTATCCTTTTTTCTTTTTTGGTTTATTTATATTTTTTGGTTTTGCAGATAATTTTTTTATTATCAAAAATTCCTAGAAATGATGCCAAAAGAATTAGAGCCATTAGCTTTTGCTTAATCCCTTAACTAGAATTTTTTTTTGAAAAAGTTGCTGATTGCCTGATAGATATAAACCAGAAATTAACGAAACGTTTGAATAAGCGCGTTAAATTCCATATTTTCTCTACCTTAGATTTTGTCATTTTTTAACATCTCAAAGTTTATCTAAATTTTAGGATATTAAAATTCTCAATATTTTTATAGCTATTTTTGATAATTGGTTTATATTTAAAAATTTGATTTCAATTTTTTGGAGAATCAAAAACTTCCATTTATTTTCTGCTATTTCACCTTCTTTGTTGAATAATCTCATTTTTTTGGCGCGGATAAACAACTTCCAAAATTTTTTTTTGCTTTCGCTGCTGTTTTGATTGAAAGCATAAATTATCCTGTCTTATTTTTGATTGGACATCGTCGGTATTTTATTATATTTACTTACCTGATTTCTTTGTTATTTTAATTATTTAAATATGAATAATCATGAACGGTAAGTTTTTCTAAAAAAAAGAATAACAGCTACAATTATATTTTTCTTTAGAGATTTCAAACATCTTTTACAAGAAGAATATTTTTTTGGTTTTAACAAACAAGGAGATGAAGATGGAGCCTTAATTGTTTATGAAAATTCTGAACGCTCATTGGCTCGTGAATACCATTGGAAGAATGGAACTCGTTCTTGTGTTGGTTGTAAAAATTTAAAAAAAACTTTGATTGCCAAAGTTTCTGGAAATGAAGTTTCGGTTCCCAAGGAACATGCTTGTCAACCCGAAGCCTTTGAAGAAATAAAAAAGCGGCAACTTTCGTACAAAAACATATCAATTTATGGCCACATTGATGAAAAGTAAGAAAGGAATTATTTATTTTTTCGAACACTTTTTACCGTAAATATTTAGAGAGTTAGAAAAGTATTCAGATATCTCGGAATATAAAAAATTTGAAATGCATGAATATGAAACTCCAAAAGATGGCTCTTTGGTTGTATATGCTGATAAAGATAAAAATTTGATTTATGAATATGGAAAATTGGCAAAGAAGTGGTTTTGCAAAGGATGTGCAAAGTTAAAGAAGAAGGTAAATATTATTCTGTTCAAAGCCATCATTAAAATCTATAGAAATGAATAATTTTTTTTGTTTTTTGGTGCCTTTTCTTAATTTTTATAGAAAGCTTTTTGTGACTAAAAGAATTATAACATAGTTAATCAACCCTTTTTAAACCATACTTTTTTTAGTATGCAAATGTACCCACGCAATATGGAGGCTTTATAAATATGGAGCTGTACCTACCAAAAAGACATATTTGCCGCCCTTTTTATTATCAAATTAGTGATGATTCTGAAAGCGATGAAGAATCAATGGTGGAGAAATTAAGAAATAAATATCATCTCAAAGAAGTAAATCCCGAAAATATTGAATTCTGTTCAGCAATGAGTGGAAGAAATGATAAATATCGAATGGTCATTTGTTCAAAAGATCGATCGCGTGTTCGAGAATACCATTTAAAGCCATCGACAGATGATATTTGGTCATGTAAAAATTGTGAAAAGGCCGACGTTAAAGATATATATGCTGTGTCCAAAGATGGCGTGATTTATGCTCACGTAAATCATAGATGCCAAAAAATCAAATATTCGGAAATTGTGTTGGCTCGAAGAAATATAAATAATTATACAATTCATCAAAAAGAAGCTGCTAGAGACAACGTTGATTTGGAAATGCCCCTTGCTTCTAATAATGCAATGCCAGCTAATTCTGTTGATGAATCTCCACCAGCAACGTTAGTCTCACAATTTTATAAAAATTAATTAAATAATATATATCTTAATTATAGTCGTCAAAAAAGATCCAGAACGGTTGGTAATTTAGAATATGGAAGGCAAAGGTCGTCACCGGTGCCACGTTCCAGTCGAACTCGTCTTCATTCAAGTAACGATGAACACGCAGCTGCTGCCCCAATAGTCTCAAACCTTCGAACAACCAGGAGCCGAACTGAAGCGATTAGGTATGTGCATTTATTTAGGCAGCAAAAAATGTTGCAAGATAAGCCATGTATATATAAAATATAAGTAAAAGCTATAAATTTGAAATACATTTTGTTTAACATTTTAGACGAAAAAGATCTCAAGTCAATGAACCTAATGCTGCTAAATCAAACCCCACAATTTCAAGCTCTTCCCATGGCGAACCTGTGGAAAAGCGAGGGTTAGTTTAATTTTGTATAAAGAAATTAATTGCAATAATTTAAAAAATTATAGCCGAGTTCGTCCACCAAGATCAAGAACAGTTGAGCATGAAGATTTTGAAGATTTTCACGTTCCAGTTCAACCCATTACTTCTTCACCTATTCCTTGCTCGAGCAAAACATTATTATATCAACCAAATCAACAAGCAGCAGCAGCCCCGCAAATAAGAAATACCCGTGGCCCTACAAGTCGAACTGAAACGATCGAGTATGTGCTTATATTTTTTATACAATTTTATAGCTTCAAAATAATAATAAAATGCAAAAAAAAAAATCGAAGAAAGTGTGAATTTAAAACAATAATTTTTTTTCTTTTTCAGCTCTTATCAATTTGAAGAATCAATTGATGATGGTAATACCACTGTTCGCGCGTTACAAAGAATTTTTAATAATAGCAGCCCTCAAGTTGATCCTCCTCAACCAAATGCAAATTTAGTTGGAACTCTTGGTAATAGAAACCTTATTAGCGATATCCGAGTTGATTTTGGTCAAGGTCGTGTTGATGATATTGCAAGCATTCGTAGGAATATCGGTCCTGCTAATATTATTCGTATTCCACCTAGAAATAATGGCGCTATTCGTCAACAACCACCACCACCACCATCATCAAATATACTTCAACCAATTAATGAAAATGAACTTATTGGAAAAGTTGAAGCCCTGGCATCTTTTATTGAAGAACGAAATGAAAATGTTCGAAACGAAGATCGATTTAATGAAAATCGAGAAAATGAAGTTCCAGTTATTCAAACTCCTCAAAATCATCCAAACATTATCCAACAACAAAATGTTTTGGATGATCAAAATGTTCGTCAACTTGATGAAGTTCATAACGTTAGAATGGCAGATGATGGTGATATCCAAATTTATGCAGAACGTATTATTCCTGCGTCCCAACATCTTCTTGAACAAAAATTCAAACCTGCCGCTGCTCCTGAGCCAAGTTTCCCAATCAATGTCCCGTCGGAGGAATTTTTAAAATTAGTTTTAAAAAAGCTCAAAATTGATTTCACCAGGCAATCTTTAAAATTTTGGAGCAAACTTTTGATTGAAGAAGTTAAAAATTCTTCGATTCCTGAAAACTCCAAATTTTTTGAATCTCAAACTGGAACATTTTTTAAATGTCTTTCATTATTTTTTACTGGGGATGCGAATTCTTATGATTTGAATATTAAAATTGCTTTTCAAAATCATATATTTGCAAATCTCAATTCTTTTGGTAAATTTTCTTTTTACTTACAAATTTTTTTTGAGCGAAATATATAATTACTTAATTTTTAGAACCATTTGATGGTATTGATTTTGCGAATATGAAGCATACATCGAAAGAATTTATGAAGATTTACACCTGCGATGACATCACAAAAACTCATTTTTATTTAATTTCGAGATGGATGCGTTGCCGATTCTTTATTTTTGTTAATGGAGGAGGATGGGAGAAATTGGGTTCATGGGAAAATGATAATCAAATATTTATTCTTCAGAAAAATGGTAACATTTTCCAGCCAATCTTAAACTTAAAATAATTTTCTCATTTTAATTTTTTGTGATCGATCGTGATTTTTTATTGAAGATTGAAAATCCTTTTTTGTTTAGCCATTGCTTTGATATATTTTTGCATATTTTTTGTTTTACACTTTTTCTTTTGCTTTTTTTAAATATCTTGAAAAACATGCTTCCATTTATTTATTTTTAAAATTTCTCACAATCCTTGAAACTTACTTGACATTTACTTATATTTTTAATTGTATAGTAAATGTTTGAAATTTCAAAGCTTCGAAAAAAGAGAAATTTTTTTCGATTCATTTTAAAAAAAAGAAATCTACTTCCTTTATGTTTCTAACTTTTCTCTCCATATTTTGGGGCCTCTTTTTCTTTGACATTTTGGTACAAAATATTCAACAATTGCAACATCTTTTTATTCCAAAAATTGAAAACCACGACGAATTAATGTTCCTGAATTTTTTTCTTTTAAAATTGCTATATAATTTAGTTTTCTATTTCACAGATTTGCGTTTGAGTTTTGCATAAAAAAATGCATGTGTATTATTTTTAAAGAGACGACATAGAATAAATATATCGTTTATATATTTTTCTTTTTCTATGAAAAAAAGCTTTTCTTCTTTTTTTTTTGCTTCAACATCGTGATCTAAGTGGGATATTTTTTTATTTTTTGATAAACAAAAACATTAAATATAAACGCCTTCGTTGTGGTAACCGTTAAAAAAGCAAATCGATTATTTCCTACTTTTTTTTGCGCTAAAAAGAACATATTTGTTTGAATTTTTTAAATAAATATTTTTTATTTTTGGTTTTTATTTATTCTTTTTTTAAAAAGTTAAAATATCTTTCACGGGAAAAACAAGGACTCACTTCAAAAAAAAAGTCATTTTCAACAAATTAAAAACGCAAAGTTTTGGGATATTGGTCGTCGTCCATCAGAGGAAAGCCAAATGGCGGCAGCAAAAGTTAGTTAATTAGAAGTAAACTCGAAGACACAAAGCAATTAATTAAAGGATGATTAATAAATATTCCTCATTTTTTATTTTATTTTAAACTCAGAAAAAAAAGTAAGGTTGATCGATGTTTGTTGCTTTTTTTAAAGTCAATTTTTTCTTCTTTTTTTCATCGAAGAAATGTTTTGAAATTTTTTTTTTCACAATAGTTTTAAACTTCTTTCTTATGACATTTAAAACAACAACAAAAATCAACATAGTGTGTGTTGTGTGTCTGTCTTTTTTCTGCCCTTTTTGGTTTAACCTTTTTGTTTAACAAAATTCATTACACATTTATTTATCAAAACTTTTTTCTTCTTTTAAACATTGCTAGAGTCAGCCGCCGCTTTTTTCTCATCCATCGCTAAATATGAATATCTTTTGCTCGAAATGCAAAAAAAAACTATTTCTCAAAGAAATACAAAAGTGATCAATAGATTTAGCTTTTGTAATCTTTGCAGCTTTCATTTCACAAAAAAGTTTCTTCCTTCAGAAAAATAAACTTTCAATAAATAGTTTTTTCTAACATTTTTTTGTTCCGTTTTTTTTTTCTTTTTTGCAATTTAATTAAGTTTTTGATTGGGAATGACTGCTTGCTTTTTCGCGCGCCATCTTTCATGACTATCTTTAATTTGAACTTATAAGCAAAAAACTATTCACTTTTTGCAAAAGAAAATATTAAGTTATTTTCCTGATGGGCGGGCTCTTTAGTTTACATAAAACTTTTCAAAATATTAACACAAAATCCTAATTTTTAGTTTCCCAACGCTTTAAAACACTTTTGTGCGATAATTTTCAAGAAAGAAACGTTTCTTTTTATTATTTTTTTATTTTTCAAAGTCATGAATCAAGATTCTTCATTCAATCCGGATTTAAATGATTCCGACCAAATCATGTTTATTGATGGGAAAGAAAATGGTAGATTAAGAATTACTTTTGTGAATGGACGCTTTTGCCGTCAACCGTCATACATGGATGTTAAAGTACCTGTTGGAGATATTTCCAAATTTTTGGACTCTCATTATTGTTATTATTCAAAAGGCGCGGTTTTCGATATGTTCGATAAAGATAATGATTTTGAAATAATTAATCTAAATATTCGTCAAATGGTTTATGAAGAATTTAAGAAAATAAATCTTCCTATTTATTTTACTAATTTATGCGATGTTAAGCATGCAACAATATTAGGTTTAGCAAATATTGATTCAAAACCAAACGAAATTATTATTCTAATAATTCAAATAAAAAATGATGCAACTAAACTATTTATTTATGAATTTTGTTGTAAAGAAAATGGATTCCAGGAAATAGCTTATCGATCATTTAGTTATCTTAATCGATCTGATGATGATATGAAAAATGAGATTCTTGGCACATGTGATCCTAAATTTGTTATTGTTTATGGTTCAGAAATTATTGCTGCTAATAAACTTTTAGCGACACTAAAATTAAATATTTTTAAATCAAAGAAAGTTATTTCCATTAATTTTCGATTCCCTCGTGATAATGATTTTGTCAAAACCTTTTTTAATCCAAACTACAAAAAATTTCACGTTATTCCTTTGTCTCGAGATATCCTCGCTGTTACAACTGAACCAAATTTTGGTGATTCTCAAAGAGATATAATCATTTTTAATAGACATAAAGAAATATTGCCATTAAGGAAAAGCAAAATTGTCTCCAAATCAAATAAACCTTTTTATGTAAGTTATTATTAGAAATATATACTTTCCAACATTCATTCATATATATATTTCTTTTATAGATCAAATAGTTTAACATCAAAACAAAAAGATACGAATCTATTGGAAAAGCTGAACTAGAAAATGGTAGAAAAGCCCATCGAACCATGGTTTCACTCTTTGTTGACGCTAATTCCATTCCTTTTCTATCTTGTAAACCATTTATTATTCCTGAAATTCTTGTATTTCCTGAAAATGTTATTTCTAAAACAAAATTAAAAATCCCAATTATTGCATTTTTTGATAATTCTACCGTTATCGCTACTCGTAATCAAGCTAAATATGAATTTTTGGAATCATGGAATGGTAAACTTTTGTTTTTTAGTTTATTCTTCTTTTTTTTTGCATACATATAATTTTTTAGGAATATATGGAAAAGAATTGTACCTAAGTTTTATGCAAGAAAAACCAGAAATTCTCACAGATTTGAAGAATGTTAAAGATAATAATAATTCTTACATAATTTATGGTAAATCTTTTTAGCTTTAAAAAGAGTATTGATTAAAAAATAGTGATTTCAGATTTAATCAAGATACTTTCCATGCCCGCTAATAATATTAAAATTGATCTAAATTGGGGTTTCAATTTTATCAAGGATTCTAATAATTCTCTCTTCCTTGAATTTGATACTAAAAATGGAAGACGAAAAGCGACACCATTTTATTTGATGACGGTTCTCCTCAAACTTCATATTATTGCAATTGAAAATCAAACGGGTGAAAAGCTTACAGAACTTGGATTTTATCTGTTTGATCATCAATTCAGCCCTGAAGTATGCGACCGTATCGAAAATGGACTTCAAGAAGCATGCAAGCAATTGGAAATTGGTTTTATTTCCATAAAATTTTAATTAAACATTTACACCCAAAAAGTATTTTTATTTTTAAACAACAAAATTAACACTTTTTTTATTGCTTTGATTACAAGCGAAAAGATCAAAAGCTTTTTTTTCTTCTCCGCATTCGTTTGAAATCACTAAAATACCAACAAAGCCGCTTTTTTCCTTTTTATTTGTTTTAAAATTTTTGCCGACGCTTTCTTCAAAAAAGAAAAGAAAGACTTTTTAAAATTAACCGTTTTTCTCCATATTTTTTTATTGTCAAAATTTTTATTGCATGTTTCTTCTCTGTATTTGAATTTCTTTTTGTGTTTTATCAACGATGTTTATGCTTGTATGTATGTAATAATCATAAATGTTTATGACAAATGTTTTGGAATATTTTTTCTATTCTTTTCTATTTTTTTTTACAAGTGCAAATTTATTGGCGGTGATTTTTTTTAAACAACGAAAAAAAAATATTCTCAAATTTTGTATGTATTTTTTCTTTCTTTCTCATTGAGGTGATCTGGTTCCACCAAAATTGAGCGTTCAGAAATTTATCATAAACAAAATTATCCATGAATTTTTATAACGACGAATTGGAGTCCAAATAATTTTCAGCGAAAAATTTAAAAAATTTACTTTGAAATTTTTCTTTTAACATTTTTTTATTTAAATTCTTTTTTAAACCAAAAGCTTTTTAAAGTTTAATTTAACGCCCTGTCAAACTTAGTTAATCACAGTTTTTCCAACAAGAAAGTGGCGCAAAAAAAAACTCATGTAAATGCAAATTTTAAAGCCAAGTTACTCTCTCTCTCTCTCCCTCTCCATTTTTTTTTCTTTTTTATTCTCTTTGCATTTTTTGTTGTTGGTGTAAATGAGTACAATTAAAATGGATGGATATAATCGCCGCAATTGTTGCCACTAATATTGCTGCTTCTGCTTCAAGGCAACTATTGTCGAATTTCATCAAAAAAATTTCCATGTTTGAAATAATTTTTAATAATTGCGCCTTAAAACATAACAAACAAAAAAGTTTCTCAAGGGAGCAGCAAGCCCAAAGCGAATAATAAGAGGCATCACATTGAATTACAATCCGTCCATCCACAAAAAAAAACTTAAATAAACATACACAAATAAAATGAGCATTAGCTGCTCTTTCTTTTCGAATTTGCATTTAAACATAGTTTTTTTTTCCAAAAAAATAAAGTAAGCTTTAAGAATAGAGGGTTTATGACTGTAGCCTTCTGAGTTTCTGAAAAATAGTCAACTCATGTTCAACAAGTCATTACTCTTCTTTTTTCATTGCAAAAAATAAAGCACAAATCTCTAACAACAAAAAAACATATTACTTTTCCTTTCATTTTTTTTCTTCTTTCTTAAACCCACTTGTTTGAATCCTAGTTTGTCGTTTTTTTACCAAAAAAGAAAAACCACTGTTTTTTTCTTTTTTTTGGCACGCTTTAATGAATAGTCTAATCTCTCGATTCTTTTTTTCTTCTTCGATGGATGGTTTAAAGCTGAAATTTAATTGGGTCGTTGCTTCAAAAAAAAAGAAGCTTGTTTTTTCTAAAAGTCAAACAAGCGAAAAAGGAGAGAAGAGAGGATTTTGTTAAGCAATGTTTTGGAAAAAAAACGACATGAAGCAAACCCCGAAGCTTTTAAACTCCTCCGTTTTTTACCGTAATAAATAAAGAAAAATATGAATGTCTTTTTTTTTTGTGGAAGGAAATGAAGCGAAAACTTGGATTTGTGTTGTTTCAATGAAAAATGAACTCTTTTTTTTGGAACAAAATATGGCAATTTGATTTACTTCGATCGCAAATTTTGTTTATCCATAGCTTGCGTATATTATTGAATCAAGGTAAAAGTTATTTTTGCATTTTTCTCGTATAAATTTAAATAATTTTTTTTCAAAAATTATCTTTCATCCTCGATGGTGTTTGTAGACAAATACATTACCCTTCCGTCGTCGGTTTGTTTAACAAAACAAAAGAAACAATTAAAAACTTTTGACTACAGCATTAATTTTTGCATTTTTTTCTTAATACTTTTTTGTGTAAAGAAAGTTTCTAAATTTAATATCAATCTTTACTCTTTTAATGTTCATACATACATATGTGTAGTATGTAAAATGGGAGAGGATAATTATAATTTTTTTGTTGTAAGCTTGCATGTTGTTTTATAAACTTTTGTAGTTAATTTAACTCTTTTCTCTTCTTTTTTTACACACTTACTTTTTTTATATTTTACTTTTTATAATAATGTCACTTGAGGACCTTTGGGATAATTTTAGGAAATAAGTATGTAATTGTTTTAGTGTATATATGTGTGTGTGACAACACTAATTTCGTCATATCATAATTCCATTTTTGTCATCTTCTCTTCTTCAATTTTTTTAATTTTAAAACTCTACTCTGTATTTCAAAAAAAAAAGAAGAAACTATGAAAATAATGTTTTATGACAATTTCTTCTTTCTTTCCTTTCTTTCTACATACATGGGTCTCTCATTCATAAAAATAATCTATGGTTTTAAAAAGCTGTTTATTACAGTATTTCTCAAAGGAAATATAAGAAGTAAAAAAAAATGATTGTGTCTTCTTTTTTCACGTCCCATGATTTTGTTATTATAAAGACTTTGTTTTAAACTAACTTTGGTTCACTCGCTTTCTTTTTAAAATATTTAGCTCTTTGTTAAGCTTTTTATTTAGAAGCTTTTTTACTTTAAAAAAAAAAAATTTTTTTTGTTTGATTTGAATTTTTAGACCAAGAAATTTTGAGAAAAGTGGCTCTTTCTTTTGTATTTAGTTTTGCGATTTATTATAAAATTCATAAAGCTTTTGTTTTGAGCAAAATAATTTAGAATTTTATAAACTTTTTTAGGCATCGATCGAAATGAGAAAAACTTTTTTTGATAGTTATTTTTTTCTTGTTTTGGATTCAGAGTTTTTATAATTCCAATTACAGTAAATGCCAACCCAAAAAAATATCTATGTTTAACTTTAGATTTTTCAATGGTAAATTTTTGTGTCACGATTATTGTTTTAAACTAATTCATTATTTTTTTCTAAGCTTTTTTACTCCCTATTATATTTCTGCTTTTTTGTTTTCTTCTTTTATGGTTCATTTAAAGTGATGGCGGTGGTGGTGGCATCTGTAAGCGATCATTCACTTTCCTCCTCTTTCAAAGCGACAGCAGAAACATTAAAAGTAGCATACATATATTTTTTTGCTGCTTTTCATTATTGCGCTAAAAAAAGCGATTTATTTAAAGTCCTTTTAGCTTTTTTATTTTGTTTTTCATATAAGCGTGAACACATCTTTCACAATCTTAAAAACTAAACTAAAATATGTTCCTGATCGGCTTGGGAACAACCGCAAAACACATGTTTAACAAAACAAAAAAGTTGGCGGCTTCTCTTTTTTTCTCTCGAGCTGCATTGGCGCATAAAAAAATCGAGAAAAGAGAGATAGAAAAAAAAGAAGCTTAATCTCAATCGTTTTTCATTTAAGACTCTTTCTTCTTTTTTTTTACGTCGTTGGGCCTCTCTTTGAAAAAAGCGGCTGAACGGTAATTTAGATTTGTTATTATGATTTTTTTATTTATTTATATTTTTTTGCTTTTGATCGTGGGAAAATATAAAGTTTGAGGGCAAAAGAAAATTAATGACAGTTGGTTGTTTGATTCCTTTGTTTATACATATTTTATGGAAAAAATTTTTTTTATCATGGACGAAGAACGAAGGAGATATATTTAATCTTGGGTTAAAATAAATCTGGCTCATGAAATTTTTAATGCTCAAAGTTATTTTTTTGATGAATGCCTTCGAGAACCTTAAAATTATTAAAATTTGCTGATATATTTCCGCCTTTTCCAACTTTCTTTTGAACATAGCTTTTTTATTTGTACGAACCATACTTTTTCGATAAAAGTTTTTGATATTTCTTATGTTTTTTTCTTCGGTACCATTCTGTTCTCGATGCTCTTGTTTTTTTCGTTGATCAAAAAATACCAAGAATCCGTGTTGTTATTTGATTAATGTTCATTTTTGTGTCTTACAACTATGTAAGCAGGTGATTTAAAAAAAATAATAATGTTGCGCTTTAAAAAGATTTATGTTCAGTCATCTCCCGGATTTCCAAAATGATGAAAAAGACATCATATTCTCATTTATTTAAAGGTCCTGGAAAAATGGACAAAAGAGAGCTTTAAAAAAAAGAAAATTTTGTTAGTTGACTTCGGTTTGAAAAAATGTTCCGAGATTCACTTTTTTTAAATATTTTTTCCACTATTTTGCCTATTTTATTTACACGTTCCCTTAATTTTAAACAATGTTTTTCCACACAATTTTTTTATCATTTCATTAAAAATGTTATTTTTGATTCGCGCATTAGATTTCATTCATTTATTTATTATTTTTTTATTATTCATTCAAAAACTTTTGATTGATCACTTTGGAAGCCTCATTCATTACATTTTACCCTCAGAGATTCCAGTTTTTTATAAAAAAAATATTTTGATCACCTCATTCAATCATGGAAGGAGAAAAAAAACCAATTGTGGCAAAAATAAAAAAAATGAAAAATTGAAATCAGATTCTTATCTTTTTTTCTTTCCTCTCTCTCTCTCTATTTTTTTTTTCATTCGTCGACTGTCAACAGCAGCAGCAAAAATAAAAACACCGTTGAGAAGGACTTTATTTTCCCGCGCAAAGTTTGAGGTCATTCATGCCCTTGCATTTGCCATCTCTTTTTCTCTCAACAAATATTTTTTTATCAGATAAAAAACCCAAAATTATAACCGTTCATTCCTTAATGAACTTTTCAAATTAATTAACTAATTTATTTATTTTGATTTTTTACTGATTAAAATAATAAATAATAATGAACGGCATTGAATAACTTGAATAACTTTTTTAGCGCCAAATTTATGAACACTTTTTGAGGTTTAATTTGTTGAGACAGTTTTTTATTTTTAACTTTCATAAAAAAATGATTGAGAAAGTAAGCAAAACAAAGATAAGATTTTTTTGGTGGCAAAAAAGTTTTGATTGCAATAAAAATAATGAAAATAATGAAAATAATGAAAATATTGTTTGTGATTGAAAAAAATAACTTTGATGCAATTTAGACAGGACAAAAAAGCAAAAAAACTACCGTAAGTCAAAAGTGAAGAGTCAATTTTGTAAATTTTAAGTTTTAGTCCAGGTTGCCTGTTTTTTTAAATTCTTTTCTCTGTTCATATTTTTTTGTGAAAATTATAAGATCCCTTGAAACTTCTTTTCTAACCAAAAAAAAATGTTAGTCTAAAAGCTTTTAAAATAAATTTTTTTATTCCAATTTTAGATATTCTATTTTTTTCTTCTTTATTCTTTCTTTTTCTTTTGTTTTGTTTCTTTGATACTTACTTCTTCTTGCTTTATCGCATTTTTTCTTCTTCAAAACAAAATTTCCCACGTCCCACCACTTGAAAACTTTTTATGTCTATGGATGGATGATGGCCCATATTTAAATAGTATTATTATACATATACATTCGTAAGTAAGCATTCTCTATTACATTTATAAAACATACCAAATTCTTTAAAGTAAGTATAAAGCTTTTATGTAAAGAAAACAAAAAAGACACAATGACATCAATGTAAAAAAATAGAAGCAAAAAAATGTAAATAACCTTTTTTAGATACAGTAGTAACTTTAAAAAATGCTAGTTTTAAAGTTAAAATTGAAGCAAAATTTACTAAAACCAAAAATAAAATATGCCTTTCTTGCTTCCCAGAAGCTTGATGCTTTTTCAGTTTTAGGACACTCAAAAAAATAATTTATTGATTATTTCCTTGCTCATCAAAAAAAAAATATGCCATAAATTTTCATTTACTTTTCCCTCAACTTTTTTCTTTTACAATAAAAAAAACTAATCACCTCAAAAACTTCTTTTTTTTTCTGAGAAATTATTTTTTTCATTAAAAGCATTAAAGTTAAAAAAAAGTTGTCAAAGCGCATTAGTGGCCACACTTGAGTGACAAGCAAAAATGAGAGTGTTTAAAATCAAAAGGAAAAAAGAATCGCCGCCGCCGATGCTTTTTGATTTTTTCATTTTGATGCGCGATAAAAACTTTCTTTCTTTTCTAAAAGGTGTGAACTCACTTCTTTTTTTTGATGATTCGGCGAAACTTCAAAGGAAAAAAAAGGTCTATTATTTACAGACAATTAAAAGGTCATAATATTTCATTATTAGTTTTAATTTTAATTTTTTTTTGATATAAAAAAAAGTTGATTTGCGCAAAAAGAAAAAGTGAAGAAAACCTCTGGAAAAATTAAGATAAAATCAGAAAAATTAGATAATTTCGGAGAGAAAGAAGCGGTAAAATAGTTTTTGAAGTGGTTGCAAACGTGTGATTACTGAAAATTGATTTAAATTTAAACTGACAATAAAGAATTTTTTTTCGAGAATAATTATGAAGAGATAAAGCTTTAATTTTCCAATCAAGAAGACTATAAGCGATATTTTTATGCTTCTTACTTTCTAACCTATGCAGACAAGCAATAAACAGCCAAAAAAAGAATTTAGAACTTCAATTTCTTTTTAACTCAAAAATACATACTCCCATGCTTTAGATTAAGAAACTCATTTAAAATTATTCCATTCTTCATCCTCTTCATATTTTCTTCTTCTTCTTGCGCTTATGTTTACTTATTTTCAATGACCCTAAAATCGTCGAAAGCACTTTGAACTAAAAAAATTAAAAAAAGATATTGTTCCAAGTATCTGCTTTATTTTCTCTTGGTCATCGCTCGCCACTTTTTTATATTCCATTTAACACTTTAGTTTCACTATATCTCTCTTTTTCTGTCTGCTTTCTGTTTTTAGTTTTATCGTATCAAATTTCTCCATCCATCTTTCGATTATTGTTTTAAACTATCAAAAAATCTATGTCATTTTCTTTTTGGAAGCAAGCGAGATGAAGAAGAAGAAAAAAAAGTTATAAAAAACAAAACACTTTTGTTTCTTGGTGGCAGTTTTTAGTTGCCAAAACTTTTTTTTGATAAGCTTCCATATTTTTTTTTGGTAGCCTAAAAATTTTTTAAAATAAAATTTTGGGAAGAAATGGCTGTCAGTCGAGACTGGTGCTGCTGCTTTTTTCTTGCTTGTTGAGTTTAAATTGGTTGTCGAAGAAGAAAAAAAAACAAGCAGCAGCAACACCCACAGCAAGCTACGATTGGATGACATTTGTCGAGCAAGCTAAAAAACATGAAAACAACAACAACTAATCTCCGCCTATGTCAATTTTTTTTATAAAAACAGCCAATAGCTAGCAAATATGCTTTTAATTTTTCCAAAAAAAAAACTTTTGGTAATTTTTCCACGAAAAAAATATGCAAAAAATGTTTTTCTTTTTGTTGTTGAAACTTGCAATTATTAATAAACAGCACAAAGTTTACTTCCGTTTTCCACATTAAAATGGAGAAAAGTTTTTTCGAGCTGAACAGGATTTGTATCTACAATAATCTGATCAGTAGGCAAACGCGTTATCGTATCTATTACAGGGCAAAAATACTATATTAAAACCATTGATTCTATTGCTGATTAAGAAGTTATTTTTTTCTGGCAGTTTCACTTTATTTTCGATTCAATAGAAAATCAAAAACCAAAACCAAACTCATCACTCATTTAATGAATGAAAAAAAGATAATGCAAATGACAATAACATGTCACCAATTTTTTTTTGTTTGTTAAACCAAATAGCGATCAGTGTTTTAACCAACAAAAAGTTGTAAAACCTTTTGTTTTAAAAAGCCAAAATTTTTTTTAATGATGTGTTCTATTCGACACCAAAGGCAAAGACAAAAAAAAGATGAGCGAGCTAACTAACAGGCAAGTGACAAGAAGGCATTTTAATTATTGATGGATTAGTTTTTAAAAAGTAATAAACAACACAAAAAAAAGCTTTTGTTCATTTATTTTTTGAGTAGACACACCTGTTAAAATTAACCACAAAATAAAATTTGCTTTATTAATTCGTTTAACTATCACCATTGGCAATTAGAGGTTAGTTTACGGTAGAGTTAAGTAATAGCTGCAAGATCCAATATTTGCCAGATATGCAAATTTGCTATAGAAAACTCGAAGATTGTAAAAATTTTTGTGGTTTTTTTTCAAAAAAATCTTGTAACTTCGCATATCTTTTTGGCCCGGTAAGAAAAATGCTTCTATAATGCCTTTAAAAAAACACAAATTTGTTGTCTTACATCTGGTATACCACCTGAAAAATATACATACTTTTTCGATAACAAATAATTATATTATTTTTTCTCTCTTTTTTGTTCAAAAAAATAAAAGCACTTTGTGGTTATAAAAATAAAAATAAATCTCCAAACAAAAAAATAAATTGATTCGCCGCTATTTTGCAATTGAGTGAATAAAGCTTTTTTTTTTGGGATATATCGAATAAGAAAAATTATTATTATTATTGAATACGATAGCCACTGCCGCCGCTGCTGCAGCAGCAACATCATCAGATTAAAATGACAGATATGAGACATCATTTCAAGCAAGCAAGAAAGCGATAGCATAAGCAATATAGAAAAAAAAGCATTTAGTGAAACATCTGTTCGACACCTTCCAATAATATAATTTTTATTTTTTTGATGAGACCAAAATCAACTAACTATAAATGAGAAAGAAGGAAAGAAAGAAAGTGGGAGAAGATATCATTATTATTTTTATTTTTTAATGAGTGAAAAAAGAAAAAAAGTATTATCGCTTGCTTTTTCTTGATTGCTTTTCGCCGCAAAAAATTTAAAATAGCACACTGTTTCTTTTGGTTGTCATTTTTTTTTATCCAAGCATTAAGCATTTTTAAATTTCTTTAAATTTAGCAAAAAAAAAGTCTACAAAATTAATGACAAACTTTAAAAACAAAATCACACTTCTTCTTTTTTTTTGCAAAATTTTACTAATAAGACAAACATTTTCCCAGAATTCATTTTCTTCTCTCAAAACCAAAACAACTACAATAAAATTCCATTTTTGCTGTTGATAGATAACTATAAAACAATTAAAAAAACTTTGAATGAATGAGAAAAGAAGCATCAAATTTTGTATTTAACCACCAACAAAAGAAAGAACAAGAACAAAAAAAAAATATGAGAGCTTAAAATTCCAAAGATTATTGCAATAATTTTAGACAATTATAATGAGAGACAGATTAAAACGGAAATGCTAGACACTTGTAAATTACCTATACTAACTTTTTTTATTATTGTGAATGAGACGAGTACAGCTAAAAATCGTGATGAAGGTATATACTATTTTTTTTATCAAAGTTTTCTTTAATTTTTAGGCGAAAGTGGTAAACATTATATAATTTTGAGGATGCTTAAAAAAATGAATAAATAAAAATATAAATGACAGGATTGTGATAAATTGTAGTTAACTTTTTCCTAAACCAAAAACCCCAAAATTTATCAAATATTTCTCTTCTCTCCTTTAATTTTTTATTTATTCTGGAATAATTAATGTAACATAGAAAAATAATTCTATCCTCAAAATAAAGTTACATTTTTGTTGCAATGGGTAGCTACCATAGTTTTTCATCATTCCGGTTACCATCGTCTTGGCATTTCGGAGACGCAATTGCAATTGTTATATCCACTTTTTTAATTCGTGTTTTCTTTACTTTAACAAAACAACATTTAAATTTTTTTGACTAAAAGAAAAGTTGCCTCTTTTTTTCAGAAAATTTTACAATAATTAATCTTTCATTGTTCTTTTTTAAAGTTGTTTTTGCTTTATTTTTTTCATTGTTGTTTAAAAAAATATGTCTGAGTTAATTTAAAAAATAGTCGGTAGCTTCTAAAGGTCGCTATTCTTTTGATAGTTAATTAAAACAATTTGTTACATAAATTTTTTCTTCTTCAATTTGCCAACAAAAACAACAACCAAAAAATTGTGAGAGGATGTAAAATTAGAAATTAGTTTTGTCACTTCTTTAAAGCAATTTTAAAAAAAGTTGAGATTTTCATTTGAGCTAAAAAAATTAGGCCGCTACCTAATTCCAAAGTGTTGCCACACTCTTTTTTTGTATTTCTATTTTCCGAAATTTTATAATTCCATTATGTTAGATTTTTACCTTTGTTTTGTCCTTGTAAAAAATCAAATCATTTTAGCTTCACCTCATTGTTCGAACATAACAAAAAGAAGCGATGATAATAATTCACTTTTTTCATTGTTTACAACTAATGATTTTATAATGCCATCTTTTCTTCTTTCTTTTTTTTCTCACTTTCATTGCTTGTTTTAAAAATGTTTTTAACAACAGATTAAATTCACACATTTTCTCATCTTTTCTCGGACAACTCTTGTTTCAAAGTTTAGAAGAAGGAGAGAAAAAGTGTTTGCGCGTGTAAAAACTTTTAACGCCTGCTTTTATTCTAACTTGACACTTTTTGGATGGTGGATGGATAAATATCCGCCGCTTCTCTTTTGGCTTTGCTTTTAAAGACAGTTGTTTCAATCAGCAACAAAAAAAAAATTAAAGGTGTGAAAGGTAGCACTCTCTCCATAGTGCGCTAGGAGGGCTTACGGCTGCTGCCATCGTCATTTGCTGCTAAAAAGATTTTGATGATGATCGTGTCATTTTTTTTTTTGCCTTTGGCCATCCTCGTCGTCCATTCTATTCCATTCCAATCTAACAAACAACGAAAAAAGAAAAAGGTGTTGTTAATTGAAAAAATATAAGCTAAAAATTGATTTGGGATATAGATATATGAATGTATGTCAAACAAGCAAGAGTTAAAAAGAACTTAACACATATTTCTCCTTGTCATCAAATTTCTTTTTCTTTCATTTAGCTTAAAAACGATAGAAGCAAATCACTTACTTTTTTCTTTGCTTTTGCCAAAAAGACAGAAGAGAAGGAAATGAAAGAAAATACACAAATAAAAATGAAGAAGTAGTGTGATGATTTACGAGTTTTTAAAAAAAGAAGAAGAGAAGAACAAAATTTCTTTTCCTCCTTGGGCATTCTTTTTTTTTTTTTTGACTCTTGTTAAAATGATTGTCAATAATATATATTTTAAAAAAAGAATGCAGTAGTAACAAATGTCATCGTTGTCGGTAGTTAGTGGTTGGTTTTTGTTGTGGATTGAAAAATAAAAAGAAAAGATATCGTATATCCAAAAGTTGTTAAAACAAGCAGCGTAAAAAAAAGAGAGATAATAAATGATGTTTTTGAGTTTTAAATGACGCAGCTTTTAAAAAAAATAATACTGTAAATTCATCGAAATTTTTGAACTTTTTTAAATAACTTTTTTACTCTCGCATTTAAAAATGCAGTAAAGCCCTAAAAATTTACCATTGTTTTTCTTGGCCTTTGTAAAATCTAAAAAGCAGCGAAAGTTTGATCTCTACGGTTCTAACTCATCGACTCATATTTTGGTTGTTGTTTGAAACCATTATTTTTTAACCTCTACAGTTTTCCTTCTTTTTTTATTTTGCGGTTGCAAAAACATTTGGCAACCATCCGAGAGTATATTTTTTTGGACCATCCATTTTTTTTTTGGCTTCATTAATTGCTTTTTTTTCATCATCCATTAATTTATTCCTCCAAAGTTTTTTTTCTTCTTTAAAACTCAATACAAATTGATTCATATTGCTATTTTTTTCACTCAACTGCAATCTGGCAACAAACAAAAAAAATGAAAACATTCTCGTGGATATTCATCCATCCATTTTTTTGTTTGTTGATTTAACATTAATCAAACCCATCATCTATCGAATTGCTTATAATTTCTCCAATTTATTTTCAATTTGCAACAATTTTTCTTTTTCCCGGGTTAGTCTATAAAAAACATGGCACTATGTATTTTTGTATAAAATTAGATTCACAAATGTGAAACACAGTATTAAGTTTCTGAAACAATCTAATTTTTTCTTTTTTCTTCCCAGAGCACTTTCCACTCATTTATGTTTTTAATAGTTTTTTTAAGTGTGAATTAAAACCAAATGTTTATTAATGTAAACAAATTTTTGGATTGGATTGTTCTTTTTTTTGTTGCTGTCCACAAAAAATCTGACAATCATCTTTTCACCATCAAACTCATCGAAAATCTTGTCATTTGAGCTTTTTTTTTATTTAAATAAGCTTTGTTAGAATTGCAATTTTTTTTCTGTTTAAAATTCGGGTTTTTCGAGTTCGATTTATTTTTAGCCAAAACATTATTTTAGAAATGAATCTGCTACAAATTTCTCATTTTTTGATTTCTGAAGGAGCCTTCCCCAAAATTAATAACCCTTTTCCAAAAAATTGAAAAACGAAAAAGTTAGAAAACAGTTGTTTTAAAAACGAGAGCACACATTTTTGAATTATTGTCATTATTAGTGTTTTTCACTCGTTTACTTTTCTTGCTTTTCGTTTTATTTTTCAACCAATGAAGAAAAATCAAAAAAATAATGTCATCACTCATCTTTGAGAATTTCTTTTCTTTCGGTAGCTGCTTCTTCCTTCTCTTGCTTGCATCATTTTTTTGGCACCATTTTTTTTATTTGTGCCATTGCTGTCGCTGATTTTTAAAAAGCTAAAGAAAAAAGATTTATTCAAGCATCTTTTTTTTTTGCTGGTTGATTTTACTTCCTTTGTCTTTTTTTTCTTTCTCGATAACTCTCTGATTTTTTTCTTCTCCAGTTTGTCACAATAATTGAAAAATTTACCATTGTTATTATTATTTTTTGACTTCAAAAAAACTCTCTGGAAAACAGTTGTTTTGTTTTTTTGCCTTCATTTTCATATTCCTCGATGTCATAAAAAAAATAAAATGATGAAGAAGGCGACACATTTTTTTTTCGATTTTTGCGCAATTTTCACATCCATCATTTTTTTTCTATCCCGTTAAGTTTATTTTTTTCACAGTTTTGTTGTCACCAAAAAAAAAATGTGCCAAAAGGATGATGATGTCGATGTTGATGACCATAGCAGCAAGCAAGCAAGCGAGCAACAACATTTGACTCTCTTTGACCTATGATTATCTCATCGCCTGTCGTCCTATACTTTTGAAGGATTATTATGCGTGTTTAATATCCGCGCAAAAAAAAAAATAACAGAACAGAAAAAAGAAAAACTTTGTTGACCTTTTACACTTTTTTACACAGGCATTTATTTTTATTTTTACAGCGATAGTAATAATTAGCGAATGAATGATTAAACGCTTTATGTTTTACAAGGACTTTAATTTCCAAAGTAAATTAAGAAATAAAAAAATTCTGGACAAAATTGATTTCGAAATAAAACCAAAAAGGTTAAATTTGGAATAAAATGTTTTGGATGGAAATTTTTTTCCACTATAACAAATATTTTAAAACTTTAAACCTTGATTTAAAATTTCTTCCTTTTATTTAATTTTTTTAAAGATATTGTCTAACCGCATTTTTTTTTTGATATTACTTCTTTGCCCATTTATTATTCTAAACATATATTAAAACAAAAAAGACAAAAGTCATGTACATAAAATGATTATATCGTGATCCATCATATTTTTTTTTTGCGCGATATTCTTTTTTTTATTCATCTTCATCCATCGTCGAAGTTGATAATAAAATTATTTATTTGCATGTTTTGATAAACCTATATTTTTATTTATTTATTATTCTTATAGGGATAATCGTTTTGACACTCTTCATTTATTCATAGTTAATTCGTGCCATTATTATTCTTTCGACTCATTCAAAAAACCGTAATCTTCCTATTTTTATTCTCAAGTGATAGAGACACAGAAGAAACTTTGGGTTCAATTATAAATACACAAAAAAAGGAAAAAAGTAGATGAGTTTAAAAGTTAATTATCTCTTCTTTTTGTTTTGTTTTTATGGTTATGATTTTTTCCATATTTTGCAAATATAATAGCACCTGGTCGATCACTTGTAAAAGCGGTGTTTTTTTTTTCAAGTTATCCCTGCCCAATTGATTTTTGACTCAAAAGCTCCAAAACAATTTAAAAAACAAAAATGTGATTGTTTTAACACATGCATGCTTTTTTTAAAATTTTCTTCTCCATTATTTGCATATATCTCTATAAACAGAATCACATGTTTAATATTTTTTTGCTTTGATTTGAATGTTGTTATTGAAAACTGTATGTTTTATATTTCCTCGTTTACCTTCCCTTCCCCATCATCAATTCAACAATTAAGTAGAATCAGCTTTCAAGTGCAAAGCTTAAACACAATCTTTCTGCTTTTTTTACAGCTAATAATATTATAGCCTGTATTATTTTTATTGTTTCAAGTGTCAAATGCTTCTCTCTCCATTTATTTTTTTTTTGTCGTTGTTGGGTTTATTTACTTTTGCTTTTTCTGCGCCGCATTCAAAAAAGCTTGCTTTCTAACTTAACCCCAAAAACAATAGTATTTTCGGTGGAAAGCAGCTAATCATCATCGTATGCTTTGTAAAAAAGTTGAAACCATAAACGACCGTTTTAATATCAAAGACTAAACCTTCAAATTTCTTTTCGGGTTTTAAATTTAATTGCGAACTTTAAAATTTGCGCATAAAACCGGGTGTTTTTGGATAACTGAGAAAAAAAAATTTAATTAAAGTCAAACACAAACAAGCAAGGATTTGATTTTGCTATGAAGAGGAAGAAGTAAAATCAAATATCACTTAGTAATTTATGTAGGATCATTAAACAGTTTATAAACAAAAAGGTGCTAAAATAGAGCTTTTGTTTAATCAGAAATAAATGTATCCATAATAAATTGCAGGATTTTTTGTTGACAAATTTGGAAGAGATGAAATGATTTTAATTTTTTAATCACAAAAATAAAAAAAAGCTGGAAGACATAATAGATTTTAATCTTGCACAGCTTCTCTATTTTTTTGTTTTACCTTTTTTTTGTTTTTCCCTCATTTTTCTTTTTTTTATGTTCTGTTAGTTTTACTACACATTAATCAAATTGTTTTTTTCTTGATTGACTTTTCATTCATCGAGTATTCTCATTCCCTCTATTCTTCCTTCTCATGTGTGTGTGTTTCAATAATAGCGTAAATGAAACCATATGCCTCTGTATTTTCTTTTTTTCTCGCTTCCTGTCTCATCAAAAAAAAGAGAAAATAAAACGCTATTACATAATCGCGGTATATTCTTGCGCAGCAGATATATAATATCCAATCCCAACCCAAGCAACCGATCATCATTATTGCCTTTCCCTCCCTTTTTTTTTTGCTTGCATGTGTTAGAAAGAAAAAAAAAGAAAGGAAGAGATTTTTCCTGGTTGTGTGAATTGGTTGTTGTCGCCATTTTTTCATTTTTTACAGCTGAATTGACTTTTTGACATTATATATCTATTATACTCTTTAACACTCATCGAGCAGCCTAGCCTCTTCTTGCTGCACATGGGTTTCGTTTATGTACATAAAAGCTTGTATGTCTCTGAAGAAGAAAAAAAATGTATGTATATCTGACTGTGTATGTGAGAGCATAAAAGTGTGGTTGGTGGTTGTATGTACTAACATATAATAATACAATATTACGGTACAAGTGTAAAGCATATATTTAGTCAGAGAGAGGGAAGCTTTGTGTATTTATTTTATTTATTCATGCACACATCAAATTTAAAAGCAGGCGTTAAGCTTAAACCTTCAAACAAAAAAGGGAGAAAGAGAGGCAAAAGCAAAAAAACCATATTCCCAGAAGAGCCAAACCAAACAATCTTTTTTCTTTCAACAACGATAATCGGTGTTTGAATTTATTTGACTAACAAATATTTTTTTTTCATCCGCAAAAATCAAAAACACTCATGATACAATTTTTTTTATTAAAATGATTCAAAAATTTTTTAAAGAAAATAAAAAAAATCCGATTAAGTCTCTGACATTTTTTTTATTATTATAAACTTAAAATTTTAAGTTAATCTAAATAATCGGTAAAAAGAAGTTTGAAAACTCGCAAAATTTGCATGCAATGAAAAAATCGCGACTTTCTCAACCACCTACTGAGGTTCCGCGAAAAATTATTGTTTCACACCAAAAAACTTATGTTTTTTGAGTTATGAGAAAAAAGATAAAAATCCAAAAATTTTCCGTTTATCTCTAAAACTAGTTGTCAAGATAATCGGTAGTTCAATGACCCGTGAATTACCATATTCCAGGATCTAATTTTTTTAATTTTGGTTATTTTTACTTTTTTTCTTAAAAGTTCAGGTTTTTCGAAATTTTTTTAGCTCTAATTCATTTTCTCTTTTTTATTTAAACCCAATAAAATACATAAATCACATTCATTCATTTCCCTCATTTTCTTTTTTTCATTTTTTTGTCCGTAAAAAAATTCAAAGTAAAAAAGAAAAAAATACTAATATGTTCATAATAGCGTAAAAACACAAAAATCTCAATTAATGTCCTTAAAAAATAATTCCTCCATTCATACAATATGATTTTTTATAATTTTTTCAATGACTTCAAAAAACTTTTTACCGCCTAAAATATTTTTTTATGTTTGTATCGGGGGTTCATTTCATTCATTCATACTATTTTTATGTCGTCGGCATCCGATTTTTCTGCATCCATTTTGAAAGAGAGAATTAAGTAGACTGTAATTAGCCCATTTTAAAACCACAAAAAAGCCTATGGTCGCTGCTGCTGCCGATGTTCATTGATTCGAAGGAGAACGAGAACACATACATACATACATCGTCGGCGGCCGGCGATCGGTTGCTTTCATGAAAAAAATAAACTCGGAAAAAAAGGAGTATAAATAACATCTGCGCTTACAATACACTAGCTTTTTTGTATATTTATAGTTTTTTTTTATTTCGGGTGAAAATGAGGATGAGAGTGAAACGGGATATCCAAATATAACAAAAGCATGATCGCTTGCTTGCGCACAAATACACAAATACTTCCGACAATAACGACATCGGTGACAGATATGGCTGGCGATCGACCTAACTTTAACAACAACAAAAAAGGAAAATGCCGCTGCTACTGTGCAAAAAAAAAAAAGGAAGCGATTAAATTAAAAGCTCAAAACCGCAAACACACAAATAAAAATGCCAAACCCATTTTTTTCTATCTCGCGAGAAAAAAAAGTGAAACACTAGCAACCAAGCAAGCGAGAAAAGAGAAAAAAAAGCGATAGAACGATTGACAGCTTTTCAAGTGGAAAAAAAATAAAAAGGAAAAAGTTAAAAGCAAGCGACGAGCTCGATGATGATGACAACAACAAACACAAATACCGCGCCAAAAACAAAAAAATGAATGAATGAACCTAGTGTCATTGACTCTCATTCATTCTCTTTATATTTTCAATGTCCTCAAACACACTGATTTTTTGTGCTTTCTTTCCTTTCAAAGCAAAATAAAAAAAAAGAAGTGAAGTGAATTGTTTTTCCGCTTTTGTCTCTAAATCGTTGTTGACTACCTTTAAGTGGGAGATAAACATTACCAAAAAATGGCAATAATCTGAGCGCAAAAAATAAAAAGAACAAAAGAGAAAGCATAAAGACTCACCACTCTCGACACTTTTTCTTTTTAAGTTTTAAAAGTGATTGTTTTTATGAAGCTTAAATTTACAAAACAAAAAAAAGTGGAAGATAAATAACATTTTTGCGAAGTATCTTATTATAATCGAGGTTAAAGAGAGAAAAAGAGTACGGTAGGCACCACTCAAAAAAACAAATGTGGCTTGCTTCTTCTTCTAACTTAAAATTTTTTTATTGGTTTTATTGGCACCTGGCAAAGCCAAATAAAAGTAATATTAATAACTAACTATCACACATTTTTATTTTTTAACCACACACATTGAAAAAAAATAAATAGAAAGATAGAGAAAAAAGTAATTTATCATTTTGTCAACAAATCTCATTTTCTCTTTTTTTCTTTTTAAAGTCAGCAAACTTTTTTTTTAAAAAAAAGTGCCTCATTTCACACAAATCATCCTCATCATTATCTCTTTATATTTATTTATTTTTTTCGTAACATCATTGTTTCCAGATGTGTCAAACATATCTCTATTTTTTTAATAAAAAAAAAAGAAAAAATAGCTATGAATAAAAAAAATATTATTAAACAAAATAAACCGCAATATTTATGGATCTTAAAAAATGCTTTGAAGCTTTTTTGCAAGAAAAAAAAATTTATGATAGTAACAAATTTTCTTCGAATATTACTGGAAATGCGTTAGTATCTTGAATTTTGTTACAGTAAAAAAAAGAATTGTCTTAAGACAAAATTTCTTGTTTTCATTCTTGTGGCTTATTATTTAACCAACATCTGGCATTTATCCATTCATTCACTTTTTGATATTCGAGTCAATTGACTAATTCTTTAATTGCCTTCCTTCCTTCATTTATTTTCTTTCGACGTCTCATTTTCAATCATCACATTTTTAACTACCTCATTACCGTAACACTCACTCGCTCACTCATCAAAATCCATCCTTTTCTCATTTTTATTTTATAAAAATCCTAATAAAAATGAAAACAATATTATTCAAATCATTATTTACAGTTGTTCACACTTGTTTTAATTTATTCTCTCTTTCTCTCTCCTTCCTTCAAATTTTTTTTATTTTGTGTTTGACCCGCATTTTTTTTTGACTGTGTGAAAAAATAAAACGACGAACGAATCAACACCATTTCACTCATTCACTTACTTACTCGATTATTATTATAATATAAATTTTTTTATTTTTAACTCGGGCGGATTCATTTCAATTTTTTTTTCTTTCCCCTTCCTTTATTCTTTTTTTCTCTGCCTTTGATGCTAAAAACGGTCATTTTACATACTTCTTTCTCTCTTTATTTTACTTTACTTACTTTTTTTGCTTTTTTGACTGTCGTGTCTGTCATTTTGAGGACATTAAAAAAATATTGTAAGTTATTATTGTATATCGGCAAAAGAAAAAAAATGAGGTTAAAAGGTATATATTATTAAATGTGAAAATTACCTTTTTTCTTTCTCTCTTTGATGATGAACGAAAATTAAAAAAAGAACTTATTGAAGTGGAAAAAAATTATGTAGGTATCCATGCTTTTTTTTTTTATTCCTGCAAGAATCAGAAAGAGAGAAATGAATACAAACACAACAACTAACATGCGTGACATGAAAAATAAAATAAAAATGAGAACAAGGAAAAATGGAAGAGGAGGAGTGAAGAAAAAAAATATTAGTCAAATGGCGAGGTTAACATGTGTCGAAGAAGAGATGGAAAAAAATAAGTACGGTAGTAGTGAGACATATAAATTAAATTTTAGAATATTTGGCTGTAAAAAAGTTGGTTGAAAGTTTTTGAAAAAAAAAATTAAGTCCCCTAGTAAGTCTTTGAAAATTCATATTTTACCACCAAGAAAAAATGAAAATAATCAAACCTTGACGAACGATAATTTATTTTTTTGAATTACTATCTTTTTCCCCAAAACCTAAACTGCTTTTTTTCTTGTAATATTTTTTCTGAACTTTGATAACTCGCCTGAAAAAAAGGCTCAAGCTCAGATATATTTTTTTATACAAAACAGTCAATCCCTTTAATTTTTTTTCATCTTCATTTTTGTGTAATAACAAATTACTTCTTTTTTCTTTTTTGATATGATTTTAATCATCAACATCTATGTATTACACACTTCTCCTTTTATTCTTCATCCACCACCAAACAAAATAATCATCATTAACATCATTAAGAAGAAGAAAAAGAAAAAATGCCATGCTTTACACAACTTCCGCTGTTGCTTCACTCCTCTCTTCTTTTTTTTTCTCTCTCAATTTTTATAACTATGTTTTTATCTAATCGAGATCTTCTGCTGTGCCCCTCTTTTTATTTTCCTCTCTCACTCACTTTTATGTTCAATTCTTATTGCGTATTTAGCGTTGTCGTTTATTTTTGTTTTGTTTGATTCCTACTGTGTTTCCATCTCGACAAATTCAACAATAGCAAACGAAAGCATGCATGCAACAACACAGCAGCATTTAGTTAAAGTTTTCAGAAGTATTAGAACAAAAATAAAAAGAAGAAGGACTTATGTCAACAAGAAAAGAAATAAAAAATAAAGCTAAAAATCTCTGTTTTCTATTAAAAATTTTCTTTTCTTGCCTTTTATTTTTTTTATCTCCCTTGAGTCTCAATGTTTTAATGCATCGTTTTTCATGTATGATTAAAACTCAATTTTATTTCTCTTCTTTTTTTTCTTGTTTGATGTTGTAGAAAAATATTTTTGAAATGGCGCTAAAAGGATGGGGAAAAAAATGAAGGATGGATAAGGAAGGATGTTTGACTGTATGCAAAAAAAATTTCTTTACACTGAATGTCAGTATTATTAAAAATTCGTGGCGATACCCAAAATAATTTTTGTTAAATCCGATTGATCTTGCAAAACTTGTAATTTTTAAGCCAAAATTTTTTTTGTTGCTAAAGTATGTAATTCTTTTTTAGCGACCCTAAAACTAAAAAAGATTTTTTACACTTATTTTTACACATTTAATTTTTTTTTTCATTAATTTTTATTTTGTTTGCTTTAAAAACAATTTTGATGATACTAGTAAAAAAAATGCGAGAAGCAAGCAAGTAAAATCAATGTCATCACATTTTTTTTATTTCATGCTTACAACAACAACCGCAAACATTCACTCCTTTAGGGCAAAAAAGAAAAATATTTTGGGCATGCCATTTTTGTGTTTATTTGTGGTGGTTTAATTACACAACTTAATACTTTACACTCTCTCTTTCTTCTTCTTTTTTTATGTCTAAATGAAATGAAATGTGTTTTTTCGCTTCTCATTTCTTTTTTTTATTATTACTTTGTTACTTATGTACTTACTTACTCCACAAATTTAGTTGATGTTGTTACGACAAGAATGTAAGTATGTGTATCAAACATTTTAATGGCTATGTCCAATGGATGTTGTTTAATGATGATGGTGTTGTTGTTAGGAAACTTTAATAGGCTTTTTTTTGTTAAAATGCTAAATTTGGGGAAAAAATATAAGCTTTTAGTTTTTTTTTGAAAAAGTTTTAAAAGATTGAAGAGTTTTTAAAAAATCTGCTCAAAACCATGTTTATTAACTCTTCGTGTCGAGGAAATTTTTAGTTTCAATTTAGAGCATGCCACTTTTAATTAGGCTTGTCACGCCTTTTTTTTCTTACTGTAGTTTTAGAAGATAATCTTTTAGCAACAAATTATCATTAACCTTGTCATATTAACTTAATTCTTTCACCGCCACCAAAGCTCATTTGTTTTTACTAGTCTTCTCTCTCTCTTTTTTTAAACGGTTATTTACAAATAATCAAATTTCATCTTTTCATCCTCTCCCAAAACCCAGAAGAAAAAAAATCAACTTCTTATCCAAATTGACTATGACAAATCCGTTTTTTATTTTTTAGTTATTCCGCCGTCATCCAACTACGACGACAAAGTTAATCGGTCAATCATTTATGTATAAATAAATAAAATACAAAAAAAAATGCTTGTGTGAATTTTACCGAAAAATGGGGGTAAATCGTTTTTTTCTTTCTTCGGTATATGATGTATAATAACTTTGAAAAGAGAGAGAGATTGAGAGCGAAAAATGCAGTAAAGCTTAAATTCTAAAAATCGACTCAAATTACTCTTCGCGCATTGCTTCGTCGCCGCCGTCGCTTCTTCATCGTCGTTCATTTTCTCAGATCATCTTCTTCTCTCTTCTTTTTTTTTAATAAATATATTTAATATAACAAAAAAAAGAAGAAAAGAAAATGGTTTATTTTGATTCAGTGTTAATCTTCTAAAAACCTATCATCGTCGTTTTCATCAAAAGAAAAAAAAGGAAAACGCATTGTCGTCGGCGAACCGAAACAAAATCACCATCGAAAGAAAAAAACCCAAACATCCAATCGTGTTTTAGAAAAGAACTTAAAATTTTTTGGCGTTAAATTGGCTGCTTTTTTAGATACTTTTGATTTACTCGCTTGTTTGTTGTTACTGTTTCTTTTTTTTTTTATATTTTAAAAACACGAAAAAGAAAAAGATATGGTAAAAACAAAAGAAGCTTATCTGCTGCTTAACTTAATTTTTTTTCTTCTTTTTTTTTGTTTAAACTTTGCTTTAAAAAAAGTGTAAATGAGAAATTGAGAATCTTCTTTCTTTTTTGATGAAACGACGATGAGAAAAAATGATGATGATAGATAGACAGAGAGTTGTGGCTGATGGCGGTTTTTAATTTGTGTAAACAAGCTTTTAAAGAAAGAATTGAATTGATATTATTTGGCAAACAAAATAAAACAAAATGAAAAGAAAAGAAGAAGCAAAAATGGAGGATGCGTCGCCAAAAAAACATGGATAAAAATGAGAGGATAAAAATTGGAATTGCGTATTTTTATTATTGGGTAGTAGTAGATATCCTCTGTTTTAGAAAGCAAAATTAAAAAATCTTTAAATATGAGATGACAAAATTAAAAAAAACAAAATTGAATTCTTTCCAGATTTTCCAGCGAAGTTTAATTTTCTTTATCCTAATTTTACTTTCCCAATATTATTACCATATTTTTAAAACTTTTCAAGTAATTAAAAAAAAATTCACACCAAAACTTTTTTTACTCCGTCTTTTTATGTATTCACAAATTTCCTTCTGTCATTCTTTTGTTTTTCTTCTTCTTTTGATTGTGCTCTAACTTACTTTCATAAATTTCTATCTCTCTCATTTACAAGCAAACAAGCCATCATCATTGATGCCAGGCAGAAAAGAAGAAGAAGCAGACGCTCACAATTCCCACGATGTTGATAGGAGGAGTGTTGTTGGTTGATGGGAAACCAACTACTACTACAAAACAACCACCAATAAATGTTCCTACTTCTTTTTTCTTATTCTTTTTTTTTACTTCTTGAAAATGTAAGCGATATTCTATTCTTTTTATTTTTCTATTTCTCGCTCGACAAAAACGAATGCTTAATTGAGTACTCCTTATTTTTTTCTTCTAAGAATTCAAAAGAAGAAAAAAAGATGCAAGCAAGCGATTTCTCTTGCAAGTGTGGGGCTTTTGTTTTAATATAAATTTTTTGGGCTTGAAACATTTTTCTTAAGTTGTATGTTTTACTTACCGTAATACATACATACATATATTTCTTCGCTGCTTTTAAGTTGTTTTCCTGTGTGTGTGTTTTTAACCAAAGTATCACTTTTTCTTTTGCTTGGATAAAAAAGTGTGAAGAGAAAAGAGAGGCATCTTCGGATGTTTGCTTTTTACTCATTTTTCATGCACATCGTCCATGTTTCGTTGTCGTCTTCTTGATTTCATTCTTGTTTCTGCTAAAAATGTTTTGTTTTAAGAAACCATACTTTTAGATAATAGAGAAAGGCCATCGAATATTTAAAATGGGGAAAATAAAACTAGCCATTACCGGGTTTGCTTTTGGGTGAGAAAAACGCAGGCGATAAAATTAAATATTAGTTTGTCATGTATTTAATCAACAGCTTTTTCTGCGATAAATTACGATAGGTAAAATATCGATGAGATTCATGTTTTTGAGCATCCTCAAAAAAAAGCCTTCAACAGTTTGCAATTTTTTTTCATTTTCGCTTGTTTGCTACTTTCTTTTCCTCTTTTTTCTTCTTCAACAAATAGACGATTCGCTGCTTTGAGAGTTACCAACCACACCCAAAAAATAAAAACTCGTGTTTGTGATTTGTCACTTTTTTTTGCTTTCACTATTCTTGTTCTCGATTTAAACTTTTTTTATTCCTCCTCCTTTTTTCTTACAGTATTCAAAGAAAAGAATCGCCAAAGCCAACAAGAAAAAAATGGGAAAAACAAACATTTTACAAATAAAACTTTAAATAAAAAAGCTTTTTTAATAATGTTTTATAATTTTTATTTGACACATTTACTCTATTTTTTTTTTAACAAACACCGGAAACTCGCTGTTTGACAGCTTCATTTTTTTTTTACTTTCTTCCATCTTCCATCTCCCACAATCTGATTGACAAAATAAAAAATGTTTTGTTTACGAGAATTATTTGGTTGTGTGAAGCAGCAAACAAAAAAAAAATTATATTTGACAGGTTTTCGGAAGAAATAATGTTTTTGCAACATACACTCTTACTTACTTCCGATTCCTGCTTCATCTGTCATATTAATGAATGTGAGTCAATAATACACCTTAAATCTCTCATTTTTGTATTTTGCATTTATTTTATATTTTATTTAAGTTTATATTTGAGAAAGTGAGTTGGATGGGTTTTTCTAGTTTGGATTTTGTTTTGTTTCGCCTTGAATTTGAAGAAAAATTAGCTGCCAATTTCAAGACTAATTTTTTGCTTGCATTGAAATTATTTTGGGACAGTGTTTTAAGATATTTTTATGCTACTATTTTTATTTGGCTAAATACATAAAAATTAAAGCTCATTTCTGAAATTAAATAAAATTAAATATTTTTGCGTTTTTCTCAAACTTTCCAAAAACAAATCCATTTTTCATTTAAGATTCATGTTTTTAAAAATTTTCAATCAAAAATTATTTAAAACGAAAACAATGTCGTTGTCGTCGTCATCGTTGCCTTTTTGAAATCAGTAGTAGTAGTAGCAAGGATATTAAAAAAAAGTGATGCCATTTCATGTTTATTTGATATGACAAAAATCATCATCATATCAATCGCCTTTCTTATTTATTCTGCGCTCTCTTCCTTTCCCCAAAGGCAAAAAAGAAAAGAAAAGAAGAAAGAGATTTTAATAATTTTAATATGTCATCAAACATTAATAATAATTCTTTCTTTCTTCTTTTTTTTCGTGGTTTTTTTGGCGAGAGATGATGATTATTATATATTCACATTTTTATGATATGAGAGATACATGCATGCATACATGTTATTTATCTTGACGATGATAAAAATGACGAGATGACCACGACGACGATCACAAATAAAAAAAATTTTAAATAAAAAATATTAGATCGCCGGCCATCATCGAAATGGAAGAGGCGAGGATAAGATGATGATGACTGAATGATCTAAAATTGTTTTAGGACCTCTTGTCATCAATAAAAAATAAAGAAAAACTAGACATAAGAAAAATTTGTTATTTTTGTTGTTTGGGGTTTAAAAAAGAATAAAAAGAAAAGAAGAGTGATTAAATTGTCGTAAAACACGAACTTAAGTTTGGTTAAGTTTCAAGGCCTTTTATTGGAAGAAAAAAATGTAGGGTAAAAAAATGAGGCAGCGTCGATGATTTCCATGAAAGATGATGGATTTTGTTGTAAAAGCTTTGATTCGTTTTTTGTATAAAAATCTTCTTTTTTTAATTTATTTTACAAAAAAAATTCAGTGAATAGTATATTTTTTGGCTCCGAATTAAGTGTTTGCTTTGGCCCAATCCAGCAACCTCAAAACTGTCTCAAAATAATAATTTTGTTAATTTCAATAAACTGTTTTATATTTGCCCAACTTTTTTTTAATTTTTCCCTCTATTTACCTTTTATTTTTTATTATTCCCCTTGATTTTCATTTAACCTTTTTCTATTTTTTTCTTCTGATTCGTTTACAGTAGAAAAGTTCTCTCATCACGTTGGATGTATGTTAGAGATCGCTTGTCAGAAGCATACTTGAATTAATGTTAACTCACTTTTTTCTCTCTCTTCTCTCTCTCTCCTCGTTTGCGCTCCCGTTTTTCTTTTCATTTTTTTTTGATAAACACCAAACTTAAAAAGCGAAAATCAAAACCAAGCAAGCAAGCAAATTAGCTGCTATTAAGAAGAAAAAGATGAAGAAGAAGATTTGGTATTTTTGAGGTAGGTATTATTGACGACGATAATTCTTCATTCCACTTCTCAGTTAGTTAGTAGCCTGCCTGCCTCATCATTAAAAAAAGTTAATATTATTATTTCTTTTTTCGCCGCCACCGCTCCTCCTTTAATTCTTAAGTGTTTAGAAAATCCTCTTTTCTCTATTTCATTTTTCTCTCTCCTGAGAATGAAGATGATGAGATGGTAGCAACAGCAACAGCATCGATATGCATATGTATATGTATGTATATTTGATTGTGAGTGAGTGAGTGTAGTAGTTAAGTTAATAGTAGTCTCAACGATATTGCTTTGCTTTTTTAAAATAAATATATTTTTAAATCAGATTAGATGCTTTCATTGTAAAAAAAAAGTGATTTGAAATTCATTGGTTGTTGGTTGTTGGTTGAATGATTATTTACACAACTGGTATGCTTGCTTTTTTTTTTGATTGCTTGCATTCGCGAAGAATAAAAAAAGAGAGAGAGTTAAGAGTAGTGAGAATATACATATTATACACATACACATATATTCAACATCACCAACCAACCATTAAATTCAATTCAAACAACCCGAACATCAACAAAATTCTTTTTCTTTCTTTTTTTGTGTTTGAAAGAAGAAAAAGAGTTTTTGCGCTAACTGCTTCTTGAGATTAACACTCCTCTCTTTCAATTTATAAAAATTTGCTATCAACAAGCTTTTTTGTTTTGTTTTGTTTGTCTGTCAGATATAAAACTTTTCTTTAAATTAGCGATACTGCTGCAGCTAATATGATATTAAGAAGATTGAAGAGGAATAGAATAATTTTAATAGCAACATAAGATTCTCAAAAATGATGATGATGACAAACAAACACAACAACGGTAGCAACATCACTTTTTATTTATTCGTTAGTTGCGCTTTTTGTGAGTACTTCTTCAAAAGTTAGAAAAATATTTTAAAATGAAACTGATGCTTTTGAACGACTGTAGTTAGTTCATCACATCGTCATTATTGCTAAATGTAAGTGCTAATGAAATGTTGTCGTTGAATTTAAAAAGCTAATAGAAGCTTGATTTTTATTTTTATTTTTTGATTGGAAAATGGAAAGAGAAGTGAAGTGGAGACTTTTTAGAATTTTAATTTCTGTTTGGAATGTTATTAACTTTTTAAACCCTAGACTTCTCATTTTTAGTTTTAAATTTTTTTAAAGAAAATTAGTATCTTTTGATAGGCCATAGATAGATGTATTTAAACTTTTTGTTTTGAAAATCCATTTTGAAATATCTTTTTCTTTGACACATAAATACCCATATTTCTTAACGCCTGCCATTAAAAATCTCTGCGTTTACAGTATCTTCGCATCCATAAAATATTTTTTCTAAACCTAATTTTTGTTGGTCATTAAATCATTAAATTAATCTCATCAAATCAAAAACAAAACAAAAAAAATGTCCAGATGACAGAATAAAAAAATATTTATCGCCATTAATTTTAGTAGTTTTTTTAACACCTGCTTTAAATGGCAATGAATTGAGAATGAGATGGATGAATATCACTTACTTAAATCTCACACATTTTCTATATAAAAAAAATAATGATGGCAGCACATCTTTCATTTAATATGTATGTTTAATAATGTCACCGCAACACTTTGAGAAAGAGAGAGAAGACCTCATCCATCACTTTAGTGCACATTTATTTTTCCATTCCTTTAGAGGCTCTTTCCGTGTTTTCTTTTCGTGGATTTATTCTATTTTGTGTTCGAACATTTTTTTGCTGGGTTTAATCAACAAAAAAATGGCGGCCAATCATGGATGAAAGTAGTAAACATGGTTGTCATGTTTTTGAAAAACACTCTTTTTTGCATTTTTACAGTAACCCTTTCCTTTCTCCTTTTTTTCCTTTCTTTTTGTCGTCGTCGGCGTTGTCGTTGAAAACAAGCGCAAACGCGTGTTTTTCTTTCAAAAAGAGGAAACAAAGCTCTCATTTTTTTTCCTTCGTCGGTTGGGTTTTAGTTTTCGATGTTTGTCCGTGATGGTTAAAACATATGTTGAACATCTCTCATCTCCGCCTCCAATGAGGATGAAAAAAAGGCGGAGTTTTTTTTATTAATAAAAAAAATTTATTCACCATTATTAAAGTTTTTTTTGGGGTTGGAAATTCAATTGTCGAGATTTTTAGGTAGTGCTTTTTTTTTTGCAGCCTTCTTTTTCTTTTTTTTGAAGGACAAACAACGAAAACAAAAAAAAAATAACACGAATTTAACTAACTCGAGCAGGAAAAAAATGAGAGAGGTATCAGTTACAAAAAAAAAAAAGAAGCAAGCGATGATGCGACGACGCGCAAAGTAGCAAAAACAGCCGAACAAGTGAGTTAAGCGGAAAGAGAAGAAAAAAAAGGTGGAGTCTAAAAAATAAATTTGTGTGTGTATGTGTAAAACAAAAGCAAAAAATAACGGTTTCTTTTGATTACTATCTCTCTCATTAACGACGACTAAATTCAATGTCAAATGTATATTAATAAGTTACTTCAGTGTTGCTGCTACCTTAATTATTAGCCTCCGCCCATTTTTTTCTCATTACTTTTTTTTTCTCATTTTTTGAGTTGAAAACAAAACAAAATTTTATTCTAATTTTAAAAACTTTCCTCGACTGGCATCATCAGCATCATTGTCACGCTATGTATTTTTTTGTTGTTGAGTTTTTTGTTCTTCAAAATTCTAAAAAATTTTTTTTAAGGACTTGACCTTTTTGTGAACTATGTAAGCCACTGCTGCATCTAGCGATACTGTCTTCCAAGAAGAAAAAAAAATAGAAGTATCAGTGTCTTAAAATGGCAACAATTTTTTCAAACAAAACTTAAAAACAATGCTCAGCTTTTTTGGAATTTTTTGTATTTATGCTTGCTTTAACATCTAAAAAAGAGTAAAAACAATAGTAACTTTTTTTCTCATTTTCTTTGGGGCATGCATACAACATATGTTTTTGTACTTTTGTTATTTTTAATTTTTATTTTTGTCGAATCTCCGGTTTTGACATTACTTATTTTTTTGTTGTTTAGCGTGTTTGAAGAAATTTCTTTTGCTTTTTTTGTCATGTCTTCGACGTGTTATTATTACCATTTTCCATGTCTTTTTTGATTACTTTTTTTATTATTTCTGCTTCAGTTTGAGTTTTTTTTAAAAATATTTTTAGGCTTCGAAACAAAGACAAGAATTTGAAGCAAGTTTTAATAAAAAGTTAAGAAACAAAAAAAACAATACCCAAAATTTTTACCGTTGATTTCTTCCCACTTTTCCATTGCCGCTTTTTTTATCCTTTCAAAAAATTGATTCTTCCTGTGTTTTTTTTCTTCCTTCCAAAATTTTTTATTCCATTCTCTTTTTTTTTCGCCGATGCTGTCAAAAAACATTCATTGAAAAACCACCAAAATTGAAAAAAACAAATGTAATGTTTATGCATCAATTTTCTGTTTCTTGTCATGAACTTTTTTATTTATTCGTGTGATATAATGTTTAACATTCATTTTTCTCTAATCAAAGGCACAAAAAAAATATTTCAAAAAAAAAAGCGAAGAGAAAGAGAAACGGAAAAAGAAAATGGAAGGAATGTAATAATGATGATTCTTCTTTCTCTCTTCATTAATTTTTTTCATTTTTTTTTTGATTTGGCTGTTGTTGATGATGATCAGGGTTTAAAACAACATTTTTTCATGTTTGTTTTAATAATAAAAAACAGCGGAAGAAAATGATTGGTGAAGAAACAGAGAGAAAGAAAATCTCGTGATAAAATACTTTTTATGACTTTTTTATGATTTTGGAATTTGGTGGAAAAAAATTAGTTAAAAGTTTATGGACCGGACCCACTTCCGTTACAAGATCAAGAAGCTCAAAGGTTTTGGTTTTCATTGGGAAATTTTTAAGTACCAAAAGTAAATCGATTTTAGTGATTGGAGTTGGGCCATTTTGAGAGCCATGAAATTTTGTTACTCATGCTTGAGTTTTTGGTTTTTGAGCGGCGTTAAATAGCTGTGGCAATTTTAGTTTAAAAAAATGTAAGCAAAATATTTAGCATAATTTTTGTTGATTTCTTAATTTTCACTTTAATTTTTTAACGTTTTTTCTTCTTCTATTTTTGAGTTACTCCTTCACCACAATTTTTTTTCTTCTCCCTGTGGCAGCAACAATAACAGCTTGTAATCATCACTTCCCATCTTCTTCTTCCTCTTATTCTTTTTTATTCCCATAATTTTTACTCACTTTCTTTAAAATGACCTTCTACATCTTTTTTTTTGTTCTGTTCTGACAAGTTAAGAAAAAAACACGATAACTATGTAACTCCATTTTCTGCTGCGCGTCTGGTGTTTATGTGTATATATATATTTGACCGCCCATGGAGTATGGAGTTACTGCATCATCATCAAGGCTTCCAGCTGAGTTTAGATTTTATTTTTTTTACCTTTAAGTATGTTAAAATTTTAAGAAGTATATCAAAATCATCTTTCTTCCTTCCTTCCATCTTTTCTTTTTTGACAAGGGACAAGGGCATCGTTGACAATGACAAAGAAGCTTCTGTTGTTCTCCTTACTTTTTTTTTCATTTCTTATTTCTCTCGTTTATTTGTGTGTCTTTAAAAAAGTTATTTTTTTCTTCATTTTTTCCCCTGGTACAAGGTAATACTTATGACACATTTAATTCTTTTTCTCTCTTTCTTAATCTTGTTTGATGATTCTGTAGTTATTTTTATGATTTTTTTTGTAAAGTAAAGCGAGAAAAGAAAGAAAAAAAAGCGCCAGAAGAAAAATCAAATAATCTTTTTTGTTGTTTGTTGTAAATTTCAATGTCAAACAAGACGACGACAAAAAAATACGGTAACTCGAGAGAGAAAAAAAGTAAAAACTTTTTTGGGTTTTTGTAAATAATATGTATTTCGGAAAATTTTATTTCCTAGAAAAAACTCGAAGCCTTTGATTTTCGTTTCGCGAAGGCACTTTTATTTTTGTCTCAGACATACAAAATTTTTTCAAAGACTCATGCAGTAAATTACCATAAAAAAATAACAGCATTTTAACCTAAAAATTTTTTTCAAAAAATAAAAACAATAATTTTTTGAATTTTTTATTTCATTTTCAAATTAGTTCTTGACAGATTTTCAAATCACATACATACCCTTGCTTGCTGGCCGCCATCTGCCATTCTCTTCTTTTTCTTTCTATATTGGCATTATCGCTTTCTTTCTCTCTCCTTATGGCAACTAACTCACTAACTAACGAACTCATTTACATTTAATAAAAATAACTGAGAATATGGAGAAAAAAAACTGATTGACTCCTTTATTTATTTTTTCAATGACACTAATTTTTATTTCATTTGACGTGTCATCGTCGTCCCCTTCTTTCCATAAGCTTCATTACTCCTAAAAAAATATTTTGAAATTTTTTCTATCATTTGTTTTTGCCAAAAAAAAAATCATTTTTGATTTTCTCGTGTTTCTTCTCTCTTTCATTTTTTATTGTATTAATCATTTTCATGTTTCCTTGATGTTGTTGTTTTTAATTTTTTTTGGGGTGCTATTAACAAAAAAGAAAAAATAATGAACGAAACAAAAGTTTTTCTCCATGTCTTTTAATTTAAAGAGAAGAAACAAGAAGAAAAAAATGATTGAGTGATTAATAAGTGTTGTTCATGTTTTTTCTTTTTTTGTTGGAATCAAAGCCAAAATAAACGAACATGAACAGAGAAACATGAAAGGGAGCCTTTCCATGTTTTTTGCTTTTTTATTAGTGTTAATGCGTGTTTCCCAAAGTCAATTATCCCATACATATAGAGAAAAAGAAGAAAAAAACATGGTAAATCCGCGAAAAGGAAAGATAAGATTATGACGGATGACCTTTTTTATAATATCTTTTTAAAATCTTCAAAATTTATTTATTGGTTTTTACCGCAAAGAAAAAATTATATTTGAAAAAAGGTTGGATTTTTATTTTCGATTTTGAGTCACGCAAATTTTTGATTAAAAAAGATTGGTGCGAAAATAAAGTTTCTGGAATGGAAAAAGCAGGAATGGAAAGAACATTAAAAAGCTTGCAATGACGTTTTTTTGGATTTTTCTTGTCTGTAATATTTTTTTAAAATACAATAAACCTTTTTTTGAGATCCGCCCTTGTCACTAAAAAAGTTTTATATACGCGCGCTGAAAACTGATGTTTTTAGGCTTGTTTATGTTCATGAACCACTAATCCTTCCCCATTTTTTGACATTTTTGCTTCTCACCTATCCTTAATTCTCACTTAAGATCGATCATTCCAAAAACAAACAATACACACAAATACATATCCCCTCTTTTCATGGTACTCATCCATAAACGATTCCATTTAACTTCAAAAATTTTTTTCCTAATCCTTGTTGTTTGACACTTAATAAACCACAACAAAATAAATGGCCAAATCTTTTACCTTATTTGAAAGGAATTGAATCAACTTGAAAAAAAGAAAAATGAAGGAAGGATACGATAGAATTCTATTGTTTGCAAGAGAAAAAAATTTAAATTGGATAGAAACATTTATTTATGTATTATGTTTTTATCTCTTAGGGAAGTGCTTAATAAATTTGAATATATCAACAACACTCTCTCTTGATTTAGGTATAAGTAGCCGCCGACATAGAAATAGAGAAAGAGGGGAATGAGAATCATCACTCTTGAAAAAAGAGTGAAGAAAAAAAACTGATGGCAAATGTTTCAAGAAAAAAGTTAGTCATGCGCGGCAAAAAATAAAAGAATGAGAAAATATTATTGTTTGACAGAAATTTTTACCTAAAAGCAAATTACTTTTTTTTGAATATAACATTTTTTTTTTGAGAAGCTCCAACAAATAAACGTAAAAAGTACCAAACATACATTTTTTGGATTCGCTTATCATGTTTTTAATATTTGCGTTCCCCCATTCTTTTTTCCTTCCACTTCCCTTTTTTTCAGACTCCGCCTATTTTTTTTGTCGTCTTCATTCTTTTCTTCTTTTATTTTCTGAAGAAAAGAAAAACAAGGCGTTTCGTGTTCCTTCGAGTTTTTTGGTTGTTAAAACATCGTTTTTTTGATTTTGGTTTCGTGTTTATATTATTTTTACTTATTTTTATTTTTTTTCAGTAAAAACAATTTTATTACTCAAATTTGTTGAATCAATTATTATTTTAATTATTTTCAACTACGATATTAAATTTATTCATTCACCATTTCTCCATTAAATCCATCGCCATCAAAAATTTCTCCAATTCAGGAGGCATCGCAAAAAAATAAAACTACAAGCATCCCTCTTACAGAAGAAGCAGCAGCCATAATTACTTCATCCACGCCCAATTCAAAATTATCTTCACCCGTGGCTTTAGCTTCGGCTTCAACTTCAGCTGCATTGAGTCAACAAACTTCACCAACAACAAATATGAATAATAGTAATAATAATAATAATAATGATACGATAAGATTATTAGCTGCAAGTGGGCCATTGATACAACCTAATTTTCCATCGGGATTGCAAACTCGTCCACCTATGATTCCACCAAATATGGCAGCAGCTGCGGCAGCAACTGCAGCAGGAATGGATCAAGCTAATCAATTTAATCGAGCATTACAAGCTCAAATGTTTGCTATGTGTCAAAATGTTCCACCAGTAAGTTTTCAATTTTAAAATAAAATAGTTATAGTTTTTTAAGCAACCCAAACCCAAAAAAAGACATAAATGATTTTATAAAGAAAAATTGTCGCCTGCCACTTTTTTCGTTCATCAGTAACTTTTTTAAAGTTGAAAACTTTTCATTTTTACCGCTTTTAAAAAGATCCTATCGTATCCCAAACTCCTAAAACCTAACCTTTTAATAAACATTTTTTTTTTCTAGGAAGAACTCATGGCTCATTTACCTCGCCAATATATGATGGACCCATCTGGATTTAATCCATATTTCTTTGCGGATCATAAACGTAAAAATGCTACCCGAGAAATAACTCAACCCCTTAAAATTTGGTTAACGGATCATCGAAAAAATCCATATCCAACTAAACCTGAAAAAGTTATGCTTGCTATGGTTACTGGAATGTCTTTAACTCAAGTAAGTATTTTTTTTCTATATTTTTTTTGGTTTTTGCAAGACAAGCCTAGGCTACCGTATTCTTTCCTCCTATTTATTTTTTTATGTTCATGTTCGAAACGGTCAATTAGCTGGTTGCACTCCCTTTTTCTTTCTTTTTCTTTTTTGGGAAAAGGATCGTTCATTCTTTTTCCTTTTCAAATGAATAAAAAAAAATCTAGTAAAAAAGTGACTTTAAATTTATTTAGTATTTTTTATTCTACTAAAGCAATTTAAAAAGTAAAAAACCCAATTGCTTGAGTTCCATGAAGAAAAAAAAAATGAAAGAGTATAATTTTGGGGTTCCATTGAAATTTATGAAAAGCAAAAACCGAAGAGAAAAAAAAGAGTTAATCTATTGAATGAACGAAGAATGTTTTATTTTTTTTATAGGTTTCAACATGGTTTGCAAATGCTCGAAGAAGATTAAAGAAAGAAAATAAAATGACTTGGTCTCCACGAAATGGAAGGGGAGATGATTCGGATGATGATGATGATAATGATAATAATGATTCATTAGATTTATCTTCCAATGATTTAAAACAACTACATCATCAACAGCAATCGGAAGAAATTATAAGACCTCAAATAAAATCTGAAATGGATTCGCCTAAAAAATCTAATAAAATTTGGTCCATTGCTGATACAATTAATCCAAGAGCTGATTCAGCAGCGAGTAACGTTTCATCCAATTCTAAATCATCCCAAATTCATGCAGATGAGAAACCACCAACAAATCTTCCAACTACTTCAAATTCAATTCTTGGTCATCAACCAACTTCTTCAGCCTCCTCCACAACAGCCATAGTTGGATCAAATATGTCCCCTGTAGCTCAAAATGGAATGGGAGGATTTCCAAATCCTATGTTAATGTCAGCTATGGCTGCCGCAGCGGCAGCAAATGGAGGAGGAGGAAATCGTTTACCATTACCTCAACAACTTTATGCTTTTATGCAGCAACAACAACAAGCAGCTCAAGCCCAACAAGCTCAAGCTGCTGCGGCTATGCAACAGCAACAAATTGCAGCAATGTTAAGAAATGCAGCGGGAAATTTTCCACCTATGTTTTTAAATAATTTGTTTATGCCTTCCGCTGCTGCAATGGCTGCAGCCGCCGCAGGAATTTCTAATCTTCCCCAACAACAACAACAACAACAACAACAACAACAACCATCCACTTCTTCACCTTCTCCCACCCTTAATGATGGAATTAATAATACATCTTCAACTAATATTGATTGTGGTAAGTTGAATTTTTATAAAAAATTTGCATAAAATTAAAAAAATAAAATAAACGAAAATTTGCTTTTTTAATCAAAAAAGGTTAAAATTATTTTGGTTATAGGACCGATTTTTTTTTCGTGATAGTAAATTTTTCTATTCAAAATCCATTTTTTGTGGTGGTAATTTTGCTTTTAGTGGGTCAAATAAATCAATCAATTTGCATGCTTCCATTTATTTTGTCATATTAGCTTGCTACTGCTTATTTATTTTACAACCACTACCACCAAAAAAAACTTTTTATTAGTCGTAAAACACTTCAAATTAACACTCCATTAAAAACTTTATTTTATTGTATGCTAACAAAAAAAAAAAGAGGAAGAAAGGCAAAAAACATTTTTTTTACTGATAAAAGTGTGGCGTAGTAGTAGTTGTTGCTGCTGCTTACCTCAAAAAGATGAACTTCATCCAGCAATTTTTTTTCTTCTTCATCTTCTACTTAACATACGTTGTTTAAAAAAAGCTCAGACATGTTTTTCATTGTAGAGAAACATGTAAAATGCGAGTGTTGATTGATAGTCGTCAATTCAATCATACATACATTTTTTTTTTGAGGAGGGGTAATCTTAGTGTTCTTTTCTTTCTTTCGTTTTTTTTCTAGCTGATAAGGAAGGCGCTCAAACCTTTTAGTTTGAATATATAAAAAAATATGTATGGAAAAAAATGAGTAAAACATGGCTTTATTTAAACATTTTTTGCAAGGATTAATTTTGATGATAATAAAAAAAATAGTTTATGCTAATTGGGAATTCGGATTTGTGGCCGCCAATTTGATAGGGAAAAGGTTCTCTATTTCTAGAGCAACTTTGGTTAATTCAAAAAAGCATGAATCATTCTGGAAATTTCTAAACCTGCGAAAGATTTCGAAAAAAAATGATATTTTAAACTTTTTTTCTTGTTTGATTATTGATGATTTTTCAATTGTCATTCATTCATTATTCTTGTTGTTGTTCAAACATGACTTTTTCTTGCATACACACACACACTCACATCATCATCATCCTAGTCATCTATCTCATTCTATCTTTTTAAACTTTTTTTTATAGCCCAAGTATCACTTTTTTTTTTAACATAAAAATGAATGAAAACTGCAACCAATAAAAAAAATTTTGGTTCAGATTTATTATCCCCGCTGCCAATCTTTTTCATCGTCATGGATCAGTTAGGTTAATTAAAAATGTTAATGACAACGGCGAAACTGGCGAAAATAAAAAAAAGTTGAGAGAAAAGAAACACGCGCAATCTAAACTAAAAAAATGTTTGATTATTTTGTAATTAAAACAAAATTAGTGAAAATTAGTGTCTTTCGTTTCTTTGTTATTTTGTTTTACAACACCCGAAGAAGAAAAAAAACTTTAATAAGATTGATTAAGTTTTGATTAGGGTTAAAAAAATAAACACTTCCGTTTAAGACTCAAAAAAAGAAGATGAAAAAAAGAATGGTAATAAAAGTTCGAAGTTGAACCAAATTTTTTCGATGATGGAGAATCTTAATTTTTTGAAATAAAACTATTTTTTTTTGTTGGATGAAAAAACCAAAAACAAAAAAACCTATAAACACTTGCAATTTTTTTTTAATTTGACGACGACATTCTTCAATAAAAAAAACCTTTTTTAATAAACTCGCGCGCGTAATTAAAGTAAATAAAAAAATGGGTAATTAAAAAAAAGTCGGGTGGCAGCAACATCAATGCGATAGTAGCTTCCATTTTTAACGAATTAAAAAAGGTATAATCACTTTTTTTTGCGGTATTAAAACAAAAACATAAAAAAAAGAGAGGTAAAAAAAGTAAAGAGATCATGGGCGGTCAAATTAATTTAATTTTTCAAAAAAAAAAATCAAAGAAATTTGATTTGAAAAATATAATTTTATTATTTTAAAAATTATAAAAAAGAATAGCGATAAAGAAGGAGGAAATGGCATTGAAAAAAAATGATTTGATGATGACAGTCGCTAAGCATCAAAGAAGAAACAAAAAATAAATAGAAATAATTATGGAAATTATAAATTTGGAAAAAAAATTTAAAAATAAACAAACAAAAAAATATTGAATTAGGGAATCTTTAAAAAGAAGCCGCGAAATTTTTTTTATGTTACTGAATTTAAAAATACTCAAATTTCCAATCTTAAGCAATGATATAAAAATTTTAAAAGATTACTAATAAAAATTCTATTTGGCTTTACAAATAATTAAATCTCTCATTTTCAGACACCACAGCTACAACCACCGTGTCTTCATCCTCCAATCAAGCCAACACATCTGGTTCAGCAACATCCACATCAGAAGATTGTTCATCTCCACCATTAGCTGTACCATATGAACTTAAAATTAAAACCACCGAATTAACAACAACAACAACCCCATCAATTAAATCAACATCAAATAATTCATCTCCAACTTCCAATATTTCTTCTTCTGAGCTTCATCATGTTCTTAAATCCTCACCTTAGGCATTTTTTATTTAAAAATATTAATTCTTTCTAACAACAAAAAATTTTTAAGTAACTAAAAAAAATTAATTAATTTCATTTTACTTTACTCATCATTGTTCAAATTAGAGCTTTCTTTTCTTTTTTCTCTATCGACGTATTATTATTTTTATTGTGGGAATCATAATTTTTGCTTTTTTTTAGCTGACAGTATTTTTTTATTTTTAGACTTTCTTTTTTTGAGATATATTTTTATGCAAAGTTTTTTTTGTGAAGTTGTTTGAAATCAAAGTTTGCAAAACGTGATTTCTAAAGTTCTATGGAGCATTTGTTTTCATTCTTTCAACAACTTCTAAAAAAACTAATTTGAAAAGAAAAACAGTATTTGCGGTGGCTTTTTTTTATGTTTATCCATTTTTTAAAGTATTTTAAATTATACCTTTTCTCATTGTTGTCTTTGCATTGACCTTTATTATTTTTTTATTCTTCTATTTTTGACACTTTTTTTTACACTTTAAAAAACATAACTTTCTTTATTTTTATCAATATTTTTTTGTTTGATTTCAAAAGAAAACAAAAACTTTTTGCCTCAGTATTAATAATTGTATTTTTCTTTTTTTCAATGCTTTTTTGCTTTCTTTATTTTTTCTTTCTTTGTCGTCTTTTTATAATATTTTTTTTGTTTTGGCCGGAGCAATGCACTCAATTCAGTGACCAAATATTATTTTCTTATTTCTTTTGTTTTATAATATTTTAATTTTTGTAATTTGTCGATTTTAACACCAATTTTTTAATTGACGAAAATGATATTATTGTTTTTAAATAATAAATTTTTTGATTAAAAAAATGTTTAAAAAGCAACTTTGTGAAATGAGAGAATCCAATCAAAGAAACAGCATCGATAACTAAATTTTGAGTTTGAAAAAAATTGAGGAATTCAAAAGCATTTTTTTCTTCGTTAAATTTTTTTTCCAAAATGGCTTTTGAATTGTCAATGCAGATTAAACGTTTTTCGTTGAATTATAACAGACATATAAAAGTGCAAAAAACGGAAGATGAGTTATCAAAAACTTCACTAGGACATTAGGCGAAGCATTATCATTCCATTATCAAAAGATTAACAACATTTTTGTTTGAAAGTGAGCGCTGCTTTTTCTTTAATTTTTTTTTCTTCAAAAGAATTATAGTTTTTGCTTTATATTTTTTTTGTTGATGCAAAAATATTTACTTCCATTTTTTTTTTTTTGCAACTTTTGTGTTTTACTTTTATTTTTCGTATTTTCTTCTTTCGTTTTGCTTCAAAACCAATTAAAAAAGTATTACATTTTAGTTTGTTTATTTTAGGCTGACACAAACACACACACCTTTTGTCAAAATTTAACTTTTTCTTCTTCTTCTGCTATCAATTTATCATTCAAAAATTAAGACACGAGAGAGAGAATCAAAACCATGTCTCTCTTCCATCAAAGAAAAACTTTAGTTTTTTTGATATAAAAACCAATGTTTTTAAACTTGTTTTTATCTTGCAAACATTCTTTTTTTTATTATTATTTTATGTTTGAAAAAAAAGTAATCGGAAGACATAGATTTTTTGTTGATTAAAACAAAATCAAATAGTAGTAATACTTGGGTCATATTCATTAATCACTTTGTTCCCACTCATAAAAAAAATATATGGTCGTCGTCGTTTATTTTTATTTTTTATGGAGGAAGGTAATGTAAAAAAAGGTAGCGAATTATTGAAAAAAAAAACATGAAGACCCAAGCCTTTTTTTGATTGTGGCATAACTTCTTTTTTTAGCGAAAACGATAAATGTTTTATAAGGTTTTAAAAAACTCATGAAAAAAAAAGGAGAGAAAAGAGGTAATAAAAAAAAGTTTCTCCTCTTTCTCGTTCTCTCGGTGGCAGGCATACAGCAAGGAGAAGAAAAGAAAAAACAGAGTGGTGTAACAACTTATTTATTTTTTATTTGGGAGTCAAAGATGAACACACAAAAAAAATGATTGACTATATTTGTTTCTTCATCAAAAAATAAATAATTTTTTTTGGTGGAGATGATGGCATTTTTATGGCTTTCCGACGAGAAAGGAGGCAACAATATTTGGACGACGGGAAAAAGGTAGTCCAATGTCAAGAGGGCTAACTTGACTGTCATGTATATTTATTAATTGAGGGATTTTTTTATATGATCGATAAATGCAATGAAAAAAGAGAAGCCACACGTTCAAAAGTTTTTTGATAAAAATTACAGTATTTTTTCGCTTCGACATACATTGTCTTAAAAGAACGAAAAGAGTCATATCTTTTAAATTATTTTACATTTTACATTTTACATTTTTTGCATTACTAATAAGCTTATTTAAAAAGAAAAACAGATGTCTTTTGAAGAAAATAAAAACCACAAATAGACAAAATAAAAGACAAATCCGGAAATTGAAAAAGCTTACATGAAAATGAAGAAGACGATGCTCGCTCTTCTTTGTTTTTACCAACAAAAACAAAAATGACATTTTTTCTAATTTCCTCCTGCTCTTCTTCATCTTTTTTTTGGATGTAAAAAAGGCGGCAAAAAATGAAAAGTAAAAAAGGAAAGATGATTCTCTCTCTTTCTTTTTTCTTTGCTTGCTTTTTTTAGTTTTCTATCTCGTAGATAGACAATTTCCTATTTTGTTCGGATTATGTAAATTTAAATTGAGTTTTAAAAATAAAAATAAAAAAGAGATATGTATATGTTTGTTGTTGTGCTTGTTGTTGTATTTGTGTTGACAGCTTGATTGAAAAAATATTTTTTAGTTGAGTTGAAACAAATTTTTAAGGGATCGAACAAACAAACAAAAAAAATTTTAATTAACAGTCAAGAAAAAGCAATTATCTATTTTTTGGTTTTTACAACAAATATTCAGATTTTGTTAAAACAATTTTTATCTTTGGGACATAGAGACTTACAAATTTGTCGGAAGCCATATTTGAGTCACATCACAAAAGTTTGCTTTTTTTCCACCAAAGAAAGAAGTCATCATTTTTTTTTACAACATGGCAGTTTTATTTTTTTTAATGTTGTTTTTATAAAGTCGTCGCAAATAACCTCTTTTTTTACTCTCTATTTTTTGATTGCATAAACATTGAGACATAAGTCAACTATACTCTCATCTCTTCAAATCTCTCTCTTCAAATCGCCATAGTTATTATTGTTGTAACTTTTGTCCATCGTTTTCTTTTTTTGTTGCTTTTGCCAGCCATAAAAAAAGTTTATGTCCTCGCTTGCGCAATCTTAAACTTGAAATCGAACAGCGATTATGCGACTGCTTGCCTTGCCTGTGTGTTTTTAAGAGAAAAAAATGTAGAGAAGAAAAGCTAATCTTTCACACATTTTTTTTTTTTGCTGTATCCTCGTGTCGTGTCAGATAATCGTAAATTTTAATAAAAACAATATAAAAAAAATAGTTAGGAAGAAAGAAATCAACTCTCGATCGACACCGGAAACAACAGTTGCTATTAATCTCAATACAAAAAAGGTCAAGAATATAGCAAAAGGTGTAAAAAAGTTTTAAACTGTTGTTTTTGAGCTCAGAAAAAAAATTAAAGAAACTAAATAATAATTGTAGCAAGGGACTAGAAAAAAATCATCTACAAATATGCGACATTGATTTTTCCAGATCCTTGATTGATAGAAACACTAAGTTTTTAAATTACAATTTATTCCAATTCTTTTCGAAACCAAAAATTAATTTTTCTTCCTCTAAAATTTTTTTGCCATTTTTGTTTAAAAAAAAGAAATCAAAATCTATTACAAAAATAAATATTTGGTAATTGTTTGTTTAACTTTGTTACGGGTTTTTTTTGTACGTTACAACACCAAGCTTTTTGTTTATGTAAAGTACTTACTTCTTTCTTTTTTTCAAAGTTGTCAGAGACACTTTTGTTTTAGTTTTAAGAGTTTATAAAAACTTGTGTGAAATGAGATAATCACTTTCAAGTATTCAAACAAGCAGAAACATTTGTTTTTGCGCACACTTGAAATAAACAAACGAAAAAATTAAGTAAGTGGATGTGAAGCAACAAAAGTAAAAAAGCTACTACAACAATAAAAAAAAGTGGGGATAACTTGTCAAAAATGTTAGTTGTTAATGTTTAGGGAAATACTTATGTTTAACAAAACAAAAAAGATTTATTCTTGCCTTTTGTTTCTTTTGCAACAACAACAAAAAATTCAAGCAACAGAAAAATACTTTCCAGGGATATTCAAAACAAAAAATGAAAAGTAATAATGGTTTATTTTTTATAAACCAAAAAAGCAAGCACCTTTGAACTTTGGTAAAATTTAATGAAAGAGAAAAAATTGGAAAATTCTTTGGTATGGCACCATTAAGACTGGGAAACGACACACAAACACGTCAATCATGTTATCAAGAATGGTGGAGAATGAATGACTTTACCTAAGAGTTCTTCTTTGATGCATCACTGTTTTTTTTTGCTGACGAAACAGTCCAAAGCACAAAAATAAAATGTAAGCAACAAAAAATGCCTTCCTGTAAAAAACTGTATTTTTCCATTCAAAAAATGAACTTATGTTTCAGAGTAAAAATGAATAAAAAAAAGCAATCAAGTAACTGAAATCAGAAAAAGTTTAAAAATTATTTATTTTGGTTACTGTGTCTTTTTTTACTTTGAAGTTGCTTAACACTTTTCTCTTGTCTGACATCCATCAAGAATATTGATGCTGAAAAAAAAATTATCAACAACCAACCAAATAAAAAAGCGATGTCTAATGATAGAAGAAACAAATCTTCTTATCAATAAATTGAAGAGTGAAGAAGAAAAACATGCTCGACGATTTAGTTGTTTTTTTATTTGATGTTTTGTCTGAGCTTGATTGATTTATAGCTTTTTTACTTTCAAGGAAAAAACAATAAAAAAAAGAATAAGCATCCATCAAACAATTTTAAAAGCTTTATTAGAAGAAAAAAAATACGGTAATGAATTTCTCAAGAAAACTTTTTTAATTGGAAGCATAAAATTTTTTGGATTACACTCATTTTTTTTTCAACTTTTTATTCAGCGTTATCATACATACTTTTTTTTCTATGTATGTAAACTTAAAATTTGAACATATCGAACATTAACTAACAACTAGCATGAACATATATGTGTGTTTGACGTGATCAGTTGCAAACTAACAAAAAAAGAAAAGAAAGCTATCAAACTGTTCGATTACATCGCTATTAAATATTTTAAGCGGATTAAAAGTTTTTCTTATTTTACATGGAAAAATAGAAAAAGACTTGCTGATTGTTTCTTGTCATCGTCGTCTGAAATTGATTGATGAAGTACGTATTTTTTTATTAGAAAAAATAAAACTCAAGCAACAAAAAAAACATAATTATAAAGGGAAATGAAAAAAATATTTTGAAAGCAACCAAAAAAGTAAAGCACCATACTATAATCGAAAGTCCAACTTCAAAAATTCTTAGCGTTTAGGTATAAACTACCCATCAAATGCATATTACCGCTTTTTATTATACTTTTATTTTTAAAGTTACTTTGGTTATGCCATAACGACTTTATTAAAAAATAAATAAAAAAATTACAGTATTTTCTTAGAAATGTTAAGAAAGCAAACAAAATCCAAGGTTAATATACTCTACTAACTTCATAAAAGTTGCTTGTAATTGACCTTCATTAAAAAAATTCTTTGCCATTCTTAAATCCGATTAACCTCCTCCTCCTGCTTGCTTGCTTATTCTTGACCGTCATCATCTCGAACTAATTCAAAAAAAAGTGGAGAAAAGAAAAAACTCTCTTTAAAGTTTTACCGCTGCTTTGTTGTTGTTTTAATATATCCGTTTTTTTGTCTATTAAAGAAAAAAATTCATTCTGATCGCGATCATTCATGATTTAAATTAATGAATGAATGCAAGCAACAACAACAATGTGTGTTTTTTTTATTCATTCCAAAAAGCTTCTTTCTTTTCGATCTGATCGCTTTTTTCTCTTGCGATCGTCGTTACTGTTGCTTGCTGCTTTCATGGGTTTCAATTTCGTTGCTTTGGTTTTTCATTCATTGTCTTTTTCTTTTTTTCCAAGGATTATCCTCCATCCTCCTCCGATCATGATCATTCGCCCGCTTTGCTTCATAAAAAAAGAAGCTTACCCCGTTGACGACAGTTTATGTATATATTTTCATTTTATTCATTCATTTCATTCACTCTGTTATTATTATTTTTTTTATTTGAATGAAACACTTATAATAAAGGAAAAGTTGAATTAAAGAGTGTATTATGCAAATTTTTTGTTTCAGCTCTTTTTTTCTTTTTGTTGTTTTTGATCCGATGAAATAATGCATGCCACAAACCTCCACCAAAATCCACGGCAGGCGGTTGGGAAAGGAGGAGGAAATAACGACAGTAAAAGAATCTTTCCATGAAGACACAAAAAGGGATTATCATCGATCACAAGATTAATAAACAGCCAACAATAATGAATGAAGAAAAAAAGGAAATGAAAATGTTTAGGGGAAAGACTATTTAAAAAAAGAATTATTAAAATGAGGCACAAATTTCATGGATATGGTGTTGCAAATTTTTTAGTTTATCAATATCAATTAAAATAATCATAACCCAAAAATATTACTTTGTTTTTTTAGCTTTAATGTTTACTTACATCCATAAAACACGAGAAAAAAAACCATAAATAATTTATTGCTTTTGTTTTTGATGTTTAGAAATTTGGAAAGTAAATGTTTTTTATTCTTTCTTCTGCTTCAGTTTCCAAGCAACCATGTGTGTATGTTTTGTTTCTAGAAATCCCATTATTTTTTTCTTCTCTCCAACAATCACAGCCAAATTTTAAGGAATCTCTTTTTTTAGTTGTTATTCGTTGTTTTTTTTCATCTTCAAAACTTTATAATTTCAACAAACAAAAATGAGCGAGAAAAAAGCATCTTCAACAAAAGTAAGTTTTTCATCATATATTTATTTTTTTACTTACTTAATTTCAATCTCAAGCTTCAATTTTGCATTCTGCTTTTTATTTATCCCTTTAGAAATCACTTCTTTCCTTTAATTTTACCCCATCCAATCACAAACACAACCAAAAACAACAACAACAACCTTTGATTTTAATAACCGTTACTGCACCAACACCAGAAAAGATGCATCCACATTCACCACGTAAAGCTAATAATCAACAATATATTTCATCAATAAATCGAAAAAACAAAATATTATTACAGTCATCAAAAAATCAATCAACAAGTGGAACAAAAAAGAAGAATGCCACAAATACTACTACCACAAAAACTATGTCCGCTGCCGCCGCTTCAACAACATTAAACCATCCAGAATGGAATAATAAAACAGAGATAGTCATAGAAGATGATGGAGAAAGTAATAAACTTTATGCAACAAGAAAATCAGCAAAAACTAAAACCAATCGTGAGTTTTTTTTATTTTTGCATGGGTTACAGTAGCCTACAAAAGCTTATAAAACAGCACAGAAACTTTTAGGAAGTTTCTCGATTTCATCTGGACATTCCTCCTCATTGGAACATCGACCTCCTTTTAATCTCGATACTCGCATTGATGGCTATGATGATGTGGATGAAAATGGTAAATATCGTAAAAAGCTATCATCATCTGAAGCTGCAGAAAGAGCAGAACGAAAGAAGCAACAATTAAATCAACGCGAACTCAATCAACAATGGTCTGAATCATTGCGAGAAAACTTTTACCATTAATTCTTTAATCAGCGATATTCTTTATAAAGTTTAAAAAAAAGATTTTATTTTTAAAACAAACAAACAAAAGTTAAATTACTAAACTTTAAATTAACATCCATAAAAGCAATGGATTAAACGAACAACACAATTTTTTTTTACAAAAATACAAATAAAGGTACAAAAAAACGGGAGAAAACAAACAAAATAATAAATAGAAAAGGTTTTAAGGCATAAAAACAAAACAATAATTAAAAGGAAAATTTTTTAAATAATACCAGTATGGTAGGAACAAAGGTAGAAAAAAGTGGCATGACTTGAAATAATGGAGTTGCAGCAGATAATGAAGAAGTGAAATAACCATGTTCATTTGCGTTTCGGAAGAGATTTGACAGCTAGCCTTTGAGGTGTTTGAGATGGTGATGAAACATAAGGAGCTAATTCAGATTGGCCATTCCTAAAACACGCTTCAGTAAGTTAGACAATAATTATAGCAAAATCATAAACGTACGATGAATCCTTGAAGACAGTTGCATCGCATTGCAAGCTTGATGGTTGATCATTTGACATTCTGCCACAAAGTTCAGCTTCACGTCTTCTAAGATCATCCTAAAAAAATCATAAGTTAGTAAAAGAAATTATTTCACGACAAATTAATCATCGAAAAACATATCGGTACAAAAAGGATGCATCTTCGAGATCAAAGAGAAATGCTTATCGTCATTGCGCAACTTTGTCATTCTTTATCTCAACTTTTGACAAATAAGAAATCAAGAAAACAAGACCCTTCCCGCTATGGTTATTTAACTCACTTGTCACAACATTTGTTGTTTATATTTGCACAAGTTTCTTGCTTATTAACTCATCAAAATGAATTTAGGTGGATAATGCTTTGCAATTGGATCCTAGTTATATTTGTAAAGTCTTTTTGTCACATCATGTCCATTCAATTGTAAGCGCTAGAAATGGACAATTGTTTTTTTGAAAGCATTAAAAAGAAAGCGATCATTTACTCAAAATTACAGCCTTTACAAAAAAAAGACTAAAAAGGCTTCTTACTATTCAAGGGCAGCATAGGCTAATCCAAGTGCTCACTTTCTTTCAAAAAAAGATAATTAGCAGCTTTGTTGGTGCAACAGATGTCGGCAAATGTTTTAGTCATGTATAAAAAAAGCAAAAAAGAACACCCTCTTTAAAAGAACAACAAAAAAGATCTTTGAATAGGGTAGAACGGATTTAGTTATGAGCAATGAATCAATAAAAGAAAACGAAAAATAATATTGCATAACAACAATCAAACATGGGTGGTTTATTTTACAATCAAAAGAGAAAGAGACAGGAAAGGAAGTTAAAGGGAAGCAATAACAGTTTTGTTTGATTTTGTTGTCATAAAAAGGAAGCAATCGTGCGAAATAATTAAGACCTAAACCCCTATTATCATCGTGAAAGATGCGCAGATACAAAACCTACTGCATATTTAGCAAAAAAATAAAAAAACATGGACAAAAAATGTTTAATGCCTCAGCAGGTAGTTGATGTGCAATGGAAGCAAAGCGTAAAAAGAAATATGATGAAAAAGTTAGAGTTAATCATCATGGGATAACATGAAAAAGCAAAGAGGATGTTTTAAAAAAAAAGTACAAGGAAATGGGGAATAAAGTAATGAAAGAAAACATACCTCTCTGACCTCAAATTCATCATTTTTTCGACGAGATTCATCTTTGAAATTTTCATATTGTTGCTTGAGTTGACGTTCACGAGTTTGAATTTCTTCTTGTTTTTGACGTAATGATTCAAGCTTTTCCGCATTTTCAATAACAGCTGTTTTACGAGATTTCAAAGAAGCAATTTGAAGTGCTTGCCTAAAAAATAAAAAAAGGTAAATTAGTACGTTAATCCATAAAAATAAGAAACATACATAGCAATTTCACTTTTAAGCTTATTGTTATCAATACGAAGATTAACATTTTGATGAATCAAGGTTGTTGCAGCTTTTCTTGAACAAATTGACATTGAAAAGGGTAGCTTATGAAGATCATCAGTAACTTGTCTTTGAACTTCATCCTCATCATCTGTAGCCATAAAGACACCACCATCACGTTTACCATTTTTTGGTACAGTAGTATGACGACGTCTTGTTGCATCACGTGGTTGAGCGCTACTGCTATCCATAGTTCCATGATACGTTCGAACTCGACGAGGTTTACTTTTGACTGAAGCATGAGATACAGATGATACCGGTTCATCTTCACTTGATGTTGCAGAAGTAGGAACTCTTTCTGATTCTGAGGCATCCGACGATGAAGATGTAACAATAGTAAGATCATTCAGATCATCAAAGAATGATTCCAAATCATTATCTCTTGCTTTTTGTGCAACTTCAACCAATGAATCAAATCCCGAGCGACGATGTTGACGGAGTTCATGAAATATCTGTTGAACGAACTTTTTTGCCTAAAAATGATGAATGGTTAAGAAAGATTATAATCAATGTCAGTGCAAATAATAACATCATTTGCAACACCTGTCACAACATTTGCATCCTATCATTTCCCGCGTATAAGATTTTCAAATTTGATAACAAAAATCTTCCATTAAAAAACTCAATTTTCATGCCTAATAAATAGCCTTGAAAAAATGAAAAATGTTAAAATCAAAGCTGCTATTGTTTAATGAAGTCTTAAAAAGTATAACAATGAGAATTAAGAACATATGTATTGGTTATGAAAGGCATGCATGTCTGCGTCTGTCTAATATTCCTCAAAAACAGAAAAAAGAAAGTAAACAAAGAAAAGATATGAAAACTTGCTATTGCAAGACATGTCAATAAAGATGCATGTCAAAGAATGAATAACTGCTGTTATTATTTAAGAAATTTTAGCTTGATAAGATCAAATATGCATCAAGGACATAAAGGTTGGAAAAGCCATATTTTTGGAAAAGTTAAAAGAAAGCTATCAAAAAATGGTAAGAAGGATACTTAGCATTTTAAAAATGGCGAAACTAACCAACCACAACTATGAAAAGTGTAATAAAACCCTTTATAAAACCGAAAAACTTGCTTTTTCTAAATCTTTAGTTTCTCTTCTTTCAAGCATTGCGCCAGCTGAAGGTAAAGATGACGATGAAGCATTGACGTGGCGAATAGGAAACTTCTTAAAATGGGCTCGAACAGCATCAAAGAATCTCATTCTTCCAGACATATAATCACGCAACAAATCTTCTTTTGGTTTACGCTCATCTAAAAAAACGTAAAAAAGCTTTTATTTCAATTCACGTAAATGAAAACTTACGAAACATAGCTTGCAATTCATCTTGCCAATCTTGAACTTTCTTATCATGTGGATCTTCATTGAATTCTTCCTCTTTCTTAAGAGTATCTTCAGCTTTTCTTCCAGGTGCAAATCGAACATTTTGTGGAGCTTGAGCTTTTGCAGCACCAATAGTTCCCATCCAATTCATCAAATCATTCTTGGTTGGAAATTGTAAACGATACATATCAGGCTTTTCTTTATCAGTGCATAGCAAAATGCATTCATTTGTACGTTCCATTTCACGAACAATCAAACTTCTCAAAGGTATAACAGAGCTCTAAAAATCAACGTCATACTATAGTATTTTGAAAGTAAAAAAAGATGCAACATACCATCATATTATAATTACAAAAATGCAAAGAATTATTCTTTAAGCAAAACAGCACCAAGATATCATCAAAAAGAACCATACTAAGTTCAATTTTATCACCTTTTGTTTGAGAAGCTGATGAAGGCAAGTAATAGACTTTACAAACAGCCAAAACATCACGTTGTTGCACAAGATCATTGTAGGTGAATTCGGTTTTGACAACTTTACCAAGCGATTTCTTATCCAGCATTGATTTGAGGTGTTCCCATTTTTGTTGAATTTCATTTCTCTTAAGTTCAGTATCAACATGACGAGCTAAATCACGAACAGATTCTAAAGCAAGTTGGGTTTGAGGCTTATTAGCAGATGGTTCATATTTGAGAAGCTGCAAAAAAGAAATAAGTCATTTTATTAATTCATAAATAAAAACTTACTTGATCAAGAAGCAAGTTGTATTTTGTTATCCTCTGGGCTACCAACAAGAAACAGGACTTGAAATTATGTTGCTTGTACATTGGATTTGATTCATAATAATTAAAGAATTTCTTGACGTAAGAACATCTTTCCATCAAAGTATGATATGCATGACCGGATGCTTCTTTAGCAAGACAAAATCGTGTATAAGCATTAATTGCATAACTGGTATATTGTCCATTACCAAATTCCTCAGCAACGATGTCAGATACGTTTTCAACGATGATTGATTTCACTCTTCTTTCTTTTAGTCTTCTCAATAAATTAAGATGAAAATCAAGCAGGTTATCCAACACATCTGGAATCAAAGTACAGAGATCCTTCTCAGACACTAATCCAAGAGAACGCAAGCCAACTTGATAAACTTGTTGAAGTAATATCACCACACGACAATGATTCTTTTCAGTCATATATAGCTCTAAATGATACGAATAGTCAATGTTAAAATTATGAAAGCAAACAAACCATAAATAATATTTTGACGCTTTTTTTCACTTGAAGTAACTTGTTCGTTTGGATATTTCTCAGACCATGAAGTGGGTTCATCTTCCCATAATTCCAAATCTTCCCATTTTGGTTTCACCCTGAAAAATAATAATGTCATTTTTGCTCTTCTTGAAGTAATAACCATGTAAAAGAGAAAAAACACAACTCGAGAAGAGCATAGTTACAGAAAAAAATGTGAAAAAAAACTTACAATTCAGGTTTAGGATATTCCATCAATGACGAACTAGTCATAGATAGTCGACTTTGAAGTGAACAAGTTTCAGAAGGATTTCCATCATTTGGACGTAAAGAATCACATAAGCCATCAGGTAAAGCTAAAAAACCAAATCATTAATTCATACATAAAAGATTCACAAAGTAAATTATAAAAATGTCAAGCTATTATTTCAAAAATTTTAGGGTTTACATACATGTATTATCATGATCTTTTTCAGAATTCCTAAGTGATGTAACTGAATTAATTCTCCGTCTAAATGAGCCACCTGATCCTTCATTATCTCTTTTACATCCGTTTATTGTTGGTAAAAGACTCAAAGTTGATCCTCTCTTTTCATTATTACTTCCTCCACTTCGAAACATTTGTTGCCCTGATATGGACATACGATTTTTCCAATATTTTATTTTCATCTTTGCATTCCATCCATCACTTGATGCAAGTGAGATTGGTGAACCAGTAATGGATTTTAATGAACGTCGTCGGTGAATACTACAAATGAAATAGGAAAGGATGGATAATAATAAAAGAAGTAAGAAAGGTTCAAGTGGGATATGCTTACTTATTGTCATCACATTGTTCATTATCATCACAAATATAAGTTGAATCACCTTTAAATGAAGGTATATCAGATGTAACAATAGCCGACATTCGACGTCGACTATAAGGTAATTTTGCTTTATCTTGATATAAACTATCCTCAACGCTTGGACTAGGAGCTTCAAGCACAGTAGATAAACTTGAATTTCTTCTTGCTGAAAGTGTAAGTTGCCGCTCTTCCTCCATACAATCAACTGATTCAATGGTTCCTAACCTTGGACTTCGTGATCGCATTCTAATTGGCCGAGGAGTTGAAAGTCGTGGAGAAGGTAAAGGCTGAGCTTTAGGAACAACAATGCCCGAGTCTCTATCAAGCATGATGACAGTATGATGTGAATCATCTCCATTATCATCATCTTCTTGTTTCATTGTAATTCCCCAAGGATGTGGTATAATCTCAGCTGGAAGGGAAGAACGTGAACGTTTAGGATGAGTATCTAATGTTAAGGTTGAATTACGTCGCGAACCTAATCTTCGTTCATTAGACAATTTTGAAACATCAACTAATGATTCACTCTTTTTTTGTGCTTTTGATAATGACGTAGGTGGTTCGTGCCCAGGAAAAATATTCCAAAATGAACCAGCAAAAAATGATGGAACGTATTTGCGTTTAGGCCGATGGGATGAATTATCACTTGAATCGTCGTCTTCGCTATCAGGATTAGGTGAGCGTAAATCCCCAGTTGAATGCCTATGAGTTAAAGAAGGAGACGGAGCAAAAAGATGATTAGTTGAAGAATAACTCGAAGATAAACCAATTTCAAATGATGGTTTTTTGGCTGAAAATGAATCAGGAGCATTTCTGCTACAGCCACTATAGGATGATAATCGTCTATGTTTTGATGAATCATTTGAAAGTGGAGGTGGTGAAAGAGTCAGTGAAACAGCGGAAGTTTTACGTTGAAGTGATGAAAATGAAGGTATGTTTTGTTTTTCATCATCATTTTTTAGTGAATCTTTTGGTAAAATATTAACCCCAGAATTCTTAGAGTATGAAGAAATTGAATGATCAGATGGAATTCCAAACATATTTTAAATAATAATAATTTGAAAATATACGCAGGTGTTGCAGTAAAGCTAAATAAAAAGCAAAGCGAAATATTGTTGATGAAATATAAATGATTGTAAGCAATGTTCCAGAATGTGGAGAAGAAAACAACAAAAGCATCGATTGGAAAAAGAAAATGTAAAAGAAGGCTGCCAACCTTCACATATGTGCAACAAAAATAGAAACAACTTCAAAGGCCAAAAAGTAATGATTCAATTTTTTGTACAAAAACGAAATATTAAAAAGGTTTTTTTGCTTTAAAAGGAATAAAAGGCAAAGCTAAAAAGTGCAGAAATATGGAGGGCAGCAGTCTCAAACTAATCAAAGAAAAAGCACCTGTGTTCTAAAAAAACTTAGTGCCTAAATATGAACTTCGGCTATGAGGTAACTTTCGTAAAATTTGTGCACGTATAGTTTTTTTGTCTTTGAAAGTAATAGATATCATCATACAAAAAAGTTAGAAGTGTAAGCTAATTAATAAAGATGGGATTGAAAAAGAAAATGAGAAGCTACTATAACACTTATTGCACTTAACTCTTCCAGAAAAATAATACTGTAAACTATGTGATATTAATGTAAACCCACGAACATAACTAACTAAAGTAAAGGTTTTGTAAGCAGCCCTATAAGTATGAATAAAATGGATAAAGTTTCATGTAAGATACTCATCGCTAGGTAATAATGCAACAGTATGACGTCGCATTTCAAGAAGAACAACAACATGGATACAAAACGAGCTTATAAAAAGGCATTCAAGTATTCTCAATTTCAGGACACTTGCTTTTTCTGATAAGCTTAGAATAGAAAGAAGCAAAAGGGAAAATCAATGAAAGAATAGCTTGACATTTGAACTATAAAAGGTGTACCAACCTGATTCATCACTTTTTAGAGATCCACTTTCATTTGAAAAACGACCATTTGTTGTTGAGTTTGAAGTATTGAAAGCAGGATACAGATTTCCACGAGACGATAGATCATCTTTCTAAAAAGTAAAAAAGACGTTAAACCATGAAAAACGGAAGAATCAAAGCTATGCGAAGAAAAGCCGCTTTTCCCAATAAACTAATAGATTAGGTAGCAGCATGTCCAAAACTATCGAATGAAAGAAGCTTATTGCAGCTAACAGACACCATCTTCTACCACCGCCATAGACAAAAATGACAAACCTTCTTTCGATGCTTCTTCAAACTAATAATATCCAAGATGTTCGACACTCTCTTACTTTTTTCACACCTAAAAAACAAGAAGAATTAGTTAAAGCAATATAAAACAGAAAAATTACAGAAAAGAGATGAAGAGGTTCATAATTTGGAAGGAGTCACAAAGTTGCAAAAGCAGTGACATATATAATGAAAAGGTTTAATCAAAATACTAAAAAGCAAGCTCATCTTTTTAGCAAAAGTTTTTAAAGGATTTCGAAATACTTTGAAGAACCCCAAAACTTTTCATAAACATTCAAACAACTCCAATGAAACCTTTTTTTCCCATGGATCAAACTATTTCGAAGAGCTTTGTATATTTACGCAAGACATCCCAAAATGCGACAGTTTTGTGTAAAAGCAAATAGAAGTAACAAAAGTTTCAAACTTACTTTTTAAATCTCATTCCTTTGTTTATATCACTAACAGCAGCAGAATACCTTCTTGATGATTTTCTTTTTAATGATAACATCCAAATGTTTTGATAGTATCGTCGTCGATGTTGAATTACAGATGAGAGTTATGAACCGAAGAGCTTCTAAAACAAATAATATGTAAATAAAAAACTAAAGAAAATGCAAATAAAATCGCGCAAAAAAATTAATCTAATAATAATTTCAAAGATGCTTTGCTTATTGTTGCGTTCATCAAACAATCACACGAAAAACGGAGTTTCCAATAACAATGATCATTCGGGTACATAAATATTGGAGACATCGATGTTTTTAGATTTATGGAAGCAATATTATTAAACAAACATAGTAAAAAGAATGTCGAAGATGGAAACAAGAAAAAAAAGTGAATCTGCAAAGTTTGCAAAAAAGAAAGAAGCAACAACGAAATCGTTGGATGCAGGTTAAAGGCATTACGCCAAAAAAATCAATTTGATGGGGGAAAAAATCCTAAATTTTTGAATCTTTCTTTATTTGGAAAGGACGATACTCATTTCCTTTTTTTTGTTACAAAGTTTGAATTTCGTCGATAATTTTAACCTTGATTTTAATTTGTGCCTATAACCAACCGCCACAAGCTATGCTTTGTTTTTGCGCATTCGTATTAATTTTTTTTTCATCATTGCTTCCATCAATGAAAGAAGAAGGTGCATTGCATATTTTTTTTTCTTCAATATTTTGATGCCGAATATATTATCTTTTATTGTTGTTCCAAGCCCCATGGAGTAGATACTTTTTACATGTGTTTGAAAGTTTTCAACTTCACAATGGAAAACATTTTAGTCGCATGGAATTATTTTTTTGGTACCTTTTGTTAATTTTCTGTTATTCTTCCTTATATTGTGAAAAGTAAATCTATTTAAGGTTGTAAGAGTTATAATAAATATTTATTATTTAAAAACGTAATAATTTTTTAAATATGAAAATAAAAAATAAAAACAAACATATACCTTTTTAATGAGATTCTTGTGTGATAAAATTATAAAGAAAAAATCAAGACTAGGAGAAAGAGAGAAAATGGAATAAGGAGATGATGATGTCAATTTATTTACGCTTGGTAACAGATTTGGTAGCTAATTTATGAATTGCATGAGAAGGGGATGAAATATGAGGGGTTGGAGGAGGTTGTTCATTCCTAAAATATGTTTCAGTTAGTTATAAACTAATTATAGTAAAGTCATAAACGTACGAGGAATCTTTAAAAATAGCTGCACCGCTACGTAAAGTTGGAAGTTGGCCATTTTGCATGCGACTAATAAGTTCAGCTTCACGCCTTCTAAGATCATCCTAAAATATGCATATTTGTTTTTGGTGTAAAGAGTAAGACAAAATATGCAAAAGAATGCATTGTAGCCCAACAACTTATATTTTAAAGATGACATACCTCTCTGGCTTCAAATTGATCATTCTTTCTACGAGATTCATCCTTGAAATTTTCATATTGTTGTTTGAGTTGACGTTCACGAGTTTGAATTTCTTCTTGCTTTTGACGTAATGATTCAAGCTTTTCCGCATTTTCAATAACAGCTGTTTTACGCGATTTTAGCGAAGAGATTTGAAGCTCTTGCCTAAAGGTTAGGTAATAACCAAATGTCTACAGAGTTAAAAACGTACATAGCTATTTCACTTTTAAGTTTATTATTTTCAATACGAAGATTAACATTTTCATGTATTAATAATGTTGCTGCTTTTCTTGAACGTGTGGGCATTGAAAGAGGTAGTTTTCGAAGATCAATATTAATTTGTCCTTCGACTTCATCTTCATCATCTGTAGCTATAACGCCACCATCACCATCTCGTTTACCAAGCTTTGGTACAGTAGTATGGCGACGAATTGATCCATCACGTGGGTGAGCACTACTACTATCCATAGTTCCATGATACGTTCGAACTCGACGAGGTTTACTTTTGACTGAAGCAAGAGATACAGATGATACCGGTTCATCTTCACTTGATGTTGCAGAAGTAGGAACTCTTTCTGATTCTGAGGCATCCGACGATGAAGATGTAACAATGGTAAGATCATTCAAATCGTCAAAGAATGATTCCAAATCATTATCTCTTGCTTTTTGTGCAACTTCAACCAATGAATCAAATCCAGAGCGGCGATGTTGACGAAGTTCATGAAATTTTTGTTGAACAAGCTTTTTAACCTGAAAGCTTTTATTTAATAATGTTTTATGAAAAAGATTCAATGAAAGCAAAATTTTTAGAAAGATATTAGCTCATGTTATGGCAATAATCATTTCACAATGATTATCAAAATTCCAAATTCAAGTCTTTTTTGAACCTTATTAGACAAATTTTAACGATTGTCAATAAAATAGAAAATAATATTATTACAAAAAAGGATGACATTAAAAAAGTATTTCATCAAAACTAATTAACTCCTGTACATAAAATAAAGAATAACTCTTTTTTGTAAATAAAAAATGAGCTTACTTTTTCTAAATCTTTAGTTTCTCTTCTTTCAAGCATTGCCCCAGCCGAAGGTAAAGATGATGAAGAAGCATTGACGTGGCGAATAGGAAACTTTTTAAAATGGGTTCGTATATCATCAAAAAATCTCATTCTTCCGGACATATAATCACGTAAAAATTCTTCTTTTGGTATACGTTCATCTATTAAAAAATTGTATTCATTAACCTTCGAGATAATTGTACACTTACGAAACATAGCTTGCAATTCATCTTGCCAATCTTGAACTTTCTTATCATGTGGATCTTCATTGAATTCTTCCTCTTTTTTAAGGGTATCTTCAGCTTTTCTTCCAGGTGCAAATCTAACATGCTGAGGGGCTTTAACTTTTGCATCGCCAATTGAACGCATCCAATTCATTAAATCATTCTTTGTTGGAAACTCTAAATGATACATATCTGGCTTTTCTTTATCTGTGCATAGTAATATGCATTCATGTGTACGTTCCATTTCGCGAACAAGTAACGTTCTTAAAGGTATAACTGAGCTCTAAAAGATAAGCCGTTTTAGATAGTCGAACATAAAAAAAATTGGAATTACCATCATATTATAATTACAAAAATGCATTGAGTTATTTTTTAAGCAAAATAGCACCAAGATATCATCAAATAGAACCATAGTTAGTTCAATTTTGTCTCCTTTTGTTTGAGAAGCCGATGAAGACAAATAATAAACTTTACCAATAGCTTTAGCTTGTCGGGGATTATCTAGTCGTTGATGAACGAGATCATCATATGTGAAATCTTTCTTCACAATTTTACCACGAGATTTTTTATCCAGCATTAATTTAAGTAGTTCCCATTTTTGTTGAATCTCATTATTCTTGAGTTCGGTATCCACCCGACGAGCTAAATCACGAACGGATTCTAAAGCAAGTTGGGTTTGAGGTTTATTTGCGGATGGTTCATATTTGAGAAGCTACAAAAAAAAGAAGATTTAAATACATTACTTAAGCATAAAATTTATTACTAACCTGATCAAAAAGCAAATTGTATTTTGTTAGCCGTTGAGCTACCAGTAGGAAGCATGACTTGAAATTATGCTGCTTGTACATTGGGTTTGATTCATAAAAATCGAAAAATCTTTTGACATCAGAATATTTTTCAATCAAAGTATGATAAGCATGTCCAGATTCTTCTTTAGCCAGGCAAAAACTCGTGTATGCATTAATTGCAGCGGGAATATATTCACCTTTATTGAATTCTTCCGCAACAATATCCGAAACAGTTTCAACGACAATTGATTTTTCTCTTCTTTCTTTCAATCTTCGCAATAAATTAAGATGAAAATCGAGCAAGCTATCCAGTACATCAGGAATTAAAGTACATAAATCTTTATCCGAGATAATTGACCTTAGTCCAACTTGGTAAACTTGTTGAAGTAAGATAATGACGCGACAATGGTTTTTTTCAGTCATGTAAAACTCTTAAAAACAATATATGGTTTTTAAATAAGTAATGTCAAATAATTATACAAACCATAAATAATATTTTGACGTTTCTTTTCACTTGATGATACCTGTACATGTGGATGCTTTGCTGACCATGAACCAGGTTCATCTTCCCATAAATCTAAGTCTTGCCATTTTGGTTTCACTCTGAAAAATGTGCCTCAATGAAAAAGGGAAGCAAAAATGAATTAATTTACAATTGCGGCTTTGGATAGTCAACAAAGCATGTAGTTATCATAGATGTTCGATTTTGATATGATCCTGTTTCAGAAGGACTTCCAACACTTGGGCGTAAAACATCCGACAATACATCAGGTAAAGCTAAAAAAACAATAAATATTACCCATATGAAACATAGTTGGTAAGTAAAAAGATGTCAAGCTATGTATTTCATACAAACTTTTTAAATTATCTATGCTTTCAATTTTTTTTTGATTGTAATAGCTTTAATATGGCTAATAAATAATCACTAAATACATACAATTAATGCTGAGGAATCTCATTTCCTTGATTCAAATTTTGCAATTTAAAACTCATTTTGCATTATTTTTTTTGTTGGTATTTTCATATCCAAAAAATAGAATATTTGATAATAAAAAGAAATAAAGAAGATGTAAAAAAAGAAATATGGGTAATAAGGGATATGAAAATATGGATGAAAAAATAGCTTGACATCTTTATCTTTTTGTTTTGTTTTTGTTGTTGCAACAACAAACAAAAAAAACGAAACTAACCTGACTCATCACTTTTTTGTGATTCACTTTGATTTGAAAAATGGCCATTAATGGTTGAATTGGAATTATTATAATTAGGGTAAAGATTTCCAAGAGATCGATTATCTTTCTGAAAAAGAGTAAAATGAAAGCCAAATAAATCGCTAACTTTTTTTAATGCATTCTGTTTTTTTTGTTTCTTATAAATTCCAAGATTTTACAAGCCGAAAAAGTAAGTAAAGGGTTTTCAAAATTTTGATTTTACATGAACCTAACTAATAACGGAAAATGCGAATTTTATATTTTTTAAAAGCATTATTGATTATACTTACCTTTCTTCGATGAGTTTTTAAACTCAAAATGCCCAAGAAATTTGAAACTTTTCTATCTTTTTCATATCTAAAAAATTAAAAAAATTTAGAAAAATGCTAAAAATAAAACATATTTAAAAAAAGGTGCATAGTTTTTGGATAGTGTTATAAAGCAGGGAGAAGAAGCGGGTGTGACAAATTCATAAAGCAAAAAAGGTTGGATAGAAAAGTAGTAAAAAAAAGTTAAGAAAGGTTGTGTTTCTTTTTTTTCGAGCGAATGCAAGTTTTTTTCAGCCATAAATTCTGTTTTAAAAAATATGGTATGATAGAAATTCAAATTATTTAACATTATTGGTACTTTCACAATCCAACAAAAAAAGGCAAAGGACAAGCAAGCGAGAAAAAAGCAAAAAAAAAAAAAAAATACTTTAAAATTTCAAAGCATCAAATTTACCAAATTGTGACAAAACCAAAAGCAGATTGTTAGTTAGTCTCGCTCTTATTTTTCCTTTTTGAACTAACTTACTTATTATTATTAGCTTGTGTTGTTGTTTCTCCTTTATTAATATCACCTACAGCTACAGTACTCAAAAACTTTTTTGAAGTTTTTCTTTTTCCAAGATTTTCTGCTATTGCTGCTGCTGCCAATGGAATATTAGATGTTGACGCTAATGTTGTTGACTCAATTAGTTGTGAATTATTTTTCTTCATTTTTTCATTTTCAATTACTCCAACTACAACATTTTCAATATATGCTTGATGACAAGATTTTCTCCGCTTTATTTGTTCTCGTTGTTTCCATCGTTTTTGAACTCCTCGAAGTTTTCGCGGAGTTTGAAGGGTTCGAGTTGAATATTCTGGCGGCATAGGAGAAGTTATTAAATTTCTATCATCGCCGCCGCTGTTGTTGTTGTTGCTGTTGCATCCATTATTTGAAAATCTTGGTAAAGTTGTTGATGATTTCATTCGATGTATTATAGGTTTCCGACCACGCCTGGGTGTTGTAGTTGTTGTTGTTGTTGGTTTGTTGGGTTTGTCGTGATAATTTTGATAATCATTTATTTCTCCTCCATTTTCATCATCGGAGGATGTAATTGAGGAAGAAGAATAAAAGCATGAATCTGATGGAAATAAATTATTTGTATGATTTGTATGATTTTCATTACAACAAAATTGCTTTCTTAAAGCATCATCCAATTTTGCACATGCATCTGGACTTGGCGCAAATTGCTTTCGATCACATTCGATATCTCCTATTACACTTACACGTCGACGGGGTTGTTGAGGATTTGTTGGAGAAGTCGAAACCAAAGAAATTTTGTGCTTGTTTTTTTTATTATAGCTGTCAGAATTATGAATAAAAGATCGAGTTAAAAATGATCTCCATGGCCGATCCACATGTTGGTGGTTTTTGGAATTTTTTTGAGATATTTTTTCTTGATTTATTTTTGTTGTGGTTATTGTATCAAATGAATCATTATCTTCTTGAAGCGTGGATAATTTAGGAGGAGAAATGGAATTAGGTTTTCGAAGTTTTACAACCACCATCGAAGTCGTTGATGCACTTTTTTGAAGCAAATTTAAGGTTGGCAGTGGAGAAGATGTTGTTGCTGTTGTTGGTTCTTGCTGTGGTTGTTGTTGTTTAGATGAAAAAATATTTTTCCATTTAAAGCTTCGACGAATTAATGGACTTTCTTTTGAATTCAAAGTTTTAATAATATTTGATGACGTTGACGTCGAGGTCGATGATGATGGAAATGAAGAAGGGCCTTGCATTTGAGGTAAACTTATTTGTCGACGAGATGTAAATCTATCCACTAATGAACTCAATGAATTTTGAGTTAATAAATGATTTTTCTTTGATGAATTTACAGATGAGGAAGGTTTTTGAGCTGCAGTAGCAGCATCAACATCAGCAACACCAGTAATTTCTTCCAAAATCGAATTCGTGTTTGCTAATTCTGTTGTGGCTTCTTCTGGTGATGGAATAATATTTGAAATTTTTTGATAATTATTACTACTAGGAATAGGTGAAGTTGGTGTTTGTGTCGCTGTTCTAAAAGAAAATATCCATAAACTATTGGATGAAACGCAAAAAAGAATGTGAGAAGACGAAGAAGAAAACCCAATCTATGCCCGCAAAAAAATATATATATATAAAAATAATGATGAATCAGAGACTTTTTATTCTCGAGTATAGTTTTTTAAACTATTAAATCAATATTATCAACAACAAAAAAAGAAAAAAGAAACCTATCAAGTCAGCTGAAATATGAAATATTCTTTTTTTGGTTTGATTTGAGACGAAAAAAAGATGGGAAGACGAAACAATAAAAAAATCAAAACTCTCATCGCAAGAAATAAAATAAAAAGTATGTATGTATTTAGCAATTTTTAATTTTTAATAATAAAAATAATTTTTTTTGCAAACGAAAAAAATGGAGGAGAAGAAAAAGAGGAAATGATTATGCAAATTAGGAAATCATCCATATATTTTCAAGAGAGGCCAACCAGCCACATTAAATCGAAACATACATAATATTAGAAAACAAATAGGCAACAATGAATATGGTTTGGTTCTCTTATTGTCTTCTCCTTAGAATAACGAAATAAAATTTTTTTTTATTAGACAAAAAAGTACAAAGAAATAAAAAAATATATATCCATAAAAATGGAAGAAAAACGCGCACAAAAAAAGAAGGTAATTTTGCTTTGTGTTTTTTCATTGCCGAAAATTGGTTTTTGTTGTTCGTAGTTTACTAATGAAAGCAGTCCAAAAATGAAAAAAATTTTGGAAGGATTTTTGACGATTTTCAAGTATTTTATAAAAACCTTAGAACTAAGTAAGAAAATTAATTTTTATTTTTTGGTTTTAATCAAAATTTAAAGCACGAAGCATTTTTTTAAACAGCGATTATACACACAAAAATTTAAAGACAAAATTCAACAACTCGATAAACCCAAATCATTTTTTTCTTTCATAAGCTTAACAAAAAAATGCTAGACAAGCAGCAAAAAAAATAACCTAAAATGAGTGAAACTATGATTCATATTTTTTTTTCTTGATATAAATTCGACATAATTCATTCATCGAATGATTAAAAAAAATAAGACTCAATAAAGGTGTAAATAAAAAAATATTCAAGAACAGCGCTAATGCTGCTGGTAAACTTCTCTTTTTTTACAACATTTTTCAAAAAAAAGAATTTCTTTTCTTCTTTTTTTTGCAGGAAAAAATTGAAAGATATGCAATTTTTTTAATAACAAAATAGCCAGCGAACAACAGTAGGGGAAAAAACATTCAAGAAAAGAAGGAAAAATTTTATTAAACCACCGAGAAAGAAAGGAATAAAAAAAGCCAATGTGACATTACAAAAAAGAAAAAAAAACACAAAAATCCGAAAAAGTTTTTTGATAGAATGTTAGAGATAGGAAGGAGTAGCTTAAAGGAAGAAAAAACAATCATGAAGCAACAAAGACAAAACATTTATTATTTCGAAGGAATGAAAAAACTTTAAAACTTTAGCATTTATTTTTTGAAAGGATAGATTTGAAAAAGACAGATAAAAAAAACAATGGGGATGGAATTAAAAAAGGTTAGGGAATTTTTGAAAGAAAAAAAAGTTTAAATTTAAAACCCACTTTGGCTTTGATTCAAGCGTCGACATGGAATTAGTTGAATTTCGAAGTCTTATTGAACCCGTAATATATCCTTGTTGTTGTTGTTGCCTTGAATATTCTTCACTTATTCTTGAACCTGTTGTGGCTGCTTTTATTGCTATTGATGTTGCAATACCTCCACATTTTGAAAGGGTTTGAGGCTCTTGCTTCTTTGGATTTTTTTGATTTTGTTTTAATTGTTGGTTAATAATTTTTGGAGATAAAATATTTGAAGCAGCAGCAGCAACTGCTGGAGATGAAGAAGATTCAATTGAATCGGTGGTGGTTGAACGCTTCCTCGTAATTTCTCCTCCTCCATTTCCATCAATTTCATCTTGATGAATAATACTTTTTTGTGGCTGTTGTTGTTGTTGGTGAAGAATGGATGGAGTGGAACAACTCATAGCTCTTTGATGATCCGCCGTAGATGATATTGGGTTTGACAATATTTCTTCAACTATTACCATTTGTTTTTGTTGTTGTTCAGGTTCATCGTGAGTTGTTTTTCTTCGGGTTGAACGACGTTCAGTTCGATCACTATTGGATTTTCTTAAATCACTTGTTGCTGATTTTATCTGGAATTTGTAAGAAAATTAGACCTTGATTTCTGAATTTTTAGAGATTTCAAAAAAAGTTTGACTATGTTGTAAATATTTTTTCTTCATCGAGAAAAAAGTTTTGAGTAAAACAAACAAAAAATTTCAGTTAAGGCAAAAATTGGTTATTCACCTGTTCCTCTCTCCTTTGACTATAACCCAAAACATGATCGCTAATACTTCGTTGATGATGTATGGCTTCATAACTGCTGCAACCGCCTTCATAATCATCATCATCATCAACGCAAGCATATTCAGGTTCAGACATTTCTAAATCTGGGGCTATATCATCTGGTTCTTCAGGCATTTCTTCTTCCTCATCATCTCCGTTAATAATATTATTTGAAAGTGGTGGCAATGGAGGTAATGGTCGGGATTGAATATTTTCAAAAGAAGGTTTTTTTCTTCGAAAATGTTCTACTTCAACTTCATCAAAAGTAAATACATCATCAGGTTTAGATGAAATCATTTCATTACAACTTGAATTAGCAGCAGCTACAGAAAATACATCCAATGAATTTTCATATTGATGCTTTTCTCCATCTTCATGATTATTGAGACTATTGATCATCGTCGTTATGGGTAATTCAGATGTTGATGATGTATTCATTAATTCCATCATTGAATCTGAATGGCGATGACTTATAACAGATGATGGGGAACAAAAGAATAATGAAAGCTCTAAAAAAAATCAAAGTGTTTAAACAAAAAAAAGCAGACGACAACGACAAACCGTGAGAATCAATTTGATGATGATTATTTCCTCCACCTCCTTCTTCTTCATCAATTTTAAAATAATTTTTTTCTTTTTTATTATTTTTTGGAGTTGCGTTTGTTGTTGGTTGTAATCGATGTTTGGGTGGCTCTGATTGAGATCGAGGACTATGGCTATTTTGTAATGAAGGGGTGGAAGTTGTTGTTGTTGTTGAAGGAGGTGATAATTCACTTGGAGCAAAATTCTCATCCGCTAAAAAAATGATTATGAATAATAACTTTTTTCATAAACACAAGAGCCAAAAATTTCAAAATTTTATAAATCTAATTCATTTTTTAAAATAATAATCGAAAATTAGATAAATTTTCTGTATTTTCTTTTTTAATTGTGACCAAAAAACTTTTTAATGCTAATTTTGGAGGGTCGTGTAAACTCAGAAAAAAAATTAAAAACTAACCCGATAATGAAAAATCTTTATTATTTTTTCCTATATCATTTAATACAACCAATTTTCTATCTTTTTCTTTAGCCATTTCTAATAATGGCGGTTTCATAGTTTCTATTTGATTATCAAAAAAATAATTATTATCTAAATCAAATTTAATTTCATCGAAGGTTTCTAAAAATATTTATTTGATATATTATTTTTTAATTTTTGACAGTAAAATAATGTTTTCTGACCTTCAATGGTATTATTTTCTGAATCAGATGGAAATCTATTTTTTTCGTTAGGTTTTAAAATTTCTTCTTCCAAATCTTCTTCTTCAACATCAAAAGCTTCTTGCTTTTGAGGTTTGTAAAATGTTGAATCAGTTGAAACAGCTCTAAGATTTCGAAATGCGTCTTTTGGTGGACAAAGATTATTATCTAATTTAGATTTTTCTAATCGAGTTAGTTGTTCACCAAAAAAACTTTCCAATCTTGATTCCGAAGATGTTGAAGGCACTGATGGCGGTGGATGACTTGGTGGAGTTATTGGTAAAGCGGGAGGTGAATAAATAAGTGAATATAAATCCCTTCGATGCCTATCTTCTTCTTCCTGTTGAAGAGTAAGTTGATAATAATCGGGTGGAGAGGCTCGATGATGATTAGTGGGAAATAAAAATGATTTGGATGTGAATTCAAAATTCCTAAAAATTATTAAAAATTTTAAAAAAAGGCAGAAAAATTGAATCGCGTTGGCATAAAAAATATTTTGTGAAAGAAATTTCCAAAATAAGAAAACCCAACAATTTAGATAAGAGACAGATTTTGTGTTGAAAACCAAAGTCATCTAATAATAATATGAGTCAAAACCATCACTTCAAACCTCTCTTCTCGACAAAAGAAAAAAAACCAAAGCTTTTATGTTTTTAAACAAATCATTTTTCTTTGTTTTTTTTTTGTCTCTCATTTTTCCCTTAAAGTCATCATCCCCCGTGCTAATCTAAACGAAAACGAAACTAAGCGAAATGTAAGCATGAATCATCAATTTTTTTTTTGTTGGTGTGATTTGTACCTATTACAAATAAACTTAAATAAAAATAAAATACAAAAGCCTGTTGGTTGTTAGGCGTTAGTTGCTTTAACACTTCAAAAAAAATATATATGTAAAAAGATTATCTCAAGAAGTGGAGAAAACGTGAGTAAGAAAAATGGTAGACAAGAAGAAAAAATGCGAACGAAGTAAGAAATAAAAAAAGTTCGAAAACTATGAAAAATAAATAAAAAAAACAACTTTTTTTAGTTAATAAATAGAGAAGCTGAGAAAATTTGTTGCCAAAACTTTTATTTTGAAAAATTAAAAAATTTTTAGATAAAAAAATGAAATTCTAAAAATAGTTACTTTGCCTTTACTAAATTAAAAAAATCGGAAGTCGATGGTTTTTTTGTTTTTTTTGGATCAATTAACAAAAAAAAATTGTCCAAAATTGTTACAATCAAGTTTCAAATAAATTTCAAATAAAAAAATAAAAACCACGAAAGAAAAAAAAGTTTTGTTTTAAATCATTGAAAAACAAAGGGGAAAATATTGCGCGCGAAAAAAGAAAAGAATAATGAAAAAAATTCTTGCATTGTTGGTGATTGACGATTTGCTTATTTTTGCAAGAGGCAGCTGCAAGCAAGAAAAGCAATGCCTCTCAATTTCCTTTTTTTCAACATTGTTTGAAAAAGCCTTAAAGGAAGGAATAGCAGTTTTTTGATTTGATTTTTTTGTTGAAAAATTGAAATTGAAACCCAAAATGACAACACAAAGAAAAAAGCTTTTTTTTTTGAGGAGGAAAGAGAAAGTTTTTGAATCGAATGAATCAAAAAATAAAGGCGATGGCTGAATTAAAAAAAATTTAAAATGATGGTTTTGAAATCGAATTAAATACCAGATTATAAAAAGTTAATTTATTTAACCAAAATTAAAAAAAGAAAGAACTTGTAGTAACTAATTTGAGGTAATTGGATGTTTTAAAGGGTTTTAATGTTATGTGATAAGGTAGGTAACTATGTGATTCAAATCGTGCAAATTAGGTTGGAAAAAAATTTAGAGCCGGGGTTAAAAATAGAGAATTTTAGAGAGTGTTAAAATTTTCGGAATATATCCACAAAATTAAGGTAGAAAAATACGTAACAAGTTAAAAAAAATACAAAAAATTGGACTTTAGAAAGAAACATGTGAAAATATTAAAATTATCAGATTATGATCAATGTTCATGAGTAAAACACGACTAACTTTATGCAATAAAAATATTTTTTTATAAGCAACCATAAAAAAAGTTCCAAAAGCGAAAATAATCAATTTCAACGCTCATGGAAATATTTATACGTTTTAACAAAATCAAAAAACAATAATAAAAAAAAGTTGGTTGGTAATAAGATAAAAACAACTTATCGACCGACGACACTCAGTTTTTATAACTATTTTTAAAAATAGTAAAATTCAATTAACAAAAATCAAAAGAAAATCAGAGAAGGTAGAGAAAAAAACTGATCAACAAAACAAATGTGAGTAATCATCAACAACAGTGGCAAAGTGAAAGACAAAAACAAAATCAAAAAAACCGATGTAAAGAAGAAAAAAAAAATCATTCATTGAAAATGAAACACCAAAAAAAAGATGCGCAGAGAGACACACATATACCACAACAGCAACCACCACCACTGCCATTTCCACGGTTCAATCACAAACCCTTCCTTCCTTTTTTTGGCAGAATTGTTTTACTTTTTTTAGAAACCCTAAAAAGTTTTTGTGCGTGTGTGTGTATGTTTTTTTTCGTGATCGAAAGAAGAAACTGCGCGCACACAAACCATTTTCATTCAATTTCAAAAGCATTCGGTTGCTCGGTCATTCGTCGTCGTCTTACGATCAACATCAAAGTTTAGTTAGTTGTGCAGTGCAGAAAAAAAAAAGTGAATGTGAAAGGATGTTGTTTTTTTGTCATCGGTTCGACGCACTGCTGTTGCTATCTATCTATGTATGTGTATATTTTTTGTTGTATTTTTGTATGGTCAAAGAAATGGCAATGTCAATGAAATAAAATAAATGTGGCGAACAAAAAAAGGGAATGAGCAATCTCCCCTGTTTTGCTTCTTCATCTTCTTGGAAAATCAGCTGACCAAAAAAAAAAAAAAGAAAGAAGAAAAAAAGAATATAGTAAAGCAGCTTTATCGAACAAGCGAAGCAGCACACGTGATGATTGCTTGATTGATTTTATTGCGCGAAAGAAATGTTGTTAAAATTTTTTTGTAATGTAAGATCAACAAAAAAAAGAAATAGAAAAATGAAAGGAAAAGATTATAAAAAAATCTGTCAATGACAAAAAAGGTAATTGAGCAGCTAAAAAAGGGGAAAATCGGTCAAACTAAAAAAGATTTTACATAAAAAAAATTAATATAAAAATGGAAAAAACACAATAACCAATTTATCCACCTTCAAACATTTGTGGTAAAATTCAGTGTAACAAATATTTTGTTTATTCTTGAGAGAAAGTTAACTATTTTGGTGCTAGAAAAAATCTTTTAGAATTAAATCAATCTTTAAGCCAAACATTATTGTGAGAGAAATAATATTGCTTATAGCAAAAAATCTGATTAATTCTTTCTCAAAAAGAAAATTGTTACAAAAAAATAGAATATTTACATTACAGATTTTCTTTCAAATCCGTCAGAAAATGAAAACCTTGGCACAATTTTTTTTTCATCAAGAAAACAACTGCATCGAGTAAAAAAAAAAAGGGCCAAAATATTTTTTGCATGCAAATAACGGTATTCGAAAATGAAAATAAACAAAAATCTTATATTATTTGATTTTTTGAAGGTTGCTGCATCTATGCAAATAAAAAAATGGTAAACCAATAAAAAATCAAAACCCGGAAACAGAATAAATTAAAAATAACAGAGAGAAAAAACATGCGATCTAAAAAACTCACCATCTTTCATTTCTGAATGAAAAAAAAATTAGAAAAACAAGAATGCCGAAAAAATTATAGAATTTATTTTTTTGAAAAGAAAAAAATAATTCTTGGCTTTTTTTTCACAACTCTGAAATAAATGAACTGCAAAAAAAAACCATGCATTCATATTTTAAAGCAAAAAACCAAAAAAAAATTGAAGAAGATTCCTCACAATGGAGGAAAGAAATCAAAAACGATGATGAAGTTCAGTGAAAAGAAAAATTGAAAACACCTGTCGTTAGTTTTAGAAATAAGAAAAAAGAGAGTAAATTGAGTCTCTTTTTTGGTTTCTAATTTTAGTTTTGAATGAAAAAATGAAATAAAAATGGTTTCATGAAAACATTGTCCATTAAAGGAAGCATAGTTGTATAATGATAGTCAATGAAATATATTCAAAATGGAAAATCAAAAAGTATCAAGTATATTGGAGAAAATGAACAGCAATAAAATTATATATCATTTGAAATATGTTCGAGGAATAAATTGTATTACTAAACTTCAGTAATTTAAAAAGTTTCAAAAACCGAGAAAAACCTTTTTTTAATTTGTATTTTCAAGAAAAAAATCAAAACTTAAAAATAAAAACAATGAAGCAAAAAATATCTCTGAGATTTTTTTTAAACAAATTTTAAAAAAGTTTGAGTCAAAAGCAAAAAACATAAACAAGAAATTTTGGGCCAATATTAAAAGCAAAAATATTAGCTTTTTCTAGTTTTTTGAAATAGAGAGTCGTCAAGTCATAACTATTTTGCCAAAAATAATCAAAGAAAGAAAATAAAGAAAAATAGAAGAAAAGGGAAAGAAAAAATGGCGGCGACATCTGGAAAACATAAAAAATAAAATTGAGCTGTTTTTTTTGTTCGAAGAAAAAATCTATAAAAATAAAATATGCAAGTGTTAAAGGTTGTTGGATTTAGAAATAAAAATGAAAAATAATGGACCACCACCGCCGCCATGTGTGCTTTTTGTATGGAATGGAAATAAGCTAAACTTTTTAGAATTGCGGTTTTGAAAATTATAAAGCAAATTTTTTTGAAATCCCAGAAAAATTAATACAATATTATTTTCACTCGGATTCCCTCGATTTTTGATCCGGCGATCTCATTTGCTTTCTTTTTGTTAGCCTTCTTTCCTCCGTTTTTTTTTCTTTCCAAAGAAACCATTCACTTTCGATCAAATGTTTTTTTTCTTCAGTTTTTTGCCGACGCCGATAAAATATAATACTTTCATTTTTTTGCTTACTCATTTCTTTTCCCTTTTGCAAAGAGAAAAAAGCAAGCCACGAGCCAACAACAATAACAACCAAATGAATAATTCCACGAGAACATTCATTTATCGAACGAACAAAAAAAAATGACTGCAAAAAAAAAGAACAGCGTTTGTGGAAGAAAAGAAAATTAAAAGCTTTTTTTGCTTTTACTTTTTCATTGTCGCTGATTTATTGAAGACCAATGACCAAATGGACATTTATTTATTGACTGACTCTGATTTGCAAAAACACAATCCAGCAAAAAAACCTTTTTTGATTATTTTCTTGCGCAAATTGATAGAAGAAGGAAAAATAAAGAAAGGAAATCAGGAAAAAAGAAAATTCGACTTTAACCGTCTTAAATAAAGAATTTGATTGAACATAAAAAAGAAAAACTGCAAAAGAGAAATAAGCTCATGTGGTCATCAAAATTTTATGATTCACACAAGGAATTATTAGAATCAAAAAAAAAAGAGTTCAAAGAAAATCAAGAGTTTTTAGGCTAAAAATCAAGTTTAAAACTATATCAAACAAAATGACCTTCGCCCCTAAGCCGTAGCAAAGAAAAAAAAATATCGGAGTCAATTTGTTATTGTCACCTTTTTTTTTATTTTTAAAACTAAAAAAACGCGAAAGTTGAGGAAGAAAAAGAAAGAAAGAAAAACTTTGAAGTGACCCTCAAAAAATAAAAGGAAGAAAAAAGATAAATGACTCTACTATTTTTTGAAGAAGAAAAAAATGGATAATAAAAAAACGCGGGAAGCGATTTTGAAAAAAAATTGAAATGATAGTTTTCGAGGAGTTAGAAATGACTGTTTTGGAGGCACTCAGCCATCGAGTCAAAAATAATGCCACTCTTCTTTTAAATGGCATCCTTCCTTCCTAATTTTTGTAAGGAAAAACCAAAAAGGAAAAAATAACGGTAAAAATATAAAAACCGAAAATGAGAAATGTTCAATGAAGCATTATAAACAAAAGCTATAACTAGCCAAAGACAACAACAACAACCGGTTAATAGTTTATATTTTGTTTTGTTTCGCCGGCCTTGAAGCATACCGCCTTTTTTTCTCCTGCTTTTTTAGCACCTCTTGTTTTAATGCTTGAAATAATAATAAAAAAGGAAAAACCGAAGCTTTGCTTACTAAAACTTTTTCTTCTTCCTCTTCAAAAAAAAAAAGAGCAACTCATCATTTTTTGTTTGAGAATTTCCATCAATCTTTTTGGAATCTATTTCATATTAGGTTTCCCACCCAGCGGCAGCTCTTTTTTCTTTGTATCACTATTTTTTTTAACAGCAGCTGCCGCTGTCTATCTATCTTCTTCGCGCATTCCCATCCAAAAGTTACAATTTTGAAAAAAAATAAAAATCCAGAAAAGTTTCAACAACACTCTTTTGACCAACAAAAAAGGCAGAAAGTGTTGAATTGAATATTTTTTTGATAATCACAGATTTTTTCCAAACGCTGTGATTCCAGAAAATTAACTAACTAAAAATATACATTTAACGAATTTCAAGTTTATTATTGCATTATTGTTATTTTTTTCCTAAGAAAATTTTGCAATTTTGTATAGTTGTCTCGTCTCATATCTAAAATCCAAGCTTTTTTTTCGAGATTTATTTTAAAAAAATATAGCGTGTATCATTTGATCTAACATAAGAAATTACAATCGATTATTTTTCCATTTTTTTGTGTTCGCTTCATTGAAATAAATTTTTTGTATGTACTAAACAGTTGCAATCTTTTTTCCTTTTTTTACGCTTTTCTTTTTTTGTTAGGTCACCGTGATGAAACAAACAAAATAAATAAAACAGTAGGTGTATGTATGTATGAAATTGCCAGAGATAAGAAAAAAAGAGTTGTGAACACGGATCTAGCATGCATCCACGAAAGAAAAAAATATATTTAAAAAATAAGTCATGAGAAAGAAAACAAAAAAAATTTGACAAAATAAGAAAATGTGACTTTAGAAAATATTGTAAAGTTTTATAAAAAAAGTTTAAAAGCTTTTGAAAAAAATTAGGAAAGATAAAAATAATAAAGAAAAATTCGATAATAAATAATCAAACTAAATTTTTTTTTGCAATCCACGGCGGTATAAAAGTGAAGTTCAAATGGAAATGAAAAATTTGGTCGTTGGTGGTCGAATTGCCAAAAACCAAAGGAAAAGCTATTTTTTTAGTAAAAAATGTCTGTTTTTTTGCATATTTAATTATAATTCTCTACGGATATTCAGTTGAAAAATATTGAAACTCTCACAGAATATGTAATCGAATATTGCGGATAAGATCGTGAAGATAGATTTTCATAAAAAAATCAATGAGCCGAAATCCTAGCGTAAGAGTTTTGAGCATTTTGGTCATTTTTACGTTAGAAAAAGTGATTTTTTTTGGAACTTTTTCAGAAACAATTATGGCTAAATTCATTAAGTTGCTTTAATTTTATTCTGTGACATTGAAAATCTATAATCTTATCTTGCCTACAAATTGGTGCAATCAGTTTTTCCGAAGACAATCTTTTTCCGAAAATCCTTACGTAAGAGTTTTTGGAATGCATGGAAACATAGCTTCTGCTTTGAAAAAAAGCAAGAAATTGTGATATTTTTTATTTATTTTTTAACCAAAATACATATTTAAAATAATAAAAACATTTTTTTCCATTTTTATACACAAAAATTTCATATTTTATTAAAACATGTTCCACCTTTTGTTGACCGCTGGAGAACTTTCAATTATTTTTCTGAACAGATAATCGAGCATATGCATTCTGTAATAAAACAATGGCTAAGAAGAATTGCCACTCATGATGAGAAAAAATTATGTTTGTTGGTAATGAGCTGGAGCTGGGAAAGGAATATCTGCTTCGATGAAAAAGAAAGTTTACCAAATGAAGAAGTCAGAGGCTTAGCTGATTCACAATTTCTTTGAATTCAAAGATAAAGTTTTATCATAATTTCTGTTTTTGAATTTTTTTATAATTCCCATGATTAAAAAGATATAAATTAACATATTACAGCCGAATTTTGTTATTTTTATATAAAATATTTTATGAAACTTTTGTCTTTTGGTTAAAAAATAAATAAAAAAATAAAAAATATCACAATTTCTTGCTTTTTTTCAAAGCAGAAGCTATGTTTCCATGCATTCCAAAAACTCTTACGTAAGGATTTTCGGAAAAAGATTGTCTTCGGAAAAACTGATTGCACCAATTTGTAGGCAAGATAAGATTATAGATTTTCAATGTCACAGAATAAAATTAAAGCAACTTAATGAATTTAGCCATAATTGTTTCTGAAAAAGTTCCAAAAAAAATCACTTTTTCTAACGTAAAAATGACCAAAATGCTCAAAACTCTTACGCTAGGATTTCGGCTCATTGATTTTTTTATGAAAATCTATCTTCACGATCTTATCCGCAATATTCGATTACATATTCTGTGAGAGTTTCAATATTTTTCAACTGAATATCCGTAGAGAATTATAATTAAATATGCAAAAAAACAGACATTTTTTACTAAAAAAATAGCTTTTCCTTTGGTTTTTGGCAATTCGACCACCAACGACCAAATTTTTCATTTCCATTTGAACTTCACTTTTTCATTGAAGCTATACCGCCGTGTAATCCTTGTGTCAAAAATTTCACTAACTTCGGTGATGGAGCTAAAATTCATGAACTATCTCATAAAAATTAAAGTAATTTTATTTTCAATAATTGGGAATTTTGAAAAGTGATTAACACCTTTTGGATTCTCAAATATTTGGTAGTCAACGAAGATGAAGGTGCTTTGATCAAAAAATTAAAACAAACATAAACTCAAAACATATAATTTTTTTATGACAAGCACAAAAAAATAAATTCCTCCCAAAATTCTTAAAATAGAAAATAAATTGATAATAAAAAAAAAAAGAGAAGAAGACAATAAAAATTAAAAGGTGGCAAAAAATCAAAGGTTAAAAGAAAGCATAATTTTTTAAAAGAATATAGCAGCTTCCACCTTCCAACTTCCATAGACAAATAATTTTCCCATAAAAAAAAACCCAAAAATAAATAAATTTCACAAAAAAACAAACAAATAAGTTAAAACTAAAAACATACCTTGAATTTGGAGCTGAATGTGGTGGAGCATCAGCGGAATACATTTTTCGATGAAATATTTCCGTTGCTTTTGGTTTGTTAGAATTGAAAGGCTTTGAATTATTTGTTGGTGAAGATGCTGATACTAGAGGGGATGGCGATGGTGATGGTGATGATGGAAATGGCAAATACTCATCATCGATTGATTCAACATATGAATTATTTCGTCTTAAATTGCTACTGCTGCTCATTTTTTTAATTGACTTTAAAAAATATAAATAATAATAGCAACAACCATTAATATTATTTCATTAAAGCGAAACCGAAAAATGAATGTTATTGGTTAAAAGCAGTTTTTGGAGGAAAAAAACTGTCAAAAAAAATTTGATAGTTGTATTTTTTTTTCTTGACAACTAACTTTGACAGCAGAAGAAAAAAAACAAAGAATTAGCCGATTTGAAACAAAAAAAAAATGAAATTTTTTTTTCTTGATTCTTGACAATGATCAAAACAACAACAGCTAATAGTAACAAACAAATAAATAAATGAAAGCACCTCAAAATAACGGCGGCAGCTTTTCCTATAATAAAAAGTCAGAAAGTTGCTTCTGGTTTGATTCTTTAAAAAAATTTTGTTCGATCAAAAAAATTTAATTTTCCCTTTCTTTTTCACTTTCGTCTTCGTTGTCGATGAAAGAAATGAATCAACAAAACAAAAAATGGGCAAAGAAAAAAGCCAAAAGCTCAGCAGTTTTTCCTTTTTTTTTCTTATCGCCTCGCCGAAACAATAATGCTTCTTTACAGCAGCGCCAAAAATGAATAAAAAAATCTGTTCGGCCGATTGCAGATGCTTTTTTTCTTTCTTTATTGATCCGGCTTCTGAAAAACAAAATTTTCTTTCATTATCTATCATCTTTTTATTAACCCGCAAAATATATGGGCCACCAAAAATAAAAATACAAGAAACAATTATGTTGAAAAATCTCAAAACAAAAACACGAAATTTCTTTTCTTTTTAAATGACGCATCAATGTATTTTTTTCTCTCTCTTCGCTTCGATCCTCGTCAAAAAAAAAATAAAGAGAGGAAGAAAAAAAAATTAAACGCGCAAGGTTTTTCTATTTGACTCATTTTTTGATATTTTTTTTTCCATTAAAAGAATCATCATTTGGTTGAATCGTTTCTTTTGCATGGTTGTGGTTTCGAGAAAAATGAAGAAAGAAAAAAATTGTTTGAGGAACAACAAATTTGTTGGGAGTCAAGGGCTTGTTTCTTTTCTTATCAATAAAAAAAGAAGCAAGAAAAGGTTAGGTCCTTTTTCAATGAAAAAGAAAATTTGACAATTCTTGATTGACAGAAGAAGAGTTTTGGGAAAGTTAATTTGGTGGAAATACATAGTTTAGAATATAAAAAAATTCTAAGTTTGGTTATTCCCGGGTGGTAGAGTGGAAAGTTGAAGATAATTGAAATATTCCACGTGAAAAAGTTAGTTTGAAAAGAATCTTAAATTTTGTAAACAAAAAAGACAAATTTGAATCCCAATCTTTTCTTTTTTTGATTGCAGAAAAACCAATTCAATCAAAAAATACATATTTCCACGTTTGAGTTGCACCTTTAAAATAATAACCTATCACGCATACTTGTTTTTTTTAATGGATGGTAACTCGCCCATAAATAACTTCAAAAACAAAAAAATAATAATCCATAAAATAAAGGTTATCAAAATATTTGAAATGGTATGCAAAGAATTTTTTTTAAAAGAGCATAACAAAATTTTTGATTTTATAAAAAAAGAAACAAGAAAAAAATGGAAGTGTGATTAACTTTGTGTGTTTCAGGATGAAAGCAACAAAAACATTTTTGTGAATAATACACAAATTTTTTTGTTGCTTGATGTTATGAATTTTAGATATTTGTTTCCAAACTAAAAAATTTCCTTAATGCAGAAGACAAAAAAATGATTTTGGGATTTTTCGATTTCGAAAGAGAAATAGCGGCTAATAAATCTGAATCATACATACATTTAAAACAATTGGCCCCGAAAAAAACAAAATACATAGGACGAAAACATTGACGACAAAAAAAAATTGGTGCTTTCAATAAAATCAAAAAATAAATAAAAAGTGAAATAAACATGATTAAAACATGGAAGAAAAAACAAACATTTTAACAAAATTAATCCCTTCCAAAAATGATCATTAGCTAGCGAAAGCAATCAAAAAATCATTAAACTTTACTTCTTGCTGCACTGCACGTAGACTTTTACATAAATATTTATTTATTTGTAAGAAAGTTCGAAGGTGTCACTCCTATAGCAAGCAACACATTGGCATTAGTAAAATACAAATATGTATCTCGTGAAGATACTAAAAAAAATAATGATGCCTAATTTCAAACTTTAAAAATAAATAAATAAATAAATATTAAGAAATGATTATGATGTTGATTGAGGTTATTGATTGCTTCAAAATGATTAAATACATAGGAAAAAGAAAATAAACGAAAAATATGAGAGAGAAACGAAGACGAAGAAGAAAAAAATTAACTGATAAAAAGTTTTGCGAGTCACAAGAAAAAGGAAAATCAACATGAACAAAAACTAACTTTTGTTTTAGCATAAATGTTTTTAAATAGACGACTCTTCGTCGCCTTATTTATGGTAAAATTAATAGAAGCTAATATTGTTTAAATATGTGCGATGAGCGAAAAGAAAACCATCATCATTTATAACAAGGAAATAAACCAGTAAAACAAATGTACATAATTTAAACAATAATTTTGTTATAGCATTTTTCATAAAATTTATGCTTATCATGGATCAATAACAACAACAACAACGTGATTCGCCATTAATATTTGCTGTGCTTGATATAAAAAAAATCGATGTGGGTACATACATCCTCCTTATATTTATCATTAATTAAACTCAATGGATACTCTAAGCTTGTTAAAAAAAATTAATGCAGCCATAAAACTTTAGACCTCCAGTAATCATGATGGTATTATGATAGTGTTGTTACAGTTAATGGAAGCATTTCAATTCTCTCAAAAAAATGATTTTGAACCTTTCATAGCTTTTCAACAACGTGCTGCTTATCTTGCTGATGTCGTTAATCATTTTTTGAGTTTATGTATTCAATTAGTTCGAGAATGTTGGATTGGTTAATAAAGCATTTTTCTGGCATTTTTTGTGTTTAGTTTACTGCTTTCTTCTTTTTTTACTTTCTGGTTTGTTTGTTTTCAAAGGAAAATATTAAAATTTTTGGGGATACATTTGCAACATACTTATCTTGCTTTAATTTCACTTTTATAATCAAACATCAAGAGAACAACACGATTTATAAAACAATGAACAAATGATAAATTAATAAATACGTATTACAAAACAAGACATAGGAAAAACAATTATTTGAAAATTTCGCTAAGATCAGATCGCAATGACTCAACAATCAGTTTATTTTGAGATGGATCAGCTTGACGAAGTTTTTTGGCAAGATCATGGAAATTCTTTTCGTTGGTTACTTGAAATATAAGCTTAAATTTGCAATCAGGATGTATCTAAAAATGGATAAAAGTAAGAAAATAACGTTTAGAAAACTATTCACCCACTTTCATGAATTTCAGGAAAGAATCAACACCAAATTTTTCTTGAGAAACACCATATAAATTGAAATTTTGAATATTTTTGAAAGGTTGGAGTTTCAAAAGAATAGAAAAAGTTGTTTTACCAAGAATAATTGATTCTGTTGTACCAAAGACACTGAAAACATTAAATGTAAATACAATAAGAAGAAAGACACAAAAAAGTTACCATTCAAATTTTTGAATATTAGGCGATTTTGATAAAATTTCTTCAAGGAAAGCTATATTACCATTTGATTTTTCAACTCGAACACGAACAAGTTTGACACTTTTGATTGTTTCAGGATGAGCAAGTTCAACATATTTCTGCCAAGTTAACCTTTTATCCTTTAAAAACAACTCTGGCATGATTTCTTCTTTGCAAACTTTTCGAGCAGCTACTTTTTCTTTTTCGGAAGCTTTACTTTTGAGAGCATTTCGAGCAGCTGCTATTTTTTGCATTTGGTATTCAACTATAGTTAAAGCAGTAGGACCATTTTCTATTTCAGATGTTTCACTTTTGCTATCATCGCGAGCTCGCACTTGTTTCTTTTGAGGTTCTACGATATTTGCATCAGATGCCATTTTATCCTTTTTAGTAGTTTTACGGTTGCGAACACGAGCTTTTTGTTTTTCTTTAGGTTCAATGGTTTTAGCTTTAAAAGCAACCTTTTCTTTTACAGGAGCAGAATGTTCAGCTTTGCGTTTTCCTTGCGAATCAGTAGTTATTGCTTGGACGACTTCAAGCTGTTTCTTCATTTTCTCAATCTAAAATATTTCGATTAATCATATAATAAGGATATATTAAATGGAGAGGTATAACATAGTGCAACATATCAGCTGATTACTTACCAATTGATCACGTTCCTTGTTGCTTGCTTTCAATTCGTCGATGATTTTATAAAGACCAGCACATTTTTCTTTCTCACTTTCCAATGCATGTTGAGTAGCTGCTTCTTTCTTTTCTAAATCAGCAATCTAAAAAACTCATAAATGTAAAAAATAGACAGAATTGCAACTATCTAAAGCCTAAACCAAACAGAACACTAACCTTTTTGAGATCTCTTTGTTTTTCAGCTTCCATTCCAATAATTCTTTCATTGAGACGAGATACTTCGGTTTGAGTTGGTAGCTGTGTAATATGAACGCGTTGACTTTCATATAAAAGTAAGAGATCATGATGTGCTTTTACACGTTGGGCATGCTTAATTTCGAGATCATTATATTTGCGTACAAGATCAGAATGGTTTATTTCCGAAACTACTTTCTAAAACAAACAAGAAAGTTAGCCATAGCAATATAAAGAAAGAAACTAACCTCTTGAAGCATTCGATTGTATTCATCTCTCCATGCTGTGTTCACGGTATTTACAATAGATTGAATAACAGGTTCTGAAGTTCTGGTAACATTAATATTATCACTCAGACGCAATCGCTTTACAGGAGGCACCTGATTATCCATAATAGACGAAAGTATGCCTAAAAAAGGAAGCAAAATTAGGTAATAAAAAATGTGGAAGGAAGATCAAAGAGAAAAAAAGCGAAACTCGAAAGTAACAAAAAATGAAAAAGAAAAAGTGAAGAAGCATTGTTTTTATGGAAGACACCTGCAGGCTGCAGAGTAAGTGTTCCCCGGTTATATCTTTACAAATTTTGACGACAACGATGAAATACGACTAAATTTCTTAGGAGCTATGAAAGCTGAATTTAAAAAAAACAGAAATCAAAATTAGATTGATCAGTTTTTAAAGTATTAAATAATAGGGGATTAGTAGTCATTGAAAGTTTAGGTAAAAATAATATTTATTCAATATTTTTAAACAAACCAATCCCGATAATTCCAAAAGTTCTTTACTTTTTTTGCGACTTTCATATTTCCAATTTTTTCACATAATTTTTATATTTTTTTACTTTTATGTGCCTTCTTCCACTTTTTTCTTTTATAAATAATATTCGTTATTACCAATACAAATTAAAGATTAGCCAAGACATAATAATGGGCAGATTTATTTAGCAATCATTATTATGAAAATAAAATAATAAAATAAAATAGATATTTTTTGTTTCCACATTTTCTTCCATCATCTCAATTTTATATTTAGAAATCCTTTAAGAGATTACATTTCTAGAGATACTAATTTTACGAAAATCATTTGTTCCTTTTCGAATCTTCAAATACTTTATTTTTTTTAAATGCAAGAAAGTGTAACTTAAAAAAAATACAAACAAAATTAAAGCTATAAAAAAAAAAGTTTATGAAAATATTTGAATAATTATTTCTTCAAAAATCAAAGTTAAAAAACACTAGGCAAGAAGCGGCGCTCCGCGCCGCCATATCTATTATATTACTTATTTTTTTTTCAATTTTATTGCTAACATATTACATACAATAAAAAAAAGAAATTTACAACACAAAATTGATATAAATTTTGGAGTTTCTTGTTGAAAGTTGAAGGAAGTTTTGGAGTTCGTAGAGTTGAGGATTTGATTTAGAGTTGAGAAGGATCTTATCACTATTTAATGATGATTCAAGATGAAGCAATTCTATTCGAGAAATAGCGAAAAACATAGACTAAAAACAAAATTTTATTTTAATATTAATAATAATAATAAACTAACAGTTTCACCAGAATTGCTACAGCGTAGATAGTAAATAAGTCAGCATAATAAATATTGAATTGAAATATTTGTTGATGAATTGAGATCATAATATAATTTTGATGAAGCACATTATGTATTTGAAATAAGCGAGCAACAGTGAAAAGAATGTCCTAAAAACAAAGGAAATAACAAAATAGAATATGAAAAAAAACTTACTGTTGATCTGAATGGCTGCTTTGTATAAAGTTGAATGAAGGAATATTTTGTTTGAATAAAGATGCTGCTTAGTGTTTATTTGCTCAAATCTGAAATAAAAAAAGAGAATAAATAAAATAAAAATAAAACACTTACCTCCTGCTCCAACTCTCATCCAACTCCAAAATGCTGCATACCCCGCAGTAGGGGACCACCATAAAGGTGGTTTAAAATAGATCCTCCGAAGAGTTAGTCAATTAAGAAATCGGTTAAGTATAAATAGTTTGCCACGTATTTTATAAACTAAAAATTTGCCACCAGATCGTTTTTACGCCTCTTTAACTCCTAATTAATTATTTCCTTGTAAACATAATTTTTAACTTTATTATTCAATCGCTGTTGCCCAAAATATATTTTTAATGCAGACCATCGTTTTACACGTGAACATGCAACGTACATTTGCCCATGGTTAAAAACATCCTTTCGCAAATCAATTCCAACCATTTCAAATGTTTGACCTTGGCTTTTGTTAATAGTCATGGCAAACGCAATCTTTACTGGGAATTGCCTTCTTGCTAATGTAAATGGATAATTTTCTTCGTTATAAAGAAGAATTCGATGGATCATAACAATATCGTTCTTTTTATCACCAGTTAAAATTTTACATTGTAATGTGTTGTTCATTAATCCAATAACCAAAAGCCTTGTTCCATTACATAATCCTTCAGCTTGACTGAGGTTTCTAATGAGCATAATAACTGTATTTTTCCGCAAACGTAGTTCATGAGGTGGTAATGATGGAGGATTTAAGCTGTTTAAATATTCTTGGGTTAAAAGTTCTTGTAAAGCTTCACCTTCGATTGCCGAATCGATGCTACTATAAATTTTTTCGCCTTCTGCAGGTAACATTGCAACTACTTCATTGTTTAATTCATCAACATCTGCATTTCTTGACGAAAGAATAGCTGAATTTGAAACATCGTTAAAACGATTCTGTCTTATTAAAGTTCCATAAACTTCTTCGACTAAATCGTTTTCAGTAATAAATTCTGTAGGAATTTCAAAATTGTCATTTTCATCATTAACTTTCCCTTCGCCGATTTTTAACAAATATTCCGCAAATTCAGTTTCTTCTGCATCAGCACGCATATTTTGGTGTAATTTAAATTGTTCAAAACTTTTCCAGAGATTACTAAATTTTATTGATAGGTTAACACATTCTGAGCGAGTGCCATTTTTTCGGACAGGTAATAATTGACGAAAGTCACCACCAAGTATAACAATTTTACCACCAAATGGTTCGTCAATTTTGGTAAAATCTCGCAATGTTCGATCCATGATTTCTAAAGCATATCGAGGTGCCATTGGGGTTTCATCACAAATGAAAACATCTGTATTTTTCAAATTTTCGGCTAGTTTTGTTTTTGGGGTTAAAATTGTATTTGAGTCTGAATAAAGAGGAGCCGGCAATCCTATTGTTTTATGTACAGTTTTCCCACCTGGTAATAAAATTGCTGCAATGCCGGTAAAAGCCATAGTTTGAACTTTTTTACCTTTGACCCTTAACAAATGCCACAATGTTTTATAAACATAAGTTTTTCCAGATCCTCCTGGGCCATCAAGATAATAAAGTTTTTGGGAAATTTCATTGACGTTTTCGCTTGCATTTAAAACTTTATTAACGATTTCTTTTTGTTTGTCGTTCATTGTAGCAAACATTTGTTCACCGATAGCTTGATCACACGAAGAGTCATAGCGGTCATATTCTTCATCAAAAGTAAGATTTTGGTTCATTGTTGGGAAATTGGCTATTGATTTATCTTCATTTTCTAATAATCTGGCAATCTCTCGATAAGCTTTTTGGATAGCAATTTCCATTGGCATTGATATTGCAAAATCTTCAGCCATGTCTTCTTTAAACTCTTCCCAAAGATCTTGTGGTGCTAATGGTGAGCAATGAATTAAAAGGCGTATAAATAATGATCGCATTTGGTATGGCATTAGTGAAACACTGGCTTCTGAAAGAACTCGATACCATTCTTTGTCGTCTTCTACTAAACCTAATTCAAGACATGCTTCAGTGAATGTTTGGCAAATTTTTTCATCAACAGTCTTTAATTCATCAAAACTTGTGGCTCCTTTAACATGATTTAAAAGGATTCGAAAGTGGAATAGTTCTTGATTTGTGGGAGAAACGGTGTACATTCTTCCGAGATTTTTAAAAGCACCTTTGCGTGTATTCCATTGAAATTTATATACATCGCTTTTGTAATGTTAAATAATTTTTTTTACATTATAAGGCAAATTTTTTATACACTTTTCTTTTTACCTATATAAAGCTATATAAAAAGCCTTCTTTGGTATATTTGGATCTTTTGGGTATTTGGATGATTTTGGGTATTTGGGTCCTATGGCATCTATGGATAACTCAAAATAAACAACCGCTCATCGCTGCTTCTTTTTTATGCAATGGAAAGCATCATTCCTTTTCATTTGCGCATTATTCATTTTTTTATGCTAATTTTTTCATTTTTTTTATAAACTTTCCCATGCATCGTTTCCAGTTACAAACGAAATAACATACACACAATCAAAATTACTAGGAAGGAAGATTAAATGCTCGTGATACATCTTTTTTATCCACCAATTGGAGGACGACTGGTGCTAGGAGTATTTGATGAATCCCGATCATCATTTGTAAAAGCAGTTATGGAAGTAAGAAACTAAAATATTTTTTTTATTGATTAGATTAGTTTGTTAATTTCGAACGATTGACTTACCGGTTTACAACCATGAGGAATTTTGCTCATTAAAACATAATCATCATCATTATTATTATGGCTGGTAATTAACTTGGCTGTTACGTGCCTTGCACATTTTGGGCATTTATACATATCAATTTTTTGAGAAAAATAGTATAAATGATATAATGTTTTATCGTTATCTAAATATACATAAAGTGTTTCTTCTTGCCCCTCCTTTCTTCGTAATTCATATTTCAATTCGAATAAAGGCCTTTTGACAATTTTTCCTTGTCCATTACCATCATTTGAACGCCGTCGTTGTTGAGGTGTTCCACCACCAATGCTTCGAGATCGAGGAGTTGGATGATGAGGATGGGGTGAATGATCATAAAACATTGGGGTTCCAGGATTGTTTCTTTTGGGGCTTGGTTCAACATTTTCACGTTGAACTTCGGCTAAACTTCTTTTGTCAGCTTTAGATTTTCTGAAAATTTGACTAATTTTAAAAAAGGTGAATTTAGAAAGATATATATTTCAAAAATTAAGGTTTCAAAATATATTCATACCTTTGAACACCACCACCGTCATTTTGATTGGGATTAATATTTTCTCGGTCCTAAAATATTGTTTATTTTTGATGACTCAAAAAATTAATAGAGCTTACATCATCGTTTTGTAAATTCTCCTGATTACCATCCGCGATAGAAACATTTGCGCCATTTTTAATTTTAAAAATATTATCCATTTGGGTATCAATAAAAGTATTTTGGTAATCTTCCCGTTCTTCTGATGACAAAGAATTCAAAATTCCATCAGCAAAATTTTTAACTTTGAGGGTTTTAAGCTGTAATTCTTTAATAAATTGAATTATGGGGTGCAGGAAATTGGTTCGAAGTCTTTCACCTTCCAAAATATTTGAAGCTGGATCTTCTTGGAGTTGTTGCTAAAAAAAGTTTTTGATAATAATTTTTTCTGAAATGAATCAAACCTTTTTACTTTGGATCGTTTGAAAAACTTCTTTGCATTCAAGCTTTGTTGGAAATAGCAAAATAAAGCTTGACTGATTAGTTTGCGAAGCATAAAAACAAAGAAGTTTCTGAAAAATTAAGTTTTATAAAATATCAAGAAAATATATATATAAGAAATTAAACACAAAATACCTTTCGACGAACTATTTTTTCATTAAAGCAAACACACATTGTATTTTTATCTAAAAACAATTCTCGAATTACGTGTTTGCTTTAAAAAAATTTTAGATGCCTTACTTTCATCATTGGGTTGAATGGTTAACCGCTTTGCTGCTGTATTAACCATAATTGTGCATCCTACGGAAAATTTAATTTTTTGATTTTCATCAAAAATTAATAATTGAAGGGTTTCATTTAAACTCTAAAAAAAGGAACATTAAAATTATTTTTTTAGTCAAGTTTGTTATTGACAAATAATTTTTCAGAGAAAAAAAACACTTCATTTTTTTCTCAAAAATTGCAAGTAAATAAGTGATAATAAAGAAACTTACATCAAGCTCTTTTTGACTATCTTGAAGATACTCTGTTAAACTTTCCATAATATTTTTTTTGTTGGAGGAAACAGATGCAGAAGTTGAATCTGACATTCTCACAAAAAATAATAATAGTAAATCAATAAAAAAAAAAGATTTTTTTCAGAGAGAAAAAAGACAAATGCAACTTTTTTGAAAACAATATTTGTTTTGAGGTCAATCAATCTACCTCTTTTTTTGTTTTTTTGGATGTGATCATTTGGATTGGCACATTTTAAAAGTTGTCTTTCACCTTTATTTTTCACTAATAAAAATAAAGAGTCCTGTGTCTAAACACTTATAAATGACTCAAGGAAATTTCGGCACTCTTTTTTTGTTTCTTTTTTAATTGGTTGAAAGAAGAAGGAGGATCCGAAGTTTTTCATGAGATAAATCATTTTTTAATATTTTATTTTTCCACAAAAAAAAACACGAATACATAACAAAAATTTAAAAATATATAACAAAGAAATTTTTTTGAGAAAACACAATCATTTTACAAAATTCAAGTAAAACCAAAATTGATTCCCCGCCGCCGCTCAAATACATTTACTTTATCCACCAATTGGACGACGACTGGCACTAGGATTATTAGGTGAATCATGATCATCAGTTGTGAAATGAATTACGGAATTAAGCCCCTAAAATATTTTTATGTATTTATAAAATTGATTCTTAACATTGTGAAGTGACTTACTTTTAAGGGCTTACATATATGAGGAATCCGATTCAACAAAAGGAAATCATCTTCGCCGTTTTGTCCTTTTATAAGCCTAGCAGTGACAGTTTTTTCAGGACAGCAACGAGGACAAACAAATCGTTCTCCACGAAAATAATATAAATAAAATATGGTTCGTTCTTCATTCAAATAAATTTGAAGAGTTTGACGATTTTCACCTCGACGAATTGCATGCGTAATATTAAAGTTTGGTCGCTTCACAATTTTTTCTTCTCCTCCATCATTTGAACGCCGTCGTTTTCGAGGAGTTCCAGCACCATTGATACTACGAGAACGACGAGTTGGATGAGGATGAGGATGGGGTGAATGATGATCATAAAATATTGGGGTTCCAGGAAATTGGGCGGCGGCGGCGGCAACATTATTGCTGCTTCTTTCTGGACTTGGTCCACCGTTGTCATTTTGCATTTCTACCAAAGCTGCTCGTTTTTCGCCATTCGAGTTTCTGGAAAACCGTTAAATAGATTTATTAGAAAATTAAAACTTTCAAAAATATATATGTAATTACTTTTCAACACGGCTGCTGCCATTTTCATTGGAATTATTAATATTTTCTGGAGCCTAAAATTTTTTTGATTTTTTTTGCTTTTATAAATTAAAAATTCGTACTTGATTTTCATTATTTTCATCATCGACGACGATAGAAACATCATCATCGCCATCGGTAAAAATACTATCCAATTTTGTTTTTTTAAAAATTTTTTGATAACTTTTTTGTTTTTCTTGGGCCATAGATTTCAAGAAAGCTTCAGTCCAATCTCGCAATTCTACCTTTTTCATTTCTGTTTTTTGAATTTCTTCAATCATAGGATTGAGGAAATTTAGTTCAAAAGAAGTTTCATCTTCCAAAATATTATTAGAAGCTGGATCTTCTTGCTAGAAAAAAAGCCTTTGATAATTTTTTTCTGAAATGAATCAAACCCTTTCAATCACTTTAAATACTTCTTTACACTCCTTCTTTGTTGGGAATGCCAAAATATGATGATATTTATTGGTTTGGGAAGCATAAACAATAAGAAATTTCTAAAAAATTAAAAATTATCAATTAATATTTAGAATATATAAAAAGTAAAAAACCTTTTCTCGACGAATTTTTTCGTTAAAGCTAACGCTCATGGTTTCAAAATCTAAAATATGTAAAAAAAAATTTATTAACATTTTTCCTATTTTTTAAAACCCTTACATTCCACATTTGGTTGAATATTTAATCGCTTAGCTGATTTGTTTAACATAAAAGTGCATCCACCAAAAAAGCTTACTTTTTGATTTTCATCAAAAATTAATAATTTGTGGTTTTCTTTTTGATTCTGAAAATAAAAGAAAGTATTAAAGTTAGTGTAATGTAATTTAGTTAAGCTGCTGCTACACACCTAGAAAAATGTGATAAGTAACAACTTACATCATTAGTTTCTTGATTGGCTTTAAGGGCTTCTTTTAAAACTTCCATAATTTTTTTTTGATTTAAAGTTTGGAATTCAGAAGATGAATTCGCCGTTTTGGTAAAAAAAGTTATAATATTATTATTTTTTTAATAAGCTTTTTTCAGGGGGAAAAAAATGAGTATTGACTAATGCAAAAAAGCAATGAAATGGGAGAAAATATTATTGAAGAGGAGAGAAAGTATCTTCTTCCTAAACTTCTTTGATTGAAAACAAAAAATATTTTAAAGGCTTTTTCTCACACTTTTTGTTTTTCGAATGTGATTTTATTGCAACTACAAATATTATGGCACTCTCTCTTGTTGCATAAATTCTTCCCGTTAGTTAACCATGGCATAATAAATTTTTGTTTTGTTTTGATAAAAAATAAAAGTCACAATTTTTAAACAAATGTTTTATTTATTCATTTTTTGATTTGATTTTATCAAAAACACAGTTCAATCAAAAAGATTTTGTTCCATATTTTTTTGTTTCAATAAAAAATTAATTTATTTTTTTTGATATTATTGAATAACAAACAAGAGGAGTTTTAGAAAAAAACTTCATAATCAGTGAAAAAAAGATATAGCAAAACGTGTTTTTTTTAGATAAGAGATGCATGCTTAATAAATATAAAATAAGCTTAACATGCATATACCATTAATTTAGTTATAATTCATTTGAAATTACAGTAAGTCGAGAGATAACGTTAAAGTTGAGTTGTTTTTATTTAATTTTTTTGGTGAAATGTGACTCAGACGAATGGTCTTTTTTTGTTGTAAAAAGTTTAGAAAAAAAAACAAAGCTTGAAAAAGTTTATGGATTCGTGTTTGATTCAAAATTGATTTCATTCTTGATTTGTTTAACTTTTGTTTAAAACTGCTAGCATCAGCATTATTTTACTTGTAATAAAGTGTTGTTAAACCCTCAATCAATAAACGTTCCCTGGCTGTTGGCGAAGGAGCAAAGACTTGGATTTTTTAAAAGGAAATCTTTATTTTTATATTCTCTCTTCTTTTTTTTAAACTAAAAACAAAAGTTTTTTTCTTATTCATTACTTATTTATTTCATTCAATTAAAAAGATGGATCCAATAAATGATGGACCAATATTTCCAATGCATTTGGATGAAAATGAATATATTATTAATGGTATTATTGAAAAAGAATGCGCAAATGCTGTAAAAGTTACATTAGATAGACAACTTCAAAATTTGATTCAACAACATTTAGTAAGATTTTTTTCTCTATCGAACTTTAGCAAATTTTTCAACGACGACTCTCTGTCGCTTATTATATTATTGTGTTAATGAGAAATAATGAATCTTGACCACTTTTTTCCTTTTTCAGACTGATCCAGCAATATTAACAATGAGAAAAATGTTTTCGAATATTTGTGAAACGGTAGATTGTCGAGATGTTTTAATTGCTGAAGCATGTTCACTTTTGAGAGCTTCAACCCCAACGGAAATAATGGATTTAGTTGGAAAAGTTTCGCAAAATTTGAGGCAAGATAAAAGTCGAGTTATTATTTATGATGATGCTGTAACCGATATTATTATTGGTTTACATGAAAATGATCTCCTTTCTGGGCAGTAAGGCACTTTTTCTAATCCTTGGTTCTTCGAAAATCAGTTTTAAAAAAAACACTTAATTTTTAGTTATGCCACAATGCTTTTAATTAAATGCAATGATTTGAGAGTAATGGTTTCGGATAAAAAAGAAAAATTTATTAAAACTCAATTAGCTGAAACAAATTATAAAAGTATGAAAGAAATATTAAAATGCATTTTTGTTGAAATGAATAAAATTGAACATGGTCGATTGAATGAACAAATATTCAATAATTTAAGGCCTTTTGAAGAGGTAAACAAGTTTTTACTTTGCGTTTTTATACTTTAAAAAATTGTGTAAAATAAGTGTTTTCAGATTTTATTGGGATTATTGGATCGAAATAATGCAAGATGTCCACCAATTTTACTTATAGTTGAGATTTCAAGATTAGCCATGACTGCTCCACCATATATGTATAAAGTAAGCTTTTTTTAGCCTTTATTATCTAAAAAACTTATCCCCTTTTTTCTCCCCATTTTTTAGCGATTCTGTGATGCCGTGGAAAATATAGTAAATTCATTTCGACCTTTAGCAATTATTTGTGAAATAATTGGTCAATCATTTTTATTTCCAATCTTTTCTCATCCTTGTATAGCTTTAACTCATCAATGGTTATTGGAACCAAGCAATAAATTTCCTAGCAAATCCTTTCTACCTCGATCCACGATTGTTCAATCTCCTCAAACTTTTTTAAAATATATATTTTTAAAACAACCTAGGCTAGTTGTTTTTGATGAAAAACAATTATTTGTAAGTTATTTTAAACTTTAACCAATTAAAATAAAATTTTCGAAATGAGAGTCCATGGAATAAACATGGGCTATTTTATCCTTCTTCTTCTTTTTTCAGCCCTTTCATATGCTCTTTGATAACACCCTTCATGAAGTCACTGATAGTCTCTTATTATTAATTTTGGAAGCCATGGCAGCAATGGAAGAAGCAGAAAAATCATTTGAAGATCATCCATTAAATCAATATAATTGGCAACATATTAGTGATATCTGTGCTTATAGTCTTGGAAGTGGTAGAGCAAACTTTGTTCAACTTCTTGAACGTCTTGTTGCACATTTAAGTTTACTCAAATATCGTAAAGCTCGTGGAGAACTTATGAGAGTCGTATTGCAATATTTAAGTGTTGAAGTTTATGCTGCAACCAAACATGAGCAACAAAAAAATATTAATTTTAAATTTTATCCTAAATGTTAGTTTTAAAAAACTCAACAAAAACATTTTGCACCACAAAAAATGATAATCGCTCCAAATTAATTTTTAGTGGTCGAACTTTACAATCTTTTATATCCCGAGGATACGGTGGAAATAAAATCATCCGATGAACCAATGAAATTAGTTCGTTGCTTTGCTCCCACTGCAATTTGGTTGAATTTATTATCCGTTAAAAACACCGATGTTATTATTGAACCTCCTCCACAACTTGCAAGATATGTAAATTTCATTGAAGAACTTGTAAATTCTAATTCCAATGCTGAAGAAGAAGGATTTATTACGGTTATAGCTAATTCATGTAAGTGGTGCATTTTTCAACAGCAGAAGCAAATTTTGATAATACACCTTTAAAACAAAGCAAAAAATGACTTTCAAAAAAAATCACCCTTCTCATTTTTTTTAGATAGCGGCCGAGCTGAAACATTTCAAAAGCATTTTTGTGATGTAGTTTATCGACAAATTCAAAAACCTCTCAATACTTTACCATATTGGAAATTACCATATAATAAAATGGCCCTCAATGGTGGAAAGGCTTTAGATATAACTCTTTTAAGTTCATTAAGTTATTGCGCGGCTACGGAACTTTGTAAATATTTACAAACAGAATGGACTCGTCGAATGGAAAGGCGAGAATTGCCTCCACCTGGATTAATTGAAACCATCGCTCGAATGACTTTCATAGGAGATTTTAAAAGAACTCTCAAAAGTATGGTTAATGTATTTTCTGATTTATCCAAACATCCTTCACCCGCATATAATTTACAAGATTATTTAATTCTATTTTCTGAATTCTTTAGTTCTCGACTTAAAGTTATTATAGATATATCTAATTATCCTCGAATGCTTTGTAAAACATATGATATTATGACAAAATATTATTTACATTCTGGAATTCATTTACAATATTATTCGGCATTTGAATTACAATTTTTAAAATTTTTTTGTTATGCACCCGCATATGTTTTTTGGCAATATATTCAAGTCACGAATTTATATTTGGAACAACAGCGAGGATTAAAGTTTTTATTATTTTCACCCAAAACTGAAATAGAATTAACTAAAATGTGTGCCCCACCCGAATTGTATAGCATCATATTACTGCAATATTTTCGTAATCATAAACTTTCGGTGCCCACTGTGAATGCAACCTGGCCAGTGGATAATGAATATTCCAGGCAACATCATGATAGCAAAATAATGGAAAATCATTCCATTTCAGCAGCAACAAAAAAATGGATTCCAGAAAAATTTAAAGCTATGAAAACTGCAGAATTTCCAACCTTTTCTAATTTACCTAATCTTATTTCAATGATAGAACAACAAGATATGCATTTTTTTAAAACTCAAGATGAAAGATATTTTATGGAACTCAATGATAAAACTCATCGCTTGCTTTTAATGTTGTTTCTCATTATTCGAAATAATGCCCAACAACAAACTCAAGGGTTTCCAGGATTTGCGTATCGTCTTTTAAGAATTCATAATTCTCAATACATTATTTTATCCACCAATATTTTAATTGATTATATTATTTTTTCTTTTAAAGAAGTGGACAAAGAAATTAAAGATTCTGAAACATCGATGTCAGAAAAAATGCGATTGGTTCATTGCGTAAATAATTTTATTTTTTATTTTCGCTTTATCACCCTTGATCGCTTTCTTCTTCAACTTGTGGCTCATCCAAACGATGATGAATCCATTAAAATTGCCCTTGAATTTGCTCAACTTCTCCTTTGTGAAAATAATCAAGAAGTGGATGGCCGATTTAATTTCCTTCTCGAACATATTCCTTCATATTATGAAATGTCATTTTGTAATTCACAAAACTTTTTTATGGCTATCAAAGAATATTATGATCATTATCCTGAACCTTCGTATCTTGAACAATGTACAGAAAATTTTACCCATGAAGAGCATATTCCCATTTATTATAGCAATCTCATGGATAAATTATTACCTATTGTCGATCACATTTTCCATCGAGCTATCGAGCAAGAATTGGATGATCATATTTTTTTGCCTTTAATTAATCGATTAGCTGTAGTTTATAAATATCATCGTAAGTTTTAAAAAAGTTAAAAAAAATTGTAAAAAAAGTTCGAGACATGAAGCAAAAACAAAAAATTTGCATAAAACTAAAACTATAAAATTTCAAAAAAAGCCGTTCCATATTTCTGTTTTCAATAAATATTTAAATTTCAGCTTTACCAGTTGGCACTATTTATCGAATGCTTTATCCATTCCCATCTGAACTAATTCAAAAAGATAGTGTTCGAGAATTTGTTCGCCAAGTAGCCCTTCTCGATTCAAAACACCCATATTACATGCTGTCTGAGACTTTCATAGAAAATTATCATACTGCTTCTGCAATCGATGTATGCAAAACTTTAATTAATCGCCTTTCTCGTGCTTCCAATTATAAACATCAACCACCAGAATTTTGTTCAAGAGATTGGAGATTTGCTGAAATGTCACCTGGAGCTGCAGTGTTAACTGGGGCAAATATAGAATTAATGATAAGTAAATATTCTGTAGAAGAAATTGTGGATGCTTTATTGGAATGCGCATTTGAAAGGCCTTTGGATAAACCTTTTGAAGTTCTCAATTCCATTGCCCTCATTCTCACAACGTTGCCATCACAATTTCAACAATATTATGCTAATCAACAATTAAATATTCTTGATTTACCTGAATTGGGTGAAGAAGATAATCCAAAGAAAATGTTGGAATCATTTTCAAAGGACGCTTACACAGCTTCAGAAAATCGTCCATTAGCTGCTTTAGCATTGCTTCATGCATTTTTACAACATTGTCAAGTTGTAAGTTTTCTTTGAAGAAATAAAATCAACTAATTTACATAAAGTTTAAAAAATGGTTCGAGCTTATAAATTTTTTAGAACTCTCTTCAATTACTCGTTGATACAGCTTCAAAATTGCAAGAAAAAGTTAAAACTGAATCACAACTATTCTTTGTTGTTCGATTTGTTACTCCATTTTTTACACGAATTGAAGAAATTGATAGTCTTAAACATCCAGTAAGTAACCATTATCGTTGAAAAAATAATAATCCAATTACTTTTTAACTTTTTATTTTTTAGCTTTGTGTCGTCATTTATCAAGCCATAGCTAATTGCATCACTCATAAAGGTCGATTAATATATGAAGATGTATTTTGTGATCTTTTATTCCATATTAAATATAGCGTTTCATCAACGGGTGCATTCTTTTCATTATTAAAAGAAAAGGTTGAAGGATATATGAAACATTTCCCACCTGAAATGCTTGAAAAACTTCGATTCCTTCATTCTGCACTTCCTGGTGAAACCCTTGAAGCAGAAACATCAACTCAAACACAACCAAAACAAAGGCTTCCAGCAATGAGAACTCTATCATCCCATCATCATCAACATGCTTTACTTCAGCATCAACCATCCCAACAACATATGTCTCATGTATATGCAAGTATGAATTTACCTATTCCAGGTCAACAACAACCACAACAACAAATTCCAACAATGGATCCTCGAATCATGCAAGCTCAGCATCCTGAACAATATCGAGATGGAGGAGGAGGAGGACAATTTATGGATTCATCCAAAATTATGCCTGAAATGGTTCAACCTCCAATTCGAGCTGATATGTTACCCGAATATCAACCAAATATGATTCGTCCTCCACATCCAACAGATATGTCAGCAATGCAACAACAACAATTTATGCACCAACAAAGAATGAATCATATGAGAATGCAAGGAGGAGGAATGCCACCTGGAGGTCCAATGCAAATGAATATGATGTCACGTTTTGGAGGAGGACCACCAGGAAGTGGAGGAGGAGGTATGATGCCACCAAACACAAGTACTCATCCAGCAATGATGAATCAAATGATATCACCACATTATATGCAACAAAGTGGACAACAACCTGGAGGATATATGAATCATCCACAAAATGGACCACCAATGCCACCTAATTTTATGCCTGGAAATCAACAACAACAACCAGGAAATATGCCATCTATGAGTGAATCAGGAATGATGCCACCAAATTATCCATATAGTTCTATGGGTCCTCAAGGACCTATGGGAATGATGAATCAAGGAGGTGGAATGATGCATGGCGGTGGTGGACAAATTATGGGTGGAATGATGCCTCCAAATCAAGGACAAATGATGCCACCAGGATATGGGTTCGGTCCACCACAGCCTGGTGGTGGCGGTGGTCAACAACAACAAATGCGACCAAATATGCCACCATATTCTATGCCACCTCGAGGAAATGGAAATTAAGCTTTAATTATCTTTACATGTGTTTTTTATTTATTTTTTCGGGTTTTGTAATAAACTAGTATTTTGAAAGTATTGGTTGCGAAATGTTTAACGGTGATTTTAACCGTTGAAAATACTTCACAAACTAAATCATTGTTTTAAAAATTTTTAGTTAATAGAATTTAATAAAATTTAGATATATGGACGATTGCGTGGAGAGAAAACTACCTCCTGCACCTGCACCTGTGCAAGTGAATTCAACCCCAAGCACTTCACTTTCAGATTCGATAAAAGAAATAGAGCAAGTTAGTTTCAAATTAAAGCCATAACTTTGACTACCATAAACCTATAATTTTAGTGTCCTTGGTATTGGGGCGCTATAACTCCACGAGAAGCTGAACGTTTACTTGCTGATAAACCAATAGGAACTTTTCTTATTCGAGATTCAGCAAGTGATAATTATATTTTTGCACTTTCATATCGAACTTCCGTAGAAAAAATTATTCATTCTCGAATTCCTCGACATAATAATAAATATTGTTTGGGTGGACCACAAGCAATGGTTAGTTCACCAAGTATCGTGGAACTTGTAAACCAAATAATGGATTCATCAAAAGATCCCGAAAGAAGGATATTAATGCATCCATCAGAAAATATTCCCATGGCTGAATCTGTTATTTTAGTGAAACCATTAAATCGAATAGAATATTTACCCTCGCTAAAATATCTTTGTCGATTGGTGATTCGACAAACCTTAAATGATGCTTATCAAATTCAAACTTTGCCATTGCCAGAAAAAATAAAAAGATATCTTTCATCTAAAAAATATTTAATTGTTCATTATTCTGAATGGGAAGAAAATGAAAGAAGGCGGAAAGAAAGAGAAAGAGAAGAAGAAGAAGCAAGCAACAAACGAAAAATTTGATAGTAAAGTACCAAAAATTTATTTTTCATAACTGTGTTTACAATGTATATACATAACTAATTTATTAATTTTAAATAACTATTGTTTCTAATCCTAAAATGCGTGCAAAAAACAATTTAAATAAAGTATTTATTATTACTGTAATTTTCAATGATATTTCAACGTTAAAAAGTTACCCAAAAAGAATTTAAAGTTGTTTTTACACTTTCATATTTTTTTTTCATTGCTTTGTTTTTTTTTGTAAGAAAAGTCAACAACAAAAAAGGGTTAATGAACTTTGAAGTTTTGACTCATAAATATGGATAATATTGAAACAAAATTTTGTAAACTAACAACTGTCGTGGTCTAATTACTTTCGATAAGTTTGTTAGTTAATTCTGATTGCAAAATCATCCTAAAATAAAAAATCCAAAAAATGTCAAAGAAACGTGTTTCACCAATTTTCACTGTTGCCTAAAAAAATTTTCCCGCTTCTTTTTTCTTCAAAAACTTTTTTAGCTGCGCGTCTTTTTTACTTTCCACTTTTCTTCTTCTTCGTCATTTTCAACTTTCAAAAAAGCTAAACATTGCCATCAAAAACATGTTATTTTTTAGATGCTCAAGTTACTCATATTTTCGAAATTATTATTGCCATCAACTCCACCATTATCATATCGACGATTATTATCCTCAACAATTTATGCTCTAAGTTCAGGTTCATTACCATGTGGTGTAGCAATTGTTAGAATATCAGGTAAGTTTTTAGTTATAACTGCTTTTTGTATGTTTAAAAATAATCGTTTTTCAGGATTACAAAGTTTGACCGCATTGAAGAAGCTTACTCGTCGAAATATTGAATTTGAACCTAAGAAAATGTTTTATACAAAAATTTATGATATTTCTGAATGCTGTAATAGTGATGCTGAAAGAGATGTGCTGGATCATGCTATGGCTGTATGGTTACCAGGTATAGATTTGTATTGCTTAGTTACTCGAAATGATTAAAAACACAAAATATGAAACCGCTTACATATGCTATATTTTTATCGTAACCATTCCATGTTCAACAACCCATTTATGATACTTTTAAAACCTTTCTTTTGTTTGCTTTTTTTATCGATTATCTTTTTCATTTTTAGGCCCTCATACTTTTACTGGTGAAAATACTGTGGAACTTTTTCTTCATGGTTCTAAAGCTGTTCTGAATGCTGTTTGTAAAGCGTTGAACCAAATTGAAGATGTTGAACCTGCAAAAGCTGGAGAATTTACGAAACGGTTTCTTTAACAACACATGCTTGCTTTGTCTAAACCCAACATTTTTTAGTGCATTTTTCAATGGTAAATATAGTATTTCTCAAGTTGAATCACTCAATGATTTGATAAACTCTGAAACTGAATCACAAAGAAAGCTTGCAATAAGGCAAAACAAAGCTGGTGAATATTTGAAACCTGTGAGAGAGAAGCTAATTGGATTAATAGCTCAAATTGAAGCTTCAATCGACTTTGCTGAAGATATTGAAAACCAGAAATTTAATGATTTTTCAACTGAAGCTGAAGAAATTTTATTACAATTACGAAAATTTGAAAGAAGTGCAAAGAGAGGATCGCTGATTCGTGAAGGAATAAAAGTTGCGTTGGTAGGAAAGACGAATGTTGGAAAAAGTAGCTTGATGAATCGTTTGGGTATGTTTGTATGGTTGATAAGAAACTTTTTGCTAAGATGTAATGCACATTTTGACTTCTAAAGCTATTTGTGTTTATGTTAATCGTTTTTGTATTTTGTTTTTACTCGCTTTATGACTATCACTAACTACTCCTTCACTTTCAGCTGAAAAAGATGTTGCAATTGTATCGGATATTGCTGGAACGACAAGAGACTATTTGGAGACGAGATTACATCTAAATGCGGTTCCTGTTACTTTTTTTGACACTGCTGGAATTCGTGATGATACTCAAGATCCATTAGAGAAAGAAGGAATTCGACGATCATTTCTCAAAGCTGAAGAAGCAAATATCATTGTTTACATTATCGATGCACAGAAGCTTGCAACTTCATTCAATAATGAAATGAAAGATATTGTTAAATTTTTGGATCAACAAAATGGAAGAGAAATAGTTTTATGTTTAAACAAAGCTGATTTACTAAAGAATAATGAAAAAGAAAAGTTAATACATCGTATGTTTTTTTGTGTTTTCATTCGCTTCACTAATCCATGAACAAATTACAGGATTGTTACCACTGCTCAAAGATAGGAATATCTCACATATTTGGACTTCATGTTTCGAAGAATTTGGTCTTTCATCACTTCTCAAATCCTTGGATGCTTCTATAAATGATCTTTGCAACATCGAAGGCGATGATGTTATTCTCAGCCGACAACGTCATATTATTCTGCTTCAAGAATCCATCACTGAACTTCAATCATTCTTGGAAACTCTTACATTTGATCAAGCTCTGGCAGCTCAACATCTTCGAAATACTGCAAATTTTATTGGGGAAATTTCAGGAACCATTGTTAATGAACAAATTTTAGATAAAATATTTTCACAATTTTGTATTGGTAAATAATAAAGTTTTAATTGTTTTTTTTGAATGGCTTTTATGAAGGAAGATATTCGATTGTCGAATGAAAAAATGCTTTTTTTACAATTACATATGTATGTAGTAATCTTGCAGATTTACTATCTAAGGTTTACTCTAGCGTAATATGACAAACATCCAACTTGCGAAACAACTTATTCGAGCAGAAATTAAATTTATTGTTAAATCACTTTCCGATACTCAAATAAAAACCCAATCTAAAACCATTGAACAAAAAGTTTTAACTTCTGATTGGTTTAATAATAGTCAAAGAATTTCTTGTTATGTTTCAACCCAAAGTGAAGTAATCACTGATAATATTATTAAAGAGGCTTTGAAATTAAAGAAAGATGTTTTTATTCCAAGGTATGTCAGTCATGTCTCGAAATTCGATTGATTACGGTAATTTTAGATTTGAAAAAGGAAGCCTTGAAATGCAAATGACTAAACTTCAAAGCCTTGATGAATTCCTAAAACTTGGACCATCAGTTTGGGGAATAAAACAACATTCAAAATCAGCGCATGCTGAACATTATCAAATTACAGGTAGTCAGCCACCTTTCCATTCTCTATCTTCTTTGCAACCTTGAAATCATATTTTAGGCCCACTCGACCTTGTTATTGTTCCAGCATATGCATTTACATTGGATGGAAAACGATTGGGAAAAGGAAAAGGATATTATGATAGATTTTTTGATTCTCATCAAAAGTTTTTTAAAACTATGCCAAAAATTGTTGGAATTGCATTGAAGCAACAAATCGTTGAAGATTTACCTACAGAGAAATTTGACGTTCCAGTTGATATTGTTATTACTCCATAGCATTTTCTTTAGTTTACCTCATGTTCATATTTAAAGTTTAAATAAATAAAATTTAGAATATTTAAAGAAAGGTAGTCTTACAAATTGCTCGAATCTTGTTTGATGCATTTTTGAAATCAAGCAAATTTCATGTTTACCACGAGGCAAAAATTCCTAAAACGAAAGAAAGTTTAATGAACGTTGATTAAAGTTTTATCCAACTGGTTTTTTGTTACTACCTTTTTACGATTCTTTTTTATTCTAAGAACTTCGAAAACCTTCCATCAAAAAATTATTAGCTTCCATAATTCATTCATCGCTCTTGTTATTATTACTTGTGTTCCACATTGATATACATTGTTTGATCGTTTTATTTGCGCGTTTTTTACTCTTTTACATGATTTTGTTTCATTATTATTTTTAGATCTAAATTATGTCATCAAGGTCTGGTCCAAGAGCAGCAGGAACGGATGGAACTGATTTTCAACATCGACAAAGAGTTGCAGCACAATATCAAACAAGGTTAGCTATTATTTTTCGTACTTATGCATCCGCAACTTATTCTTCATCTTTTTTAGTGCACAATACAAATGGTATATCAAGTGGTTGTTTGCTGCACATTTTATTGTATTGGCTGCAATGTGGGCAAAACTTTTTGGTGAAATAGCTGTAACCCATTTGGGAATCAAAAGTTCATTATGGAAGAGACTCGATTTACCTACAGCTTATCCATGGGAATATGTATGGTGCTTGTCGTTTATCCCCATAATTTTGGGACTTTATGCTCTGCCAAGGAATAGAGTATGCTTGCTTTGGACTTTACTATTTGTTTATTCATTATTTTTCAGGTAAAAGTTATGACATATGCTTATTACTTCCAATTCTTTACTGGTATTCTTCCACTTATGATTGGTCTTGGCTCACAATTCCCTGAACTTATTGATTATATTCAAGATCCTAAGAACAGCAAAACACCAACATTCAAAGGACAATTCCCAATGGTTGCTCTATGGTTTATGTTCTTCCTCATCGCTTTTCAACTTCACATGTTTGGAATGTACTTCAAATATTATTTACTTGCTGCTTGGGATCCTTTGGTTGTGAGAGAAGATCCTGGGGCTGTAAGAGAAGATCCTTCGGTTGTGAGAGAAAATGTCAAAAATGAACGAGAAAAGAAATCTGATTAAAATGAAGACGAACGAAAGAATATCATATGGTTTTTCGTATTGTTTATTTTTGTTATGATATTATATATATTGTGTTTTTTAAAAGTAATTTGTTTAAATAAAGATCATGTAAAATAACGTGTAAACAATGGAGTAGTTAGTACATATGAACTTTTCTGAGAGATAGGTAGATCTTGTATGTAAAGAAAAAACACTTTGAAGTTTAGCATCAAAGTACAAAAGAAAACATGAGTAAAATTGTTATAGGAAATTGCTACTGTAACTCTAAGAAAAGTTCAATCGCGAGTTTCTCCAAATCCATTTGTAACAACAATAACATAAGGCAAAAAATTTAAAGATCACTTAAAAAATCACGAATATTACTTTTTGTTTTTGAACCTATCTTTGGATTATGTTCAAAAACTCTTAAAGCTTGAGTTAAATCTCTAAAATCTATTTGATCAGTGGATGATGCAGCAATAGCACGTTGAATTGAACTCAATTCTGATGCATAGGTGCTATTGAGATCACCTTGTTCACAATTATCTGCAATACCTTCAGCAATATCCATAAGAAGTTGAGATTGATATGATTCATCAGTTTCAGCTGAAAGTGGTGGTTTTGAAACAACCCTTTCATCATTATCATCCGATTCATCGCTTGCTACTGGATAATCTTGTGGAGGTGGAGGAGGAATAGTAACGTGTGGAAGAGGCATTCGCATTGGTAGTTGAGGTCGTCGTATTTCTGGTTGTTGTTGTTGAGGAGGAATACCAATTACTTTTTGAGGGTTTGGAGGTCTTGGTTGAACTTCTACTACTGGAAGAGGAGGTTCAGGTCGTTGTGGTGGTGGCGTTACTTGTTGCTTCGGTTTATTTGGCTCATTAGAGAGTTGGTTTAATTCACTAATTTTATTTTTAAGTTCTTCATTCTTTATTGCTCGTTTAACTAATTCCAAACCTTCTATCAATTTTGGTAAAGCTAATGGAGTTCCATTTCCTCCTCCACTTTCATGCCCATCCATTTTCGAAGCCATAGTTAATTTAAAAATGCTATCAATTAATAATCTTTGAAGCTTTCTTGCATCATGGCTTTGAATATTTTCTCCATGAAGAAGTAAACCAATTTCTTTCAAAAGTTTACTTTGAATTATTTCTTTTTTTGTAATTCCTGGAAGCTCAGCTACCATTTCCAACATTATTTGAAGATGGGTTTTGGATTGATTCCAACATAATTTTAATTCATCTTCACCCAATTTTGGACAACTCAAACCATTTTTAATTGCAATCACCCATTTAATTGATCGATTATCAATGATACAAATATTTTCATTTGAAAATTTTATTCTTACATCATGAACTTTTTCCAATTCTTTAATAATTTTTTTTATTGTTACTGTAACAGCTCCAGGAGTAAATTTGCATTCGGTTGCATGAGTAAAAATAAAGAATACATTTTCCATAGCTTTTTTAGGAAAAATTGATAAAGAATTTTTAATGATTTTTTCATAAAATGGAGTTAAATCTTTTTCTGATGCACGAATAACAAAACAAATTCCATGAATTTCGGGTAATAATTGCAAAAGTGAATGTTCAATTTCTTTAAAAATCTCATAATTTCTTGCTTTTTCATAAGATTCTGTAAATCCTGGAGTATCCAATAAATTGAATACCGTATCTCCGATTGTAATTCTATGAACTTGAGGAAATGAAGTGTCTTTCTCAACTAAAAAATAGAAAACATTAACAATTAATTTAAAAATTAGTCATAAGTTTTATTTTTTCTCAAAATTTATTTGTAACTGTTTTTGGAGTTTTTCGAAATAAAGTATATTATTAAACTTACGTGGCGGCAAAGTATCTTTGGATTCATTTTTTGCAAAAGCTTCAAAACTACTATATTGGAAATATTTTGGCAAGGATTTTATTAACATTGTTTTGCCAGTTTGGATTTCACCAATAAGTAAAAGATTTTTTGGAGACGTATCTGCCATGATTGATGATTGGGCCTGAAAAATAAAAACTTATGTAATTTAATTAACTCTAAAAAAATTATTTAATCGATAAAATAAAAAAACAGTCTTTTCAAAGATTTATTAATTCCAAGCCCTATTTTTTGGAGAATGGTAAACATTTTTTTTGTGTTGTTGTAAAACATTTTCCACGTCAAATAAAAAAATAAAATTCATCAAGGTGTAAAAGGTTGTTGTTGATTATTTTATATTTTTATGCTGCTATATTTTCTTCAACCTTCTTCTCCTTGCCTTTTATGTCTTTCTTGCGTTTTCTTTATCAGTGAAAAGAAGAAGAAAAGGAGAGGGAAAGCCTCTTTCATTTTTTTGATACTTTTTTTTATTATCATCCCTTTTATTTTAAGGTGGAGTATGAGAGAAAGATGGTGAGAAAAAAAAGGAATGGGAAGAACAGTTTTAAAGAAAAATAGTTTAAATTTTTGTTGTTGTCGGATGGCCGATGACTAATACTACCAAATTAACAAAAAAATAATTTAAAAAACGCAAAAACTTTTTTGACTCTGCTAAAAATTTAGGATTTGTAACATACATTGGTACATCAATTAAACAATCTTAATAAACCGACTAGAAGCATCTTCATTAACAATACTAGTATTTCTGAAAATGTGAAAAGCATTGCCTTAAAAAATTTGAAATCAATCTTTCGTATTCCCTAACTCTTCAATAATGACCAAAAAAGGTACGGTATTAAACAAAATTGTTGGAGCAAACATAAGTAATAAACTCTAATTATTATCAGAAAGTTTAGAGAATTATTAAATTTATAATTATGACATCATAGAGGATAGGATAAATTTATTACAGTATAATTCCATCCATTAAATAATGGTTATTGGCAAAGCGAGCGCCATTGTAAAATCATTTTTTTCTTCATCAATGCAAAGCAACATTTGTAAAAGCTATTCTTCATACAATTTTTTTTTCTTTCAAGTTTGTTCAAAAGATTTTTAATTTTATTTCAACTTAATTTGCTCAAATTTTTAGGAACTCAAATTGAACAGATGAAAGAAGAATGTCTTATACTCCTGAATATATCAAAGCTTTAATTACAAGCTACTTTGGTCATGATGTTGGAATAATTGCTGAAGCTCTATGTTCTGGTTCAAAGCCAATTGCGGCATTGTTTAGAAAGGTGTCACCATTTTTGAAGAATAAGAATATGTTTCGTAAACAATTGACTCTTCTTTTTTGGCATTCAATCGTATCTTATGATGAAGAAAATGGAATTGAATTTTATTCGATCTCGTTTGAAAATGTCTTTCGTTTTGCAATGCTACCAATGATGTTACCTGTTTTAGAAGAACTTGCTGGACCTCCTTCGATGACTTTTGCAAAAGCTGTGATCAAAGCTGGAAGATTGAGTTGCTCAGATATTATACGACAAGCTAAGATGGATACAAAGACTGGTGAACATGATGTACATAAATTTAATGCTTTCATTTTTACAATATTCATTAATGTTTCATGTTTTAGTTTTTCAAGGTATTTTGTGATCTCGTGGAAAAGAAAGTGTTTGTTAGAACTCAAGATAGAATGAACGAAACTGATGTTGATCCATTTCTTCTGCCTCCTGTTATATTAGATGGAACTTCGAGGATTGCTCAAATAGCATTGATTGAAACAAGAATGGCTGAATTTGAAGCTGAATTCCATGAAGAAGCTAAAAAGTTCTCTCAAAATGAAGCTTCCACGAAACTTGAACATTTGAAACGAAAGAAGCGTCAAGAACTTTTGGCTGAAGCTGATGCCGTGGAAGCTACTGATTCCGATGCCGATGTCTTATGGAAGATGAATTATAATATCTTGGATCGAATTTATCGTGACCGACTCCTTCTTGAAGTGCTGATCAACGATGTGGGCATTGACGAAGCTGGTGAAAAGATTATGAGAGCTGCATTTGGTATTTGTTTGAAACTTCAAGATGGTAATGCTTCTCACGCTTATTCAAAGTTTTTTTCTGTAAGGTTTTCTCTTTCTTTCCTTGCAACTTACTAATTGATTGTTTTTAGAGAAAAGATTTGGAAGCTGTTCTCAGCAATAATTCTGATGTTACTGAAGATGATTTCGATGCTACTCTTTATCTGGTTTCATCAAGTGCTGATCGCTTCATTCGAAAAGTTGGCGATAGCCAAGGTGGATTATATACCATTGATTATATTGAAGGAATGAAAACTTTATTGGTTCGTGTTCTCAAAAGTATGATTCAATCAAAGTATGATAATCCCAACGAAACTGAAGAAAAACGTGACCTTCCAACTTTCATTTTCTCATTGTTACTCAAAAAAGGTCTCGTCGAAGAAGAAAAGGTAGGCTTTTATTTTATGATTTTCCTGTAGCTTTATTGATTCGATTTTAGCTTGCTGCAGTCTTCAAACATCCTGATGATGAAATACGGCAAGAACTGTATCGACTTCGAAGTGATGGATTTGTGAATGTTATCGTATGTTTTTTTCGCTTTCACACCTTTTTCTCATATTTCTTTTTTTCAGACTAAAGATAGCTCGTATGAATTCAACCCTATGAGTTCTCAATTTTTGTATGGCGTCGATTTACTCAAAGTTAATCTGAATCAATTTCAAAAAGTTTTACAGGTTTGCTTCCATCTTGTTCAATACCAACTAATGATTTACTTTGTTTTTTAGTATCAAGCGAACTATATAAATCGTCGATTACACGAAAAAGCCGAAATTGCTCCAATCAAAATTGTGAAAACTAAAGTTCGTAGAATGATAGACTACGCTAAGAAGAATATTGCCGATGAATCCGAAGTTACTGATACTGTATGTTTTTTTTTGCTTTGTTCTCTCACCCTTTATTCTTCCTTTTTTTTCAGATCGAAGATATAAGCAACGAATTTGATACTAGTAAACGTGAAACTCTTCGACGATATCGCCAATTCCGGGATTATTTAAAGAAAGTTGAATTGATGCTGAATGAAGCGATTTGGATTATGCACCGAACTATTGAAATGGAGCAACGAAAACGTCGTGAAGATGGTGGAAATGATCAAAAAAGAATAAAAAGAAGAGTTACCGATCTTGTTGAATCTGCACCGGCAGCTAAACGGGCCAAATATTAAATTTGTTAACTTGTTATCATTTCCTTTTTTGTTGTCATTTTTGTTGATTTTGAATATGTATGTATTTTTGTTGTTAATAAACTAGTTTTATCTTTGATTGTTTTGCTCGCTATGTATGTTATTGCTAAAAAAAGATCAACCTCTTTAACAGTCAAATCATCTATTGCATAATGGTGTTGTGAGGAAGATTATTCAGTAACAAAACAATTTTATTTAAACATGGAAAATAATGAGATTTGATTTCAATGGGTTACACGTAAATGCCGTAAATGGGTTATAAAAAAAAGTAAAGGCTAAAAAATATGAAAAAAGTTAAAAGAATGGATTCATTTTTTCTGATTCATTCTTAAAAAGGCTTCAAGAAGTTGTCTTCGTCCTTCTGAAAAACCTGGAGCATTTTGTAACATTTGCATTTGTTGCTGAAGTAAAAGTTGATTATTATTATTTGTTCCACTCGCTGCAGATGGTGTTGATTGACGTTGTTTATGGGTTGGTGTTGATGAATTTGTACTTGCTGAAGAAGAAGAAGCATTTGAACGCTGGGCGGTATTAGAGGAAGTAGCTTTAGCATGAGAAACATTTGGAGTTTGAGAAGGCTTTGAACTTATTTTAGGCATGGATGGTTGAGGTCTTGGAGTTAAATGAAAAGGGTGAGTTTGAGGTTTGGAAGTTGATGGCTGTTGTGGTGGTGGAATTTGGTTTGGTTTTGAAGAATTTTCATTTGCCGTTGTTGTACTAGCAATTACGCTATTAACCACATCAGACATTTTGCGATTTGTTTCTGATGATTTTGATGAAGAAGCTTTAGAAGCGGCAGCTATTGCTTTTTCATTTTTAGGCATAATTTTTTCACAAAGTATTGTAATTTCATCATCATCTGCTGAACTTAAAGGTTTTGATGAAGATGATTGTTGCTGTTGTTGTGGAATGGCTTTTTTAACTTGATCTGTTAAATATTGAAAATTAGGCGCCTTCGTTGATTTCGTTGTTGCAGCAGATACATTAGCTGCTGTTGAAATAAGAGATGGCATTCCCGGTGTTGCATTTTGTTTTGATGCAATAGAAGCTGTAGCTTTTGGTGCGGCATCTTTAGTCCCAGAACTTAATGATGACATTCCAGGAATGGTGGTTGGTGTAGTTTTTCTAATTTTTGCTGCTACATTTGAATCTTTGGATGGCGAATTTGATGGAGGTCTTTTATTTCCAATTGTTGGATTAGAAGATGGCGAAGATTTTTGTTGTGCCGTTGTTGGTGGATTTGAGGAAGGTGATTTTTGTGTCATATATCGAATAAGCAATTGACTATGTAATTTTTCCAAATCACTTGTTGTCCATTCAAAAAAATCTTTCTTTTTACTATAAAAACTTGGAAGTTCTTTGGAATCATATTTTTTAATTAATTCTTCTATTTGTCCAAGAATTGTAAAACGATTAGGTTCTCCTCCAGCCGAAGATGCTGTTGCTGGTAGATTATTAGATGGAGTAGGAGGTTGACTTGGTCGAGGACTTTGTTGAGCAACTGGCTTTGGAGCTTGTGTTGTCTGATTTGGCCGAAAATTTTGTTGGGTTGCTAGTTTATTTGCTCGTGGACTTTGTTGATTAGTAGGCATCTGATTAGGACCTGGGCTTTGTTGTGCAACAACAGGGTTGGAAGCTTGATTTGGATGATTCTGTCGAGGGCTTTGTTGATTCGTAATAGGGTTTGGAGATTTCTGAATTGATGGTGCTCGCTGTTGCGCTGAAATTGAACCTTTCAATGCTGCTCGAGATGGTGGAGTTGGACGTGATGAAGCTCGTTGAGGTTCAGCACCAACTTGGGTTGTTGTCAATTTATACATCGAGGAGGCAGTTTGTGGACCACTAGTAACATTTCTTTCTTGAGCTTTTGATGAATTCAAAGTAGCACTAATAGAATGTTGGTATGCCGAAATTGAAGGACTTGAGTGTGGTTTATTTGGTACTGGTGAATTTTGTGGTTCAGCAATTGTAGGATTTGTTTTTGATGAATTCGGCGTAGTGGTTGAAGCCCAAATGGAAGAACGCGTTGATTGCTGGTTTGTTGCCAACGCAATTAATTGCGCCATTGTTAGATTTTCTTGAGCTTTTCGTGATGAATGTGAAGCAGTTATAACAGAATTTTTGTTAGCCGTAATTGTTGGTGGTGTAGGTTTTGGAGTTTGTGCATGGCCTGCTGCATCTTGAGCTTTGGGTGTATTCGAAGCATTAGAAGTTGGATGCTTCGAAGCCGAAATCGAAGGGCTTGATTGAGGTTTAGAAGTTTGTGAATTTGGCAAAGTTGGGAAGCCAGAGGAGGGTTGTGTTTTCGATGGAGCATTAGAAATAGGTTTCTTTGACGCAGAAATAGTTGGGCTTGGTTTTTTTGGTTGTGTGGAACCATTATTTGGGGATGGAGCTGGCGCTTTTTTGGTATTTTGTGCAGCAACTTGATTTTCCATATTTCGAATTAATATTGCTATACCACCAATAACATTTTCAATCGATGTTCCTTTTTCTAAACTATCTAAGCACGATTTAATAATGGCCTGTTTTTGATGAACCTGAAAAATATTTGCATCAGTTTCTGGTAAGATTGTGTATCTAAGGATAAAACTAACAATTTGTAATTTTTGTTGTGTTGATAACTTTGATCCAATAACAGCATCAGCAAAAGCTTCATTAATTTTTTTAAGATTTTCTTTTTTAGTATTTTCTGCAATAGTTTTTTTATTTTCATCCATAATTTTTTGCAATAAAACCCGACGTTGCTCTTCGAAATTTTTTTGCTTTTTTTCTGCTTCTACTTGTTGCTGCCTTTTTTGTTCTTCTTGTTGCTTCTTTCTTTCTTCCTCGGCTTTTTGCTTGATTTTTTCTTCTAAATCTTGCTTCTGTTTTTCTACGGCTCGCCTTTGTAATTCCATTAAAAGTTGAAGAGCTGTTTGATGGTTTTGTTGATTTTGGAGAGCTTGTTGTTGCTCCTGAATAGCCCTTTGTTGTTGTTGCTTCTCCCGTAGATCTTGGAGAGCCTTTTGTTGTTGCTGTTGCTGTTTTTCACGCTGTTCTTGGATGACCTTTTGCTGTTGTTTATCACGAGCTTCATTAACATGCCGGATTGTATTTTGACATCGAGTAATTAATTGTTGAAGTCTTTCATCAAACATTAATTTTTTGTTACTAAAAAATGAATTTTTTAAGTATAGCTCCAAGTTATTGGATGTCTTTTGGAATGAAAGTATTTTGGGAGTTATTAGGACAATTTTTGCTCCAAAACGTGGATATTCAAAGACGACTACTTTTCCACTGATACACCAAGTAACAACATACCTTCTCAATGTACTTCGAGCTTTTTCCAATGCTTTTATTAATGAATTACATTCATCAATATTCTTTTCTTTCATCACTTTTTTAACAGCAATAGTAAAAATATCCAAACATTGTCCAATAAATATTTCACGATCTTCTGATTTTAATCGAATTCGATTTGGATAATCTTTTGCTAAATCCTCCAAAACTGATTGAGTCTTTTTCCAATCTCGACAACCTCGAAGTAAGCCAATAGTAAGTTGAATTAATTTTTTGACATGATACAGCAAAGTATCACTTCGCTCAATATCGGTTCGTTCAATTTCTGTGACTTTCTAAAATAAATTATAATAATTTTTTAAAAAACTTTTAGAAACCACAAAAACTTACTTCAAACGAAACAAATTTTCCTTTAAAAAGTCTACCAAAAATTGTGTCAAGGCCAAGTTTGAAATTATTTTCACGTAAATGAAGTAAAGCTATTTGATAATATGATTTATAATGAGGGAATCGTTTAACTATGGTTTCGAAAGCTCTACGACAATATTCCATGCATTCATTTCTTACTTCAACATAACTTAACATGGAATCCACCTGTGAAAAAAAAATTAGTATTGGAATAATTTTAATTTATTAGTTACTACTTACCACTCTTTCCACGGGATCTTCATACCATACTTCCCCTTCATCTTCAAGTAATAAATCTTCATCAAAATCACACGTAGGTGTGGAATCAATAAAAGGGAATTTTGTTTCTATTGCAGGTATGGGAGGTTGTTGATTCTTTTTAGCAAAAATAAAATGTCCCAAAAATGTTATTAAATAATGTCGAATGCATCTTAAAATGGACATTCTTTCATCCACGGATTTAATATTTTCCATTGCATATAATTGTTTTAATGCAAATACATGAACTCGATAATGAACTTCTAATGGTTCAACATTTTCTTGAGTCGTTTTATTTACTCGCAATGGATACGTGTAAGCTTCATCCCGCATTAATTTTGCACATCGATAATAATGTGCAAATACATCTTCAGGTGATAAACGACGACGATTTTGTTGTTCTAGTTGTTGGTGGGGAAGAGAATGTTCAGCTATTTTTCCAGAAAAATATGCTTCAATCCATGATATATCTTTTGGATATTCATTGGTTTGGGATATTCGATAACGAAATTGATTAAAATGAAGTTGACATTGTTCGATCATGGCTTCCTTTTCTATTTTTGATTCAACTTCAGGAAGGAAAGCTTTTTCTTTTAACTAAAAATTTGCATATAAATTTGAAAACATTATTAAAAATCTTACTGCTTTTTTATACCGCCTTAATCTTGTATTTATTTGATAATAAGCCACAGCAATATCAATATGAAGTTGAAAAGCATGGGAATAATTCAAAAAAGCCATTTTAAACATATAAAAATATGTATTTGCTTCTTGAGCTAATTCCTCGTCATCCAACTAAAAAAACATTCACACATAATAATTTTTAGAAACTTTGAGATCCGGCAAAAGTAGCAACTTACATTACAAAAATGCATGGTATTGGTATAAGCGCAAAGAGCCCATAAAGAATGAATGATTTTAGGCGGTAATAAATTCCTCGATGACGGTCCAACCAAAACTAAGCATTCTTTAGTTAATTGTCGAAGCTTTTCATTTTCATCCCATGAATAATTTTGCTTTTTATATTTAATAACCAGCAAAACATAACGAACATATGAAAAGAGTTCTAATTTTTCACGATTTTCATCATTTAATTCCACGCATGGCCATTTATACGCCTTTTCTAAATCTTCATCATCTTCATCTTCGTCATCGCCAGCGATGGGTTGAAGTTCATTATTTTTAGAAATAAATTTAAAGAAAGGTGGATTTTTAAGAAATATTTCAAATTCACTTAAAGCTTCATCAAACCCAGCAATTCTTTCATCTTCAATAAATGGAAATACTCGAGTTAAAGCTTCAATCACATCATTAGTGGCAAATTTTTCATCATCAAACATGGGTAATTTAGGAATTAAAAATGGTCGAACTTTTCGTGCTATTGATAAAGTTGGAGTTAGACTTAAATCTGATTCATGGTCATAAACAACAGATTTGCCAATTGTTGGACTAAAAAATAAAAAATAATTTAAAGGATTAAAAAGGAAAGTTAATTGAAACTATAAAAAACATACTCAAAAAGACATTTTAAACATTGAATAAGTTGAAGTTCAACATTTCTTTGAATCATTTTACTGTAATAATGATCCTCGCATCGATAATCCAAGCAATGTTTATAAACTTCATCAATAAAGAAAAATAATAATTCACCCTATAAAAAAATTATTATTTTTACCGATTTATAATTCCAAAGATTTACCATATCCATTGAACAACAATGATTTTCTTGTCCAAGAACATGATGAGCTTCAACCAATAAACATAACCCTTTCGTTGGCATGACAGATCGGAAACCTTCAATTTCTTGATACATTTCTATTCGATTTTCTTCATCAATATATGACCCTTCAAGAACTGAAGCAATACGATATAAAATTTTCCATAATTTTATATTCTTTTTAAATCTATCATATTCCGCAAAAACAACCAATCGTTTTGCAACAAGTCGAAGAAAATCATGCTCAATTTCATCGAAATCAAGTTGTTCAAGTTGTTGAAGGCAACTATGATATATATCATCTCGAAATTCTTCAAATTTGCCCGATATTACTCGATCCAATAAACGACAAATCCATTCCACTGGACCTTTGCGATCTCCAACAGCGTCAAAGGAATCCAAAAGTAATCGAAGGTTTGAAACTATTTCCTTTTCATTGCATGAATGCCAATTAAAATCGGTTGTGAATTCAGAAATTACCTATAAAAAAAATTATGGGTTTACAAATCTTTCAAAATTGCATTCTAAGTTCTTAAAAAATACCAAAGAAAATAAAAACTAACTTCGTGGTATTCTTTTTCTTCAAATAATTTATGAATATTTTTAATTTTTTCATCTCTGAATATTTTAGTCAATTTCGCTGAAATTTCTTTGGCTGTTACAACTGCATGTTTTCCATTATCATCAGCAAGCTGGGTATAAAGAGGTTTATTTGGATCCATTAAGTGCAACATGGTCGATAAATATGCTTTCCTTTCTTCTTCAAAGTTACTTTCCCTTTCGCTATCGATATTTTTGAGTCGGATTAATCTCAACCAATAATATCGAACAACCAATTCTCGAAGTTTTTCATTATCGGTGTTTTCAATTTCCATATTTTCTTCTTCCGCATCATCGATATTTTCGCTCAAAACAATATTCATGGCTTCAATAGCTTTTTTAGTTTCATCCAAAAACCTTTTAGCTGCATCTTCATCGACTTCCTTTTTAAATCGAAAATCTTTCACAAAATTTTCTAATACCCCAGAAATATATTCTTTAATTAGTCCGTTAACATCATCTCGATTTAAAGAATTTTTTCCAATGGTTTTTAAACTTTCAAAAAACATTTCATTAATTCCTTCAAGTTCGATCGCGGTGGAAGACGAACATTCATTTAATAGTGAAAGCATATCGTTTTCATCCATGGGTGAAATTTCTCGTGAATTTGATGCTGATGATGATTGGCGTTCGCTAGATTGCTGCTTTTTTGGTTTAATTCGTTGCATAATTTTAGATAAATCATTCCATAATGAAATAAATTTTGAATAAGTTTCTGATATTTTTGGGAATATTTTTATTTGTTGATTGGAAGTTGAGGGAATGCAAGGACCAATGGCTTCCAATGTTGTGAAATCAAAATTTTCTGTGTCAATGGTATCAATTGGTGGTTGTTCGGGAGATTCAAGAATGGAAGTATTTTGTTTCTTTGGTTTTGGTCGAGCTCCTGTAAATAAAACTTTTAATAATGTTTCTGAGGTAATTAAAATTTGATTGTCGCGGCGGAAAAAATCTATTTTAGAACTACAGTAACGAGCAAAAAAGTAAATGGTTTAAAATTTTTTACCTTTTAAACTTCTCTGCCTAATATCATCTCCAACAAAACTCAAATTTTCAATGGCATTTCCAATATTTGCTTCTTTCATTAAAGCTTTAGCGGAAGTTCGAGTTTCTTCCATACAACTTTTAATTCTTGCTGCCATTTGTGGATCGGCCTCCGATAGCAAATTTATTGCCTTTCTTCTCATTGTTTTAACAGATGTATCCTCAACAACATTTTGAGCTTCAGCAAGAATGCTTTCATCTTCGATATGGCTAATAAATAACCCGGAAAGTCGACCAAATGCAATTTGACATGCTTCATCCGCAAACAATTTTTCATGAACATCGAGTTCAAGAGCAAGTAAATGAATGGAAATTTCTTTCACTGAAGCATGGAAGCAATGTTGATAAAAGGGTTGACAAAAAGTTTGAATCCATCGAATATATATTTCTCTAAAAAAATAAAAGAGGCTTTTTAAAAATTTTCAGAAATTTTATACTAAAAACTTACAAGAAAAGTTTTTGTTGTTGTAAAGTCATTTTGCAACCTTCTGGAAGATTGGTGGAAAAAAATAATAAAAAGCTTCGCAATAATTCTTCAAGTGAAAGTATTTGCTTATTTATTAAAGTAGTTAAATATGTGCCGAATGTTTCCAATGAAAACGATGGAATGAATTCGTAAATGAGATTATCCAATGGAAAACCAGAAGCACCTGGAAAATCTAATGGTGGAAACGATGATGAATCACCAGTTGGAAAACCAAGTAAAGTGCGAATCTAAAAAAGTAAAAGGTTTTAGAATTTAAATAAATCCACAAAAAAAATTTAGTTTTGCTTTTAAAAATAACACTTACAGTAATGGGCTCAGAATTATTATTATTATTATTAGATGTGGAAGTAGTTGGAAATGTTCCAATTACTGGAGAATCCATAGCTTCAAATGGAATTTCTTCTGCTCTTCGAGTTGATCGTCTAACATCCAATGAAAGATTGGGCTTCTTTCGGGTTATTCGACGTTTGGGTTTTATCTACAAAAAATAGTTTTTATAATAATAATAATTTCAACATCAAAAGTTAGAAATTAATTAATGCTTACAGATTTTGGAATTTTTCCATCCACGACATCTTTAATAAGTTTTTCAACAACTTTTTCAACATCAGCAACAATTGCAACAGTATCATCAAGGAAAGATTTGCAAGCATTTTCAATTTCTGCGTTTACTACTTCATCAACAACCATTTCAACATCTCGAATTGGTGAAGGCTCTTTATAACAAGAATTACTCATCGAAGAATTAAATAAATTTCGATTTGAAGAATGATGGTGATGCCTTCTTTCCTTTGCAAAATGTACATTTTGATGGAATGGCTAAAAAAACAATATTTTAATAATCCCAAATTTTTCACCAAATAAAAAAAACGAACAATTTGTTGCTTGGTTGATTGATCAAAAAATAAACATAAAAATTTTGCAAATGCTTCAGCTGATTGCTCAATATTTATTCGAATGGGTTCAGCAGGCAAAGGATCAATACTGTAAGGAGAACAAAATTTTTGAGGTAATGGTTGTTGAGAAGTGAAATTTTGGATTTCTTTGAGCACTTTTTCATAGACTTCTTGTGGCAGTTGAGTTTGGGGAAAGAAAAATGGATTCGACGGAAAATAAAGTTCAACAAAAAATTTCCAAAAATTATTTATTTTTGCTATTTCTGATTTAAGAACTAATAATGCAAGGTTATTTGGTCGAGCAATGAGTCCATCACGAAGTAAAGGTAAACACTCTAAAAAAAGAAACTTCGCTATCAAAATTTTCTCGCAAAAAAAAAATATAACTCACTGTGATAATCTTTGGAATAAAAATAAACGATTGCAAGTTTTACTTTTGAATCAGAATCATTTAAGCATTGTTTAAAAGCTAATTCAGCCGTTTTCCAATTATGCAATCTCGCCGAAGTACAACCAAATTCATACCATAATGCTTTATCGGTGGGTCGCAAAGATAAAGCTTGAAGATAAAATATTATTGGATCTTTAGCAAATCTTGCTAAAGCTCGAGTAACTCCAAATGCAATAGTTCGCATTTTAGGTTCACAACTTTTAATATATTGAGATTTAGCTTTTTCCCAATCAAAATTTAAAAAATCAGATGCAAATTGTTTTTGAATTAATGGTTCTTCATAAAGAATAGTAAGAGAATCAAATCCTTCTTCAGCTTGCTCGCTCAAAAGTAATTTCATTGCGGCATTGTATCTTTCACGAAGATTTTCTTCCTCATCTTGAATAAATGAATTGTTTACATCATCTTCAACATAACCAAATTCATTCCAACTGAATTCGCTGTCAAATGAAAGGACGGAACAAGCATCCGATGATTCATTTTCATCATCTTCATCGTCTTCAGCATCATCGTCACTTTCATCATCTAATTCATCTTCGCCATCTTCAGCTGATAATGAAACATCTTCATCATCGGCTTCACTACCTTCTTCGAGATCCTCTTCTATATCTTTACCATTATCAGAAGCTATAGCTTCGCTATCATCCTCATCGGAATCAATAAGAAGCTTCTTCCTCCTAGATTTTTTGGGTAAAATGATATTTTCTTCATCTGATGAAATAGGGGCGGCAATTTCATCGAGATCAGTATTACGATTTGTTGTTTCCATCATTTTGAAATAGTATGGGTAGACGCATATATGCCTGCAAATGTTCTTGGGTAATAGATAAAACGAAAAAAAGAAAATCACGAAGTTGTCGAGAGAAGGTTCACGAAACAAGTTGATAGTATCAAAAAAAGAAACAACAAAGAAGATAGTTAATGGTACGGCTGCCAATAAGTAAAATAACAACAGTGAAACAAAATTATAAACCTCATTTATTAACTTAAAATTTAATAACAGAAACTCGATAAACAAAACGAAAAATACCAACAACAACCAATTTGTAATCATTCTTAACTATGAAGTTGACGAAAATCTTCTGGATGATAACATTCTGCAATCAAACGATAAACATGCGCTGGTGAAACAACAGCAGATGGAGTAATAAATAAAGTAATCAACGTTGATGGAATACGATCAAATAATGGATTTGCGACGAAAACAGTTGGAAATTTGAGAGCTTCTGATGCTGGTAATACATTGGCAGGAGATGCATGAACATTGTATTCATCCAAATGAGGAATAAACATAGGAGTAAGTTTATAAGTTGATGCACAAATTAGCACTGGAACAGAATGACGTTTAGCAGCAAGACAAATAGATAAAGTTCCAGCAGTTGAAACACATGAACCATCAGGAAGAATAGCTGCAGCACATAGAACCACGCGAGTAGTGATTCTCATAGTTGATAAAATATCAGTTGACGGAATAATATTAGCTTGAGCATCAACATTATCATCAACGGAATAAAGAAGCTTGGTTTTGACATGCGAAAAGAACTTCTAAAAATGAGAATATTCATTAGAAATATCAAGAGCAACTATCAATGCAGCTAATATATCCAAAATCATTAAGAAAAATAAGGAAGATTGAAGCAATCGTAATAAAGAAGGTAAATATTCCACAACTTGTAATCACCCAACGTATGCCTCTAACGCCTACTCAGACCAATAGCAATAACAAAAACGTACCTTTAAGGTTTCACTTTTACTAAATTTGTAAGTCATAACAATATCATTATGCTCAGATATGAGAACGTCCTTGACATCTTGTAAAGCTTTAGTTGATAATTGTTCGCAAGAATTTTCCATTTCATCCTTAAATTCCTTCATTGATATAAGAACACAAGCTTTAAGTTGTTTAACATCCATAGAAGCATTAGAATCAGATGGCAAAAACCAAAGACGCTGAAACAAATTTTCATATATATTTCTTGCTTGAAAGAGACGAAAAACAAACATTAAGTGAATCAGTTTGAGTCAAAGTTTCATCCATTCCAGATGTTTGTCGAAGAGCTTCTTCTCTAATAATTTTAAGCACTGACAAAAGAACATTACGAATCAAAAATTCAGACGAATGAGCAGAATATAATAGTTCACCATCACAAGTCAATATTTCAATAAGTTCTCTGAAAATTAAACACACATATTACTTATTACCAGTAGTATCATACAAAAAACATACTCAGCAGTTTTGTATTTACCATATAAAATTATATCATGAAAATATTTGAGAATTCTTATTGCAATCTTACCAGATGATGAACGTTCAGTCCTGAAAAAAGAGTCAAAGTCAATGATTTTACCACAAAATTACCGCGAAAAATAACTTACATTTTATGAAAATAAAGATTAATTTCATTTCGAAGCTTTTCAAGATTGCTTTGATCAGTAATTCCAGTCATATCGATATCCTAAAAATTGGTAAAAATTACTTAGAAGAAAGAAAAAAATGAAACAAAGTTGCAAACAAAATTCAAAAAAGCTTGATGCAATAAAATTTTTGCATCATCTCCTAAAAATCCTTTTCGTTTCGAGATTTTCAAATACTAATAACAACAAACTACTGTAACTATGCTTCAAGGTTCTTCCATTGCCATTGGTACTAAAACGACTCCTCCATTTCCTCACACCAACTTTGAGGAAGCCATACCTTATTATTCCCGCCCAACAAGCTTGTGATGACTAAAGCCTTCCTTTTGGTGTAACAAAAAACTTTATATACAAACTAAACCAAAAAAGCAAAAACAATCAATAATTTCCAAATAAAATTTTAAAACAAAAATTTAAAAGTACAATGGATTATGGGTAACCCAATGAGCTTTAGGTTGATTCTTTGCTGCTTCAGATGTAGTGAACATTGATTTGAAAGTTTTGGATACCGTTGGATCATCTTGAATTGATTTGGCATCTGGTTTACGCTTGAGTTCTTTTTTCTCTTCTTTCACTTGATGCTTTTCTTTAGTTGAATGAGTGGCTAAAATGGAAACGAAAATTAGACGTTAATGATCTTGAAAGATTTCCATCAATGGAGAGAGGTATCTCCATTATGGAAGATATGTAATGAAGCAAAATTCACATTATTGGTAATAGTAAGTAACTATGAACATGGTAAATTCAATCGTAATCATTTTAGCAATCAAACCACATGCTTGCACCCAATTGGCATAATGAGAATTTTTGCACCATTGCATAATCGAAGAAAGCAAAACATACCCTTTTCAATTTCTGGATTAATCGAAGGACCTTCAGCAACATCATTTTTGACAGCAGATTTCTTCGCCTTTTTAGTAAGGACTTCTTCAGCAACTTTTGCTACATATTCTTTAAGCAGTTCACCTTCAGCATTCAATTGAACGACGTTGGATTTATTAAGAATTCCACCACAACCATGACATGTATCAGTTTTGATTTCTTGCATTGCTTTTTCAGAGAATACACAGCCACATTCCCAATTAACAACAAAAGGATATGAACCATTCATATTTAAACCAGTAATAGGACAAACAAATGGAGTTTCATTTAAATCCTTGTAAACATCGCCCTGAAAAGATAAATCGTTAGAACAGAAAGGATACGTAAAATGAAAACCAACCTTATCTGGGCCATTATCTTTCCAAGCTTTATTTTCAGTTAATTTGAGTTCTTTAACATCACTGAGAGACTTGATATGAACTGTGGAAGGATTTTTGGCTAAAGTTTTGTACAGCCGACCTTCAAGGATTGCTTCTTTATTGTATAATCTGAAACATAACTACCATCATTAGTTGTTCATAAAAAAGCAATAAATACATACCTTCCAAGTTTACAAGCAACAATAGGTTTCTTCAAAGGTTCATTCGTCATTTGACAGTTTCTCCATTTATGAGCATCTTTAACTTTCTTATCCAATTTTTCTGTCTTTTTCTTATGCCGAACAAGTTCACATCGTTTTGGAATACTTCCTCCATCAGCTCCCATTGTAAAATTTTTGATAAAAATTCTGTATAAAAAATTTATTGAAAAAAAATTCAATCAATCAAACAACAGCAGCAAAAAAAAGTGAAGAAAGAAAAATGTTTGCATCAATTGAAACTGTCGTTTCAAGAAATATTTTTAGAAGAGATTATGAAATTTTTTTGTTGTTCAAAGTTTTGCAATACAAAAAATGGAAGCATTTTATTAAGTTAAATTTTTTTGATAAAGCAAATATTTACTAACAAACTTGGTTGCAACGTAAATTAAAGAGTTCAAAAAAGCTTCAGTTTCTTGATAAATTGTTTTTTGATTAAAAACTTGACTCATTTTTGATATATGTACATAGTTTTATCACATAGAGAACAACTTTTAGATCTCCTTTTTTATTTGCTTTTAAAAATCAAGTAATTCATAAACAAAGATTCCATAGTGGCTTTCTAATTAATTGAGAGAGAGGAACGCGGCATATGTGAAGGTCGTTATTGACGAGGATAAAGGTTAACGACAGCTGAAGTTTAATTTTAAAGTAAATTAGTACTTCTGGTTGTTTACTTGTACATATGAAACATAATAATTTTATTCAAAAATGGCAATACGTTTATAATAACAAGGTATCAATAAACACAATAGAAACAAAATTAACAATATAAATGAAAGACAACAAAAAAGAACATATGAAAAACAAATAACTTAAATTTCAGATTCAAGCTTAGGTGGTTTTGGTTTTGTTGTTGGAAGACGAGGAAGGATTCTTCGAAAATCACGTTGAGATATTTCAATAAATGCAGGAGTACATGAACGATTTTTAATAACAAGTTTGACAGGAAATGAACCAGTAGTAAATCCTAGATGCGGTCCTTGTGAAGCTTGTTGAGCTTTAAACTTTTCAATTTGTTCAGGAGTATATACACTAGCACGTTGAGGTTTCGTTGAAGCATCAGCAATAGTTTGACGACCAAGCTTTGAAGATGATTTTTTCACAATCTTTTCTTTCTTATTCTTCTGTTTTTGGAATGGAGTTTTTTCACTAAAACTTTCTTCAAGAATGCGTTTAGGTGAAGTTCTAACAATTTCATATGTTGTTCGTTCAGGTGTAACAGAGTTTCGTCGAAGTCGAAGTTTCTTGATTGGTGAAAGTTTTTTGATTGGTGAAAGATTTTTGATTGGTGAAAGTTTTTTAGATGCACGTTTACGTCGTCGAGTCATCTTGAATTTGAGAGCCTAAAAAATAAAAAGTTAGATATGTATTATGTAAATTTATTAATAAAATTTCTTTTTCTTTATTTCAGAAACGAAAACACGGAAACAAACAAAAAAAGTTGCAAAAAGAAAATCTCAAAATTTAGGAATGATGAATGTTTAATGACAAAACGCCACTGATTGTTAAGAAATAGTATGCATATTTCAAATATTTTTATGAAATAAAATTAATAAGTTTTTAACTTTAATTTGTTTTTAAAATTCCCACTAATATTGGTTCATAGAGTAACCGGTGATTTTTTATAGCCCGTTTTAATAACTAATAAGAAAATTCATTGGTTTGTTGTTTAAACTTTTTGCAATGATAAAATAAAGTTATTTGAGAACAATTTTTTTGACAAGTTTAACTTTTAATTGTTGGGAAATTTGTTCTTCACTTTTTTCGATGCTTATAATTTTATTATTACTTGTTTACATGCATCGCTAATCTTTGAATATTTTTATGAAAACAAAAACATGGCAACAAATTGTATGAAAAGCACAAACACAAAACAAAAAAAACAAAACAAATGCTATGTCAAATTTTTTTTACTGAAATTCCATATCAAATAATTCTGCTTTGAGAGAAGCATCCAAACTTTTAAAGTTGATATCAGTATTTTTATCTCTTTTAGCTTTAAGGATAAAATCGAGACATTTTTGTTTTAGCTTTTGAGCATTCAACCTTATCGTTGCATTAGCAATATCAATGCAACTTTCATAATTAAGTTTATCACCAAGGATCGATTCAGTTTTATCCTGTAAAATAAAATTATTTAAAGCGATTTTAAGATATTTAATAAAAAAATTACTTTGAGATTCTCAACTCCATATAAATCTCCAAATTTTATTAGCTCAAACAAATCTTCGTTGCTGAGATCTTGTAAAGGATGGTTGTTGTCATAACAAAATGCTACAGCGGCGTTGACAACATCAAATAGAAAATCTTTAATTTGAATTTCATAGCATGTTTCAATATTGGATACGGTATTACCAAGATTGGTGAATTTTTGATGAATGATTGCTTTATGAACCTGAAAGAAATAAGCAAATGCCAATAAACGAAGAAATTAAAGAAAAAGGTTCCATACAGATATTTTTCGACCATTAACAACAAATTTCAAATCATTTTTTTTAGTGTATACGATATCATCATTATGATCATCGAGAGTGATTATATCAACTGGTGATAGCGTATCCTTTTCAATAAGTGTTATTGTGCCCTTTACAATTACTTCAAATGCATCATCTTTCATAAGAGGGTTACTACCAACATCATTGATAACATCATAATAAAAAGAATTAAGAATTAATTTTTTATAAATTACGCGCTTTGAAAAACGAGCTGTGGGAGTAGTAATAATATAATTTGCTTGTACATATTTGTTATGGGGAAATTGAAGAGATAAGCCGATAGAAAAATTTTTGTCAGCATGTTCTGGATGATAGAATATATAAATGTAGTATTTTAAATCTGGGCAACCATCAACATTGTATAGTTCGCTTCCAAGTGAACGAAAATCGTGGATTTTAAAAACATTTCGAGGAATATTCCATGATTTTTCAAATGGATAACATTTTTCCTAAAAAACAAATAAAACTCAATTAGAATAACTAAGGATCTAAAAAAAAGTTACATTTTTAGAATCAGTACTTGCTTCTTCAATACATGATTTTTTTGATTGAGAAGGACCATCTACGGAATTTATTTGAGATGTATCATTAGCAGAAATATTTGTAGGACGCTTTCGGATATTATCATCACTTGATGATCCTGTGTGAAGCTGATTCTTAGCCATATTAAAAATTGTAGCGCAAAATAGGAAAAAAAGAAAAAAAAGTGAGGTAATTAAAATTTTGTGATTTGAGTGAGTATGCAATCATGGGCCAGTTTTTTGTTTGTTAATAAAAATATACAAAACATTTTTGAGTATGGCCTAGGAATTTTTCACACCGTCTAAAACCATAATTATAATTTTGTTTACTCGTTGCATCTTCTTCTCTTTTTTTGTTTATTTATTGCGTCCTTCTGGCAAAGTAAACAAAAACATACATGTTTTCGCGAAAGACATTTTTTGTTATCTTGCATTGATATAAAGATATTGTAAAAACCGACATATTTATTTATGATCAAAAAATTTATTTTTATTAGTAAATTAAAATTTCAACTCAATTATAAATTTATTTTGTTAAAGTTCATCTTTCTTAAAAATGGGTAAAACAGCGGGTGGGCCTTGGAAAATTTGATCAGCATTTTCACTTTCTTCAACGCTTACAATTCCATCATTATTGAAATCTAAAATCCATCCAAATCCTGGATCGCGTTTACGCCCTTCTTTTTCCTGCTTTTTCTTGCTGCTTGATTTTTCAGCCAATTGGGTTCGCTGTTTCGCTGCGTTTTCCATGGATGCTTGATCCCTTTCAATGACTTGCTTAAATTCCACAAAATTAACTTTTGTATCGCCATTTGCATCAAAATATGTGATGTAATATTTTGCAGCGAGAACATTATCAATATCTTCATTACTCCAAGTTTTACCAAATTCTTTTCTCATTGTTTCAGCAAATCGAACGAGTTCGCTTTCCGTGATATAAGTATCATTATTGGAATCCATAAATTGGAATTGCTTTTCAAGGCTCCATTCTTCAACTTCCAACATTTCTATATTGAATGTAAGCCAATGTTCATCATTTGGAATATTTTTCCAAACTAAAAAATTATTTTTAAAAAAAAGTTTACAAGAAGCAAAGATTTGAGGGGCACAGGACGCAAAAAAATTTTTTGAAGAAAAATGCAATTTTTTGAGGGCAAATTTTTCCATTTTTTCCATTCTTTTTTTGATTTCCTTGGCAAATATTTATTTTCCACTCACTCACCTTTTGATTTATTTTTTCTGCTTAAACGAAATGGAACACTAATCTTTCTTAATTCTGTATCACACATTCCTCTCATGCCTTTATCAAGTCCAGGCATAACCATGCCTGTTCCAAGTTGAATTCGAATTGGGTTGCGACCATAAGTTTGATCAAATTTTTTGCCATCTTCAAGAAAGCCTTTATAATGGAAGGTAATGAAATCAAGGCGTTTAGCAGCTCGAGGGCATGCAGCTGGACGCCAAGTTTTTTCAATCTAAAATCAAAGTTTGTTTTACTTGGATATTAAAAATTAGGGGCGACTTACTTTAATATCAAGTGGACCACCATTCGATGTTTCTTCCAATGCTCGAATTTGAGAAGCAGTCATGGGTTTGCCTTCACCTCGAAGTTCAATAATTGGAATAGCATCTTCAGGCTTTTTCTTTTTTCCTACTGCATTAGCTGCGGCTAAATCAACTTCCACCGTACCAGCCACATCCGCCGCTAACGCTAAAATTTTGTTTTAAAAAATAACTATTTTTCTTTATCAAACAAAAAAATTAAACTATAAAAAAGATTTTTTTGTGGTTAAAAAAAATGTTCTTAAAAAGTCATTGTTAGAAAAGCTAGTTTTAAAAAAAGCTTTTCGCTCATTTGTTTGTTGCTAATATTTTTGTGTATATTAAAAAGCTTACCTAAATCCAATCCTATTATCAGCAAACAAAAAATTAAAAATAATTGTGTCATGATGAAAAATCTAATAACAAAAAAATTTCAAAAAGATTGTTCTTCTTTTCTTTCAAAAATTTTAAGTGAGAAAGAAAAATATTAGACAGAAGTGAACGTGAAGATAGATGGATCAATATTTCAATAATGGCAACCAGCAAGTAACAACAACAGCGAAAAATAAAAGTGACCACTTTTTCTTCAATCCATTTCCATGCTTTTTTTTCTCTCCACGACGCAGAAGAAAGAATCTTTCATTCTCAAAGGTGGAGTTGACCTTGGATGGAAAAATAAAATGAATGAGGCTCTCAAAAAAATTTTCTTCTTTAATATCGTCGTTTTTAATATGTTTCTCTTCGTGTGTCCTGGATTTGACCTATCTTGAATTGCATCGTCGCCGCTGTTGCTGTGTGTTTTTTTAGGTGTCATTTTATATGTTTTTTATAGCTTTCAAAAATTTGTTTCTAAATATTAATGATTTTTTTATTTAAAAATTTTTTAGACAAATGATAAAGAATTTGAGAAAGTGAACGGTTCAGAAAAAGAAATATTAAATTACACAAAAAAATAAATAAACGCAAAGAGTGTGTTTCATGTATGTTCAAACATAATTGCTGACATGACAAAGCAAAGAGTTTGTTTTGATTAGAGGTTTATTAATTTATTAAAACAGTTTTATTAAAACTCATTCCTTGAAAAAGGAATTTTAGATTTTGAGCCAGAAATGATCTAAAAAGTTGCGTTGATTTTTTCTTTAATAAAATAAAAGAAAGCATAAAAATCATAAGAAAATGCAGCGTTATACAATTTTAGCTCACAAATGAAATCTATCAATAAATATTGGTTGTTATTTTGTGCTTTAAAAATTCTTTTTGCTGGTGTTATGAATATTAGGTATGGAGAGAAATGTTGATGAGAAGAAGTAATTTTTTTTTTTCATTCAAACTTTGTTTATTTTCTGTAAGACAAATGGAATTTCTTTTAATATTTAGAAAAACTTATATTTTTTAAAACAAATTTTGACCGAACTTTAACCCTCTAATTTCTGTTGTTAAAAAATTCTTGGTTTTTTTTTGTCAATTTTATGAAAACAACCTTTAAACCGAAATATGGTGAATGCTGGGCTTTTATGAGAATATTTTATGGATTGCCGACGAAGACCGGGCGCCAGCCGATGAGTTAGAAGGAGCTGTCGATAAAGGTTATTTTTTCAAGCTTTAGTTCAGTGCGCAAAAGACACAACAACAAAAAATTTCAAAATTGGATTTGGATGATGAATGGGGAAGAAGATGATGCAAAAAAAATAAAGTAAAGAAATGCGTAAAAATATAATAATAAAGTAAGCAACGCAGGGGCAAACAAAAGGAAAGCAAAAAGAGTGGATTGGGTTTTTGCAAGACACATTTCAATCATTGCCAATGACACATACACCGTTTTTTCGCCTTTCAATTTTTTCTTACTTTTTTTTGCTCTAATCTCATTCGTTTTTTATATTTTTTTTGACTTCTATCCATTTTTTAAATATTTTCTTTTTTTAAATTTATGATAAAGAAGCATGAAAAAATAAAATTTTATTTACCTTTTTTAAACCACTCTTTTTCAATCATTACTAACTAAGGGTGGAAACGGGACGACTTTTTCCCGTTCCATCCCGGGACCATACACTTCGTCCTGTCCCGTTTACACCCTTAATCATTACTCATTTTTTATTTCATAACGTGCCTTATCGTGAAATATCCAATAATTTTTATGTGTGTAAATTAACAATGCGCTTTATTTGACATTTTTTAGACTCGTTTGATCAGTATTACATTTGATATTTTCTAATTTGATAAAAATGTTCCCTTTATTTAAATCCGAAAAAAACAAATCAATTCCATTTTTAAATTTACCATTATTGATTCAAGAACGATTTGCTGAACTCTGTGATTCTCAAACTCTCCTAAATTTTTCACAAATTAATCAACGCACAAAATGGTTATCTCGAAAACGAGAAGTTAGGGAAAGCTTAAGAGTTTATGATAAAGCTACTAATATGGTAGGCGATTTGATTGGCATTATGATTCACAATTTTATTCATAAAAATCTGGAAGTTTTTGGACATTTGGGTATTCATATTAAGAAAACTCCTCAAGAAAATATTTTTAACGGAATATTAAAAACTTATTCAACTTTATCTGTCAGTGGTGGTATTGGCAATATAATTGAAATTTCAAAGCACTTAGTTGGACCGAATGTTATGCAGATTTCCTTATTCGTTTCATTTTCACTCGATATGGATGTTGAAGAACAGAAACAAAAAATAAACATGCTTGTCGACATCTTATTTCCGGTCAAAAAAATATTGTAAGTTATTGGTGTTTTATTTTTTGTCTTCTTAGAATTAAAAATTTTAGCATTTACCTTTCTTGTCACGGAACTAGTGAAATCATGAAAAATGAACTTATGAAATTGACAGCGAGGCCAGCAAAATTTAAATGCAAAAAATATGATGAATATGATCTTGTGGTCAGCATTTCTGACAGCGCAAATGAAAACAACCTTTGGATCCAAGAACCAAAAAAGAACAAATTAAAAAATTTTTTATTTTCAAAATTTGACCAATTTCGTAACTTTTAATCATTTTGCGATATCACATTCTTCTTTGTTCTTCAACTGTTATTTTTAAATTTACTACTACACACTTCCTATTTTCAGCATGTTCAATAATGACGAAATGAACTTTATTTTAGAAACAACTATTTAATAAAAGTTCAGCTTTTTTCTTTTTACATTTTGTCAGATATTTTCGAATTGTTTATGTTTGTTGCATTTTTTTTGTTGCTTTTTGTTTCAATAAACATATTATATATATTTTATTTTAAAAGTTTTGTCCATTTTTAGAGACGGGTTTTTTAAATAAGTGAATCTAAGGTGGAAAAAATAAAATTCAAAGCATAATTTGATTAGAGAAAGCCTACAAAAAATTTTTTTCCGTTTTTAACAAGATTGGCTCATAATTTTAAAAATAGTTTTGAAATGAATTATTAGCGACTCCAAAATTATAATCATTTCATATTTTAGATGGAAGGTTCTTAAAGGGTTTTACTATAAAAGCTATAAATACAAATGTACCAAATGGTTAAAATCTCACAAAAAAATAAAATAAAAACGTAGGTTTTAGATGATCATGCATGGCTAAAATTTAATACATTACTAAAAAATTTTTATTTTTTTCAGCGATAATTATTGCCGATGGCTTTTTTTCGATTAACTTGGATGAAAAAAAAAAACAAAAAGCAAAAAATGAAAAAATGTTTCAGCGATGATTTCTGCATCGATTTTATTCTTTTGCTTCGCTAAGTCCTGCAGCAACTGCACACTTGCCTTTTTTTAAATTTTTTAATTTATGTAAAACTAAAGTTTTATTTTAAACTTTAAAAGCAGCTTTAAAAATCATTGATGCTTTCTTTCTTTGTTTCTTTTAAAGTGTCGAAGTGTCATTCTAAAATTGTGTTTTTTTTGCCGATTAAAAAAAGAAAAAGAAATATGGAACCAATCAATGATCGCTGATAAGCGGAAACAAGGAACAATGAGAAAAGCTATTCGAATGATCTTTGAAAATGCTCATTCTTTATTGTTTTTTTTTCCGCGAGCAATTCTGATTGCAACCACTTTGAACACTGGAAAATATTTTAAGGTTGAAACGAAAAAATAAATTTCAGAAAATAAAAAATATGTCAAAAAGTTTAGAATGGAAATCATTGCGAAATCCATTGGCATTTTGGATTTTTGGTTTATGTAATGCTTTTGCATTTGTGATAATGCTTTCGGGTGCAGAAGATATTATGGCAAAACAAAATCATAAAATTAAAAATAATGAAACTGATTTTTGTTATGTAAAGTTTTTTATTCGTCAAAAACTTTTCGATTTTAATTTTTTTAGGAAAAAATTACTGAAGCTCATTGTTCTTCAATTTCCACTGGTGCTGTTTTGCTAGCAGATATTATTCCATGTGTGATAGTACAATTGACATTTCCATTTTTTATGCATTTTATTCCATATGGTATTCGAACTGCAATAGTTTTAATTTGTCAAACTTTAAGTTTATTAATTGTTGCATTTTCTTCGAATGTTGGAATGTCTCTTATAGGTGAGCTCAAAAAGAATTACAAAATTAGCTGCAAAAATCAAAAAATTTGTTGTTTCAATTTTTTTACAGGAGTAATTTTTGCGTCACTTGGCGCGGGCATTGGTGCAATAAATATTTTGGCTCTTTCCTCATATTTTTCTAAAACTTCCATAGCTGCATGGTCGAGTGGAACGGGAGCAGCTGGAATTATAGCATCTTTTTGTTATGCGGCTTTTACAGAACCACATTTATTAAATTTGTCTTCCAAAGCTACATTATTAATTATGCTAATTATTCCAATTCTTTACGGTGCAACATTTTGGGGAATTTTAAAACTTCCAAATTCTGTGTACAAAGTTAATATTTTTTATCCAAAAACTTATATTATCAAAACCAAAACAATAATGGCAGAGAACTCTCAATTACCAATGGAAAATGAAAAGACCATTGCTGAAATTAATTCCATTTCTGTAACAGATGTTTTGACTCCTATTGAGAAGGAAGAAATTAAAGTTGAAAGAGTGAAACAAAGAAAACTTTCATTTATGGAAAAAATTAAACTGTTTGGAGTTAGTTTTTCTCGAAATTTAAAATTTAAAAAAGTTAGGAAAAAAACTAGTGATTTTTTAGCCTCTGCAAAAATATATGCTTCCCATGGCTTTGGTTTACTTTGGTGAATATCTTATTAATCAAGGAATTGTAAGAATTTTCAAACAAACAAAAAACTTATATTAAAAATTCATATTTAAAATTTATTGCAGACCGAATTAATTTATTTTGATTGTTCTCATGGGTTTCATTTATCTAAACAATCCCAATATCGATGGTTTCAAGTTTTATACCAACTCGGTGTATTCTTTTCCCGTTCAAGTGTAAACTTTTTCCAATTGCCAATGTGGTCACTTTATATTCTTCCAATCTTTCAAGTTAGTCGTCGTATCCTTTTTTATGTAGCTTAAAGTTGATTTTTCCATTTTTAGCTTGGAAATGCGATATTTTTAATTTTAAATGCAATATATTTTTTTGTTCCACATATTTTAATTATTTTTGGAATTATTCTTTTCGAGGGTTTATTGGGAGGTTTATCTTACGTGAATACCTTCCATCGAATTCACAAAGATATTGAACCAGATATTCGAGAATTTAGTTTATCCGCCGCGTGTGTCTCCGATGCATTTGGAATTGTTTTCAGCGCTTTCACAGCCATCCCATTGCATAATTTTATTTGTCATCAACAAAATTTACTTGTCCCAAAATAAATTTAGTTCAAAGAAAAAACTTATATTATTAACATTTTAATAATAAAAAAAATATATCACAAGCAACGGGATTATAAATGGCATGATAGTTTTTTGTTTTATTGTTTGACTTAACGAAAAGCAAGCAATATTGTTCAAGTATTTCCTTTTTAATGGAGTGTTGTAAGTAGCAAGTAGCAATATTGGCACGGGTTTAAAAATGATAGCATCAGGATGTAATATAAACATCCGCAATTATTTTTTTTCCATTTGTTGGCGGCAATAAGTTTGAAATAAAAGTGTCACAGTTATGTAAGTGACTGACGAAAAAAAGTTTATGGTTTTATTCAACCTCAGTCAGAGAGCCAAGACATTCTCTTTTTTTATTTAAATAATTCGTCAACACAAAAATTATACAAATACATATTTATTTATCTTAATAAACTTCCTCCCATAATTATTAAACCAACCAACTTTTTACAAAAAAATGTTAGTAATTTTTGGCAAAGCATGGCTCACAATCAATCATCCGAGAACACTCGTTTGCAACATTTTTGTTTTAAAAGATTTTCTTCTTACACTTTTTTTTTGTTTTCATCTTCCGCGTTGTTATTTTTCCCAATATTTTTGAATGAATAAATAATTATTTGTTTTCAATTTCAGGTAAAATCTTTGGTCAATGGATACAATATTACCTCAAGTTGTTTTGGATGAAGCCAAAAAGAAATGGCACGATTTAACGCAAGAAACAACTGATCCTGCAAAAATCGTTGCTTTATCTCTTTGTTTTGAAGATGCGCTAAAATTGGTTAGACATCTCATTGATTTTTCTGAAAAAACTGTTGACGATGCTGATGAAACTCGTAATGAATTACATACTATTCAACCAATCAAATCGGCTCCACATGTTGTTACTCAAGTTCAAACACCAATGATGTCTTCATTTCCTGCATGTAAATCGTCAACACCTATATCTGCTGCACATTCTCCGGGTCCATATTATGCTGTTGCAAGAGGAAGAAATGTTGGAATTTTTCGTATGTATCCTGAATGTCTAGCATCTGTAAATGGATTTCCTGGTTCAAAATTTAGAAAGTTTGATACTCATGAAGAAGCGATGAAATTTGTTGAAGAAAATCGTTTTCATTCAAGCTCAAATCCTTCATTAAACAAACGACGTTCTTTGCCTATGGAAGAAATTAGTCCAAAGAGGTTGGTTATTTTTTTATTACTGTAACTCGGCTAGTCTGTATGTAAAAGAGATGCATGCTTGCAATGCTTTTTCTTTACAATATTATTACTTTATTTCATCTTACGTTTATTTATTTTTAGACCTGAAATTGCTGCTGGTTATGTACCTATTGTTTATACTGATGGCGCATGTTCATTTAACGGTAGAAGTAAAGCAAAAGCTGGTTGTGGTGTTTATTGGGGCGATGATCATCCAAACAATCTTTCCCTCCCAGCTACTGGTGTACCAACAAATAATCGAGCTGAATATGAAGCCGCTCTTATTGCAATCAAGCAAGCTCGGGATAAAGGCCATGGTCGATTAATTATTCGCACCGATTCACTGCTTCTTGTTTCATCAATGAATGAATGGATTCAAAAATGGAAGAAGAACGATTGGAAGAACGCAAATGGGAAAGCTGTGGCTAACAAAGATTTAATTGTAGCTATCGATGAAATGAGAGCTGTTATTAATGTCCAATTTGAACATGTTAATGGTCATGTTGGAGTTCATGGTAACGAAATGGCAAATCAACTTGCAATACTTGGTGCAAAAATTTTTTTGGCTCAACGTGGTCTTTCTGGTGATTCATAAATCAAAAAAAAATTTGTATTTTTACTTTTTTGTTACTTTTTGTTCTTTGACTTTTTGTTTTGTTATAATATAATATTGTCTGTCTCGAGTTTTGTCTTTGTTAATAAATGTTTATTTCTGATTTTTTGCTTGCTTTGTTTGAATTTTAAAGGAACATAGCTATTTGATGCCTTTTTTCAAATTTCATTTTCCCGCAATTACCCGCAAGCGTAAAGATGAAGCGAGCTTTTTTCCGTGCAAGTTTACTGTATTACACGGAAAAAAGCTCGCTTCATCTTTACGCTCACACGTGGGCACGGGGTGCGATTGGGTGCGATTATCGCACCCTGCTTCGTGCTCCGTGCCACTATTTTTGGAGCTTCGTGCCTCAAAATTTCAAAAATCTAATAGAAAAAAAATTTCGATGTGGTAAGAATGAAATTTTCCCAAAAAAATTTTCTTAAAAATTAACACGGTAGACCCTTTTGTATGTCTTGCTTCTTGCCCGAAAAATTTTTTTGTCGCACCCACCTGCCCACGTGTGTTTACGCTTGCGGGTAATTGCGGGAAAATGAAATTTGAAAAAAGGCATCAAATAGCTATGTTCCTTTAAGGAAATATTAGAGTTTGAAAATCATTTTATCAAGAGATGAATTGGTCACCATCATTATTTTCTTTGTCGATTAACCTTGTTAATGCCAATTCAAAGCTTATCTTCAAGCTTTGAAAAAAGGGGTTTATAAGGAATCAATAAAGCCACTAGTTTATGAATACTGTTAGTCATTAACTAACAAACATTTTGTATTTAGCAAAATATAAAAAAAAAGCTATCATAAAATTAGTAGCACATTTTCAAGCCTAATTTTTGTTAATACGAACGCAAAAGGTAGAAAGATAAATTTATTTTTTAGAGTTTATCAAAATATTATTATTATAATAAACATTCGAAGAAAAATTTCTAAATGTGTTAGTATAAAATAATTCAAAGCCCCGCCTTCAAATAATTTTCTCAATACGCAAATTCAGCTGCTGCTTACACTCATAAAAAAAATTGCGCGAATCTTTGAGGTTCAAAACAAACAAAAACTTTTTCACTTTCAAACATTTATTCAATTTCCATCTTTGAAACCTTTCAACATCTTTTTTTTTATTAGCAATAATCAATTATGGCTTTATGGGTGGATAAATATCGTCCAACGCAATTATCTGCGCTCAACTATCATCAAGAATTAACTGAAAATTTGAGTGAATTGGTTGAAGCTGGAAACTTTCCACATTTGCTCTTTTATGGTCCTGATGGAGCTGGAAAAAGTACAAGAATTCGCTGTATTCTTAAGAAGCTATATGGCAATGGAGCTGAGAACATGAAAATGGAATACAGATCCTTTGAATCTGCTTCTGGACGAAAGTTGGAACTAATGGTTTTATCAAGTTTGTATCATATTGAAGTTACTCCAAGGTTGGTTTACATTTTCTTTATTGATTTTATTATTCTCTTTTTTGTTTTTAGTGATGTTGGAATTCATGATCGTATTATTGTCCAAGAACTTATCAAACAGATGGCACAAGCGCAACAAATTGATTCAGCTGCTCAAAAACCATTCAAAGGTAATGAATATATAAAACTTTGTTGCTTTTAGTTGAAATATCATCCATGCTAACTTGATTTCCATGTTTACAACGTTCTTTACCTCTTAATCATCCTACTAATACTTTCTTTTTTAGTCGTAATCCTTATGGAAGCGGATACTCTTACCAAGGATGCACAACATGCACTTCGTCGAACTATGGAAAGGTATGCTGGAACATGCAAAATCATCATGTGCTGTAATTCTGTTAGCAAAGTTATTGAACCTCTTCGATCTCGATGTATGGTTGTTCGTGTTAGCGCTCCTAATAGTGATGAAGTATGTTTGTCTTTTCCTTCTTTTCTTGTTTAATAAGTTATATGTATGTTAATTATTTTAGTTGAAAACTTGTCTTCGTGTTGCAGCTGATGGTGAAAATGTTGACGTTTCTGATCGTTTCTTGGATTCAATTGCTGAACGTTCAAATGGTAATCTTCGTCGTGCGATGCTTTTATTAGAAAGTGCTTCTGCACAATAGTATGTTATTTTCTTTCACAAAGTTTAATTAATGGCGATGTATTTTTTAGTGGCAAAAGACTTGATGCACATAAAGTCATTGAACCTGATTGGCAACGATATATTATTGATACTGCTGCTATCATTGTTAAAAATTGTTCCTCTGATGGGTAATCTTTCTTATATCCTTGTTTTCTCACTTTGTATTCCCTTTCATTTTCAGACTTGTCAAAACTCGTCAACTCTTATATGATCTGCTCACTCGATGTATCCCAACTTCTATAATCTTTGAAGAGCTTCTTGATGCTTTGCTCCCTTATTGTCATGCTGAAATCCGAAGAAAAATTATTGAAGCTGCTGCACATTTTGAACATACATCTGTATTGGGCTCAAAGGATATCTATCATTTGGATGCTTTCGTCGCAACTTTTATGGCCGTTTATAAGAATCATCAAAATATGGGTCATCATTAAGCTTTCATCATCTTTTTTGTTTGCTTGTATAACTATTATCGTATTTTGTATGTTGATATTACATTATTAATATTGTATGTAATATGTACCTGTTTTTCCTTGTTTTGTTTTGTTGTTACGTAAGAATAATAAATCTTGTTTATTTTACACATGTGTTTACTGGATCTTTTATAAAGCTTATTTTTCTCGAAAGATTATGATTTCATTAATGCACCGAATTTCTTGTTAAATAATATTAAATACTGGATTTACTTTCATGCATAAATGCCCACGCTTGTCCATGTATTCGTTCATCGATTAATGATTGACTTTTATCGCCGTCTAAAGGCTTAGGAATATGAGTGAATGATAAATATAAAGATTTTGTTTTCTGTTTAACTTTTATTAAACCAATCTCCCATTAGTGTTACACACTACATCTTTTTTTATGGAACTCTAAAATCGTTGAAAATTAACTGGTCTTCATTCATTCAGGGTTGCTTACATAACAATTTTAGCAGCTGTTAATAATAGTTTTAAAGCATCTAAAGGAATGCCATGTATCTTTTTTTTGTTGCTATTTTTCTTCATCATCTTGTTAATTTTTTGTGGAAAAAGCTTTTTTTGAATAAATGTATTTTTTCTATTTTTCCTAAATATTTTCAAAGACAAGAATTATGTCTTTTTTTTACCAAAAAGATGGTGGATGTAAGCCATTTACAATATCAATATTTTAGGATGCTTTCAAAAAACTTAAAACTTAATGGCAATTTTAAAAGTTAAAAACAGAAACTGTTTTATTATAACAAAAATGATTTTTTATGCATTTTTTGAGATCCATACTGCGAAATTAAACCAAAAAAAGCAAGCCCGTTTTTTTGTCACATTTCCATCAATGTTAACAATGCTGCCTTTGCCGTGTTTTGATATTTTATATTTTTTCTTTCATTCTTTTTTTGCGCTCAAAATAATGATTGTTGTTTGTTTGATCAAAGGTTTCAGAAAACTTAGTCATCAACACATGTATGTGTATTACTTGCCATAACAAAAAAATTATTATGGAAAGGCGGCGCTAAAAATGGACTATCTAAAGGTTAGCCAACAAAAAAAAAAGAAAAGCCGATAAACAAAAACCCAGGATGGGCAAAGAATAAAATTTTACTAAAACAATGAAAAGAAATTTTGTTTTTGAATCAAAAAAATTTATGTTGGATTTTTTTATGCTTTTTTTATTTGAATTTTTAAATTTAATATTTTTTTAAATTTTTTCTTACTGGTTTTTAAAAGATGATATAATATTATAATAGTTTCAAATATCATTATTATGAATTTAACCATGAGCATTTCAAGAAACAATCTTTGGAAAAATTAGGATATTAGTGGAGCTTTAAAAGGTATAAAAAAACACAAGCCATGAAAGATTAATGGGAATAGATCACCCATATTTTAAGATGCCGATGAAATTTAAATCCTTGCAATCCATTCTTGTCAAAACAAAAAGAATTAAAAGATTTTTGATCAAAATTCTTGCAACATTTTTTTAACAAAACAAAGTAATTTAGTAAAATTTTTATTTGCACAATACATTTTAGAAGCTTCTTTTTGTTGTTGTTGCTTGTTCAATCAATCAATCATTGTTTTTTATTGATCCGCTCGTTATCTTCCTTTCTTTTCTTTTCGTCTCATTGAACCAAGGAAGTCGAAAGAGAGAAAAAATCAATGAACAAAAAACCCCAGTCAGAAAAAAATGAGCTGCCGCCAATTTTTTTTCTTGTAGTCTAAAAATGGACAATATTGTTTTTGCTTCCTTTTTTAATCAATTTTTTGTTTCTTCCTTCTTTTTCCAACTAAAAGAAAGTTAAATCGGGTTAATTTTTTTAGGGTAACAAAAAAATGTTTCAAAATTTTAAATGGTCAAAAATAAGGAATCCATTAGCGTTTTGGATTCTTGGTTTATGTAATGCTTTTGCATTTGTGATTATGCTTTCGGGTGCAGAAGATATTATGGCAAAACAAAATCATAAAATTAAAAATAATGAAACTGATTTTTGTTATGTAAAGTTTTTTATTTTTTTTAAATTTAATTTTACAACCTCAAAAAATTTTAGGAAAAAATTACTGAAGCTCATTGTTCTTCAATTTCCACGGGTGCTGTTTTGCTAGCGGATATTTTACCAACGATTATTGTGGAATTGACATTTCCTTTTTTTATGCATAAAATTCCATATGGTATTCGAACTGCAACAGTTTTAATTTGTCAAATTTTAAGTTTTATTCTTGTGGCTTTTTCTTCAAGTGTTGCTATGTCTTTGACAGGTAAGAAAAGAAGAAAACGAGTCACCAAATTCTGTCGTTTTTTTGGAACTAAAAATTTACTTTCTATAAAATCAGCCTGACTATTTTGATTCGTAATTTTTTGAATGAAAGGAAATTTTAAAGTTTTGGATGTTCAAAAAATAAGAAAAATAGCAAAAACAAATTTTTTATTTTTCTTGATAAAGCCTTTCGAGAATTTTCCAAAGTTTTCATTGTACTTAGTATTATTATTTAAATTTGCAAACAAATAAAATAATACCTAATTATTTTTTTAGGCGTTGTATTTGCCGCGCTTGGTTCTGGAATAGGTGTAATAAATTGTCTTGCATTAACTTCATATTTTCCTAAAACCACCGTAGCCACATATTCAAGTGGAACGGGTTCAGCTCATATTATTGCATCATTATGTTATGCTGTTTTAACCGAGCCTCATTTTATTAATTTATCTTTAAAAGCCACTTTATTAATTATGCTTATTGTTCCAATACTTTATGGTGCAACGTTTTGGGGAATTTTGGAACTTCCAAATTCCGTCTATAAAGTTAATATTTTTGATCCAAGAACTTATATTATAAATACTAATCATGGGCTAGAAGAAACTCAACCTGCAATCGAGAATGAACATCATCAAACTCCAGTAGCGGTTTCAGCTGTTTCTGGAGCGGATGTTTTGGAGACAGAAGAAGGAGAGGATGAAAATTTTACAGAAGAAAAAAGAGTCCAACAAAGACATTTAACTTTTAATGAAAAAATTAGACTTTTTGGGGTTAGTTAATTTAACAAAAAGTATCGTCCATTTGTTACAAAAAAAATATTTTGGGGGTTTGGCTCTAAGCTCGAAAATTTTTTCGGTTTAAAATTAGCTTTTAAAAAATTACTTAAAAAATTAAATAAATAATTTTTAGCCACTTCTGAAATACATGTTACCGATAGCTTTGGTATATTTTGGCGAATATCTTATAAATCAAGGAGTTGTAAGTCCAGCGTAAAAAATCTTAAAATGTTTGAAAAAAAATTTGTATTTTTTTTAGTTGGAATTAATTTATTTTGATTGTTCTCATGGCTTTCATTTATCCAAACAATCCCAATATCGATGGTTTCAAGTTTTATATCAATTTTCAGTATTTTTATCTCGCTCCAGTGTGAGCTTCTTTGAATTACCCATGACAGCTATTTATTTGCTTCCGGTTTTACAAGTGCGTTTCAGCTTTTTAAAATTTGAAAAATGGTTATAAATTTAATTTTTAGCTTGGAAATGCAATATTTTTAATTTTCAATGCAATATATTTTTTTGTTCCACATATTTTAATTATTTTTGGAATTATTCTTTTCGAGGGTTTATTGGGAGGTTTATCTTACGTGAATACCTTCCATCGAATTCACAAAGATATTGAACCAGATATTCGAGAATTTAGTTTATCCGCCGCGTGTGTCTCCGATGCATTTGGAATTGTTTTCAGCGCTTTCACAGCCATCCCATTGCATAATTTTATTTGTCGACAACAACAAAAAAGATTATAATATGTACTTATCCCAAAATAAAAATCTAATAAAAAAATACTACTGTAGACAATTCGAATAAAATTAAAGCTATTTTAAGTTCATCGAGAAAATAATTAACTAAAAATGACTTCAAAAAATATAAAAAACACACGTGTCACCACCGTTATGGTAAATTCTTTTTCTAAATAAATTTTCCAAAATTATGTTTACACTTTTATAAAAAAAAGTTAACTTATTTTGGAAAGAAAAATGACATTTTTAAGAAAATATTTTTTTTGTGGGTTAAAAAAAGTGTTATTGTATAAAATTTTTGCTTTCATTAAATCACTCTCGCCAAATTGGTTAATAAAGCATGATGCCATTTATAGGTTGTTTTTCTCTAGCTAATAGCTATATAAAAAAATTGTAAGTAATCTAATAAAAATTTTTATGAAATTTGATTAGTTAAAATTGGATATAAATAAATTTCCTTTTTCTATTTAATAAGAGAAAGTAAGCAGAGCAAATCATAAAATGGCAGAAAATGAAAAAAAGAGTAACAAAGTTTTTGCTATTCTATGCTTGAATAAACTTTGTATTTCAATATAATTTAAAATTTTCTTTATTTATTTTTCCGCTAAATTTCATAAAAATCCAAACATAAAAATTTGTACTTTTTGATTAGTTTTGAAAAAAGAGAACGTTAAAATTTCCCAAAAAATATGCTCATTATTTTCTTACGCTTTTTTGCTTTTCTTTTGTAAACAATTTTTTTAATATAATTTTGTAGTTTATTGTTTTTAAAAAACTGTACTTTTAATAAAGTTCAAAGATGAAAGACAAAACTATTTTTTTCCGCTTTAATGACTTTCTAATTTTCCATTGTGAGCGAGAAAAAAAATAGCGCGACTACTAAAACATTTGTTTTATATAAATTTTTAGACTTTGTTGTTTTTTAAGCATTTTTAAATTTATTCATTTTTTTAACTCACCTATTTTAAAACGGGCATAAGAATTAGTTTTAAAAATGAAAATATACATTTTTTAGAAATATTCAACTAGCTAAATATCGACCATGAGCAACGAATCAACAGCCACAGTCACAATAATTCCAATTGAAGATATTTTTGGTTATATATTTGTTTATCTTGCCGAAATTGCAAATGCTGGTGGAATATTATTGGAAGCTCCAGTTTTATTATTTTTATTTAAAGAATTTACAAAGAGAAGTTCAAATTTTCGCACAGCATATTTTATTATTTTAAGTTATGGATATTTTGTGGATCTCGTGTGCTTTTCACCATTTTGGATTTCAAAAAAAGTTAATAATGGAGATAATTTTTTGGCTATTCCTTTTGGAATTGCTGAATGGTATTCAGATTTTTGGTATTGTTTTTGGAATATGGTGTTAGCTTTCAATCGAGCCACAGCCATTTGTGTTCCATTCAAACATTCAAAAGTACGTTTATTTTTAAACTTTTGTATTAAAATAAAATAAGCAATAAAAAAAATTAAATTATTTTACGCTAAAAAGTTTTATCAAATAAATTTTAAAGAAAGTTCTAAAATTAAAAAGTTTAATTTTTTCTATTTTATTAATAAACGCAAAAATGGCTGGCACGAGTTATGATGCACCAAAAACCGTTAATAAAAAAATATTATTTTTCAAATAATAATTTAATTTTAAAGTTTAAAGCTAAAAAAATTTAATTTGTGTTAGTAAATTAAATTAAATAATTTTTCTAAATATGGTAAATAATAATTTTCAAAATGATGACAAATACATACATAGATAGGTTTCATGGAGCTTAATGGAGAAAAAAAATCCCTTTTTTTAGTACGATTTACTTTATTTATTATAATGTGGAACAAAAAAATTTATTCGCAAAAAAATACTCGAGTCTCTTAGTTTTTGTGGAAATAAAAAGCCGAAGAAAAATTTAAGAAATAAAAAAAATTAAAACTTTTTAAGCAGAATTGAGAATGCGAGAATTTCTCAAAAGTAGCACATTTAATAAATTTTTTGTTACTCAAAATAATCCTAAAAACAATAATTTTTTTTTGTTTGTTTTCCAGATTTGGACCATGCGTCGAACATTTTACAGTATCATTTTAATCACAATTTTTCCTTTAATAATTAATTGCACAACATATGGAAAATTGCATTGCCTCCTTCAAAGTCGGGATCCTATTTGTTTTCCATTTAAAATAGATTTAGCTATTCGTTGTTTTATCGTAAACGTGGTTATTTGCGCTTTGGTTATTCTTTCCGTGGTTTTATCAGTTTGTGCATCCAAATCAGTTTCGGAAAAAAATATTCAAATTGAACGTCGATTAATTGTTCAAACAACCGTTTCCTCTATTTTGTTGTGTTGCATGTTCGGATTATATTCCATTGGAATGGTTGGAGCTAGCACAGAGAAAATTTCATGGGTATTAGCGGGACATTTATTTACTTATGGAGATTTATTTTATATTTTACAACATTTTGCTAATATTGCAATCATTATTATTTTATGCCCTCAATTTCGAATAGGTTTAATCAAATTTATTTCTTTTGGTTGCATTAATTTGCAACGATCAAGAGTTTCTCCATTTAATAATAGCTCTAATTTTGCAACCTAATAAAATTTTGTTATGATAATAAATGCATTATGTCTTAAAGGGACATAGCTATTTCATGCCTTTTCGAAAATTTCGATACTGGGGCTGATAGGAACAGTTGGGGCGGCGCGTGTTTGAATTACCGTGCACTTTCTGTCTTACACGGTAATTCAAACACGCGCCTTACCAAGTGTAACTTTCAGTCCCCACTATCGAAATTTCAAAAAAGGCATGAAATAGCTATGTCCCTTTAACTTCCAAAATTTTCCAATAAATGATTTTGAAGAAGAAAAACTCGTTTTTTACAAAATTAGATAAAGAAGAAGAAACTAAAAAATGAAAGAACATACTCCTAAAAATTCTGTGATGATGGTTATCAAAAAGTAAATAATAATAAAATTTTAAGTAAAATAAATATTGGTTGTATCGTGGGCGATGAAAGTTGTAATAGAGCAACGAAAAAGGAAAAAAGGAAGCGGTGAATAATTTGCAACACTCTAAAAGTTTATAAATTTCTTCGCGATAAAACTAAAAATATATATAAAAAGTGAAAAAAAAATGTCCTCAGAGAATGATGATGATGAATCACGAACTTCTATTACCAAACCTAGGAATTAACCTTGGAATAATAACAGAAGGCTGAAGTCAATAATTTCTTCTCATCATCGGAAGGGATTCGAACCGCTGATCATCGACTGAAGATCGAATGCACAAACCACTGCGCTAGTTCGGTATCGATTTTTAGCAAGTTAATTTTTGCGTGATTTTCTTGTTGTCATCTCTTCTTATGATCGTTTGCTATTTGTTTTTTATCAGATAAAATTGGAAAGATAATCCAATGGTGTGCAATCCGCCCAATTCCAAGCTGATAATGTTCCAAGATTTGAAGCACCCATCCAAAAATTGTTTATTTCGCTTTCCCCTTCTTCTAAAGCCACTCAAAAAAGTTTTATGTTCATTCATTATAAAGAAATTACTTGCAAGCAAAAATAACCGCCAGCATTGATGCAAGTTAATTTGCATCTGCAAATCCAGCAAAATTTGGATAAAAAGAAAAGTATTGTGTATTTCATTCAACGCTCGAAAATTGAAAACGAAAAAGACTTGCTTGCTTTTTCATAAGTTTTCTTATCATTTTCCAATACTGCAAAATGTGTTTTAGCATTAATGAGAAAGAAGAAAGCTACAAGAAAAAGCAATTAAAGGTACACATAAACACCAAATATATTTATAACCACAATATTAAATACAAACATAACAATAATTATTTGGGCTTATTCTTTAAAAGTAAAATTTCATCCACAAGTTTGTTTCTTTGTAGTGCAACTTCAGGACGTTCTTCATTGATTTCGAAGATTGCTCGTTGGTATTGATACAACAATGGATCAAGATTTTCTTTATCAAATTGGGCATCAGATGGAGCATCATCAAAAGCTCGTTTAATCAATTCCCTAAAACCCAAATGTTAAAGTAACACAAAAATAAGCAAAACAAAACATACACAGCCCTTTCAAAAAGAGAATATCGAACATTTGGATATATTTCAATTAATGCCAGATCGTTTATTTGTTCATATGTAAGACCATCCATTTGTTCAGGAATTAACTTTGTTGGATTATGAGTCGTTATTAATTTTACTCCAGCTTTCTTCGCATTGATCATCCGTCGAGCAATTATTGGTAAAGTTGAAGTATTATTTTCTTTAGATAGCTTTGATTTTGACCATACTTGAATTTCTTCATTTCCACTTTCACTAAAGCAGATAATTTGTAAAAATGAAACATGTTAAAAACATACATCGTCGCATCCAAATACACATTTCTTTCTTCACTTGATTCAGAAGTTAAAGCTAAACGATAAAGCTCATCCGTGTTTCGTATACTTCGTAATCCTTGTGGAGGCAAAACAGCTGTTTGAATCCTAAAAAAATCTTCCATTTTAAAGTGCTACTTATCAACACGATAAACTTACGAGCTAATTCTTGGATCATTTTTGATTGCAACCTCCTTGGGTTTTTGTTTATTCTTTGGTAGATCGATGATAACTGGAGGAGGTTGAAATTCATTAGCATTTGAATAAGCTTCCATTGGTTGCTGAACACTTTGACCATTTTTATTTTTGTCAGCTAATGGTTTCTTTGGTCGACGTTTCTTGAATATTTTGTTTCGAAGTATACATACAATTATAGCAAGAATTATAAGAACTCTAAAAAGCAAAGGCATATGTACTATAATAGCTTATGATTCAATATCAGTAAACAAGATTACTACTAATAGCAATTGCAAAAGCTCAATCAAACAGTACTATAAAAGCATAAGAAACTCACATGATAAAACTTCCAACTCCAATTAGAATCCACTTTATCATAATTTTTTCAGCAACAATCAATTCGGTAGTGGTGATGATAGATGCTTCTTCGGTTTGCAAATACACTACGACACAAAAAGGTGAAGTAAAAAATTTTGAATGAATGAATAACTTTTGCTAAAGGCTTGAATTATGGTTTCAAGAAAATCACTGCGAGACCAAAATAAAAAAATACCCAAAATTTTGAGTATTTTTGATTTGTTTTTAGCTTCTAAATATCTAACTAAAAAAAGTTACACCTTATTTATTTATTTATTTTGAGTTTCCACATTTATGAAAGCCAAATTTATTTTTATCCTTGTATTTCATCGCTTTCGTCGTCGCTGAAAGGAAAGAAAAGGCTTGTTTTCCGACTTCTTTTTGCTTCAGCAACAAACAACAAAGCTAACTGCTGGCTGCTGTTTTACCTTCCATAATAAAAGAAAATAATTTTACCTGAGGTTGTTGTTTTTCATTTTTGTTAGTTAGTTAGTTACTTGATGAAGGTGGTAGTTATTTAAATAAAAATGTTCCTTTTTTAGCTACTACTGCATTTTGACTAACTCAAATAAACTCATTCACGGATATAAATGAGCCATTGCAGCCACCAACAACCTACCTAGACGACTGCCGCCAACCGCGCGCGCTGTCAATTGCGCACATAAAATTCACTTTTTTTTTTGCTTTTTGCTTTTGGCTTGCTTGTTGTTTGTTTCCGGTCATTCCTTTTTATTATTTCTTTCTTTATATTCGCCTTTTTTGAGAGAAAAAAAAATACATGAAAAAGCTCATGCTTCGATTACTTTATTTTTATTTTTGACAAGATTTCCGGTGACAGGTGTTGTTGCGAATATTGTAAAATATATAAATAAGTGGCTTTTTGACTTAAATATCGATAGATAGATAGATACATATTATTATGAATATTTTAATATGTGTATTATATAAATAAAAAAGTAAAAGTTACAGCTTGAAAATTTTAAAAGTGCGCTCAAATTTATAGAAATGGTTTTAATTAATTTTTCATCTTACCAAATTTTTTTCTTCGTAATAGAAATTTTTCTCAATTTAATTTCCATCTAAAATCTTGTAAAAAAAATTCTTAAAATATTTGCATAACCTAAATATTTTTTTAAAACTTTTTTTATTTTCTAAAATTTAGAACTCAATTTTGTTTATAGTTTTTAATCTTTTTTGTTTGAGAGCGGCTTTTTGGGAAAATATTAAGCTTCCTATTAAAATTTGATGATTCCGAAACTTTTGCTCTTTTGAATTGATTTGTTTTTCTTCTAATATCTTTAACTTTTACGTTTTTAAAAGAAGCTGCATATGTATATTTTTTTTATAATTTTGCAAGCAAGAATTAACACTCCTTTTTTTTCTTGGCTTCATCTTGACTATTAGACTTTAAATTTGAATTGCCTTCGTTTCGTTTCCCTTACATTTTTTTCTTCTCATTATCTCTTTCTTTTCCTTCTGCTTTTTCTTCTTCTTTCTTTGGTTAATATGTTTGCTTGCTTTTCATCTCATCTTCTGATGGCACTTTTATTTTATTCGTTCGTTCATTCCATTTCATTTTTCACGCCCAATTACGGCGATGACTTTTTTGCATTCCCCTTCTTTTTTTGCTGCGTGTTTGTATGCTATTTTGGCCATTTCATTTTTTTCTTTCTCTGTGGTCAAGTCAAATTTAAAAAAAAGTAATACTCAAGTTTTTTTTTTGAAGAAATTAAATGCATCTGGTGCCATTTGCGCGCGTTAAATTTATTTTCTTCTGATGCATCAAGAAATTTAAAAGAAGAAAAAATGAAGAGGAAGAAGGAAACGTGTTAGTCTTAATCTAAAGAATTTTAAATTGGTTAAAAAAAAATAGAGAAGAAAAATAAGGCAAAAAAATAAATAGTAGTAATGAGAATGAATGAGATAGATAAGAAAAATAAAATAAATAAAGTAAAATAAAATCTAAAAAAAATAGTATTAAAGTTTTTATCCAAAGAATATTTATTTGTTTGTTTTTAGGGTGCCACGATATCTTTACTGTATCTTTGCATACTCAACAAAAAATAGTTTTTTTGTGTGTTCATCTTTATTTTTCTAAAAATTTTAATGATGGTCAGAATTTTTATTTTTTGTGGATCTATTTGACTTGGATTTTCATTTCCATTAAATATCTTGGATTTGGAACTTCCACCACCAAATTTGTCTATTATTGTGCTTTATTATTTTTGTGGCATTTATTTACTCCTGCAATTTTTTGCTTTGAAATATTTTCTCTCCCTTCTTTTTTACATCAATCGTCTGTCTCATAGTAATTTATCATTTTTTACTGCTTCTTCCGGTTTTATTTTTTCATTTCAAAAACATTGCCATAGTTTCACATCTTTAATATTTTATTTTCTTCTTTTTGACTTATAAAAATAATGACCATCAAAAAACCAAAAATAACGACGTTTATAATCTCCATTTTTATATTTTTGCTTCAATCTATTACATATATACATATTATTTTTTCCTTAAAGGTTAGAAGAAAAAGCTGTGTTATTTATTAGAAAAACGTATTTATTTCATCTCGAATCCGGAAATATGTGTTATTTTTTTAATACATACATATGTATTTTTTTGCAGTCGGCTTTTATCTCTTCTTTTTCATTTAGCAGCAAAAAAAGACAACTAATGTGTTTGGTCATTTTTTATTTTACACATTGAATTCTATAAAGATTAATAAACACATTGAGTAACAAAAAAAAGGTTGGCACCATCCAAAGATTTTTTTTCAGCTGTATAATATTTTTAAAAAAGTTATTTTTGTTATTAAAAAATTTTGGCTGGCCATTTCTCTCTTTTTTTTCCAATCATAGCTTCTTATTTTTTTGTTGGCTTCTTCCAATTTTTTTTATCAGATATAAAAAAATTCTATGCTTCCATTAACTCATACTTTAGCAAAAAATGCCCCGGAAAAATTTGGTTAATCTAAAAAAAATTTATATATATTTTTATAGTTTATTCTTTGCAAATTGCAATAATATTGCATGAAAAATAAAAAAACACCAGCTTCTTATTTTTCATATCGAAGAAGAAGACACAAGCAGCAATCATAAAATGAACTTATTTTTTAATATAATATTTTTTTGTGGCAGTCATAAATTTTTTTATTAACACACAATAAAGAAACCTCATTTATTCTTAAGACTATTTTTTTACACCGTTATGCCTTTTTCTTCTTTCTTTTTTTTTTATAGCTAGCCTCATTGTTGCGCAAAACTCATTTTCAAAATAATAAAAAAAGTTTTTTTATTGACTCTATTTTTTTGTTGTTGGTATTTTTGTTTGATGCGTTTTGATTCATTCAAAAATAAAATCAGAAAAACGGCGCCAATGGAAAATAAAAGTGAACGGTTTCAAAACATTGACACTTGGTTGGCGGCTTTGAGGCGCCTCTAAACCCCAAAAATAGGATCAAATAAAAAAATAAGATTATCTTTATTTAATGCTGCCATAGGAAAAGAAAAGGATATGTATTTTTGGTTATAAAATTAAATAAATGGAGTGAAATGGAGAAAAGTAATCCAGGAAGGAAAGATTTATTTAATAAAAAAAATTATAAATGGTTTTGATTTTGTCGTTGTTGATGGAAAAATGTGGAAAAGGAAATTATTTTCGGTTATGATTTTTTTTTGCAATTTTTCTTATTTAGGAATCTGTCATTAATTTTTTGCATTCATTTCTTATTAGATAACAGTAACAATTTTTTTTCTAAATTTTGTGACTATCATTTTTCCCTCGATACCCAAAAATATTTTTTTAAAACTAAAAAATATGTGACAGCTTTTTTTCAAATTCACACAAAATTATTAGTTTTTTTCCTTCTTTTTTTTCATTTCCGATCTTCCAAAAGGTTAACAACATCAATCAGTTAATCGGTCAAAAAGGAAGAAGATGGAAAAACAATAACAAAATGTTATTATTTTATTATTTCCACCACCGCCGCCATCTGCCAACCAATCAAAAGATTGACGACAAATTGACAAGCCTTCCTTCATTTTTTCCATCATCTTATTCCATCGCCTTTTTTTTTTAATTTTTGCTCTTTCAAGTTTAATTTTTTTCTTGCTTTTGATTTTTACCTCTTTCTTTAAACTTGCCCATCTTTAAAAAAAAAACAGCTTTTTACTCAACTATATTTTTCCATTTTTCAATGGCCACCTATTTTTTAAAATTATATTTGAGTAAAAAATGATTGAATGAAAATGAAGATGCAAAAAAGCTGGCATCATTTCACTAACACACACATTACCGAATTTATTCAATAATATACTTATAAACGGAAAAGATGGCAGCATCCGCAGCTAATCCCTTCTCTTTTTTTCTCTCTCTCTCTCGGTTGCTTGAGTTTATATAATCATCGTTTAAAAAGAATTAAACTCCTTAAAAATAAAATAATAAAGATGGATGCTTTTCTTTTCTTTATCCATCTTCTTCTTATTTATTTTTTTCTTCGATTGCGTGTGTTGTTGTTTAATCCGCCTTCATTCGTTCATCATCATTCGCGCACACCCGAGCTCTTCAACAATAAAAAACGAAGAACTCCGCCTTGGCACGAGCCTGGTCACTTTTTTTCTTTCTCCCAACTAATTTTTTTTTCTACTTATTACTGGCCTGCCATGAGTTTCCGCCCGTCCCCCTTTTTTATGTGTGCCTTTCTAATTGTGAGGTTAAGATGGTTTTTCACTTTTTGCGCTAGTAGCTACTCCCATGTTTATGTCTTACTGCCCTTCTGTTTTTTTATATATGTATGTGTGATGTCCACTTAAAAAAAGGCCAAGTCGTTTTTTTTTCTTCTTCTTAATATTAATCTCTCTACAGAGCTTTGGTTACGTTTTTTTGTTTGGCTTTTAAAGGAGAAAAATAAATAATAGCTGCCAGCAGCCATTATTCTTGACTTCTTGCCTCCTTTTTGATGTTTCTTTTATTTTTGTAGGGCTTCTAAAAATATTTTGGACTTACATAATTTTTCATAATTGTTTCAGAAAAATTTGAGGTAATTAATATTTAATTTTTGCCTATTTTCGCAAAACAATTTTTAATCGTTTTTTTTACATTAATTTAATAATGTCCAGCATTTATTTTTGGCTTTATTTATTTATTTTATTTTTTTCCCATTCATTATGCTTCTTTCTATTTTTAGAATTTGCATAATTAACCTTCTTCCATATCATTTCAACTAACTTACGCTGGCTGCTGCCACCCATATATTATTTTAATTCAAAAATTTAAGTAAAATAAAAAAAAAATGCCATCGGTCGTCGTCGTCATTGTTTGTCTTGACTTTTCTCTCTTCAGAACGTTTTTGTTATTTGCCATAAGGGAATTTTTTTTTTTTTTTTTTGAGTGACCATTATTTGCTTCTCCTCCATTTATTTTTTATTTTTTTCAAAGCCTTTAAACCTCCTCCTAATTCTAAAAAAAGAAAGAATTTTGCTTTTTTTTTTTTGCTTTTGACGGCTGAAAAAAAAATGAAATGCGTTGTAATGTGCCTTCTTCTTCCTTCTTCGTCTAAAATCAATTAGCGCCATCCGCTGCTGCTTTCTGCCTCCTCCGGATGAGAATGAATGAGATGAGATATATCCCCAATTTATTTATGCCTCTGCTTCTTCTCCTCCCGACTTTTCAAGCTTAAATATTTATTTTTATTTTTTGGATTTTTCAGTTCTTTTTTTTACTCTTAAAAAATGAAAAAATCTTTGAAATGCAAGCAAGAAAGTCAGAGAAGTTTCATGTTTTTTAATTTTTATGATGAAAAGCAACGTAATTTTTTTAGAGAGAGAAATGAGTGACCAAATAAGACTATTTAGATTCATCTTTTTTTACTTTTTTTCTTGTGCCAAAGAAGTGAAAAAAAAATAGAGGACAGAAAAGAGAGAAGTATCAAATAGATTGCTTAAGGGTATTTTAGAAATAAGCTTCTTTTTTTCTTCCTTCCATAATAAAGGATTAGTAGTGTTTACTCACACTTTTTCTTTTCTTTTGCTTTGCCGCGTTTGACTTTGCAAAAAATAAATGAATAAATGGAAAAAAATAGACTATTACTGAATGCTTTTTTGGCTTAATTTTTTTCTTTAATTAACGGAGGACCAATGATAGTAACAAAATTTGTAAGAATTATTGCAAAATTTTATAACTCACATTTTCCCTTTGAAACCGCCAATTCATTTCCTAACACGAAATTTTACTTTATTTAATTTGAGCTTCAACCAAACTCCACCCTTAATTTATAATTTCATTAACACCCGTTCGTGGACGACGACGTTGCATTATTGTTGTTGCTTCCCTCAAAAAAATAATTCAAAAAAAAACAAAACACCCATTTTTATGTAGAAATAAAAATTGCTTTTTCATTTTTTTTGGCCGCGGTTTAGGTCAAACCCAAAAAGGAGGGATGCAATTTGTTTCGGTTATTTTTATTCCAACTTGCCTCTTTTGTTGTTTTTCAATGTTTTGTATTTTCACTGCGTTGTTGTAAAAAACCTTTTTCTCGCCATATTTTTTTTATTTTAAATCCATCCCTTATATTTCAGCCGCCGTTTTTTTAGATGACCGTGCCCTTTTCTTCTTTGCTTTTTTTCTATGTAAAAATTTTCTTTCCTTTTCGAAATTTTTTAATGATTGATCCATTCATTTATTTTTTTATGTGCGCGGTTTTTATGTTTTTAAAGTTTCTTTTTCTAATTGCCATTGAAGCCTTTTTCCAAAAAATAATTCTCTACATCGAATTACCAGTAACACTATTTGACTTATTATCGTTCATTTTTGCTTACTCTCATCATTGATTGTTTCGTGAAAAAATTTATAAAACTTTGAATATAATTTTTTCTGTGATCTTTTTAGATTCCAGCTATAATTTCTCAAACATTTAATTTTTATTATTGCCTCATGCAATAATAGCATCACTTATATTTGGTATAATTTAAAAACATTCCATAATCACTTACAAATATCATCATCGACATCGAAACTAAAGTTTTTTAAAAAAAAAACTTTTTAAATGAAAAAAACTACGAGTAAAAAATATTAATTTATTTTCTTATTTAAAATGAAATCATCATGCATTAGATTAATTCTTTATTGTATTTTTATTTATTTTAATTTTTCATTGGCTGCAAAGGTGAGTGACTTATATTTTTTTTATTAAAAATATGGGCACTTTTAAAATTCAATCATCCGGAAAAAAATCATTGAGTAATGAATGATTGATTTTTTATTTTCTTGCACTTCTTCGATTCTTTTGTTTTATATTTTTTGATGATTGCTTACTTATTTTTTAAATTTATTTATTTGTTTCCTCGGATGCGCGCGCTTTCAAGAGGATAATGGGTTTAGTTTTTTTCAATAGAACAGACATTCATTCATTCCCAGAGTTTATTTCCTATTCCAACTAGAAAAAAAAGATAGATCCTTCCTTTATATTTTTTTGAAGTGAGTAAGTGGCGACCATCTTGCAAAACTACACTTATATGGGAGCTAGTAGCTTGGGCTTCTACGATCCCGATTGATGATTTTTTTTTCTTCGAAAAAGGGTCAAAAATCAGCGAATAACAAAAAATGTGAAAAATAAAAATAAAAAAATGCAAAAAATGACAAAATTAAAAAAAAATGAGAGTAATCAAATTTAAGTAATTATTTAAAAATTTTGTATTACTTTCCAGGTTTATCCAATCCGATTTGATGCCCCTATTGGTTGGTTGCTGGCTGATTTAGCATTTGATGGAGTGTGTAATAAACATGAAAATTTATCAATACAAAAATCAGAACATTCTGTATTTTTTAAAGTTGAAAACCATACTATTCTTTCGGCATCGCCACTTGGGGTTTTAAAGGGTCAAAAATTTTTATTGAATATTCTCGCTGAACGAAAACCATATGAAAGGGTTTTAACTATTTTTGCTGAAATTCAAAATGAGTAAGTTTTACGCTAAGAATGTGTATTTTTTGGATTTAAAATTTTTTGTCGCTTCAGAGCCTCGCCTCAATTTCTCCATCCAATTTACGCCACTTCCATTGATTTCACATCTGCCCCAGAAACGGAATTAATACTTCCAGGAAGAATTTCACTTAAAAATGAAACATCAACAGAAATATATTTTGGCCCTGTAACGACGAATGATAATGATTTTATTACTTTTGTTAATGCAAAAGAATATCTTCATGGATCTTTTGCAAAAATTTATCTTTCAAGAAGACCAAAAAAATTTGAAACCAAAAAAGAAATTTATATTGGAGCTTTTGATCGTCGACAACAACAAAAGCGAGTGGCATTAACAAAATTAATTGTGGATATTCGAAGTGCTTCCATGGCGCCACCTATTTTTGAATCCAATGTTTATGTTGTTGAAATTAAAAGTGTTCAAGCTCATTCAACTTTATTGAGAGTTAAAGCAAAGTGAGTTTATTTGTATCCATAATTTTTTTCCAAAAACGATCAGTAGTAGCATGTAATCCTTTTCAATTATATATATCGCTTCCGTTTTTTTCTTTCTTACAAAAATAACTAATCCTCACAAATGAGTTATTATTATTGTCTTATTTTCGCGTCTTTTTTCTTTGACCCTTTTCTCCAGTTTTTTCCATCTTTTTTTGTTTTGTTTGTTTACGCAAAAAAAAGAAAAAGCTTTTTAAGTTTTTTCCTTCTTTTTTTCCCGATTTTTTCAACCAAACTGGCCGAGGTCATCGTCGCCGCTTTTGCTTGGATTTTTTTTAAAGCTTTTTCTTGTCGTCATCTTCGTTGGAAGAAGAAAGAAAGGATAAATACAAAAACACAAAAATGAGGGAGGAAGCGGATATTAAATAGAAAAGAAAAAAAGGGAAAGTAGTAATCGGATCAAAAACAAAACAAAAAAAATTGCAACCTGAAAGAAAAAAAGAAGGAAGATCAAAGACAAAAAAGAGAGTAATCGATTTGTTACATGAAAAATGACAGTAACCAAAGAATCAAAATTTTTCCAAGGAGTTAGACACTTGAAAATCAGTTAAAATTTGTTAAAAATTTAATCGAATCAAAAATATTGTAGAAATCACAAAATTCTAAAAACTTTTAATAACAAACATATTTTCCAGAGCCTCACGTGGAACAGCTTTTTATCGAATTGATCCAGAATCAAGTGTATTTGATATTGCACCCATTGCAGGAGATATATTTGCTACAACCACATTAAAAAATGGAATATATGAATTTTTTGTTATTGCTGTTGATGCTTTAGAACAGGTAAAATCCCTATCTTTTTTTTTTGGTTTTTATAATGAAAGTATTTTTCTTTTAGGAAAGTAAAGCTAAAATTAAAGTCATCGTTGGCGGTGGTAATTCTCCAGCTTTATTTAAATCATCATCATCAAGAAAAACTCGAACAGCTAAAAGAGATCGAGCTAGTGATGTTTTTATTGCTTTAAAAGAAGATCACCCGATTGGATTTTTAAATCAACAAATTGCACTTTTTACTGATGAAAGTATTGAAGGCGCGCCTTTAACTTCGGAATATTTAAAAGTTTTTAATAATGGCTCAATAGAATTAATCAAAAGCTTAAATTATGAAAAGCAAAATGAAATTCACGTTAATATTCCGATTACTGGCGATTTTAATAGTAAGTTAAAAATGACAATAGTTTGAGAATTTTGATTACTTTCAATGAAAGTAAAAATTTTTAAACAATATTTTTCAAATTTTGCGTTACTATCACATTGAGATAGTAATTATTTTTTGACAATATTTTGCAAATTTTGCGTTACTATCACGTTGAGATAGTAATGATATTTAGCAATATTTTGCAAGATTGGGTTACTCTCTTTCTTCTTTTTTGTTTATTTTTTCAAAAATTTATTTCTATCTTCATTTTTTTCTGAACAAATTAAATATTTAAATGGTTTAAACTTTTCGCTTAAATTTCATGCATCAATGTTTGTTATGCTCATTTTCTTTTATTTTTCACTTTTCAGAAATTATGCCTAAAGGGCTCTTGCGCAATTATCTATGGCATTGCAGTTGCCGCCGCTCTCTTTTTGATGAGCCGATTAGGGCCTTAAGCTTTTCTCTCTTTCTCGCGCATTATTGAATCGAATTTACTTCTTTTTTTTAAACACATCCTTAAAAACATTTTCATGTCTCCACAAATTATCTAAAAACTAAATCTGTCGTTGCTCGTTTTTTGATTAAATCCATCTTTTTTTGCGTTCAAGTGAATACGCAAATTTGCTTCAAAGCGAACGAAGAAAGAAGTTTGAAAACGGATGAATGACTAAAAAAAAATTAAAGAAGAAAAACATGAAACTTTTTTTTTCTCATGAACTTGTCAAAAAAAGGGATATTTTTAGAAAAAAAAGATACATAAAAAAATTGACGGATGATTATTAGTAATGCATAATAAAATAATTTTATTTTTGGCATGTATCTTTTTCAATGTTATTTTGAGGGGAAAAATAAGTTTATTAACAAAAAATTTTTTATCACTTTTTTATGTTTCTATCTTTCTTTGTGAAAGTAACCATTTTGAAACAATACTTTTCAATTTTCAATTACTATCATTAAGCATCATTGTGAGAACTATTTTCTTATTCATTGTTTCTTTCTTTCAACACAAAGAAAACAGAATTAAATTAAATTTATGAAACAAAGCAATCGTGAATTTATTTTCGCCTGTTGAAGACACAAGGCTTTCTTTGTGTGGTCATTTTTGCAACAAAAAAATTGGAAAAAACTCATGATGAAATAAAAAAAAAGCAGCAGCTTCGAGTCATTTAATTAATATTAGTCGAGAAATAAGCAAGTCTCTTGGCTTCCTACTACTTTTTTTTGCGTGCCAACTCTTTGGTCATTTTATTTTGAAGAAAAAAAAACGAGAGAAAGGAAAAAATATATAAAAAAATGAAGGGAAATGTAAAAAAATTTTAATTTTGAAGGTGCAAGCAAGAAAATAAACTAAATTAAATAATTTGCAAATTCCTTTTGCTCAGGGAATAGCAAAAACAAGCTAAAATTGGTAATTTTCAAAAATGATAGTAATTACATATTTAAAATTATCGTTAATTTTTTGTTACTTTCAATAAACGGTAGTAACCAGATATACCAAAATATTATTAATTTTCAATTACTCTCTTCCATACTAAAAAAAAGATTTTGTCCAAGATTTGCAAGCTTTTTTTCTTCTAAATAAAATATTATTCACATTGCTCAATTTTTGATCATAAACTATTATTTTTGTTTTCTAAAATTTTACAACTTCTTTGGTCAACTATATTTTTTTTTTCTCCTGGACCATAAAGTTGTTGTGACCGCAAACAATTTTACAATCTCTATTTTTACGCTCTCTTGCGCAATCTCTTTCTTTCTATCTTTTCTTTTTTTTTTTAATTGCAAACAATCTTTGACAACAAGCGACGGCGCGTGCATGAAAGATAACTCCTTTTCCGATTTTTTCATTTTCCTCTCAACTTCAAAAGCGGCATTAGTTTAGTTTTTTCATGTGAACCGCAAAAATTATAAAAAATAAAAAACAGAGGTGACAATTTTTACAGCAACAACAATCTTCTCAAATCAGATGAATCTCTTCTCTTTTTTTTTACTTATCGCACTTCTTTTTTGTCGGAACATGAGCTTTTGTTTTTTTTTCGTTGTGTTAGTTGAAAACCAAAAAAAGAGTAGAAAGAAACAGTCTAATTATGTTTTTTGCTCGATCGCTCAATTGACCATTCAATTTTTTTCGTTGGAAACGAAATGAAAAAAGACTGAGGGACCAACTGCAAAAAAGAGAATGATACGCTTGGGCCACAAAGTAAAGAGGAAAGCGCACATGCATACTTAAAGATTGCAACTGCAGCAAGCGACTTTGTTGTTTTTCTAACTCTCCAATTCATAGCAATAGGAAGGATTATGTCAGTTCAATGGAACCAGTAGGAATTCGTGGCCTTGTGGCGCAATGGATAAGAAAAATAAGTATGAAAAAACTAAAAATAAGTTTTTGATTTTAATACATTATTTCTTTATGAAAATTAAGTACAATTTATTTGAAAAGAAAGGATGTAAAAGATGAAGAAATTTTTTTTGTATCGAACAAACGAAGGGGACCATTTTCGTGTCAGGAATTTTCATGCCTTTTCATGCTTTTTCATGCTTTTTCATGCTTTTTCATGCTTTTTCATGCTTTTTTCATGATTTTATCGCGTCTGCCTACGGAGCAGAAGATTGTAGGTTCGAATCCTGCCAAGGTCGAAAGTTTTTGCAATTTTTTTGCTTACAAACAAAATAATAAATTCTCGATTTTTCAGAAACATTCGCTTATAATTTTTTTTCTTCTAATTTTTGCATAAATAAATGAGTAAATTAAAAAATGTGTTATTAACAAAACACTTAAGTAAATTGGAACACAAGGGCTTAATTGAGTGACTTGAAGCTGCTTTTTTTTGTTTTCAATATTGTTGGGTGAATGAATTGAATGAGTGAATAATTCATGATGATGAGATATCGAGGGATTTTTCGGGGATGACAGTTGCTTTAGAAAATTTAATTAACAACAATTGAATGGTAAAAAAATGCGAAAACAATGAAACAGCTTTTTTGGAAGAGAAAATCGTTTTTTTTCTTTCATAGATCGTCTGCTACTTTTGGCCTGCTTTTTTGGTTGAATAGAATTTTTTCAAAATCTCGAGAAAAAAATTTTGAGATTGCATAATAGCGGAATGTAAAATGAATATAACCGATTGACTTCTTTTTTCTATTCAAATAATTTTTTTTTCATTCAAAAATTGCATCGATAAAAAAAATGGTGGACGCCAACAGCGACTTCAACAATGACCAATCATTTTTTCTATGTATTTTTCCAGGTGGTTAGCGTTTGTTTTATATTGTTTAAAAGAAAAAAATGAACAATACAAAAAAACGGTATTTCGTGGTGGTCAATTTTTTTTTCTTTAGTTTTTTAGTTTCCTTCCCAGGGTTCGAAAGCTGCAAAAAGAATTACCTGCAAATATACTGCATTTTTTGCAGCGTATTTGCAGGTAATGCAAGGATGCACTAACTGCGCACTACCTGCAAATTAAATGCGCACGTAATGACATGTTGCAGCTAGCTTTTTCTTTTTGTTGCAATTTTTAATTAAAATGAAACAAAAAAAGTAATTTTTTTTGATATTTATCCTAATATTTGGTATTCAGTTTCTGATGTTTAAGTTTATCTAATTTACCATATTATTATTTTTCAAACTTTAAAATTGTTTATCGTTTTCATTTACCCTTTAATGTGTTTTTCTTATTATTTTTTTCTCACCAAATCAAATTTTGGATTGTGAAATTTTGTTGTTGTTTTAAAAGATAGTGTAATGTCTCATCAGCTATCGGCGCCAATAAATTGCGCTTATTCTTCTTTCTCCATTCTAAAGAAAGAAGATACTAAAAGGATATTTTGGAATATGATAGATAACATTTTCGTTTTTTTTTAATGTTGTTTACGTTTTCTCTATTTCCTATTTTTCTCCAAGCAAGCGAAAGAGCACTTTTTCATTTTGCGCATTCTTATTTGCGGTTTTTTTTTCGAAATCTTCTTATTTTTAAAGGCCATTTCGCATCGAAGTGTTGCCTTTAAAAAAATTGCAATCTTTCTTTTTATAAATCAACAAGGATGCTTGCCTCTTATTTTGTTTTTGCTTCAATACAACTTTAATCTTCTTTTTTTTTAACTAAAAAAGAAACGGGCAATTTTTTATGTTATGCTAGATCCTACATCAACCAAAGCGTCAACACTCGTGCTTCCCATAATCGTCCTATGAAAATTCATGATGTTAGATCATACGAGGATGGTGGTTTTGCTTTCACCCCTGAAGAAGCTACGGTAGCTGATTTTCAAGCAGAAAAAAGAAGCATTGGAGAAGATTCAGAAAGATTTAATGCTTATGCTTGGGCCACCAATCTTGGATTAAGCTATTCACTCAAAGAAACACCAATGGATGCAAGTGATGGCCAAGTTGGTGATGAATATGATGAAGATGCTTAGAACTTAATTGCATGTTCATATATTCATGCATTATCCTTAACTTTAACCCGAAATATAGTTTTCAGTTTAATAATATTATTATTTTTTTTTCTCTTTTTTTGGTTGATTAGTTGTTTTTTGTTTTAAAATAAATGTATTAATAATAAAAATTTTAAAATTTATATTCATAAATTAGCATTAATTATGTTCATATGGGTGAGGAATAGTCATAAAAAATAAATGTGTGGAAACTTCAATTATTGCATATTTGGATAAAAAACTTTGCACATTAAACAAAGCAAGTTCTTCGCGTTCAAAATCATTTTTATCTGCGTAGCAGCAATATTGATAAGCGAGAGGATGGTTTTTCAAAAATGAATTACTATTTATCAAATTTGTAAAATAATCTAATACTTTTAATCGATGACCACAAAAATATAATTCATTTGTTGCTGTTTTGATGATGCCCATGACTTTAATGACTTCATATTTATCTTCGTTTCTTACAGCAACATAACAATTTGGATTCGAGGCTCGGTTGTAATGAGAAATCGAATAACCATCAACTTGAATTTCAGAAAGGGATATCCAGTTTAAATTAAATCGATTAATATATTCAACAATATTTTGAGGAAGCGAACAAACTTGAGTTGTTTTTGTATCATCGCAATTGAAATAAGTTTTTAATTTGGGTGAACCATTTCTTTCTAACCAACATATTGTTGATCTCAAAAGACTCATCCTTTCACCAATTTGTTTTACGGTAACATCCATATTAAAACATGTGATATTTTCACCAATTTTTCCAATTGCTGATTCTCCAGCAAAAGCAGAATGGGTTGACAATGGGCCATGAGAAAGTACTTGCTGGGGCAAATGTAAATTTTCATGAGCTTTAAATGTCATAGCAGAAGAAGTCCATAAACGCTCACGGTTTTGTGCCCAAAATGTTAAAATGTTTTTTGCTGATTCAATCATTTGATTAGAAATTCGAGAGCTTGTGAGCATTCTGATGGCTGATGAATACAAAATCATATTTTGAACAAGATCTTTTAGATATGGTTGTTCACTCGAAAGTGTAGCAACATAAAATAAAACTGTGGGTACTATATATAAACTGAATAGTTTAAGTTCTGATGCCTTCCAAGTGGAAAAGACTGAAGTTGGCCGAAGTTTATTTCTTTGGTATTCTTTGGGGAAAATTATTCTAAAAATAATATTGTTTTTTTTAAACTATAACTTTCATTAAGAAACTTACTTGGAAATAATTAAATCGAGTTCAGCTCTTCCATTTTGAGAAATTTTAATTAATCTTCTTACATCAGAGTTCACACGAAAGCCTTTTAATAATCTGGAAAGATCGTCTTCCACAGGTCCACGATAAACTGAATGCATGACATCAATTGCAACAGCTTTTGGAAAATTTTCAACTAAACCATTCAAAATGCTTCGACCAGTAACGCCTTGAGTTAAATTAATAAAAGTGTCAGGATCACGGTTTATAAAAGGGACCATTGGAAAAATAACACTAAAATGATTACTATGTTGTATGTGAGGATACAATAATAAAACCCTTACTGTCCTTTATAAAGGCCGTGAATATTGCAGTTAAAGCAGGAATCATAACCTTGAACATTGATCATTGATAATAAATGTTGCCGGGCTGGAATATCTGCAATAACTTGCAGATATTTGATGGAAAACAGAGTTTCATCTACAACAAATCTTGATGGGCGACCTAATTTGCTGAAGATTAAACTCCAATTTGGTTTTGATCTTCCATACCAATATGCATAATAAACAATATTCGAATATTTGTGTCTAATTTTGGGAGGAAGATCCAATGCGAAAGCCGCTAATGGCCAGCCTTCAGCATTCCCAGTTTTAGAATATCTTCCCCCATCAGTGTATAATGATACGGGAAACATGTTTGGAGTTTTCGCAGAAACATGTCGATAATGTTCAGTTTGATGAATATCCATATATTCAGTTTGTAATAACATTTTAGCTTTATAGTCATTCATGACATTTGCATATTCTAAAAATCGATTTTTAACGGGGATATAATAAATATATTTTTTACTTCGTTGCAATGAAGAAAGTTGGGAATTTATATCGAAGGTTAATAAAATAGCTTTTTCATTTTTTCCACATGTACAAATATCTTTAAAGCAAGAACTGCACAACATAAATGTATCCTTGACAAAATTTGATTCAGCTTTTGATGCCACAATACTCTTAATTTTTTCATAAGATGATGGAACTCGATTTGATTCAGGAAGGAAAATTCGAAATAAATCTAACACAGTATTAACTGCAGCATCAGATAAATTTTTTCGACGAGCCATTGCCATTATAGCCATTGAAAATTCAATAGTGGAATATGGAGAATTGGGAAATAACTTTTCAACTGTGATTATTTCTGTGGTAGGAGGCTCATCGGGGTTCCAAATAATATCATCCAAATCCAATTGATGCCTGTAATTTTCCCAATTTTCTTCAAAATTATAGTCTGGAATTACTGGATCAGAATCAAAAGTGTCATATTGAAAACTATCAGCATTGGGATTATTGGATGAATTCCCCGGTGAAATAGATTGATCTTGTCCTTCAGTAGGACCTTTTATAAGCTTACGATATTCAGCCGCTCTTCTCTTTTCACCTTCTGTATTAAACATTTCACTACAAAAATTAAATGGTTATCTGAATTTCAAGCGTGTTTCGCGAAAATTGGGTAGTATAAAAATTGAATTAAAAAAGTTTATTGAAAATCGTTCAAAAAAACAATCAATAAAAATATTTATTTTAAAAAAACCAAATTGCGCGCTCGCAATTTGCAATGCGCTCCTGCTTTTCTTTGAGTTTGCATTTTTTACAACCTTCACTTTTATTTTTTGTTCCTTTTTAGTATTTTAATCCTTTTCCTTTATTTTATATTAAACCCCAGTAATTTGTTACCGAGTATGTTCGAAACGGGAAGCAATATTATAGAATTTCCTTTTTGCCTCAAGAAATTGTTTTTTTGTAACTTTCCATGGAATTATTATATCTATCCTTTTTCTTAACAATCTGTAGTTATTTTTCATTATATACCATTTACATGTGCGATCTGTTTGTAAGTTCCAGATTATTTTTTCTCACACTATTTTTTATTTTTTATATTTCAGGAACTTCTGTTTGGTGAGTAACAGAATTTTTTATTTTTTATGTATGTTGTTTAATGATGCCCTCCCTTTACAGGTGCTATCTGTTTGTAAGTTACAGATAGTTTTTTTTCCACTTTCAATGTATTATTTTTTTCTATTATTCTTATTTTAGAAACCTTTGTTTTGTAAGTAACAAAGCCTTTTTTGTTTTATTTTTTGATTGTTAGTTGTTATAAGAATTCTTCATTATTAATCATCCTTTTTAGAATATTTCTGTTTGTAAGTTGCAGAAATTTTTTTATCCATTTTGAAAGTAACAAAAAAACAATTTCTTGAGGCAAAAATGCAGTTTGAATTAAAATTTTTACGCGTATTTTATTATCACTACCGTACCTGATTATTCGTGTATTATAATATTTTTGCCGCGTTTGTTAGAAAAAATAACTAACCAAACTAAATAGGTATAGCTAGTTTAGGTTAGTTCCTCTTTTTATTCCTCGTTAAATTCGTGTCGCGTTTATTCTAATTCGCTGGTTAAAAGTTAATACTTTTCTTTAATTAAAAGCAATATGTAAAATATTGCTTTTAATAAAGAGAAATATTGATTTTTGATCAAATTTTATATTGATATGCAAGCGTAAAAACGAAAGGAAATAATAACTGCAAAAAAATTGCAGTTAATGGGCATTAGCTGCAAAAGAAGTTGCAGTTACTGCGCAGCTTATTTGCAGTAACTGCGCAGCGTATTTTCGTTAGTTGCGCCTTTACTGCAAAATAAGCTGCGAATTAGCTGCGCAGTAAGTGCATTGCCCTTGCAGCGAAGGCTGGGTTTTTAAGCATCCAATTTCTTTTAGTTGCCTTTCTTTCTCACACCAGGGTGCCATACAAATTTTTGCTAAGGTAGTGAGAGAGCAGTAAGTACAGCTTTACGGCTGTTAATTTATTTCCTAGTGCTTGCTTTTCTCAAAATAAAAATCGGCAAAAAATGAGGGCTATAATTGGATTAGAAAAATCCGACGACGACGACAAAACGGTCAAGAAAAGCAAAAAAAAAAACAAAAACAAACAATGCTTTGCTTTCTTTCTTTTTTCTTCCGATTTGGTCACCTGTAATCATCCTCCAAACGACTAGACGACTACTAACTAAAAATGGCACACTTTTTTGACTGTAGCTTTTTTTTCGGGTGAAGCTTGAGTTTTAAGTACTCCAAAATGAAGGGACTTTTCAATACTCTTTTTTTCTTCTTTTCGCGCAGTTTAGCGAAAAAGGACAATTTTAAAAATAATTTTTAAAGAAATAAAAAAATGATGAAAGGCAAGCAAAAAAAAGTAATTGATGTACAAAAGAAGAAACATGCATGCACGCTCATTCACATGCAATCTATCAAAACTCTTTCATTCAAAGGAACGCCGGAAGTTGTTGTCGAGGACTTCCTGAAAATGTTTCAATTTAAAAAAGAAAGAAAGAAACAGAAACAAACTAATAAGAAATATTTTTAAAGAAAGAAACTAAAAAAGCAAAAAGTAAATTAAAGTTTTTAAATAAAAAAAAGTAAGAAAGAAAAGAAAATGAAAGAAAGTTTGTAAAATAAAGTTTGAATGAATTCAGGGGTTTTGAAAATATGCAAATTTTATATGAAAAAAGTCTGTTGCAAAAAAAAGTGAAACTTCAAAAATTTAAAAAAACAACATTCACTGTTTTTGTGATAGTAACCAAATTTTGAAAATTTTTTTTATCACTTTTGAATTACTATCTTCAATTTAAAAATTGCTTATTATTATAAAAAACTTTCAAAACCCAAATTGGTAATAACCAAATAATTGATAGTACTCAAATTCGATAACTTCCCAAAAATTCCATTAACTTTCAGGACGCTCTCAAACTATCCATCTCGAAGTTATGGATGTTGATGAATCTCCGAGATTCCTTAATTCACCCAAACCCTTTCTTGCTGTAGTACCATATGAACGTCCACTTGGATATCAAGTATATCAATTTGTTGCTCGAGATGAAAATGGTGATGGTAATGGACAAATTGAATATCGCTTAATTAATTCTGAACGTAAGTCCTCCATTTTTTTTTTAAACAAACGGGACTAATTTTTTTATTTTTGTTTTTGGATAAACAAAACAAAATAAAAAGTCACTGACCATACTCTAATCCAATTTTTGTGTTAGTTAGTTAGTTACTTCGTTTTTTCCTTTCAAATCCTTTTTAAAAAAAGCTGAGAAAAAAAATACAGAAAAATACTATTCTCAATGTCCTCAATTTTTATTTTTTATTTTTGCAGCTGCTTTTAATCTAATTTTTTATGTTACTTTTAGTAAAATATATATTTTTCTGTGCCTCAAGTTACCCTTTTTGGAGAAGAAAAAAAAGCAGCTTTTTTCTTTGGATTATACCGAAAAAGACGATAGCAAAAAAGGGGATAAAAAACTCGAAAAAAAATCCCCTTAATTCAAAGTCTGCAAATTCGCATAAAAATAATCAAAAAAGAATTGATAAAAATTTTGATATTTTCTTGTTCAGAAATCAGAAATAAAAAAATTGTAAACTTCTCAAAAAAATTAAAACGAAAATCTAACTTATCTAATAACTTATTTCTTTATGCTAAAAGAATTTTGGAACAATATTATTTAAATTTTACAGTAAAAAATAATAATTTTTTCAGCTTCTGGATCTTTTACCATCGATGCAAAAAGTGGAGCAGTTCGAACAGCTCAAAGGAAATATTCCCCTGGTTCCATTTATAAATTGTACGTTCAAGCTCGAGATGCTACACCCAAAAATATAAATAATAATAATTCCACCACATTCAAACAAAAACAACAAAGTGAAATCGCTGTATTGGAATTACTTGCGGGTGATCGACCTCCACAATTTTTAAATTCAAAATATTCACGAAAAATTCGTGAAGATTCCAATGTTGGAAATAGCCTTTTACTTATTGAAACTCATACTTTTCGAGCCATTGATGAACGGCGAATTAAAGCTCCACAAAAATTTTATCTTCTCAATGAACTCACGGATGATGAAAGTCCATATTTTACAATTGATGAAAATAGTGGTTTAGTAACTCTCAAAAGAGCATTGGATTTTGATGATCCAGCAATACCAAAAATTTTTAAACTTCGAGGTTTGTTAAAAAAAATTTATTTGCTTATAATAAATTCAACGTAAGTTTTTTTTAGCGGTCGTTAAAGAAGATGGAAAAGAAAATTCAGTGCCCGTTGAATTTGAAATTGAAGATGTTAATGATAATATTCCAACATTTGTTCAACCTCTTTACACGGCAACCACCAAAGAAAATATTGCCATTGGAAAATCTATTTTGCAAGGTATTTTTTTGAGACCCTAAATTTCTTTTCATTCATCGCAGGACCCCATAATTTTAAATTTAATAAAAATATTTATTTAATTTTGTTTTAGTTCGCGCAATTGACAAAGATTCCTCTGAAAATTCTCGAATTGTTTACACCGTCGATCATCCAGATTTTTCTGTTTCGGATTCCGGTGAAATTAGTGCTCGCCGAAGATTAAATGCAGATCAAAATCGTGAAAGATTTTTTATTTATCGATTTAATGTAACTGCGGAAGATCGAGGCATGCCTCGGCAACGAAGTTCAGCGATCGTTCATATTCGAACTGAAAACACCAATGATGAACCACCCATGTTTGTTCCAACGAGAGAATATTCAACTGCCATCGCTGAAGATGCTCAAGGTGGAACACCCGTGCTTCAAATACAAGCAATTGATCCAGATCGAGATCAAGTATCCTATGGATTTTTAGATGAATATGGTTTTGAAACGAGTGAAACAGAGTTGTTTGAAATTGATAAAGATACTGGATTGATTAGACTCAAAGAAAATGTTTCACCCATGGAATTACTAAATTATGGAAGTCCATATAATCTCACAGTCGTAGCCAAAGATGATGGTTCATGTTGCGATGAAGAAAATCCCCTTCAACATACTCAAACCGCCACAGTTCGAATAGGAATTGCAGATGTAAATAATAATAAACCTGAATTTCCTGAATGTTCAAGTTATAGTCAAAAAGCTAAAATTGAAGAAGGCCAATATCGACATGGTGAAGCCCCAGTAATTATTCAAGTTAAAGCCACGGATGATGATGCTTCAACAAATGGAGAAATTATTTATTCTCTTTATTATGCTAGAAGTGAATCACGAAAGCCATTTGTTATTGATTCGGTTACAGGCGAATTAAGGCCATCGCCTCATTTTGTTTTTGATCGAGAACAAAAAGCTTTTGAAGAAGTAACCGTAAAAGCCACGGATAAAGGTGAACGACCTTTAATTGGATTTTGTCAATTCACAGTTCAAATAATTGACTTTAATGATAATAGTCCAGAATTTGAGCGACCTTTATATGAAACATCCATTTCCCGAAGCATTCAACCTGGAGCTTCAGTTCTCACAGTTTTAGCAGACGATCGAGATTCAGCACCAAATGCAAAAATTACATATAAAATTGAAGCGGATGAAACAGCGCCACCAGAATATTTTGATGATATTTCATTTTTTACTCTAACAACTCCATCTTCCGGAGAAATAACCCTTGCCAAATCAATTCCTCAAGATCGAAAAAGATTTATGTTTAATGTTTTGGCTTCGGATAATGGAAAACCCGAATCAAGGCAATCTTTGGTTCAAGTGATTGTGGTGGTTCATGAACAAGCTCAAAATGCACCTATATGGCAAAGTTCACCATCTTGCAAGCAATCCATAGCTGTCGAAGAAGATATCCCAGTTTACACGGAACTTTTTAAATGTCGAGCGAGTAGTGCAAATCAAAAATCACAAATTTCATATAAAATGACAAATGGCGTAAAACTTGGAACAAATTATAAACAAAAATTCCGGGAATTTCAAATCAAAGAATCTGGAAATGATTGGGTTGTAATTCGAAATATGGAACCACTCGATTATGAAGAAACTTCAAATTATACTTTAACCATTGCAGCCACAGATGTTCGATCTCAAGTTTCAACGGTTAAACAATTTACTGTAATAATTAAAGATAAAAATGATAACATTCCTCGATTCACGGTTGATAGATTCACTGGCACCATCGATGAAGAGCAACTTCCAATAGAATATATGGAAAAATTTGGTGGAAAACCCATAACCACCGTAAAAGCAGAGGATGCAGATGCTCAAGGACCTCAAAGTGAAATCCGATATGCTATTGTTCAAGATTCAAATTCAAATGCATGGAAATATTTTCGAGTGGATGAAATTACGGGTGGCATTTTTCCATTGGATAAATTTGATCGAGAAGCTCAAGATTCATTCATTTTTGATGTCGAAGCTATGGATAGCATGCAATCCAGCTTACCAGGGGCAACAGGAACTAACAAAGGTAATATTTTAATTCAAAAAAGTTTATATTTTTTGGAAGAAATAAAAATTGGCTTTATTAAAATTACCAAAAATAACAATTCTCGTTTAATAAATATTTGCATACATATATCTCGGGTTTTAGCAAAAAAATAGCAAATTCCAAAAATATAAAATTCTCATAACTATCAGATTTTTGAAAACGCTTACACCAAAATATAAAAAATAAGCAAATTGATTTCCCCAATATTTTTTAGATATTGTAAAAGTTCAAATATTTATTGGAGATATAAATGATAATCCTCCATATTTTACTGAAAAACGTTATGAAGGAAGAATAAAAGAAAATGCAGAAATTTATACCGATGTTATAACCGTTAAAGCTCAGGATCTTGATCGACGTAAGCCTTTTTTCAAATCTAAAAACAGTAAATTTAATTATTTTTTAGATTCAACCCTTCGCTACGATTTACATTCACCGGATGGTGGTAGAATTCCATTTGCAGTTAAAACTGACAGTGGCGTGGTATTTGTTAAAGAATCATTGGATTATGAACAACAAAATGTTTATCATTTATTATTGACCGTTACCGATGGAAAACATAATACCACAACTTCAATATATATTTATATTGAAGATGTAAATGATAATGCCCCTCAATTTGAACGATCTCTTTATTCCATAACCATCGAGGAAGAAGATGAAGAGGTTCCAAAGCGATTATTTACTGTTAAAGCCTTTGATTCAGATAAAGATGAAGCAAGTGAAAAAATTATTTATCGACTTGAAGGCCAAGGTGTTGGAGATTTTTTCACGATTGATCATATTTATGGCCATATCGATGTTATAAAACCCTTAAATCGAGATTTGCCCAATGGAGTTCCAGCATGGAAATTTATTGTTCAAGCAGTCGATGATGATGGAAAGGGTTTAATTGGATATGCCGATGTCCATGTAATTCTCAAAGATATAAATGATAATGCCCCAATTTTCCCATCTGAAATGTTTGGAAATATTGATGAAAATCGTGAACCTGGAAATGAAGGAACTTATGTTATGACTGCCACCGCTGTGGATTATGATGATCCTTCCACACTCAATGCTCAACTTGAATATTCAATTTCTGTGAATAAAGAAATTGAAAATCAGCCTGTTTTTAGAATAGATAAATCAAATGGAAAAATTTTTGCTATGCGACGCTTAGATCGTGAAATACTTTTTGAAAGACAATTCACGATTGAAGTTCAAGCCACAGATAAAGGCATTCCACCCAAAGATGGATCAAGTAATGTCACGATTACCGTGGCGGATGTAAATGATAATGAACCATATTTTGAAAAAAATTTATATGAAGTTTTAACTCCAGAAACTTTATTGCCCGGAGAAGCCGTGTTTTCTGTGGCAGCATTGGATAAAGATAATGAAGCTAGGTTAGTAGTTAAAATTTTGAAAAATGAAAAGATAGTAATCAAAAACTATGAATTATTGGTTTAAAAAAGGTACTATCAATTTTCTGTGCCAAGACAAAAATAAATTTTTTTCCAACATTTTTTTATACTAAAGCTAAAATTTTAGGGATAACGTTTTCACTTACGAATTGGTTGATAAATCCAATGAATATTTTTACATGACCACTGAACCTGGATCCACTGGTGGAAGTATCGGTGTTTTGAGAATTAAAAAGGTTGGTTTTTGTTTTTTAACTTTTTTTCTATGGGTAAAAAAAAACGCTTTCTCTCAAAAACTCTAAAAAAGTAATAATTCTTCCGTAATGTCAAATATATTTTCTATCAATTTCTGTTTTAAAAAAAGCTCTAATTAATTTTGTTTTTTTTTCATGTTTTTTTTGAGCATTCAAAAATCTTTTTTTTATATTTCGATTTAAAAAAAAAGATGCTATATTTTAATTTAATTTTTGCAAGGTTGCTTTCTTTCAAGTCAAAGATAATCGTTTTTTGTTGTTCAAAAAATGGAAAGATTGAACGACTAGATTTTCTGTCTTTATCCTTTTAAGAAAGATGAAAGAAAAAAAAAACAAGAAGATCCAGATTTATTTTTTACATAAAAAAATAATTCTGTTCTTTTTTGTAATTTTATTTTTCTTTTCTCAAAAACATGAAAGTCCATATTTTTTTTTCTTTCCACTTGCTTCACTGCTTTTAATCTGTTTCTTTTATGTTTTGTTAATTGCAAAAAAGCGGATTTTTTACAAAAAAATATAAATAATAATAAGAAATATGATAAATGTATATTTTTTTTCCTGTCCATTTTATTTTTACGTCCAATCTTTGATGAACATTCAAAACAAATTTCTTTCGTTTTTTGTACAATCGCCGTGATTCATTAAAAAAATAAAAAAAGCACACCATTGCTTCTGTTTTCCTTCTTCAAAAACAAAATCACGCCGTTTCTAGAATTGAATCATCGAAGAAGAAGAAAACAAAAAAATGTAAAAGAGAGCGAAAAAAAGACTGCTTGTTTCTAGTCATCACTTCTTTGTTTTATTATTTTTTGGTCAGTTGCTTGCTCTCATGTATTTCTGTAAAATAATAGTCATCGCTTAGAAATTATCCAGATTGTAATAAGTTTTGAAACCAAAGAAATAGTGAAATTAAATTTCCGCTAAAATACTATGATAGTAATAATTTTATAGCAATATTCATCATCTTTGAGATACTGTCATTTCACTTTTTTCTTGGACTTTTTTCTCGCATTTTTTGTTTTCATACATACCAAACTTGGATTCTTTAAGTTTAGTAAGAATTCTCTGAAGTGATTTAGTTCAAATTTTTCTTGTTAAATTTGTTTGATTCATGGCTCAGTGGTAAAACGGATTCTTGCGATCTGTTTGAGTTCGGTTCGAATCCACGCCGATGATAGAGATTTTGCCTAAGCTGAATACTTTTATGTGTAAAACTTAAAAGGTATTAAAAAAGTCTATGATCAAAAACTTTAGCGTCTGAGGCAAATTTTTTTATGCCAAAATTTTCAATAAGAAAGTTTTAAAAAAGTTAAAAGGAAGAAAATGTTATCACTTTTTTACTCTTTGTCGAAATAATATGTCCTACATTTATGTTATACTTTTTTGCTTGCGAATTTTTTGCTTCTATTAGTTTTCTTCGATTAGATTCATGATAATATCTTTACTATTTTTAAATCTAAATCACAAAAACATCGAGATCTGATGGTTCACTCTGTACTTACTATTATTCGATTAATACATGTTATTATTCATTTCTTCCACTTTTCTTCCACCAATCTCAACTTTTTTTTACACTCTTTGAAAACTTTCAAACTTCAAAACATTTAAAAAAAGCTTCATTTTTTTACTACTGCTACTACAAACAAATACCCTCCATCCACCACCAACACCAATGAAAATGACCCTTTGTCTCAAGGGAGTCATCGATGCTCACTTTTGGGGTTTGGGAGACGATCTCTCTCGACAACTTTTTGCAAGCATTTCTTCCTTTTTCTTTCCGCTCTTCAAAAATTTGTCAAAAATAGCCGCTATTTTATATGGACGCTATATATGACAAGAAATTTTGAAGACAAAAAAGAAAAGAAAAAAAAATAGAGAAAAGATTTTTCAACCAACTTTGTTTTTGTTTTTCTTCAAAAAACTCACTTTTTGGAAAACTTCCATGTTGTTTTTCTTGTAGCATCTTTTCCAATTTTTTTCCACTTCATTTTTTGATAAATGGCTGCATTTAAGTGCGGTCATTTTTTTTCTTTCTTCCCTACTTCTTCTTCTCTCCTGCGCATTCATTTTTCTTTGACTCATTCCGACAACAATAAAAAAAAGAAAACTTTTTTAAGCGTAAAAAATAAAGTTGAGAACAATATTGTTTTTTCATTCAGAAAATTTTTTTTACTTTGAAGAAAAAAGGAATCTTCGCCTTTAAAAAATATTATATTTGACTCGTAATAAGTAAATGGCTTTTTTAGTTTCTTATTTTGTTGTAAATTTGAAATTTATCAGACACAAAAAAATTTGCAGTTTTTGATAAATTTTATTATAGTAACTTAATTTTCTCGATTATTTTTAAAATGAAATTACTGTCATTTTGATTCTTGTGATTAAAACTTATTTTTGTTTCGTTTTATTTTTCATGTCTTCTTGCACTATGATCTCACTGAATCACCTTTATTTCCGGTCTCCATAACATCTTTTTTGATGCTTTATATTTTTGTGATGGATGAACAAGTAACGTATTTAACTGTTTACGTCTGCTTTTAACCTTTTTTTATTTTTAACTAAAATTTATAAACCCATTTATTTCACAATTTAATTTTAACCTTTTTTATTCTCCCAAAAAATGGTTATTTCAGAAGCAACAAAACAATTTTATGCTTCATCGTTTTAAAACTCTCTCCCTTTAAATTCATTTATTTTATTAGTGGTTGCTTGCTTCCGAAATTGGTCTAATTAAATTTTTTTGTCTTCTCAAATAAATTGACCAAATACCAAAACAATTCATTTTTACATTACCTTGTTTCCCTCAATTTGACTGACCTCCATCGTTGTCCGCCAAAAAAAAAAGTCAGAATCAAGGGTGCTTAAAAATGTACTCAACAACAATAAAAAGAGAAAAATAAATTTCGATGTAATTCAATTTTTTTCCTCCTCTTTTATTTGATAGTCAAAAAAAGTAACAAACAACAAAACGATGGTCAGTTTCTCGTAGTTTGTTAGCTTTTTTAATTGTGTTTGAAAAAATCAGAAGTAAATTGTTTTTTTTCTGCCGTTTTTTTTAAATTCAAAAAGCAAGCAACCATTGTTGTTGTTTTTCGGAAGCGTCGACGGACGTGAAAGCTTTATATTTTTTATTTTTTCTACGGAAATTACAAATCATTTTTTTAAATGTTTTTTACAAAAAAAAAGATTCTTTTCATCGGCAAAGAAAAAATCTATTTAAAACTTTTATAAATCGGCAGCTTTTTTCTCACTACCAGCTACTTTGTTAGTGGCTTTTCGAAATCACTATTTTTAAAGTTTTTAATCCATTTTTTTATCAATTCATTTTTCGAGATCGAAATCAAACTAGTTATATCAAAACAAGCATCTTCGATCAAAGCCATATTATATCCTTTTTAAAGAAAAAGAAAAGAGGAAAAGAAAAAAATGATACTTGAGAAGCTTGATGGAATATGAATATTGGATGCATGCATTGGCTACAACTATCCCTACCACTTATAGCATATTTTATTATATAAGTGGCGCGAGGTGGTAGTAGTAACCATTGCTTTTGCTAGTGAGGCTGCTTGCTTTTATTTTTAAAAACTTTTTTCTTCCCTTCTTCTGAATCTATTTTTTCAGGAAAGAAAAATGCAAATATCCAAAAATGTGTGTATGTGCAATGAACAATAAAAATAAACACTTTTCTTTCTCAATTTTTTTGTTGGTAGTATGAGTGCCGAAAAATGATGCCAAAAAAAGTTTTTTTCTTTCGCCTCTCTTTTTCTCATAAACACAAGCACAAGCAGGTGTCATAAGGGTTGCGTTGCTTTTTGACACGCTTATTTATTTTTTCTATTTCTTTTCTGCCAATCCATAATCGTAGCAAAGTCGCAAGTGAGAAATTTCCAAAACAGTTTTTTAAGGAGTTTTGTTACCATTACAAAAAAATATTAGCTTCTAATTTTTTTAATTAAAACAAATCCAAATCTTGCGAGTTCTAAAAATATTTCCGTTCTTTTTTTTCTTTCTAAACAGCTGTGTTTTTTTTTGTCTTCTGGACATTCATCCATCCATTCTTGTCATAATCTTTATTATTATTGTTTTATTCTTTTGTTGTCATCGACGATGATGCGCCTTTCGAAAAAATATATGATTTGATTGTTTCTTTTCTTTCTTTTATTTCCCGTCGGCATTTGATATTTGGCAAAAGCTTGATTTATTAGCGCAATTTTTTTTGGATATTTTTCTTTCATCAAAAAATTTATTATTTTTTTCCTGACATTATTATTTTTATGATGATCAATTTCCCCTTAACTCTCTCTCTTTCTTTTTCGATTTCCAAAAAGTGTAATGGAATGTAAGAACAAAAAAAAGACTAAAACATGCTTTTTTTCTTTCGTATTTTTTTTTTGCCTTTTAATCCACTTATGCGCAGCGCAGCAAAGCAAAAGCAAGCTTGTTTTGATCTTAATAAAATATACTTGTTGCTGCTTTCCTTTCTTTTTTTGTCCAAGTCTCCAATTCACTTTCATCTAATTTTATTATAATTTTTAATTTGAAAAGTAATAAAACTAATTCACTTTTTTTTTTGCATAGCTTGAAGGAGGTAATATACTTATGACAAGTACAAGTATGCATGAGCCTAAGGGGTAAGAAAATAAAAATAAGTTGTTGGAGATAGTTTTTTTAGAGTATTTATTGGCTCAAAAAAAATAAATACAAAAGTAGCTTAAGCATTTTTTTTTCTTGGAATTTGGTGGTAGTAAATCGGCCTTCAATACCTTTGCGATCTCAATTTTTTTATATTTAGTCTCAATTTTAGTTAATTTTAAACTAAATTTTCATTATTACTTTTATTTTTAAGAGACAAAAATTGCTTAGGTCATTTTACAGTTTTTCTTTTTTTTATTACAACAAATTTTTACACCATTTTCACATTCATTGTTCCTCTCTTTCATTAGCCTTGTCATTTGTCTTAAATCATTAGTTAATGGCACTTCATTTTTTGTTTTCCTGAATGAATGACACATCTCTTCTTCCACCACCCTCAAGATTACGCAATTGACCATCAAGCTTGATTGGGATGAACAGTTCCTCATCGAGAGGAGCATCCTCACACATTTTGGGATTTTGCGCCCCTGCTGTTGTAGGCTGTTGTGATGATGGTCATTTAACGCCTTTTTTCCTTCCTTCCTTCAGTCAATTTGCTCATCATCATTATCAACTTACTTCTCGAGAGTCCAAAGAAGACAGTTGTTTTACTACCAAAAACCAAATCAAAAATTGTTACAAATTTTTTTTATTTTGAAAGCAAAAAAGACAAACCAAATTTTGTTTTTAGTTGCAAATGTTTGTTGTTTGTCGTCAAGTGCCCTTTAGCGACGAACGACGGCGACCTTTATTGAGAAAAATAAAAAGTCGTCTTGAATTTTGACTTTCTTCCCAAAATTGAGTGCGCAACTTAGAAAAGAGAAAATGAGAGTGCAACCGGAAGGAGCAAGCAAAAATGCAAGAAGGAGTGGACATTGGTCACTTTTGCTGCTGCTGCTTTTTCATAAATTTATTTGGACCAAATAAAAAAATGAGAGACGAGAGATTCCGGAACGTTTGCTTCTTTACTAAATTTTTAGTTAGTGACTATGGATGGAGTAAATATATAAGAAAAATGAAATGAATGAATGAAAGCTTGAAGGAAAAATTCGAAGGATGCTTATTTAGCTAATAAGCATACATAAACTTGAGGGCGACAGAAAAAGAATAAAAATAAAGATTTTTGTTTTTGATTTATGCCCTCTAGGGTTTGGAAAGTTTTATTTTGATGGTTGTTGTTTTGAAATGAAAAATTTACAAAATTCTTTGAGTTCGAATTTTGTTTACCTGGATTTTTCGCTAAAGAAATTCTACTTTACTTTTCTTTATTATAATTTTCAAAAACCGACAAAAATTTTTTTGTTTTGGTTAGGAAGTTTTGAAGTTAAAAATGATTAAGTTTAATAAATTTTGTTGCGGTACAAAACTAAAGCTGACCGTTTCAATTCGCGACCATAAAAATCAAATTTTTTTTATGGCTTTTCAATTTACTAACATTAATTGTCCCATATTTATTTCTTATTTATGTGTTTCTCAAATTTTTTTATTATCTTTGTACCTTTCAACGGCATCGTTTCTCAGGTGGACACTCGTTTCATCATTAACACCTTTTCTTTAATTGAAGCATAATGCTTTGCTTTTAATTATCTCATAAAAAGATTTTTATCTATAAATTTAACGACGACGGAAAAAAAATACTCCAATCTTGACCTAATTCTTTCTTAATTTTGTTTTCAACAACAATAGCCGCTGCCACACTTATTTTCAAATTTCATTAAAATTTAACATTTTTCCACAGCAATTTTTTATACCTTTATTACTTTCGTGCCAGTCACCTTCCTTTTCCTCTTTTCAGGCTTAATGGGATTTTTTGTTGGTTTGACCAATAATAAAAAAATATCAAGGAAAAGCCAATAAAAAAAACAATTTACTTATATAAAAGCAAAGAGTATCCAAAAGCAGCTTTCCAGGTGGCCCATTGGCCATTATTTGGTATTTCCAAAAAAAAACCAAGTCTTCTTTCATTTTTTTAGCCTCCTGCTTCTTCATCATCCTTGAAGCTTCCATTAGCACTTACTTTTTCGTCGGTAGCTTTTTTCCTGAATATTTTTTTTTTCAGATGGAATAAAACTGAAAAAAGAGGGATATATTATATCTCCCTGGGAAACACTTTATATTTTCCTTTTTTCAATTTTTTTCCTTTGATGAAAAATGGTAATGCTTTTTTTGTTGGTGGTTACATAAATACAAATTTATTTTAAAAAGCGTGGGAAGTAGTTGATTTTCAACTTTGACGAAAAAAGATAGAGAGAGAGAGTAAAAAATCCAGTCTTTTATGGTTGCTGGAAAATTAGCATAAATTATGAATATTTTTTTCTTTCTTTGAGACTTTAAGATAGAAATGACAAGAAATTTAAGAGAAATTTAAATAGAGAAGAACCACTGAGATTTTTGAGATTGAAAAATTAGAAAACTTTTTTATTTCTAGTTTCAAAACGGAATTTTAAATAATTTTTTTGTTACTAAAGCTTTTTTAATTGTGCCACCACTTTTTTCTGTACACTTTTCACAAAAAATAATAATGTTTTCGTTGTAGTAAAAATGACTAAAAGCCGTAAGCAGAAGATTTTTTTAAGCTTCTCCTAAAAAATAAAAAAGCCTTTTTTATTTTTTTAAAAACCACTTAAAATCTTTCTCCATTTTTTTTGAATAAAGAGAAAAAAAACAATGGAAAAAAAGAAGGAGGAAAAAAGCTCTTGAAAATTATTTTTTTATTTTACAAAAAAAAATGAAACTGAGGAAAAAAGAGAGAGAAAAAAAGCAGCGAGCAAGCAGCAGCTTTGCAATGACCGGAACCGATTGAATCAAGGAGAAAAAAATGGATTCAATGTTTTTTTTTTTGTTGAATGAAGGAGAAAAATGACCGCAAACAAAAAATTGATATCCCTCTCTTTTTTTTCGCTACATAGTCGATCAGCGCGCGACAGGAGGAAAATTGAAAACTATCGAACCTCGAAATGACCGCTTTTTGATTTTTTTGATTGAAAATATTTTTTTTCGGATGTTGAACGAAGGGAAATTTCTTTTATTTTTTTCATGTTTATTGTTGCTGCGCGAATTTTCTAGCGACCTTTCCTTGTTTTTCGTTGTTTTGTTTAGTTTTTGTATTCTATCCTTGAAAATTGTTGGAAGAGTTAGAAAAAAACTGATTGATTTTTTTCTTTTAATGAAACTAGCCTTTTTGAAAATGAAAATAAAAAATAAGAAGAAAAAAGAATTTTTTTTGGATGAAGAGTGTCTGAATCCAATTTTTTTGTTGTTTTGAGTTGTAAAGATTTTTTGGTGCAGTATTAGACTCAAAATTTACTTAAACTTGCTTGAAAATTATTAGCTGCTTCAACCAATTCTTCTTTAATTAATCTTTTATATTGTTTATACTTTTTACCTTCTACCTTGAAGTTCTTTAACATAGCTGTATATAATAGCCAGTTTTTAATAGTGAACGACTATAGTCTCGGACATTTTTTTATGCTATAAAATAAAAGAAAAATTTATGTAAAAATAAAAAAATGGACGCCTCCATGGAAGTCTTCGTTTAGTTTCGACTTGGGCATTTAAAAAAGCATTTGTCTTTCAACTTTTCTTTTTCTTCTTCGCCTTCTGTCTTTTCTTATAAAAAAACTAAAAGAAAAAGTGCGAAAATTGGCAACTTTTTTTGCTTATAGTAACAAATAAAAGCCGTTGACTTTTTTACGAAGAATAAAAAAAAGAAAACTTAATTCGGTAATCGTTTTTTGGACGATGCATTTTTTTATTATTCCTTGGCAAAGACTTTTTCAAAGCTTTTGGATTAAATGAAAGCAGCACGCGTCAACGGAAGCCACTTTTTTTTGCTTTTGATTTTATTTTTATGGACTTGTATTATTTGACCATTGTCCAAACAAGCGTCCTCGCTCTCGCAAAAAAAAGCAGCATAATCTTTACTAGCATTCAAAACTCATTCCTTTCTCTTTCATATATATTTTTTTACTCGCAGGTCTCTAAAAATAAAAAAAACAAGTGTTGACAATTTATTTCTTCTCGCCGCAAGACTCAAAAAACTACAAGCATGGATGGATAGTTGAAGGCAATGGCGGATGGCACCATCCTCAAAAAAAAAAGAACAAGAAGTATAGAGGTTTTTTTTGTCTTGTCTTGCACCATCCATCTTAAAGACGAAGAAGAAGCACCACGATGTTAAGTTTTTTTGTTAAGAAAAAAACTTTTTATTTTTTGCGCTAACAAAAAAATATAAGAAAGAAAAAAAGGCTCGTCGTTGTTGTTGACGTGTTAGATTTTTTTGGATTCGTTTGTCTTCGGGAAAAGTTTTTGTTCTTGCTTGCCTCCTTCATTTTTTAAAGATGCTAGTTCTCTTTTTTATTTTTTTTGGGTGGAAGAAGTCCAGTCCACAAAAGGATGAAAGCAAAAGTGCCGGTTTTTTCTTTATGTCTTAAAATAAAAATAAAAAAAATAACGGAAAACATAAACTTGTGTGAGAAAATTTTTTTTTTGTCTTTGGCACAAAATAACTAATAAACATTGGAATGCAATTTTAAAATTTTCTTAGTATTTTAGTATATATTTTTTGCCACAAAAACTACGATTTTCTAATTCTAATTCCTTCACACTTTTTATTTGACTTTTTTTTCTTCTCTTGTTTAGTGTTTGAACTGACTGTTGTTGGTCACCTCATATATTTTTCTTGTCCTCTTGTTCAAACATTTTTTTCTTCTTATTATTCCCCGTGCATTTTTATAATTCAAACCATAAAGAGAGAGGAGAGTCGAGTAGAGGATCAACATTATTTGACTGAAAAAAAAAAAATTAACGGGTCGGCGATATTTGTTTGCTTTTGTGATTTACCTTTTAAAAAATGGAGAGAAAAAAATGCAATAGTTTTTTTTCTGTGGTTTTTGACTTTGACCTTACTTTTGCATATGATGCAAGATAGCTAAAAAAATGAAGTAATCAGTTTTGCATAATTTTATAATCTTTTTATCCCAAAATTAGTTTTCGTTCTAAGTCCACTCAAAAATTTCTGCCTTATAATTTTTTTATATTTCTCAAATATCCGATAGCAATAGTCTTCATTTTATTTCTCTTTTTGCATTTTTACATTCATTCACAAAAACAAAAATAATAATAAAAGATTTCCTTTTACAATCTCAATCTTCTCAAACACATACATATTTACATATTTTTCTTCTCCCGTGTCAAAATCAAATCAAAAAATCTTTCATGTATTTACACACTTTTTTATTTTTATTGTAAAAACGAAGAAGAAGAAATTGTGAATCATTTCTTTTAAAAGTCTTAAGAGATTGTTTTGTTTTCTGACCTTGACGTTTCTCGTTTTTCGTTCGATTCAACGATTTCATTCTTTTTCTTTTTTTATTTTATGACACCTAAAGGCGTTAAACAACTATTTTACAATTAAAAAAATCATTTGATAGTTTTTTGTTTTTAAATGAAAGCTTCGAAAAAAAAATAGTCTTGGGAAATTGAGAAATGAAAGTTTTAGCTTTAAAGCTTTTAGATTTTAGGATTATAAAAAAATCAAAACATGAAAAAAAATTCATGATTCACATTTATTTTTCTTTAAAAGAAGAAAAAAAGCAAAGGTGAAGAAAGAGACACTTTCTTTTTGCGTTCGATGTTCGTTTGCTGCATGTTTTTTTGGTTGTTGAAGAATGTGAAGAAAAAATCGCGAGCTTTTCACAAAAAAAAACAACCAAAAACATGCATGCATCATCATCGCTTGACTTGTCTCGCCTTTTCCCATTTCATTTATGCTTGTTTCAATACTATAGCCTTCGAACCTGCGATCACTACCACCTTCGCTTATATCGTCAAACTCCCACTTTTGTGGCGTCGGTTGATCATTATTTTATTTGAGAAAAAAGAACGGTCATTCACTCACTTTTCCTTTTTTTCTTGAGCCCTTACTCACTCTCTCCCACTTGCGCATTTTCTCGTTTTTATTTAATACATTTTGAAAGGTTTACGGCCACTCAAAAAAATATTTATGGCTTCAACGGCATTTTTTTGATCTACCGACATTTTTTTCTCTCGAAAGATTGAAACTGAAATGAAACCAAAATCAATGAATTTTCTTTGTTAAACCCAAACCTCGAAAAATTGCGCAGGCATTTTGAAAATAATTTTTTTACCGACTCCACTCTTTTTTCTCTCATTTTCTTTTTTTTTGTTCTTTGTTTTGAGAATAAATACTCTTTGCTTTTGTTTCTTTTTTTTGTGCTTTTGTTGTCATTTATAGCAGCTGCATCTGCAAGTAAGCAACACCTTCTTTTTATTTTTTTGTGAATGTGCTTTAAATAATTTCACAAAAGTGTTAGAGTTAAAAATGCGCTAATTATAGTTTTGCTCAACAAAAAAGGTGTGAAAAAAAGCCATTCATGCTCTAAACAAAATTATTTAGCTTTTAAGAAAATAGAAAATTATTTTAGACTCTAAGAAATAGTAAATTTTAAGGGTTTCAATTTTTTTTGTTGCATAGAAGCAATTTTTGCAGCGAGAACTTTTTTAGATTATTAAAACATAAAATAAAGTTTTACAGACTCTAAGAAAATTTATAAGCCTTCTTCAATTCTCCATCAATTTTTTGACCACATCGCTTTCACTTTTATTAAAAAAAGCTATTTTTACTTTTTAGAATTTATTTTCTTTTTTTTGCATCCATTTTTATGAAAGTTTCAAATTACCAAAAAAACTTATTTCTTTCTTCGTTTTTCTTAAAAACTTTTTACTCCTTTGCTTGTTTTTTTCTTTTATAAAAAAATTAAAACATTTTATAATCCATATATGTATGTAATAGCTTTCTTAAATTTGATACTCTTTATTTTTGTAATTTTTTATATATAAACATGCTTGGAAATGAATGGATACACATGTTGTTGTTGCTTTAGAGTGAATGGATCAAAAAAAATGTTAGTGTCAAATAAGGTTAGAGAGTTAAAAAAAATTATGTAATGGGATTTCAAATTTTAGTAAAAAAAGTTTTGATACTTTTTGAATAATTTATGATATTTGGCAAATTTAGAAAAGTTAAAGCTGTGTTTAAACTGTGGTTTTGGCCCGGATTTTTAAGAGTGATAGTGCCGAAAATAATTCTTTGAAATACTTTTGTAATACATCAAATTTTTTTATTGTAAATTTTGTTTGATCCATTGCTCAGTGATAAAACGGATTCTTGCGATCTGTTTGAGTTCGGTTCGAATCCACGCCGATGATAGAGATTTTGCCTAAGCTGAATACTTTTATGTGTAAAACCTAAAAGGTATTAAAAAAGTCTATGATCAAAAACTTTAGCGTCTGAGGCAGAATTTTTTATATTTTTTTCTGCAAATAAAATGAAATTCTATATACACATACCTCGAGAAAGGGCTAGGGACTTTTGGGAGGGAGGGGGAGGAAGGGGTCAAAAAAAGTAAGGTAATTATACGTTGTTTTTTTTTGAAAAAAATTTTTTTTTCATTCTTACCACATCGAAAAAAAATTTTTACGTTATATTTTTTTTCCGAGAGGAGGGAGGGGGATGAGGATCCCCAGCCCATCTCGACCTATGTATATACATACATAAAACATATTTTTTTTAAAGTTTTCGATAATATGTTTCTTTTTTTGTCTCCAAACATATCCGTTGTTTAGGTTTTTTATATTAACTTCTTTATTTTTTTGATACAAAATCCTAACCATCGAAATTTGATGATTCCCTCTGCCACTACTCGATTTATCTTTATTTTTCTCATCCTTATTCTTTGTAACTGTGTTCTCATTTTTTTCTTTCTATTTTGCTGATCTAGTTCCACCACCACTGTTTTTGATCATCCCTTTTATTCCTGATATTTTATTTGTGCCGACAACAGAAAGTCATGATTATTCTTTCTGTTGCTGCTCCGACTCTCTGTCAAGTGACTACTCACAGATCATACGAAATTGGACCTCCTGGAGTGATTTTAGATTTTTAGTAATCTTCTTTTTCTTCCACTTTTTTTCTTTAACCTTTACTGACTCTTCTTCGACCATCTTTTTCCTTTTTTCTTTTGAACAAAAGGATTTTTTTGAGATTAAAAAAATTAATTGTTTCTGTTCCCATTCAAATTCTCTCGTATTTGTGATTTGATTTTTTTATTAAAAAAATGACAGTAATTTGATGCAAGGAAGGAGTTTAGAATTTCATGAAGCTTCGCATGTGAAGAAGGGTTAATTGGGAGTAATTTGCAAGAAGACATTTGTGAGCTCAAGTTTTGAGAAGAGCAGTTTTTTATGTATAACTAAATTGATTTAAGATTTCCGCTCTAAGAGAGGCAATTTTGCTAAAATCGAAAAAAAATTTCGATCGAATGCTTTTTGACTTTTTGACCATCGCTAGCTACTTACTTACTCTTTTCGCTTCGATTATTTTCTTTATTGACTTTTAAAAACAAAACAAAAAAGTAACAGCCATAAGGATATTTTCATTTTTATTTTATCTCAGCGTGCAAGAAGAAAAAAAAATGTTTTTAAGGATATTTTCTTCTCACTAAATAATCGCTTTCCTTTCCATCTCTCTGCACAAATATCAGTGCTAGAAAAAATCCTAAACAAGTTTTATTTTAAGTGAGTGTTAGTGACGACGACGACTGACCACAACTTGACTTCCCCATCCTTCAGGGCAGCAACGAATAAAAAAAGCAACTGCAAATGCAAGTGTTTGTTATTTTTTGCAATTAGTCTCAATATTCTGCTTCAATCCTTTTTTCTATTTCTTTCACTCAGCTGTTTGTCTCTCTCTTGTCCATTATTTTTTTGATGGAAGTCCATTTTCTCTTCTCTCACAAACCTTCACCTTTTTGTTTGCGTATTTTTGTGTACTCATTCATTTCCCCTTACTTACTTTATTTTTTTCCCTCACTTTTTTTTCTTCCTATTTTTATTTTTCATCTTCTGCTATTTATGGTTGGGCCAGCTCACCTTGACGGAGGAAAAGAAGGAGACTCAAGTCCGATGACCTTGAAGAAAGAAAATAAGGCAAACTAAGAAGAAAAAAAATAACCATCGTTGTTTTCGTTGTAGTTTTTTTATAAGGGCATTGAGAAAATAAATGTTTGCAGTCAGGCACGCAAAGGCAAGCAAGAAAGAGCAAAATGTGGAAGGAAAACATTCTCTCTTTTTTTTTGTTTGAAAAATAAAAATAAAGGTCTTGGTCACTCTTTTTTTCTTCCTTGCATTTTTCGTCGTCCGTTAGTTTTGTGACTCAATTGAGCGTGATTTTCTTTTTTTCCTTAGCTTGAAGCTTTTTTATTTTTAAAATGTATGTGAATCATTAAAATTTATTTCTCTCTCTCTCATTGCCCTTATTTTCTTGAAGAAATTTGAAATTTAAAAATTGTATTACTTTTATTATTTCAGTTTTTATGGTGGTCATTAGGTCTCCCTTGTAAAAAAACATACCTTTTCGAACTCCATTTTCTGTTGCTAAAATTGTTTAAAGCGTATTTAAAGAAAATAATAGTAACATAATTTTGAAAATTATTGTCATAATTTGATTACTCTCCTAGAGATAGTAGTAATTCACGTTTTACAATATTTTGCAAAATAAATTTACTGTCTTTTTCCTTGCTTTTTCGTTGAGATTTTTTTCGTTGCTTTTTAATAATAATTTAAACCACCTTTTTTTAAACGCTAACTTAAAGCTTTTTCTGTCAAGAAAGATAAATAGTTTTTTGGGAACATTGATGATGGACATTCATTCAGTCATTCAAAAAATAATATAAAAACCAACACCATCTCCATTTTTTCCTTAAAAATTGTTCGAAACTCCTAACAACAACAAGCAAGCAATAGCTAGATAGATGATAGCTTCTCGTTGTTGTTCTGACCATCTCTAACTAACTGACTTTTTTTTGACTTTCACTCGCTCACGTTCCTTCTTTTTTTCTTTTCTTTCTTCTTGCCTTTTTTCGAGCGGTCCTTTTATATATTTTTATTATATTCCTTTTTAGTGAAAAAAAAGAAGAAGAAAGTATTATATATCTTTCCTTTTCATCGTCATCTCTCTCCTATTTCGCTTCTTGCCTCGTCGTTCTCTATTTATTCATCCTTTATTTTTTTTTTTTTTGACCGTTGTCCACTTGAAAGACACGCAATAATGATGTTACGCAGTTTCTTCATTTGCGCGAAAAAGAATAAAAAAAACTAAACTTTTTTCTTTATAAAAAAAAATCGATTTTACCCGAATATGTACATATAAACTAAACCAAAAAAATATGAATTGAATAACACCCAAGGGAGATGATGACAGCAAAGAAAAAAATTAAAAGTTGACTTTGTCGTCGTCGTTCGTATCTTCTCTCGTTTTTTTCTTGCTTTGCTTTAAAAAAAAAACAGGCTTTTTTATGGTTCGTTCGCTTTATATTTTTTTGTTGTACAAAAAAAAATTAAACCTAAAAAAATAAAAAGATGATTCTACTAATCGGCCTTGAAAATCCTTCTAAAAACCCATGCGCGTGTTGCTATGCTGGTTGTTCGTTGTTCGTATTTGACTTTTATTTTTTTTTATTTTTTCGTCTTCAAAAAAAAATAGTTTTTTTTAAAACCTATCGAGGAGCAAAAAAATAGTTTAAAAAAATTGATGATACTCCTTCGAGGTCATCGATTTCATAGTATTTTTTCTTTCTTTTTTTTTTACAGTTTTTTTGTGACTCTAAAATCATTTGACTTTATTCCCCTCTTTTTTTTTTCAAAGTTTTTTTGAAATTTGAAATTTAAGAAAAATTTTAAAAAACGATTAAGTTTTTTTTGTTGAAGATGAATTTAAAAAATATATTAAAATAATGAATTCTATCCTCATATTTCTTTCTTTATTTCTTATTTATGAAAATCTATTCTCTTGGAAGTTGGAAATTGGAGCGTAAGCGATTGCGATAATAGAAATGGAATTAAAAGAAGAAGAAAAAATTAATAATTAAAAATAAGTTTTATTTTTATGAGTTTCCAAGAAAATTAATTTTAAAAAGTTTAAAAAATTGAAGTCTCTAGATTAAAATGGAAAATCACAGATGGTCAGTCTTTTCACATTTTTTGAGTCCTTTTTTTGAAAAAATATTAGAGATTTTTTGGGAACCTGTCTCGGCAACAGGTAGTAGCAATAACATCGTCATTAACTTTTCTCTTTTTTTTAAATATTTAAAATTATAGCCTTTTTTCTTTCTTCTTTTTTAAATCAAACCCATACTTACTTTTCTGCTCATCTTCTTTCTGCGTGCCAAAAACTCAGGTGTAATTATGCTTTGTTGACAGATGCATCATCCAAAAAAAAAAATAACCAAACCCGCCTTTCCTTTTTTTGATGCTTCCCTTTTTTGGTTTGGCATACTCGCAATGAAATCGGCACCCATCTTTTTTTTTCATCCTCTCTCTCCATGTGGTAGGTAGTCGTTCGTAGTAGTGGTCATTGCCACGACCAACAACAAGAACGACGCGCCGTGAATGAGCGGCGGCGGCCGGCAGCGCACTGTCGTTGTATTTTTTTCTTTCTTTCTGCGTTATTGTTGAGTTTCCCAGAAACCTTTTTTTTGAATATAAATTCTTTCCTTTCTCATTTTTTCTTTTTCCGTGACCTCGATTTTTTTATTTTTTGGTGAAGAAAAATAGCGATAATTCCTTGGAATATCCGACGCTCATCTTTTACTTATAAAAATAAAATAAATTTTTTCTTCAAAGATTTTTGAGTAAAAATGGAGTGGAAAATTCGTTTTTGAAATTAGAATAATTTTTTCAAGTTGCATTTCTTGATTTGTTTTGCTGCTAAAAATGTCCATCCATTTTTTTTTCTGAAAGTTTTTACCAAGAAAAACAAAAATATGAGATTAGGGCATTTCCCAAATCATAAATATAAAATATTTGGTATTCCATCACTTAATTGCCAAGGTTTGTCGTCCCTTTTTTGGTGGAGACTTTCTTTTTTACTCATTAACTTCAAATTCCTTAGCTCACAAAAAAGGCTATCAATTTTTATTTTTAATCTAATCCATTAAAATATTTATATTTAAGTTTAATTAATTTATTCATCATCCTTCTTTTCAATCTTCCACACCTATATTTTTTTTTGTTGCTTTTATCTATCTTTTTAAAAATGACTCATAATATTTCCCCACACGCCTCCAATATAAAAAAATTTTGTTTTCTTAACTTTCTCCCTTGGTTCTCAGTCACCAAAAAATGAAATTGATCGTCTTTTATTTTTTTTGAATCACATTCTACAACCTTTTTTTCATCTACAATTTTCAGTGTCGTCTGTCTGTCTTTCTGCCTTATCATTATTTTTTTTTCTTTAGCTTTTATAGCATTTTTTTCTTCTTCATATTTTGCTTTTGTCGTTTTGCGCTCTTTCGTTCGACGTGTTTTTTTAAACCATTTTAAAACCCTTTTAAAGCAAATTATTTATTAGTTCTTTATCTTTTATTTCATTTTTAGTTTTTATATTTCATTTGGCATTGAAATAAATGCTTTGAAGATATTTATGTGAAAAAGCTTTATTTGTCAACGTCTGCTTCTTTATTATATTTCTGAAAAAATATTTCACTTATTTTTTTATTTGTTGGAGTATTACGGGAAATTATTACTTCAATAAGAGAGTTAAAAAAGAGAGAAAGCGTTTTTTTGGGGTTTTTAAATATTTTATTTTCACAAAGGGGGCCTTTTCTTCAAGAATCAAAACCTACCGCCTGCTGAAAATCAATCTTCATTTATTTTTAAGCAATTGGATTATGAAGACCCATCTCAACGAAATGGCTTCTCCATCGATATCAGAGTTTTTGATGGAAAATTCTATGCCACCACAACCATTCGAGTCGAAATCGAAGATGTCAACGATTCGCCTCCACAAATCATTGGACCCAAACAAATTTCACTCCTCGAAAATGTTGAACGTCGTGAGCTCATCGCAGAATTTACTGCAACCGATTTGGATGAAAATGATATCATTGTGTAAGTTGTTTAACCCTCAACCAAATATGTTAAACAATAAAAGAATATCAGTGGGGCCCTCTAAATTTACCTTTAAAAACGCTTCTCTCTTTTCTCTTTCATCACCAAAAATATTTTTATTTTCTATTTTATTTTTATTTATGTTTTTGGTGGAATCAGGTCATTGTCAACCTGAATTAAGTTTACCTTTTGGAGTTGGAGTAGGACAATCAAGATTTATGAATTTTGCTTCGGGAAAATCCACAAGAAATATTCAAGTTTTTTTAATTAAAAATATTACTGAAGATGTGCCCATTGGCGAAATATTGGCTACTTTTAGAGCTGAAGATAAAGATTCACCAACATATAATTTAACGTAAGTTTTTTTTCACAGTTGGGGTTTTTGACGCAGTTGAGAATTTTTTGTTATGGTTAGTTGTATGATCTCTTTAGTTCAAAGATCTTTTTTACATTTTGGTCCTGCCGCCGAACTATTTTTCAATAATTTCTTTATTTAAAAATCTAAGCAATTCATTGCTATTTTAAGTAATAAAACATAAAAGTTTGACGAGCACCAAAACTACTATTTTCGTGCCAACAAATTTTTTTTCTGACTAAACATTTTTTCATTTCCCAAAAAAAGCAGCGTTCTTCTTCCATGCATAGCAATGTTTTCTTTTCTTCAATGAATCACTGCAGTAAAGTGATTGCTGCTTGCTTTAAAAAAAATCTTTGTGTTGTTGTTTGACATACACTTTCGCCATTTATTCTTCCATCAAAGATAGAAAATTATTATTTTTTGTAACTTGATCGTTTGTTTTTGGTTCGCGCGCTATCTTGAACTAACTTCTTCCTTTTTAAAAGAAAATCTTTGCATCTATCTTTTCGGCGTTTCTTTTTTGCCATGGCATGGTCAGTCAGAGTCAGTCAGTTAGTTCAATCAAAAGTAAACTTTCTCCATCAACAAAAAAAAGTGCGCTAAAAACAAGCAAAGCAATGAAAAAAAAATTGTTTTATTGTATTGTATCTCGGCCGATAGATGATAGACACATAATTTTTTGTTTGGGAAAAAGAAAAAAAAAACAGGGCAAATTTCAAAAAGCCTATGCCGACGACGACAACAATGAAGATAGGTCTCATTGAATGGGAATATAGCCACTCATTCTCCAAAAAGGGTTTCCTTCCTTCCCATTTTTTGAGATAGATAAAAGCAAAAGAAAAAAGCGGTGGGCTCTTTAGCAACAATGGAAAAAATGGATGCCATTATTTTTCATTAGAAAAAGGTGGTGGTTTCATTTCCAAAAAATTTGAGAGGAGTGATCCAAAAAAATATATAGCGAAACAAATAATTTACATCAGCAATTTTTTTTTTTGTGTCGGCTTTTTCAAAAACGGCTGAGCAAAAAAAAAGAAGCAAAAAGCGTCCTTGGATTTTATTTTTTTTGGAGGTCTATAACCATTTACTTTTTTTTTGTCTTCCTCATTCATTTTTATTTTCCATAAAAAAAGTTCATTTCATTTTTACCTACTAATATTTTTAATGAGAAAATAGAAAGAAAAAAACTCTAATTGCCTTCCACTTCAACGATGATGATTATGCGCACCAAAGCAGTTTTTGTGTGTGAGAGAATGGGATTCTTTTATTTTTGATATTAAAGAGAGAAAAAAATAATGGCAAAAAAAGTAGTTTAGAAACAGATTTAAAGAAAACCGATTAGAAGACCAATGAGAAAATAGAAGAAAAAAAGTTAAATGAGCTTTTTAGGAGTTTTTTTTTCCTTTGATTTTTCTTTGACGTTTTTTTAAATGATGAGAAAATAGAATGGAAAACGGATTTAGAAAAATATTTATTTGAGAAATTGAGTTTCATTGATTTGAAAAAAAGAGGGACACAAAAATTTTTTTGGTTTATGAAAAATCTTTGTTACATAATTAAAAAAAACTAAAATATGCAAATCTATTTTTATCAATCTTTTTTTTTGCTCAATTAAACTAACTTGCAAAAAATAAAAAAACCAATAAATCAGGGCTTTTTTAGCCATAACCAAAAAATAAAATAAATTTTATATTATTTGCAAAAATTTACTTTAGTTTGCTATAGTTTTTTCCATTGTTCTTCTCTGCTTGCTTCTTTCTTGTTGACATAAGCTTTCTTTTAAAATAAAATAAAAAAATTAACGATGCGCAATTTATTATTACTCCTGTCTTTTGTCCATTTTTCGATCTCTCTTCTCTCGTTTCAAATTTGTCATTGTGCCAAAAAAAAAAAGAATTTATTCATTCTCATTCACTTACTTACTTCACTTATATTTTTATGTTTGACCAGGAAAGGGAAGAGGAAAAGCAAGCACAAAAGAGAGAGAAGGGTTATTCATTCATTTTGGTGTTTCGAGCTTTTATTTTTTTTTTTTGAATGAAAATGGAACGGAACATAGAAAAGAAATAAGAGAGGAGCCAAACAAAAAAAAGGAAGCGAGAGAAGGGAAGGAAAGTATCGGTAGCAAAAATAAAATATAATTTTTTTTGAGTAAAATTGCTGCTCCTGCGCGATATGTATGCTTTTGTTCGTTTTTTTTACTTTCGAATACCCATATTTGCATAAACATATACATAGCGTGAGAGGAAGGGCAAAAGGAGATATGATCGAAAAATATGTATGTGTAGCATTTATATATACACAGGTGTAAAAAAAAGAAGTTAGTATTGTTTTTATGTTTACAATTTATAAATGAATGAATGGAAAAAGGTGTAGCAAACTGAGAATGCCAACAAAAAAGGGAAATAGTATAATATTTGCATTTAGGTTTTTGGCATTTTCGAGGGAGCAAATAGCGAATATATTTTAATGGCGCCACCAAAAAAGAAAATGTTACAATTGCCAGTTTTTTTAAACGTTGTTTTTTTGTTTGCAATTAGTTAAAATTAAGAAAGCCTCTTCATCGCACTCATTTTCATTTAAAAGAAAATGCAAAACTACACTTTCTTTTTTCTTTCTCTGAGTGACTAATTTTAGTTTGACCTAGATTTTCTGTGGCATTAATTAGGAAAAAAAGGTGTTCATTAAATAATCTTTGATTCATACGAGAAAGAAAGAAAAAAATCGAAGGCATTCCCACACAGATTAGCTCCATTGAATGAATGAAAGCTTGATTAGAGTATTTTTTTGGGTCTCTCGAAAATGAATGAATATTTGTTAGGTAATTGGTAGTTATCGCCTAATCCGAATATTATTATTTTTTCTTACTATTTATTAACGCAAAGAAAATGGAAGAAGGAAGGCAAAAGAGAGACAAAATTAAATTCATAAAGTGGAAGAAAAAAAAGAAGAATAAAACGGAAGGATGCAATATAAAAAAAAATTCCAAAAGTGGAATGGAATGAATATTATTTTTGCGCATACATACATATGTATTTTCGGGGTAAAATAATAAAATGAAAATAAAAATAGTTTCAATATTCTCTCAGCTAAAGTGTAATTTAATTTTGAGTTTTATTTATTATTTCATTTTTTTAAAGGAGGATGAAAGAGAGAGAGAAGCAAAAAAAAAAGAGGAACTAAAAAATATTTATTTCATGTCTTGAGAAAATGGTTTCATCAAGAAAAATACCACTTTTCAGAAACTATTAGCTAAATTATTGTTTTAATTTTTAGATTCCGAATTAATCGAGAATCCGATCCTAAACGTCAATTTTCAATTGATCAAAATGGAGCCCTTCGAGTTGCTCAACGTCTTGATCGAGAAGACATCGATAAATATAAACTCATCGTGGAAGCTTTTGATCAAGCAGGAAATACTGGAAATCAATTAATTGAAATATATCTTCAAGATGTAAATGATAATGCTCCCATTCCATATACCAAACCAGCCCAATGCATATTTATGGAAAACACTCCACCTGAAGCTCAAACCGCATGCGAGATTTGTGCATATGATCGTGATACTCGAGTTAATGGACCACCATTTAAAATGTCAGCTGCAAGCGATTTTAAATGGGCTCAATATTTGGATGTTAGTTTTGATGCAATGGGTGATGGCGGAAATGGTTCCATGATAGTTCGAGCCAAACAAACTTTTGATCGAGAACAAGTTCCACCTGGAAAGGAACTTGAAATCCCTGTAGTTATTACTGATGCTGGAGGATTATCTGTGGAAAGATCCGTTTATGTCATTGTTGGGGATCAAGTAAGATTTTTGCTTTCAATAATTAGAAAATTTTAAAATGTTAGAATTTTTGTTGCAAAAGCAAAAGAAAAATCTCGCAATCTCGTAATTTTCTATTTCGGCCTTTTTTCAAAAGCATTTTTTCCTCCGTGTTACTAAAAATCTTTTTTTTGTTAATCCAAAAATTGATTTGAGCTTTTCTCTTCTATTTTTTTTTTGCTCGATCATTAAAAAACCGCTATTGTCGCAAACCAAAAAAGAATAAAGCACTCATTGAAGCGATATGCAAATTTGCGTTAAAGATTGACTCTTGACCTTTATTTTTTGTGCAAAAAATGTGAATAAAAAGAGCCGCTTTTGTGTTTTTTTTTATGATTCCACGATCTCAAAAAAAACACTCAACACTCTTTCTTTTTTCAAGGGATCGGAGAGATTTTCAAAACAAAAAAAATTTAATTTGCATAATTCTATAATTCTGTAAAATGACCTTTTTATTTTACTTTTTTTTGCAGAATGATAATCCAATGACGGATGGAAGCATGGATATTACAGTATATTCATATCTTGGACAAATGTCATCCACAAATATTGGATATGTATATGTTACAGATAAAGATGATTGGGATCGAGGAGATAAACAATTTACCCTTCGTGAAAGTTCACCATCTAATGCAGGATTTGATGTGGATAGCAATGGCGAAATTCATCTTCCTGCTGGAATACCTCAAGGTTCATATAAATTAATTGTGGATGTTGAAGATCATGTTCGAAGTGAAAAGGCTGTTGGCACAGTAAACATTCAAGTAATTGAAGTTAAACAAACTGAATTTGAAAAGCAAGGAGCTATTCGAATTTTGGTCGATCAAAATACTGGAGTTCGAGATGGCACAGATTTTCTTAAATCCCCACAAGGAAATGGCGGAGAATCAAGACTTCAAGTTTTTAAAGATTTACTTTCCTCGAAACTTGATGACGCAGATATTACAATTTTCTCTATTAAGGAATCAGTCGTGGTTCTTCAATCCGCTTATGTTTCCGCCATTGATGTTCGATTCTTTGGACGAACTTCCAATGGATATTTGGATCCAGTAAATATGAATTCCATTATTTCTTTAAATCAACTTGAATTTGAACGAGCTCTTGGAGCTACCATTGTTTCAGCTGGAATTGATATGTGCAAGTTTACCACTTGTGATAATGGTTGCAGAACTATTAATAAAGCTGATTATGTAAGTAATTTTTCCATTTCGAGAAAGTCAAAATATTCTTTTCGAAATCAACTAAAAATTTTTATGCAAACTTTTTACTAAATTTTTTATTTTTAGAATGGCGTGGTTGTAAGTGCAAATCAAACGGTTATTGTTGGAGTAAATGCTACAGCATTTGATGATTGCACTTGCCCTGTATTTGTTCCACCCCAATCATGCGAATTCAATCTTTGCTATAATGGTGGAGTATGCCATAATACATATCCAGGAACGTTCTGTGAATGTCGAAATGATATGCTTAAAGGAATTCGATGTCAAGGAACTACTCGATCATTCGATGGTAATGGATATGCGTGGTATAAACCCATGCCTGCATGCACTTCCTTGAATATTTCTTTCTCATTTATGACTCAACGACTTGATGGAATTTTACTTTATAATGGACCCATTTCTCAAACCAATTCATCTCGTGGCCAAGCAGAATATAATGATTTTATTGCCATTCAACTTCAAGGCGGCCAACTTACAGCGGATTTAAGTTTTAATAATGGTTTTACTCAAACTAGATTAACCCTTCCCGGAGTTTTTAATGATGGTGAATGGCATGAAGTTTCATTAACTCAAATAGGCAAAAAGATTCGCTTAATCGCTGATAATTGTGGAAGCCTTCAATCTGCAAGTTCTGCAAATAGCACATGCGCCATGGAAGTTAGTTCCATTGATGATGATGAAAGATTAAATATTATGGGTGCTCTACAACTTGGTGGAGTCGCTTCATTGCCCAATGGACAAGCCTATCCAGAATTTATTCAAAATAGTGATAACTTTAATGGATGCATTAGAAATATGAGAGTTAATTATGATGTAAGTTTTTAGACATAAATTTGATTTTAAAATTATATATATAATTTTTTTAGCTTTATGATCTTCATTCCCCAGCTCGATCAGAAAATTCTATGCCGGGTTGTAAACTATTTAATGGAGCATGTGATTCTAATATTGTCGGCAAAATGACCGTATGCCATCATGGTGATTGCATAGCTAATGCAAATGGAATTAGAAAATGCATTTGTGATCCAGGATATTCAGGTGAAAATTGTGAAACTCCCATTGAATGGGTTCAATTTTCTTCTAATGGTTTAATAAGTTATAATACGGATATTGGAATGTTTTCATCTAAAACAACAGATATGGAAATTTTGGTTATGCCTGGACAAAATTCTGCAGAAAGTTTTCCATTAGCTTATGGAGAATCAGGCCGAGGTGAAGCTCATATTCGAACCAGCGTAGTTGGACAACGAGCCCATGGAGAATTTCAAGCTTATGGAACTAATTCCAATACCGCTGTGGATCTTGATCGATTGCCTTTAATTTATAATAGCAGTTATTGGATTCATTTTGAACGAGATCCAACTAAAGTTTCATTATCCGTGGATGATTATAATGTTAAAACTGAACTTCTCGATCCCAGACAAACTCCATTCAATATTAATTTAGTTAATTTATTTTTGGGTAATCAAAATGGCAATGGTTTTACTGGGTGTATTGGAACATTCAGAATGGATCGATTTACTTATGCTCCATTGATGGATGAAGAAGCATACAATCAAGGATCACAAAATGCTAATAATCTTCGAAGAAGAAGAGCTCCGTTAAATACTCAAGCTAAAATAAATATCACTGATGTGAAAGGTGTAACTCGAGGATGCCCAGAAAAAATGACTTGTGATCGACTTGGTGGAGATTTCTGCCAAGCTGGATTTATTTGTGTTGACTTTTGGAAAGGTCCAATGTGTACTTGCCCTGAAAATGTTCGACCTACTCTTCGAGAAGATGGAACTTTAGCTATGTGTGATGCAGCTGCAGCGGTTTCAAGCCTTGGAATTACTCGATCTGCTATCGCCCTTATTCTCACTGCCATTGGCCTTCTTCTTGTTCTTATTTTCCTAATTGCATTTGTTGCTCGTCGACATACTAAATTTGAACCTGTTCGTCCAGAAGAAATGAATCGAGATACTCTTCGTCAATATGGAATTGAAGGAGGTGGAGAAGCCGATAATAATCGACACAATTTGGCTAACCTCAGAAAACCCGTTATGCCTTTGGATGTGAATGGAGGATCTAAAGTTTATCCCCAATCCAGGCCAGCACCCGATGATGGACTTAATGCCGCTGTAAATGATTTAGAAACTGATCCAAATGTTGGCCCATATGATGAATTAAGAATGTATAATGTTGAAGGAGATAATCAATCTACATTATCTTTAGAATCATTAGATTCAGCTCAACATGCTCCGGGTAATATTGATAATAGAGATGTAAGTATTTAAAATAAATTAATTTTTTGGATTTAATAATGATTATATATTTTTTTAGTGGAATCGCGGTTTTGAACGATAAATTCATTCATCTCTTCTCCCTTCACTTTATATATTTTTTTATAAAATAATATTCAATTCAAAATCTGGTGCTCATGCTCTTGCCATTTTATATTTGCCGCAATTGCTTTTTTCTTTAAAAAAACTCTTTTTTTCTGTACATTATTAGCTTTTCTTTGTTTTGTTTTTTTTCCAAATATCATTTTTTATTTTATCGTTATTATAGTTTTTTACTTTCGAAATAAACTGCCTAACATTTTTTTTATTATTTCCTATTTTATTAATCCATTTTGTTCATTTATCCAATAAATTTATTAGCTTTATCACTATTTTTTGTATGCAAATTTTTTCTTTTCTACGACCACCGACAATCATACGATCCTCAAGTCCAGGGACGCTAACTTATAAATTATATTTTTAGTAACACACACACACTTTTTTATGTTTTGTTGTTTTTTTTTTCTCTCGAGTGCAAACTCAACTCGCATTTATTTTAAATAATTTTTTATTACTTTGCCTTTATAAAAAAAATGATGCTTGTTGAGTTTTAACTTTTTTATTTTAAAAATTGTTTATTATCATTTATTGAATCTATTCTTTCATTATTGTCACAGCCAATTTTTATTTTTTACGTTTACTTACAATAAAATTTAAAAATTAATATTTTAGAAAAGCAACAAAATGAAAGAAAAAAAATCAAATTAATATAACGGAAGAGAAAAAAAAGTGATCGAAAAATAAAAAAACAACAATAGAAAAACCAAGTTAAAAAAAGTTTAGTCAATTTTTATTCAACAAAAAGCTGAATGTATTATTCGATAGCTTGGGTTAATTGAAACAAAGCAATTAAAAAAGCAAGCAGGGTAAAAAATACAAGCATTTTTTTTCTTTCTGTTTGTTATATTGTTTTAATTTATAAACGCAAAGCTGTCCTCTGATTATAATAATACATATTTTGACAACAAAAAAGAGCCAAATATAGCATTCAAAAAACTGTTTTCAAAACCTTCGTGGATTTCAATTGATTTTATAAATTTGCCATTCACTTATAAAAAATCTTTATGCAAAGGTTATTTCTTTCTCTAATTTTGGCATAATATTTTTAAGAATGAGACAAGAGAAAATAATAATTTCAATCCCTCGGCTTGGTGTTCGAACAGTCGGCAGTCGGCAATTTTGAACAAAGAAAATTTTTTTTTTGACTTGTAGACTGCCGACTAGATGCCGACCTTCCGTCTGTTCGAAGGCCGAGCCGAGGGATTGTATGCCTTTAGGATAACTGGTCAGTTTCTTGGAAGAACAAAAAAATGAAATAATAATATGAATGAAGGATGCCCTTAAGAATCTTCTGTTGCAAGAAAAACAAAAAATGGCCCTCAAAAAAAGGAAAAAAAATTTAGTTATTTTTCAAAGTTCTAAAAAATAGTAATAAAAACTTTTATTTTCCTATTTTTTTAGTCAAAGAAATCAATTTGTTGTAACTTTGGACAAAAAATATTTGCTTCATAAAATTATTTATTTTTTAGATTAGTCAAATAAATGTCTGCTCAATTCTTAACTTCCGATGAGGAAGAAAAACTTTGCTATGGAGGATTTTGTTATATTAAAGTTAATGCTTTATCAAAATATTTAACTTTTGATCCAATTAATGAAGGTAAAAATGAAAATATTTGGGACTGATTTTTAGTTTATAAAACTCGAAATTTTAGATTTAAAACCCATAACAGCTTCATTTGATTCAATATTTATTCAAGAAAAAGTATGTGCATATAACTTTTTTTTATCATTGATGAAATTAATTTTATTAAAAACCCTTCTTCCTTTTTTCAGCATGTCTTATGTGTATTTTCCCTTAAAAAAGTTCTTATTTTTGCTATTATTTTCAAAAATGAATCGGTTTGTAAAAAAATTATGGATTGCGTGGAAAAATATAAGGTTAGTAATGAAGCAGTGACTTTTGTTCAGAAAGTTTTTTTAAAAAAATTTTAGACTTCCAATCAAATAAATACCTTCTCGGACATCCAACGGCAACAATTATTCGATGAAAAATTTTTTAAACCTTTGATTGATCAAAAATATATTCCTAAAATTGCTGAAATTATTTCTGATTTAAAGAAATCAAAGGCAACTAATAATATAGCTCAATCTCATCCAAAAGTCTCAAATGTTGTTCCTTCGAAAATCATTATTCCTCCTTCAGTATATCCCCAATTTAATCAAAATCCATTAAATCCATTATATTTAAATAATGGAGCCTCTCAAGATGGAACAATTCTTAGTTGCGAGTCAGATGTTTTGGAAACACCTCCAAATAAAATGGATGGTAATGATGAAAATGGGGGAAGTGAAGAATTTAAAAAAAATAAACTTAATTATGGATATAATGATATTGTAAGTTTTTTCTTGCCTCTTAAAGTTTTTTTATGGCTATTTTTATAAAATTCTAACAAAAAAAAGTTTTGTTTATTAAAAAATATTTTTTAGTTGCGTCACTGTCGTACAATATGCTTGTCTCGACCTGAATTGATCGATAGAAAAAATGAATCTGACAACTCCACTGCTGCTAATCGAGCTTTTGATAGAAATCTTCGGGATCAGCTTGCAACGATTTTAAAAATTTCTCCCGAAGATCGCCTCCTGCCCACATGTGTTTGGAAGCTAATTTGGTTCAATGAAGATGAGTTTGAAGCTTATCTTCCAACCTTAAGCAAACAGTGTACCGATGCCAAACATTTAGATAAAGTTCTCAACCGTTTTATCAATCGTCCCAAAAAGATTCATCATCTTCTAACTGAAAAACTTTATTACGACTCAAGCGAAGAATTCCTTAATTTTTTGGATTTTGAATGTCTGGGCATGGATTGGATGGTTTGGTTAAAAAAACATCGATGTTGGTCAAAAGGACATACACCAAAATGGCACATAGAAAAGATTACTGGTGATTCATGTATTAGTTCGGTTGATTCGTATGCGGAAAGAATGGAAAAGTATTTTTATTCTGGTGTTATTAGTGTTTCAAATTTAAATAATCCAAAACGATGTCCAACGGTTGAAAAAAAACTTTATATTTTGAATAAATGGTATATGGAAAAGTAAGTTCAATAGTTTCTTTTTTCTTCTTCATCGATTTAAATTTAATGTTTTTTTATTTTTAGATTCCTTCCAACTTTCTCCATAAATGCTCAAGCTCTAGTTGAAAGAAAAAAAAGATATCGAAAAGAACGAGCAAAAATAGTTTTAAAATTTGATAATCATAAATTGGACAAAATTGATGAAAAAATTTTAATTCCCATGGATACTTTACCTCCAGCTATGCAAGCTTTTGGTCGATATATCATTGAAACACTCGCCAAAGATATTCCTGAAGGTGAACCAAAAATTCGAATAAATTCATATCCACTTGAACCATACTTAAAACCTGATGGAAATTTCAATTGGAAAAAATGTAAGCGTGATATCAATCAACCATATGTTAAAGATGAAGCTGATACTGATTCATCTCAAAATAATGAATAGGTGTTCATTGTTTGTTTACAGAAATCATAAATAATAATTTTCTTTAATAATCAATACAATAACTTTTGCTGTTAATATGTTTTTTAAAAATGAAGAAATTATGTGCCAGAACTTTTTTATTTTATTTTTGGAGTGTTTTTATTTTGCGGCACGGCACATGATTTTTTTTGGTTGTTTGCCAAGTGCCGTGCCACAAAATAGATTGTCATATTTTTTAGTTACTTATTTTTTATTCGCCCATTTGTTTATGATTTTTTATTGCGATATCATTCAAAAGAGTGTCACAAAAATAAAAAATTTATGCAAAGGTTTTTTCTCAAATATATCATCGTTTTTTTAAGACTGACAAGAGAAAGTAATATGTAATTATGCCTTTAAGATATTTGGTCAGTTTTTTGGAGAAAAAAAAGAAATAATAATATGTGGAGGATGACCTAAAGAACATTCTGCTGCATGAAAAACAAAAAAGGCTCTTAAAAAAGAGACAAATAAAAAATTTCACTTTTAGTTATTTTACAAAGTTCTAAAAAATAGTAATAGGAATAGGGACCGGCGTCAAAAAAATGAGTTTTTATATTTTGAATTTCTCTTTATCTAGGTATATACTATCAATTCTTGCGAATTTAATGGTGTATTCAAAAAAATTAAAAGACCTAATTTAAAATTACTAAAAAGCTTGAAAAGGTTGGATTTTTAAAGGATTATCTCACTAATGATGGAAAATTTAAATACACCACTAAGATTCCAGAAGAAAATATTGGTGCAAAAGAAAATGAATCACCAAAATAATTCGGGAGTGAGTAGCTCTTCCAAAATTGAAAATTAATAAAATGAAAAGACAATGTATGTATTTTCTAAAATTAAAAAAAAATTAATTTTTTATTTGTGTTGTAAATTTCGATGTAGTTTTTCGGTTCATCCTTATTTTATTGTATTTGTTTTGATTTTTATTGAATTTTTTAATTATGTTAAGGACATGATGGACACGCCATCATTGAAGCAAGCAAAACTATTTTTGTTGAAAGAAAGGTTTGGCGGCTGTTCTGAAATTCGGATTCAGCATATGAAATTGAGTCGGGTTAAGATTTTTATTGAATTTTTCTTTAACAAATTTTATTTTTAATAATTGAGAAAAGTATCGAAAATAACTAAAACCCTTTTTCACCCACAATAAAATTTTTAACGAAAGCAAATTTCTTGCTTCTCTTGAAAATATCCTCAAAAAATTGCCATATATTGAAAAGTTTTGATAGTTATTTTTTCTAAAACCCGTCATAATTTTATTATATTTAAACGTTTTGGTTCTATTCATCAAATTTTTTTTTAATCAGATGTATCAAAGAAGTCAAGCGTTATAAAAAAAATCAATGTTATAAAATTTCTCTTTGAAAAAAAAATGTTTAAAATTCGAGAAAACTATGGTAGAGTAAAAATATAAGTAAAATTTAAAATTTAATCGTTATTTGTTCATAAACTATAAAAATAACTTTATCACTCAACAAAAAGAGTTTAAAAAAACAAAATATTAATTTCATTTATGGATTTTGTTTGCCATTATTAATCTGAAGAAAAGAAATTTGCCATAGTTTGGTGAATCTAAAAATAAATTTTATTTTCCAATATTTTTGTTGTTAGTAATTAGCATTAAACATACTTTTTGAGGCTCACAAATATGTTGAATTTTACTTAATAAAACAAAATCGGGTTCATTATTTCGATTTAAAATAACTTTAGCTGTGACAGTTTTTTTTGGCGAACATTTTGGACAAATATATCCTGCTGATCGAAGATAATATTCATAATACATGGTTTTATCATCATCCAAATAAACAAAAAGGGTTTTTCTTTGATCGCCCCATCGATAAATAAGCTTTATTTCAAAATTTTCAAGTTGAACAATTTTTTCATTCTCATCAATATTTAGTGATTGTTGTGATCGCCGCCGTTGAAATTGTGGTTCAACACGATCCGAAGAATGTGGTGCTGCAGCGGCAACATCTCGAGTTTCATTTACATTTTGAAAATTATTATGCTTCGAAGAATGAGAAGTTTGGGACGGAGGTGAATTTGAACGATGTATTGTAACGTTTTCAGAAAACGTTACGCTTCTGCTTCTTTTGGGCTTTAATTGAACTTTTTTAGTTGTTGGATTTACAGTTAAAATTTCAGCGTTTGATGTTCTAAAAATTTAAGTAAAAGAAAATTTAGAACTTTATTTCATATATTTCTTTCAAAGGTTTTTTATAGATTTTTCCAAAATAAAAAAATTTATAGAATTGAACACTCAAAACTTGAAAGTTTTTTGTTTAAATATATGCAAATTTCACTACCGAAAAATAAATATACAAAATACAAAGGCATTGTTGGAGTTATTTAAATTTATATTTTAAAAAAAACGCCATAATCCAAGCTTTTTTTGGAGATACTTACCTTTCAATGATGTTGACATTGCTCGCGCCATTATGGTTTCCATTTTCGATATTCTAAAAATCCGTTTACTTTTTTTCCTGGCGACTATAAAAATAATTAATTAATCTTACTTGATTTTCTTTATCATTATTGTTGTTGTTATCAATAAAAGGAAAGATGACCTCGTCGATAGAAAATTTAAAAATATTTTCCATTTGAAATTCATTGAAAATTGCTTGATAATTTTCTTGCTTTTCTGTGGGCAAAGTTTTTAAAATAACATCAGCATAATCTTGCAACTGCTGTTTTTTTAATTCAAGGGTTTGAATTTCTTCAATCAAACTATGAAGAAATTGTCTTTGAAGCGCTAGCGCATCATCTTGCCCAAAAGCATCTGATTGAGAAGACTAAAAAAACGAATTAGTTTTAAAAAAGATTTTGTTATGAGGCAACGAACCCGTTTACTTTGGATTTCGTCGAAAACTTCTTTACACACTCGCCTTTTTGGAAAAACCAAAATTAGATGTTTTTTATTGGCTTGATTAATAATAAGAAGCTTCTGAAAAATTAAAGATTACCCAATATTCGGAATATGAAAAAAATTTGAAAACAAAAAAATACCTTTAGTCGAGTGATTTTTTCAATAAAGCTTATAACAATTGTTTCAATATCTAAAAACATTATCCATTATTTAATAACCCTTTTCAATCAATTTTTTTAAAAACCTTACATTCCACATTTGGTTGAATTGTAAGTCGTTTAGCTGAATTATTTAACATAAAAGTGCAGCCACCAAAAAATAAGATTTTTTGATTATCATTGAAAATTAATAGTTGGTGGTTAGCTTTTTGATTCTGAAAATTTTTTAAATTTTTTTATAAGACTTTTAATCAAAATAATTTTGGAGGCGGCGCGGCGGCGGTTGTTATATTCTTTCCAAACAAATGTAAAATAAAAAAAATGCAAGTATTTACTTACTTCGAAAATTGTTTGATTGATTTGAAGGGCTTCTTTTAAATCCTCCATAATATTATTTTGTTTTGTTGACGCCATTATTGCCAAAATTAATTATATAAATAATTAACTTTTCTAATTTCAAAAAAAAGAAAATAGCTTGTTTTAAATAAACCAAATTGGTTTAAACCTCAAAACAAAATAAATATGGATTAATGAAAAACAAAAAAAGAAACAAAAATGCGCCAAAAAATATTATAAAAATTATGAATGGATTAAGTTTGTTGTCGTCATCTGTCTTCTTTTCACTATGATAAAATATTTTGATGAGGGCTTGCTTTGTTTCTTTTTTTTTTCTTGAGTTCCAATCCAACCACTTTTTTTGACGATTTTAGTGCATACACTGCATTGCGTAAGATGTTAATCACATAAACTTTGCCTTGAACAATCATTTTGAAATTATTTTAGGGTCAGATAAAAAATGATTCATAACAAAAAAAGGCAGGCTGTTTTACTCAAAAAAATTGAAGTAAAGGTATATCCAAAAAAATGTGGGTGATCATCTTCGGCTATTACAGGATTTTTCAGTAAACTTTCTCGGTTGAATAAAACTACATATTTCAGTGAAAAGCTTAACGTATTTTTATTGTCAAACAATTGCGGTGAAAGCAAAAAACAATATTTTTTTCATGGTTATTTTTATCGAAATAACAAGGATGAAATCGAAATAAAGGTGCTAAATGGTTATTTTCTGCAAAGAATCACAGCAACGTTCTCGCATACATCATTGTTACATATATGCTCTTTTTCCAATTCTTTATCGTAACTTATTAAGAAAAAAAGAGCAAAAGTTATATACAAAAGCTTTAATTGTACATTTTACAATCAAAAAAATTAAATAACAACGAACTTTATTTTCATATAAAAACAAGAATAAATTTGATACATTAATATGAACATTATACAACACAATAAATAAGCCATTTGGAATCAATTACTTTAGCATTATAGAGTGATTTGGTCGTTCCAACTGGATATCTAATACATCAGACGATGGACAAGCTTCCCGTAACTTTTTGGCGATTGCTTTGAACTTGTTCTTACCAGTCATTTGAAAGGATAGAATGAAGTGACAACTTGGATGCTTCTAAAAAAGGATAAAAGTAAAATAATAAACGTTTAGAAAACTATCCACCAACCTTCATGAAATCAAGGAATGAATCAGCATCAAATGTTTCATTCGTAATTCCAGCCAAATAAAACTTTCGAAGACTTTTCAACGGTAGGCGTATGAGAAGATTTACAAAGGTTTTTTGATTAAGAGGAATAGATTCTGTATTTCCCATTACACTGAAAAAAAATAGGTAAAAACAATATGAAAGACCTAAAGCACAAAAAAGTTACCATCCAAACATCTGAATGTTAGGAACTTTGCCCAAGATTTCTTCTAATGAAGCTACATCACCATTTGGTTTTTCAACTCGAACACGAACAAAGTTGAGACTTTTGATGCTTTTAGTAGAAACATGCTTCACATATTCTTCCCAAGTTAAGTTTTGATCCAGTAAGAACAATGTATCTTCTTGATGAACATTGCTGCTTCGTCTCTTTTGAGGTTTCTTAGCTTTAGAAGCACCTTTTTCATTAGCCAAACGTTCAGCTTCGTTTTCCAAATCAGCAATTTTTGCTTGGTCGAATTCCTGCTGGTCCTTCATTTGTTTAATCTAAAACATACATGTTAATCATATAATAAGGATATATTATGTGGAGAGGCGTAAAAGTTGAAGCATAACATATTACTTGATATCAGCTGATTACTTACAATTTGTTCACAACCCTTGTTGTTTGCTTTCAACTCATCAATCATTTGATAAAGACCAGCACATTTTTGTTTCTCGCTTTCCAATGCATGTTTAATTGCCACTTCTTGCTTTTCAAATTGTGCGATTTTTGTTTTATCAGCTACACGACTTTGTTCCAAATCAGCAATCTAAAAAACTAATATATGTAAAAAATGGACAGAGTGTTAGCTATCTAAAGCCTAAACCAAACAGAAAACTAACCTTTTTTTGCTTTTCAGCTTCCATTTCCATAATCCTTTCATTGAGCTGAGATACTTCGCTTTGAGTCGGAAGTTGAGCAATATGATTGCATTGGCTTTTGTATAAAATAAAAAGATCATGATGTGCTTTTACAAGTAGAGCATTACCAGATTCAAGTACTTTATATTTCTTTTCAATGTCAAAATACTTCGTTTCCAAGTCCACTTCCTAAAACAAACAAGAAAGTTAACCATATCAATATAAAGAAACTAACTAACCGCTTGTGTTCTCCCATTATAAGATGATCTCCATGGTGAATTAAACGCATTGACATTCAATGGCAAAATAGGTTCAGAACTTGTTTGACTATTAGCAGGATAATCCCATCGCTTTCTCTTTACAGGAGGGCCAGATCGATTATTATCCATTATCGCCGAAAGTACGCCTAAAAAAGGAAGCAAAATTAGGGAATAAAAAAAATGGAATTTGAAGATCAAAGAAAAAAGCGAAGCTCGAAAGAGAAAACAAAAAATGAAAGGAAAAAAAAGTGAAGCTTTATTTTTTTTAGGGAAGACCGTTTCAGTGAAAGTGTTCCCCGAATTTCAACTGTAAAATTTTTTTAAATTCAGAATTACCAAAAGCTTTGATAATAAACTTTTGCGTATGAGTATGCCTTTTTTTAAATATTTTTCTTCTAATAATTGCATCATGATTTTAGCAAAAATTCAAAACCTTTCCCCCTTGATAGTATTGTATTTTATTAACTGGACGAGTCACAACAACTTTTTTACTTGCTGTTTTGTTCGTGATTTAACCCTTTATTTCTGTTAATTTTTCTATTCAGTCGATAGAATAATTTTTTTTTTCAATCATCATTGCTGTTATATATCAATCCCGTCTCACTCATTTCGGTTTACACAAATTCTAACAAAAAATCCATTAACCATTTTATTTACATTTCTCCTGGAAATTCTCTTTATTTTTTTTAGTTTTTGCTTTACTCCTCGCGCATTTATGAGCGTTTAGTATCAAACTGAAGGGTTTCATGCTTTAAAAGGTTTATAAAATATTCCAAAAATAAATTATTCGCACAAAAGAAAAGTTAAATTCTATTTTTGAGCCAACAACAAAATTAAACAAAATTATAATTGTTGAAAGTTCTTCTAAAAACGTTGCTGCCAAAACCAGTGAGTGATACAAATGTATGCGACTTAAAAAATTTTAGAAGAAAGGTGAAAGCGAATTCCCAACGAAAAGATTAAAGATTCGAATAATGAATTTAAAATCGATAAAAATTAGCAGAGCCAACCAATAATGAAAAAAAGCAAAAATGAAGTTATTGAAATCAGTGATGATGAGGAAATCGCCACTACAATTTTTTTTTTTATACAAAGTGAAGTTTATTAAAGTGAAACTATGGAACCACACATGGGCACAGGGTGTGTTTGGGTGTGTTTTGACACACCCAGAGGTACCGGGGTACCGCTGAGGTTTTTTAGAAAATGAAAAAAATCCACAGGGGATACCAAGGGAAATTTTTTTCTGTATTCTGAGGGTACCGCTTTTTTTTCTGCTAGCCAAAAAATAGCAGAGAGGGGAGACCCTTTGGAAAATTTGGGGTACCGCTAGCAAAAAAACCTTGACACACTCCCTTGCCCATGTATGTATGGAACATTTATTTTTCTAAATTAAGGGTGGTTAAGGGAATTTGTTTAAAAAAATTTAAAACTTTATTTTTTGGTTGATATCAAAATAAAAATTAGTGCTGTTTGATATTTTTAAATGAATTTGAGCTTTTTTGTTGGTATTTTAGTCAGAAAAAATAAATAATAAAATTTTCTAACTTTAGATTAAAAAAAATTGTCATTGATTCATTACTCTTTTAACAAACTAATCCTGCCTCTAAGCTTCAAAAGGTTGTTGGCTCATTTGCAACTATAGCTGGATTTTTTAGAAAATTATCTCATTGAAGGAAAATAGCATAGAGCGAAACATTCAAAAAAAGACACAGAAAAAAGAAAGAAAAGTGAAACGAAATATCAACGATGGAATAGAAATTTTCGTAAATCACAAAAGTTGCTAAACGGTTTTTTGGTTGGCAAAAACATTCCCGCATATATGAGAGCTACCTGCTCCAAACAGGTTAAGCTATAAACAAAATCCTTGATTTCATCTTTTACTTTCAAAATTAAACATTACAACAAACTTTATTATGCAAAACACAAACAAACAATAAATTAATAAGATTAATTACAAAACAAGAAAAATGCTATAACAATTATTATCGGTGAATTACATGAAGATCGGATCGCAATAAATCAATCAATAATTTAGTTTTAGATGGATAAGCATCACGTAACTTCTTAGCGATTTCTTTGAACTTGTTTTTTCCTGTGAAGTGAAAAGACAGCATAAATTGACAATTTGGATGAATCTAAAATTGATAAAAGTAAAATTATGAACGTTTAGAAAACTATCCACTCACCTTCATGAAAGCAAGGAAGGAATCAGCATCAAAATGATCATGACGAAGACCAGCCAAATAAATCTTCCGAAGACGTTTGAATGGTTGAAGCATTAAAAGATTGACAAATGTTTTGTTAGTTAAACCAATAGATTCCGTCAAATCCATACCAAATACACTGAAAAAATAATAGTTAAATACAATATGAAAAGTATAAAGCAAAAAAGTTACCATCCAAACATTTGGATATTAGGGACTTTCTCCATGATTTCTTCCAAAGAGGCAACATCACCATTTGGTTTATCAACTCGAACACGAACAAAGTTGAGACTTTTGATTGTTGAAACACGCTTCACATATTCTTCCCAAGTTAAGTTTTGATCCAATAAGAACAACGTATCTTCTTGATGAACATTGCTGCTTCGTCTCTTTTGAGGTTTCTTAGCTTTAGAAGCACCTTTTTCATTAGCCAAACGTTCAGCTTCGTTTTCCAAATCAGCAATTTTTGCTTTGTCGATTTCATGCTGATACTTCATTTGTTTAATCTAAAACATACATGTTAATCATATAATAAGGATATATTATGTGGAGAGGCGTAAAAGCTGAGGCTTATCATAATGCAACATATCAGCAGATTACTTACAATTTGATCACGATCCTTGTTGTTTGCTTCCAATTTAGCAATGATTTGACGAAGATCAGCACTTTCTTTTTCATACCTTTCCTTCAAAGGTTGCAATTCTCCTTTGATTTCTTTTTGAACCTTCATTAGCTCTTCAAAAGCTTGACGAGTGGCATCTATTTCTTTATCAAACTTATTGATAATATCCTTGTAAGCATCACATTGTTTTTTCAGTTCAGAAATCTAAAAAGTAAGTTATTGGGAAAAAAGGACATACATTAGCCATTTAACGCTTGATGAAAACTTGCCGCTTTTTGATTAACACTGATTACAGCCTCTTTTGCAATAATTCTTTCATTGAGACGAGTAACTTGACTTTGATTTGGTAGTTGAGAAATATGCTTGCGTTGACTTTCATACAAATGCAAAAGATTTTGTTGTTCTTTTTGTAGTTTAATATGAACAAATTCGAGATCATTATATTTTCGTGCAAGGCCACTATGCATCATTTCGGTAGTCTGTTTCTAAAATGCAAGACAAAGTTAACTACAATAAATATATTACAAAACTAACCTCTTGAAGCATTCGATTGTATTCATGTCTCCATGATGCGTCCAAAGCATCAAGAATTGAATAAACATTTGGTTCTGAAGTTCTGATAACATTAATATTATCACTTAAACGCATTCGTTTTAGAGGAGGCACCTGATTATACATTATCGAGAAAGTATGCCTAAAAAAAGAAGCAAAATTAGGTATTTAAAAAAAATGGAAATGGAAGATCAAAGAAAAAAAAGCGAAACTCGAAAGAGAAAACCAAAAAATGAAAGGAAAAAAAGTGAAGCTTTATTTTTTTAGGGAAGATACTTGCAGGTTGCGCGAAGTGTTGGCCCATATTTTTCGGTTACCATAACTTTGAAGCAAAAAACTTTTTTTGAAACTTCGGCAAATACAAACAATTCAATAAATTAAATTATTTTTATCATATCCTTTAAAAAATAAGGACAAGGATATATCTGTATTAGGATGGCCAGTATCATTTTTCCAAAGTAAGAATTACAAATAAATGTGTAAATCAAAATTTCGGATGCAAACTTTTTTTTACAGAAAAAGAAATAAATTTTTAAGGAACAATTATATACCGATAACAAGTTTATTAGGTGATGGCAAAGCTTCAATTGTTTTTCGATGATGCATCCTATCGACTTTAAAATTACGAATAAAGTCTATATGTTTTTTGGAGAAAAAAACCCATTATTTTTAAATTTACGTTTCATCAAAATTATTCAAAAGCTAACAATCGAATTCTTTATTTAGCAAGAAATTTTTTAATTGCTTGACATTTAATGTTGCCAAAAAAATAATAAATCCCACTTTTAGTTTCTTTTTTCTTTGCATATTTCTTTATTGCCGTTGATTGGCATAATTTATGTATGATAATAATACATTCAATTTTTTATATTTTTGGTAAAGCTTTAAAGAACGCAAAACATAAAGCTATTAATCAAGGTCTTCATTATTGAAATGCTTATTGCAACCATATGGCTTATTTTTAAACGTGAAATACAATTTGGTTTTGTTATTAGCAACAACAAAAAAAGTGGCATCAATAAAACAAGTTTTTTACAAATTAATTTTGTTTTACTTTTCTCAAGCTTGTCGGCGATCTTTTACAGGCTTTTCAGTAAATTATCTCGATAACATTAAATAGATAAAACTATAAAAATTATTGTTTTTGGCTTTCACTGCAATTGTTTGAAAGTAAAAAATGGTTTTGCTTTTCGATGAAATTAAAAATTACAGTTTTTTTGTAACGATGGTTCAGTGGTTTTACGAAACAGAAACCAAAGCTCTAATTCCCAGTCGATTTTTAGAAATTGGCATGGTACTGGAACCTTTGTGTTTTCATGTAAAATCTTAAATTCTGGCATGTATGTATTGCCATAACACAGAATTTTCAAAAGCAATATCATTAAAAAAAAGTGGCACAAAAATAAAATTAAAAAATAATTGTTTTGTTTTTATAAAGCCTGCCTCCTTTAAATAAAAATTAATAGCTACAAATACCCGTTCTTTCTTTTGTTTTTTCACCTGTCGAATAAATGGGATAATTATAGCGAAAGAAGAAGAAAAAAATGTGGCATTACTTACTTACTACTCCCATTCAACAACTTTTATATAAAAAGAAAATAATAATTGGGTGTGTTTTACCAAAGAACAACAACGGCCGGAAAAATAAGAGCCAATTAATTTTAATATTTTTATGCTTCAATCGTTTTAAAAATATTTTTTTACTTATTTTTTTCCTTTTTTTTAAAGTTGAAAGTTGATTGTTTTGCAGCTGAATTTATTTATATTTTTTTCTATTCTTAAATTTATTTTTTCAAGCATTTTTAAAAAAAAATTTGAAAGACGACAACTACGATAACCTCGAATATTTTTATTTTTTAGCTCTTTCTCGTTATATTTTCTCCACAAAAAAAAACGATGGATGAAGGTTTGAATGATTCAAAAATTTATACTCTCAAAGATCTCAGAGAATATGGTAATCATTTGCATTATATCACAGCAGTGGATATTATTTTAAATGGAATTGCATGTTATATAATTTTAAAACATTCAACAAAAGCAATGGGAATATATAAATATTATATTTTATCTACAATTATTTTAACATTTTTACAAGATTTTAATATTACTTTCATTTTTGGTCCTTATCTTATTTTACCCACAGCTATTATGTGTTCCACTGGGATAGTTACAAGAAATTTGGATTGGATTGTTGGAAGGGTTGTGCCATATGTAAGTGCTGCTTGATTATGTTTCAGTTGAGCCTTTTTAAAGAAAAATATTTTATAAAAAAAACTCAAAAGCCCAATTGCCTTTTTTTAATTTTTATCAAAAAGAGTTTAAAATTTTTTTTAAAACTATTCATTTAATTACTTCTCTATTTTTTTTAAATGATGGAATTAATTATTAATAAATATGAAATTTAATGTTTGCCTCACACATATTTAAAGATACATTTAGCGAAATTTTTAGTTTTTTGATAGTTTCAGTACCAATAATTATGTGACACTTCATTGCACCATATTCTTAAGTTTTTTTAATGAAGAAAAAAAGTCACTGTTGAAAATAACTCTGACCTTTAAACTTTCAAACATCTGTGTCTTAATAATACAATTTATTATTAAAAAGACCTCTCTTCTCCTTTAGTTGTTTTTTAATTGTATTTTTCAAAAGTAAAAACAAACGTTTAAACAATAATAGTAAAACACAAAAATTAAATAATTACCCAGGTGTTATTTTTATTATTTTTTGTAAATAGTAGCATGACATAGCGGGGGCTTAAAATGGGGCCTGGGTAAATCGAGGCAAAGCAATCAAAAAGGCAGGCAGAGTATTTCGAGGCAAAGCAGGGTATTTCGAGGCAAAAGCAGGGTATTTCGAGGCAAAATAAAAAGGCAACGTCTAATTACTATCAATCGATTCCTCTCAAAATTCTGAACATATTACTTTCAATCATTACCCAAAGCCTATAAAATTTTTTTGAGTTACGTGCTTTCCCTATAGGTCCTTTCTGATTTATAGGCTTTCACTATGGATTATGTTTACTCATAGGGTTTCCCTATTGATCATTTTTGTCTCATAGGGAATGCACGTAACTCAAAAAAATTTTATAGGCTTTGGGTAATGATTGAAAGTAATATGTTCAGAATTTTGAGAGGAACCGATTGATAGTAATTAGACGTTGCCTTTTTATTTTGCCTCGAAATACCCTGCTTTTGCCTCGAAATACCCTGCTCTGCCTCGAAATACTCTGCCTGCCTTTTTGATTGCTTTGCCTCGATTTACCCAGGCCCCTTAAAATGTGCACTTCTGTACCCCGTCAAATATTTATTCAGAAATTGTTTTTTCCTCCTTTCATTTAAATCCATTAATGAAAATATTTTAAATGTTAAAATTGTTAGTTCTTAAAATGTCCCATATCACATCTGCCTACTACACTCTATTTTTAAAGAGTGGGATTTTTTTTCATTTGAAACAATTACCAATTTTTTAAAGGCAAAAAATATATACAGCAAAAAGATAGCAATTTTTTTACAAATTACAGTATTCTAACTTTTTTTTGAAATAAAAAATTACAAAGAATCGAATGAAAAGAAAAATATTTTTATTTGTCAAAAAAAGAGAAAGTTAAATTATTTTCGATCCAAAAACTATAAAAATTATTGTATATTTTATTCTAATCCTTAATTAACCTTAAAAAATAGCAAAATATCAAACTTTATAAATGTCCGTTCCACTTTTTCTCATTTTAACTTTATTTTTAGATTATCCTTCATTTTAATTTAAGCTTTGCTGGACTTTCAATTATTTATGGTCTCCTTTATCAATATTTCTCTCTAATTGGTGAAGGAGAATTTTTTCATTCATTTAAAGGCGTTTTCATTCTTCTCTTTTTAATGTTCCTATATCCTTTGCCTTCAATTATTTCTTTAATATCCACTCTCGATCGAGAAAATGCATTAAAATATGTAAAAGAAAAATTCCAAATGTATATGATATTTTTATTTCCGCTCCTTGCAATACTTTTTTAATGAATTTTTGGAGTAAATTATATTTTGGAATTGTTTTTATTCAAATTATTTTAATTGTTTTTATTGCATGGGCAACATTTTATAAAATTCAAAAGAAGCTGCATGAACTCAAACGATCCCTTTCAGCTCAAACGTTAAGAGCTCGTCGTCAACTTGTTTTAGCTTTAGTTTTACAAATAATTGTTCCAGCTGTTTTATTAGTGGCGCCAATATTGGTTATTATTGGTGCAATACTTTTAAAACTAAAAAATATGAGAGGTATGATTTTTTTACATTTGAAAAAAAAAAAATTAGCTTCAAGCAAGCAGAATTATATTTTTGCCAATCAAAACTCGAAAATAAACTTATGTAACTTATTTAATTATAGATTTTTCATTTTATGCCATGCAAATTTTGGCTATTCATTCATGCGCCAATGCTTTGACAGTACTCATCGTGATTACTCCATATCGAAAGGTTCTAATTCGATGGTTTAATGTTATTTCATATTATCCAAGAAAAATCTTTTGTAAACCTAAACCTGTTTCAGCAATTCAACGAAATTCCTTTAGTCTTGCCACCACAGTACAATCATTTTGATTTTAATTCTTTTTATATTTGTTTTTTTTTCTAAAAATTTGTTTTAATAAAATTTAAGTTTAAAAAAAGTTTTGTATGTTAACAAAAAGTGCCAAAGTACTGTAAAAAAGGCTATTGAATACTTTGAAAAATTGAGTGATTTTGTTGTTGATTTTTTATCACATGCTCGCGTTTTTTTGTTGTTTATGGTTTGGCATCTCTAAAAGTCCATTATTGGATGCACAAAAACAATTACAAAATCTAAAAAACATTTTTAAAGGCATCGAAGAAGAAAAAATAACCAAAGGCAAAGTTAACAAAATTCGCAAAAACAAAGCTATAGAATGGAAGAGAAAAAAAGGAGGTCGTTGCAAGTATATCTAACTTTGAAAAAAGAGGCAAAGCTAGCCTTCGCAATATTTTTGTGGTCTCTTTTCAAAGACACATTCATTCATTCTGACCTCATTGACTAAACAAAAAAAAATATTTTTAGTGACGACCGATGACTGACCGACTGACCACCACTCATTTTTTTCCTTCATTCACATTTTTTTCTCGTCACTTATCTATCAGTTAGTCTTACTTATTTTTTTGCAAGTGAGCCATCTATTCGTTGTCCTCCTGCTTTTTATTGCTTCGAAATCTATATATATTTTTTCAAACAAAAATATTTATTATTAATAGCTTCTTTTTTCCAGAATTACATCTTCTTCTTTCTTTTGCAACAACCAACAACTAACTATGATGCGTCTTACAAAATCCCCATTATTTGATTCACGTTTTGTTTCACATCGGCATATATGGGTTAAAGAAAATGATGCATGTTATGAATGTATTGATAAAAGCAATTATTCATCCGTTGTGGTTCGACTTCAACGACAAAAAGCTAATATTGAAATGTTAAAGGATGGAATAGAAAAAGCTGTTGAAAATGCTATCCATCATCCAAATTTATGCAATCTCAAGGAAGTCCTTATTGATGCAGAAAATAATATTATTATTTCATGCAGTGAAAATGCTCGTGGCATTTCTCTTCCCCGTTTTGTTACTTTATCTTTTACTAAACTTGGATATCCTGAAGCAGTTCAACAAATTCTTTTCAACCTTTTGGATCTTTATCGTATGCTTATTGCTGATGACAAAGATTTATCTTTTCTCAATCTCGATCATATTATTGTTAAACTCAATAATCAAGAAACCATCGAAATTGAATCCCTCAAAATTCGCCGTCCATTTCTTTGCAAATATGGTCCTCGAGCTTTTGATTTACCATATAAAAATTATGCTTCAACAACCTTCCCAGCTTTTATGGATATTGGCGCAACTGCATTTTATTGCTTTACACAAAATCATTTCCTTTCATATTCCAATCTTTCTGAAGCTATTGAAGCCCTTGAAAAGCCCAATGAAAAGCATTTTGTTGAACGTATTTTTGGATTCAAAACTCCTGAATTTGATGCAGTTGAAGAATTAATTGAAAATATGTATAATCTTGCGACAGCTACAGAAGCTGCTCCTATTAGTGGCAGCGATGATGGAAGTGGAGAAGAATCGGATGATGATAACGAAGAAGTTATTAAAACTATTACCTCGAACGTCGTTGATGATTATGAGAGTGATACTGAGTCAACCCAAGATGACTCGGATGAAGTTAAAAGTGCTATTAGCAGCGATAACGACGACGATGAAACCCAAACTGCCATTGATGATGATTCAGAGGAAGTAAAAACAGATATTGGCGATGATGAAATCCAATCAGAATTAGATACGGATGAAACCCAAACTGTTATGGGCGACGATTCGGATGAACTTGAATCTGCTATTGGCGATGAAGATATTCAAGCAACCGCAGATGATATAACAGACGACAATGAAACTGAAACCGCTATTGAAAATGATAATTTGGATGAAACCGAAACAGTTATGGCTAATGATGATTTTGATACCCAAACCGCTATCGAAAGCGATTCAGATGAAATCTCAACAGCTATTAGCGATGACGATGATATTGATGATGATGAATTTGAAACTGAAACAGCCATTGAAGATGATTCAGATGAAATCAAAGTTTTTGATAAATTTGATGACGAAGAAGAAGATGTTACTTTAACTCTCTCTGATTCCATGGAAAAGCTTAATGAAGCTTATGAACAACAAAATTCATGCAATATCATCAAAAATGGTTTATCTTTAGCATCAATTGATGGAAATAATAGCGATGATGTATTTGATACTCGATCCCTCATTTCTAATGAAAGCGATTATGATGTTATTGATATAACTGATACTCAAGAAGATGAAGCAATTTTCACATCAAAGAATTATGGCATTGAAGGATTAACAATCAAAGTTTATAAGAAGAATTTTGTTTCATATAAACTTGCAACCAGCGGGGAAAATGGATATTTTGATTCAAGCAATGCTGAAATGATTTCAGCTTTTCCTGAAACGCTTTCTCAAATCATGCCCATCATTCGAGATGTCATTGCTATGGCTAAAAGTATAAACGCAACATGTCCAACCAAAAAATACCTAGTTACTTTCATGGAAGAAAAATAAATTTAAAAAATGTACAGAACTTTGCTTTTTTATGTTTGAATTTGTATTTATTTTTTGACTCAGGGATTTTTTTTCATTTTGTCTTTTGATTTATTCTGCGGTTTCTTTGTTCTTGTTTGAAAAAAATATATTTATAAAAAACTTTTTTAATTTCTTTCGAATGAGCCCAGCCAACTTTTAGCTATGAAAAGACAATATAAGTTTATTATCAAATTTGATGAAAAAATATATGCCTCCAAATTAAAGCAGGAAACAAATAAAATCTTCGAAATTACAATCAGATTACTTCTTTAGGGAAAATTTGCCTTATCGTTTATTGAATACAAAGTTACTTTTCTTGATTCATCAATTACCAGAGCAATTACTTTTTTGGAGTAATTACATATGCATCGTTTCAATGTGTGCATTTACAAATCTACTTTTAATGAGAGAAAAAAATGGATGGTGTGTTAAAGCAAACAAAGAAAAAGCTGATTGTAATGGAGTAATGAAATAATTATTCAAAACAAAAAACCAAAAAGTATCATAAAAAGTTTATTATGTGCAACTATAATTAAACAGCGAAAAAAAAATGGTGAAGCTTAAACGTAAGAAAATGTTAAATCGATTTTTTATCCTTCAGCTGTACACACAACAGGCAAACTTTTACCTTCTCAAAAAATAAATATGTTCTCCTCGAAGAGCTCGTGTTCGTCGTGTCCATTTAAAACTTTAATGAATCAGAAAAAATAAATTTTGTTAAAGAAAAAATCGAAATAAATCAAATCCCGACTAATAATAACATAATTTCTCCTTTGATTTTATTCAAATTTCATAAAGTTTTAGTTTCACTTTTTTCAACATCATTTATTTTTGCAGCAAAAAAAAAATACAGTAACGTTTAAAATTTTAAAAAACAACAAAAAAATGATTTATAAATTATTAAAATAAATTTCATCATCGTCCTCGCTTTTGTTATCTTTTTCCTTTTCATCGTTGAATTTGATTCCAGAAAAAAATTCCAATGGACTTTCTTCCATGGCTCTTCGTTCATCAGGTGTGAAATCATCGATGAGTTCGAGATATTTTTGAATTTCCGGAACTTCAAGCTCATCAATTTTATTTAAAACATAATCCCCTGCGGCTTCAAGAAATCTTTGAGAATCGAGGAAATCAGCTTTAAACGTAAAATCTTTAAATTCTTCATCGGTGAAAGAATCAAAAACGGATTTAGTAAATTCTTGATCCTTTGGAGATTCAGGAAATTCAAAATGATTATGAAGTTCAACAAATTTTTCAAGTTGTTTTTGATTCATTTCAACATCGATGGTTCCTTTATTATCCGTATGTTGAGTAACATTTTTAAGGATGGAACATGAATTAATTACGCGAGGACCAACTTCAATAGTAAAATCAGGCGAAGCAATGGATCGAAGAATAATTTTTGTTGCTTCTTCTAATGGAACAATAACAATATTACCAGGAGCAACAGTATCAGTAGTCATTTTGGAAGAGGAGCAGGTGAAAAGAAAGAGTTAAGCAAAATATATAAATGAGATCGGAAAAAAAAATTAATAATGGAATATGAGTTATAATTGTTATTGTGGCATGCCACTATATTTATTTATGTATCTATGCTTGCTTTATGGATAAAGAGGGATTCCTTTAAGTCATTTTTAAACAATAAATTTGTTTTAAGGCTGTATGAGAATAACTTATTTTTCTAATAATTTTTAGATTGAACTAAAAAAGCGATCATTTTTTGCTATATGTCTTTGAATGACAAATTAAATTTCCATCACTTTTTTGATATCCTTAAACTTCGATTCTTTGCTGTTGCAATATATTTTTTATTGCATAAAAACTTTACTTTTATAGCCTTTTTTTTCTCGATTTTTATTTGATTAAATCAAATTTAGAAATAATAAATAATTATGTCTCGAGCTCTTCGGATTAGAGAGCAAATTGATGATATAATTAAAAATGAAATATTAGTTGCTGATTTGAAAATTGTAAATCCCCTTCTTTTCCATTCCTTGAATATAATAAATTTGAATGATTTTTAGCTTCCATCAAATTACAACTTTGAGATACCAAAAACCATTTGGAAAATACGTGATTCAAAGGCAACACTAGGTATTTGGTTAAATAATTTTATTGGAACAACAAACTAAAAATGCCAATTTTTAGTAGCTTTACAATTCCCCGAAGGTCTTTTGATGTATTCCTGTTTGATTGCTGATATTCTTTCAAAGCATACTGGATGTGAAACAATTATTATGGGCGATGTTACATATGGAGCATGTTGCGTCGATGATTATACTGCTCGTTCGCTTGGTATGTGCTTATTAGTAATTACATAAATTATAACAACAACCTCTTTCATTTTAGGTTGCGAATTACTTGTGCATTACGGGCATAGTTGTCTCGTTCCCATTCAAGATACAGCTGGAATTCAAATGTTGTATATTTTTGTAAACATTGATGTTAGTCTTAGTCATTTTTTAAACGTCGCTGAATTACATTTGAAAGGTCTTGGTGTTTTGGCCCTTGTTAGTACTATTCAATTCGTTGCTTCTTTGCAAGTGAGTTTTTTTATTTCATTCATCTCAATTTTAAATTTCTCTTTTGATTTTGAGATTGTCAAAAAGCAGTTACAAGAAATTGGTATCGATGTTATTATTCCCCAATGCAATCCTTTGAGTCCTGGTGAAGTTCTTGGTTGTACTTCTCCTAAACTTCCCGATTCTGTTGGAGCTGTTGTGTAAGCTTTTTGTTGTTCGTTTTATCCAATATTTAAATATTCATAATTTAAGTTATTTGGGCGATGGGCGATTCCACCTTGAATCGGTGATGATTCAAAATCCCACTTTGCCCGCATTTCAATACAATCCTTATTCGCGGAAACTTACAAAAGAAGAATATGGATTTGAGTTAATGGTGAAGAATCGAAAAATGGCCGTGGATGTAGCACGAGAGAAGCAATGTTTTGGGTTGATTCAAGGTACTATTGGACGACAAGGAAACACCCGAATATTTGATGATCTTGAAGATAAACTTGTTGGAAAGCAAAAAGAATTTGTTCGTATTCTACTTTCAGAAATTTTTGTTAACAAGTTGGCATTATTTAAAGGAGTTGAATGGTTTGCTATTCTTACCTTTTGTTTGCTAATTTCTATGAGACGATTGTATTTTAGTTTCGCTCAAGTTGCTTGTCCACGTTTATCCATTGATTGGGGACTTTCATTTAAAGCTCCTTTGCTGACACCATACGAACTTGCTTCAGCATTAGATTACACAAAATTTACAACGCATGAATACCCCATGGACTTTTATGCTTATGAATCCCGTGGACCATGGACAAACAACAATGAAAAGCATCGTCCCAAAAGAGCTCCTCGAGCTCATTTATCTGTTAAATCTTCTTAGAATGCTATTTTGTTTGTTGTTATATTTTTTTGTTGATTTTGTTACAAATTATCAAGGAAAGTGTTTAAAAATAAAATCGAAAATTCCACAAATTCAAAGTATGCATATTTGAAGAAAACTCATTTTATAAATGAAAAAAGTTGCAAAATGGCTTTAATATCTTTTGGATATTTTCCATTTTCCATCCCAAATCAAATAATTTTTCCATAAAAGTTTATGATATTCATTTTCATGTATGATTCCAAAAAGATAATTCAATATATGTATTTCAATCCAAGCTATTCCTTTTCGATTTGTTTAATTTTTTCATTTTGGTTTACATTGAATTTACCAAATAAATTTATTGTATCCATTTTTTCTTGCATATATTTCTTTCCACTTTTTTTAAACTAACAGTGAGGACTTGCACAAATACATTTAAAAGTTAATTGAATAAGGAAATCTTCATTGATTTCTTGGAAATATCTTTTTTTTAAACATTACCACATATATTTTTCTTTCATTTTTAATTTTTCTCTCATCATTTTATTTTTTGCAATTTTTTGAATGTCTTCCTCCATTTTACTTTTATCCTTGAGACTTACTTATTTGTATTAAAAAAGTGTAGGTTGTTTATTCCAAAATTTTTCAGTCATCTGTGGGTTTAATTTTGGATATTAAAAAATATGTGACGAGTAAATAAATTTGATAATCTTCCTTTCCGGCAAAAAATGACAGAGTAATTTTAATTTTATTTAATTTAAAAAAAATTTGCGTTAAAAAAAATTATTTTATGGATTCAAATTAGGATTATTTTTTGTTGTTGCAATAATACACATTCATATTTTTTGGAATGACTTCGATGTTGAATAGTGAATGGGTCTCAGAGCAAAAAATGTGTTGTAATCTTCTTTTTTTTTTTTGTGTGTTATTTTACTATTTATAAATTAAATTAAAAAAACGTAGGCATAAAAAAATTTGTAGTTTTTTATGGAAGAGGCTGAATCCATACAAAACATTATTCGAATGTAAAAAACAACAAACAAAAAAATGTTGCAAAAAAAAAAAGAAAAGAAAAAGGTAACACAGAAAAGTTATTGGTTCAATTTCATAATTACGAAGAAAAAAAAATTAATAACCATTTTTTGAAATATAATAAAAATTGTGTTTTTTTTTTCAAATGGCCGGCCTGCTTTTAATTACTTTAGGACGCGGGACAATAATTAGATATGTTTTTTTACAACGAAATTTATGTGAGCTTTTTTATGTAAAAGATCTGGAGAGAGTGACAATATGCAACGAATGAGTCACATTATTACCATTAACATTAACATCATTTCCATTTAAAATGTTATTAATCGTTGAAACATGAGAGGACTTTTTTAAACAAAACATTCGAATAACTTTTTTTCTTAAAGTTGGATTAAATATTGCATAAACGATTCCAACGCATCCATGACTGGATAACCATGCAATTTGGCCCACTACAGCTATAAAAGCTGGAGCAGGAAAGAATTGAGTGTAAACCTAAAAAATAAAAATAAAATAAAAGAAAATCACACAAAATTAACATACATAAACTAATCCTGCAACAAACATAGCGGTGCAAATAATTAATGATTGAATGAAAGTTTGACTTTGAATTTTATTCATTTTTGTTGTATTTGTTCTTTTGGTTTTTAAAACAAGGATACCACAAATCCAAAGGTATTCGATTAACAGAGTTGTTACAAAAATTAGGTTGTAGCTAGAGTGAATGTTATGGGGATACTAAAATGTTTTTTTGTTTCAAATTACAAATTTCTATAGCTAAAATAACTTTTAAAAAAATATCTCACATTGACACTATCAACCGTTCCATTTCGTTCTGGCAATCCAGCATATGGATCAAAAAACACCGCATAAGCATGGGAGCTAAAAGTCACGGTAGTATGAAACCAACTAAAATAAATAAACGATGCAATTGGAAATAAAAGCCATAAATAAGTTTTTCTTCCAGAAAAAAGTTGTTGAGCATAATTTGGATTTGTGAGGTCTATGCAACGATTGAGACCAAGTATGAGTACTGTTACAGTTCCACCACCCCAGCAAGCAACTCCAATGGAACCAGAAATATAAAGCAAGTTTGGACTCAAACAATATATTAAACCATAAAATGCAGCATAACCAAAAATCAAATCACTAATTGGAATGCAAACCAAATCGATAAAGCCAAGGAATAACATGATCTAAATAAAAATTAAGAATAAAACTTTTTTTATCGAATGTGTGAGCGAAAAGTTAAAAAGCATAAAAATTAAAATATTTTTCAGAATTCATTAACCTGTTTTTTTTAAACGCTTCAGTTTTAAAAAAGTTTGTTATTTTGGAAATGACTCAAAATCTTTGCACAAAAAAAATCTTGGATTCTAGAGTTGCTCTCAATCTTGTTTTTTTTTTCAACTTCAAAGCTTACACTTTTAAAAAAATATGTACATACCTTATAACAAGAATATTTGGTTAAATCAGATTTTAACATTACAACCACAAATGGAAAATAAGTAACCTAAAAGAAATAAATTTTAAAAGTGATCAAATAAATATTCCAATTTTTTTGTTGCTGAAACTTACAAAATAAAAAATTCCTAATCCACAGTAAATGGATCCAATAAATGCATTTGGTTTAGCAAAACTTTGCCATTCTGCTTCACTTCTTTTGGAACAATTATATAAAGTTTTCATAATTTCGGGTTTAAAAAAATATACATTCATTTTTTAAAATTTTTATAATAAAAAGTTTTCGAAGATGATATCGCACCTTCGTTTTTTGTTATTAAACTGAATTTACCACTAATGACAAAATACGTATAAAAAAAAGGTTTTTATATTGTTTATTTAACCGTGTATTTTTTTTCAAGCATATAAATTGTTTGTTTCATTACTCATTATTGCTGCTTTTTGACGTCATAAAAAAATTGGTGTTAATTAACTTTTTTCATTAATTTGTTAATTATTAGAGCTTCACCGAACTTTTAATATCTAAATAAGTGTAAAAATTATGTTCTTTAGAAAATGCTTGGTGACGTATGCAAAATCTTATAGCCTTCACAGCTTTATTATTTTCGTTGAAGTAAAAAAAGAAATAGTATTTTTATTTTTTATTTTTGACACTTTTTTGATTTTTTTCTTATTTTTTAGCTACAAAACTTATTGTATTATACGTTTCCGACATTTTATTTTTTCAAAATTAGTCATATTTTAAAATATAAATCTGTTTTTTGTTTGTTTGCTACATTTCTAAATCCACGTTTGGAACTCTGACATTTTGTGTTCATTCATAAACAATTCTAAACCGCCATCGGATTTATAATTCTTAATTTGGATTTTATTCATCCGTCAAAAAAATAAAATAGAAAAACAAAGCAAATTTGGCCATTTTAAAGGTTTATGAACACTGTTAGAAAATCCTTTAAAAAAATAAATATAAAAAACAAAACCTTTTGCAAGACCGGATGTCCTTGAAAAAAATGTTTAGTAAACACAGAAAACGGAAATATGTTTCATCGGTTTTTTATATAAAAAAAAGAATTAACAAGTGTAGGCGACATTTATGGATGGATTCAATAGAAAAACAAAAAAAAAAGTAAGCAAAACATTTCAAAAAAGGTCAAAACTATTTTAATCATTTAAAAAAAATTAAAGCTTAAAGGAACATAGCTATTTGATGCCTTTTTTCAAATTTCATTTTCCCGCAATTACCCGCAAACGTAAAGATGAAGCGAGCTTTTTTCCGTGTAATACAGTAAACTTGCACGGAAAAAAGCTCGCTTCATCTTTACGCTTGCGGGTAATTGCGGGAAAATGAAATTTGAAAAAAGGCATCAAATAGCTATGTTCCTTTAAAGGGACATAGCTATTTCATGCCTTTTTTGAAATTTCGATAGTGGGGACTGAAAGTTACACTTGGTAAGGCGCGTGTTTGAATTACCGTGTAAGACAGAAAGTGCACGGTAATTCAAACACGCGCCGCCCCAACTGTTCCTATCAGCCCCAGTATCGAAATTTTTGAAAAGGCATGAAATAGCTATGTCCCTTTAATGAACAAAAAAATTTTTAAATGTTTAGCTACTTACTGTAGAATTAAAGAGCATTTTATTTTCAGCAATATGTTTTGTTGTCTAAACTTTAAAGGAAAAAGCTTTTACAATTAAAAAAGAGTTCACGTAAAGTATAGGCTTGAATGGAAAGAAAAATTCCAAATCAAAAAAATGCAATTCCCTTCAGGCAAATTTAACCATCTTTATAAACATTTTTACAATGTCCATGACCAAGGATTAGGTGAAAAAAGATTATGCTGTTTTTTTACAATTAATTTTCCTTTAAGCATTACCGTTTTATTGCTTTGTTTGGTACTAAATTAGCTTTTGATATTTATTTTAATAATAGCGAAACTCAAGAATAACTATGCAAAAATAAAATAATTGAATCAACAAAAACTAAATAAAATAATGTTAAAATTTTTTTTTTAAAAAATTGAAAATTATTGGTGATGGAAAAAACTAAAGACAGAAAAACAAACGAACAACAATGATAACTTTTACTTTTTTGTGTTATTATTGTTGGCATTTGTCAAAATATGTATCCTTTTTCATTAGTGAATGGCATTTATATTTTTGCAAACTTGTGTACCGCGGGTAAAAAATAATTGTGAGCTTATTTTTTCTTCAACAAAAAAAGGTTTTGCTTTTTTGGCAGCTGTTTTAAGTTTAATGTACACTATTTCTTGTAAATTCTTTTTTTAGCATAATTAATTCTGTAAGATTTATAGGATTCCTTTTCAAATCAAATAGCAAAGTTTTTGTAGGCATAAACAAAATACTTTTAACTGCCTTTATTTTTTTAAGAAGCTCAACGCAACAAAATAACTTTATCAAAGTCATTAAAATTCTTTGATAAACATTTTTGCGTCAATAAATACCCAATAAAATATTTTTCATTATTTATTTTCGTTTACTTTTGTGACTTCTGCAAAATTTTGTGGAATTTTAGCAATAATGTAAAGTCATTAGACTGGAGTTACTCTTTTTATAATTCTTTATTTATTTGCTTTCTTGAATACTATAAAAATTTCAAAAGAAAAACATAAAAATAAAAGTCGTCAAAAAAGGATGCCAAAAAGTGAAGAAAAAAAAACACTTTTATAATCAAAGAAATGCGGCTTTGTGTCGTCATTCAATCTGGGGATGAGTAATACTGCATCGCCGCTTTTAAAGCCTTTTTTCCAACGTTTAGCTGCAACCGGTGCGCGAAAAAAATGGACAAAGAGAATCCAAATAAATGAAAGAAAAAAATATCACGCATTGTGAAATACTTTTTGCATACTGAAATTTTATGGTCGTCGCGCGACGGAAAACAAAATAATTTTGCTGGGAAAAAATGAAATAGCAATAAATTTTTTGTTTATTCATTCTATGTTTTCATTTTCCTTTTTTTTGGTGAGACCTTTTGCATTTCTCTTCTTTTTTTTTTGAATATTTTATAAATTTTTTAAATTTTTTTTAAAGTCTTCAGCTTCTTCTAGCTGGGAAATATTTTTTATCAATACTTAACGGAATATTATAAATGCCGACGACAACCAATTATTTGTAATTTAAGAAAGTATAAGAGAAAATAAATTAACCCCATCTTCCGCTTACTCAGTATGTATATCATTTTTGATGTATTTGCGATTGACAACAAATATTTAAAAAAATATAACCATGGAAAATTCGGGTGTGTCGGCATCATTGAAAGATTTACAAAAATCACATTAACGAATCATAGGTATCGACCACCAATATTTTAAGTTACCATGGAAATTTAAATCTTTTCAATCAATTTTAGAATTCATTGAAAAAATTGAAGGATTTTTTATTAATTCTTTAACAACTATCCAAGATTTAACATATCTTTTTTTATTATGCTTCCATGGCTTAAGATCCGATAGCTAAATTGGAAAAAAAGCAAATAAAATAAATTTTTGTTTTAGAGCCACGAAGAAGAATAAAAAAAGGGTAAATTATTTTTTCTTGGTTTTTGGTACTTTCTTAAAAGATTTGTAATATTATATAAAAAAGAATTTAAGCTAAAAATTTAAGACAATGGCTCGTCATAAAATAATGCGAATGAATAAACACTTATAAAAGATTAGAAAGATAGATTAAAGTTTGGATAAAAAAATAACACCAGAGATGCATATTATTTTATACCAGATGCGCAATCGCCGCCGCTGCAAGGATCGCGTTACAAGCAATTACAGATAAAACACATCGAGACAAAAAAGAAAAAAATTCATTTTTTTTATTAAGTCCTTTTTTAATACCAAATACCTTTTTGCGTTTAAAAAAGTTCAACACCTTTTAGATTTTTTTGAACAAAAAAATGAATAACAAAAAACAACACTTTTTTGTTTTCTCCCTTTTTTTCATTTCTATCCAAATCAGCTTTCTATACCTTTTTGGTATTTAAAAAAAAAGCCGCCATCATCAACACTAAAAAAGTTATTTTAAAGGCAATGGACTCCAACAGTAACATTTTTTTTGTTTGGAAAATTTTTATTTTTCTTTTTTTGGATGGTATATAAGAAAAATATAATCACGCGAATGCGCGAAAAAGTCACAGATAAAAAAAGTTTACTTGTTTTAAATTTGATTTGATGCCTGTTTGTTTCGAATGTCATAATAGCGTTATTTTTTTAGGGCTGCGAAGAATTTTAATTTTAAAAAAGCCAAGAAAATTTTTTTTTCTGCGTTCATTTATTTTTGCCCCTTTTTCCTTAAATCAATTGCCAAAAAATAGTTATTTTGTAGAAAAAGAAAATGACTGAATTAATAGTTTTTGAAAGAAACCAAAGAATTTTTTATTTTGATAATTGTATTTTAAATTTCGATGCAGAGCAAAAACAATTCGATATTATTTCGGAAGATGATGGTATTTTTTATATAAATATTTGCTTCTTTTTTTATTATTATTTTTGTTTGTAGGATTAGAAATAAATATTACGAATTTCACTCACAACTTTTGTAGAAAAAATGTAAGTTTTCAAATATTTTTATTCGAAGTATGAAACGTTTTTTCGAATCTTTGTTTCAGAATATTTTCTGCGTGTTTGAAAATGAAAATTGCGGCTTTGCAATCATTTTTTCCAATAAACAGCGATGCGATGAAATTATTGATTCTTATAAGCATTTAAAAGTGAGTTCTTTTCGGTCAAAAAAGTAAATAAAACTTATATATTTATATTTTTTTAGAAATCATCCGCAAATGGTTTTGTTATTAATAATTCCCCAGCGATTCTTCGATTATTTTTAAGCCGAATTTTTAATGAAATTCAAACAAATGAAAATCCCTCATTTCGCTTGATTAAAATTGCGAATGAAATTATTGGTTCCCTTTCTGATAAAGAAAAGCTTGATTTTATTGATATTCTTCCTAACCAAAAAGTTAAAGATGTAAAAATGGAAGATATTATTGATTTGACATTGGATGAAGATGAAGTAAAAAAAGAGTAAGTTTTTTGGATGATTAATACAATATTCAGTTTTCTTTTTTGCCACCCTTTCTATTTTTCTTAAAACATTTTATAAACCTTGTTAAAAAAAATTTGTGAATCTTAAACTGCCTTAATTTTTTTATTTTTTTATCGAATTTCTTTATTAGGCCTTCCATCCCAGTGACTATTTCATTTCCTTCAATATGTTTCACTTCTGAAGAAAATTGCAGCGAGCAAAGTGATAAACTTGAGAAAAGGTAAAATAATCTTTTAATTTAAAAAAGTATTTTACGTTCAAATTATAGATTTGTGGATCAAGAGTCTCCTGAAAATTCGTTAAGAAGAAATATCGCTGTTGATGATGAATATGATACTTTTTCGCCTGAAAATATTTCAAACATTGTTGATGGAGCATCAAAATTAAAAAAGCAAAAACTTATTTCTTTGGGTAAATCTAGCAAATCTCAAAAACTCAGTGAAAAAGTTAAAGTCTCTGATTTTAATTTTGAACAATTATTGCAAAAGGAAATAAATGCCATGGGTTCCAATTTTGCTGCAAACAATGAACAAGAAGAAAATCATCAATCTATTACGACACCAACAGCGGATAAATCGGATTTTATTAACGCTATAATTCGTGTATCTGAATCACTTCGACCTTCATCATCAAAAATGAAAATGAAAAAAGCTTCGAAAGAGATTCTTAAGATAAGCAATTTTAAGCTTGAATTTATAATCAATGCTTCTGGCCAAAGGTATAAACAGTTAACAATTTACGATTCTTCTGAACTTTGCCGCATTTATAATTTTGAAAAATCACAAAAATTATTTTATTGTACAAATTGCAAATTACTTGGGAAAACTGTTGCAATTAGAATTCATGGAAGAATCTCCAAAGAAATTATGGTTTCATATGGCACAAACCAGCATATTTGTAAACCGCAAAAAGAAAGAACAATATTTCATCAAATAGAAATTAATAAAAATAAAAATGGAAAAATTGTGGGCTTAGTCATTTTTGATAATGGCAATAAGTATTATTTTTATTCTTTTTATGGTACAACATTTCGCTGTCGCGGTTGTTATTCTGACGATAAAAATATATGCAATGTTTTACTTTTTCAAAAAACTACTGGAGAATATTATGCTAAACACAACTATGGTGAACATACTTGCAATCCCTTGAAATATTCAGCTGATAACATTTGAAAAAGGGTTCGATTGGATTTTGGTGTTCAGGAGCAGTAATAAATAAAAAGAAGTGTTGGATTGTATTTTTCTTTATTCCTCAATCATATTTGTTTTTTAAAATTAATATTTCGGTTTTGTAAACTTGATTTTTTTAGTTTCTGTATTAAAGCTTTATTTGACGGACAAAAAATAAAAACAAAGTAATACATTTTGTGTGGATAGTATTATTCCTTATAAAATATTAAAACCTTAATTACCACATTTTTTTCTTACAAAATAAAGAAATGAACTTCTGATTTATTTTATTAAATTTAATTCAGTTTTCCCTCTTTCTTTCTTTTTGTTTTTTCTTCCAAGAAATATATAGAAACTCATTCTTTGGGTATAGTTTATTAATGAAATAAAAATGTATTTAAGAATGCCATTGCACTTTCCTTTTTTATATTTTATTATTTGATTTTTTATCTGTTTGGATTTTTGACGTGAATTATATAATACAGTAAAAAAAAAAAGCTTTTTTTAAGCCAAATGTGTTGTTGTCTTTACCTAAAAACAAGGTGAAAAACAATGTCATTATTCTTGCTTTTTTCATTAATGAAAGAAAAAATGAAACATATGAATCAGTGTCTTAATTTTAAATCTAACGACCAACCTTGTGCCATTTTAAACATGTTATTTTCGATGGATGTTTTTCCGGAAGTTTCTTATATTCAAAAAATGAGATTTTAAAATTATAAAATGGTTATTTTTAAACAAATAAAAAATCAACGTGGATGCCATATTTTTGCTATAAAAGAAAAAAGAAGAAGCTTCCGGATGAAATATTTTATTCTATTTTTTGAAGGGATTAAAAAAGTAATAAAATTGCGAGGGCAAATTTTAATCAAAAAATGTAAAAAAGTGTAAATCTTTTAACAATAAAAAAAAGTCTTTTTCCGTTCGCTGATGTCAATTCAAAAAATTCGGACCAAACTTTTCTTGGAATATGAATCTTTAATTAAATAAAATAAGAATAAATTCCGGGCCTGGGTAAATCGAGGCAAAGCAATCAAAAAGGCAGGCAGAGTATTTCGAGGCAAAGCAGGGTATTTCGAGGCAAAATAAAAAGGCAACGTCTAATCACTATCAATCGACTCCTCTCAAAATTCTGAACATATTATTTTCAATCATTACCCAAAGCCTATAAAATTTTTTTGAGTTACGTGTTTTCCCTATGAGACAAAAATGATCAATAGGGAAACCCTATGAGTAAACATAATCCATAGCGAAAGCCTATAAATCAGAAAGGACCTATAGGGAAAACACGTAACTCAAAAAATTTTTATAGGCTTTGTATATGGTTGAAAATAATATGTTCAGAATTTTGAGAGGAGTCGATTGATAGTAATTAGACTTTGCCTTTTTATTTTGCCTCGAAATACCCTGCTTTTGCCTCGAAATACCCTGCTTTGCCTCGAAATACTCTGCCTGCCTTTTTGATTGCTTTGCCTCGATTTACCCAAGCCCATAAATTCCGGCCGCCACGGATTATCAAATACAAATGATTTTTATTCATTGCAAAAAAAAATAATAAAAAAGAATATTATGATTTTTTGCTTTTGGAAAAAATAAAAAAGATACGGTAAAATGGAAAGAATTTCTGGAGGAGCTTCAGAGGATTTTAAAAATTAAATGTTTAAAGACACAAAAATTTTTTCTTTTGTTTGAAAAGAAACCAGCAAAAAATGTAGCTAATTTTGAAAAAAAAAGTTTTTTGATTTTTAGAATGATATAATATTGTTGTGTTGTTTACGGTATTGTCTTCAGTATAAAAATGTTATTTTTTAACAAAGTATAAATGTGACTGATATTCTTGTGTAACAAAATTCTTTTTTGAATACTGTGAATCAAAAATTCGGAAAAGGTGTAAATAAACAACAACAAAAAAACTGAGAGGTCAGTTGTAGTTAGCGAATTATTTGTTTTTTTAATGAAATCACTGTGCTCAAATACTGTAGACATGACCAAATCTATTTTGAAAAAAAAGACCAATGCTCTCTGTCTTTTTTCTTTGTGACCAAAGAAATAAAAAAAACCAACAGCGCAATTAAAATTTGATTTTTATTTCTGCGTCAATGAAACAATTTTTTTACTACGACAAAAAAATTACATACGTAATTTTTGTGAACTTTTTTCAATCTTTGTTTTCAATTAAAAAATTGAGTACCTTCAAAAGGACAGGACGGAAGTCAAAAGTTTCCGCAAAAAAAAAGAAAAACAACTTTGATCGATCAAATGCACTGAAAATGTTTGATGTTATTGTTTCTAAAAATAGAATTTGTTTGTTCGTAAAAGAATCAATCTAAAGTTTAGTGGGAATAAATTCATAAATGCATTTTGCTTAGAATAGTTAAAATTAAGCCAAACATAAAATCTTCTCTTTTTTTCATTGTCTAACAAAAGGCTAAAAAAAAAACCATTTTTTTGTTATGGTGAAGTTCGAAGAATCTTTGCATAACAATGTTGTGCCTCGAATCGCAAAGTATAACACAACTAATAAAGAAAGCAAGGTAATGATAAATTGTTTCTTTTTTTTATCTTTATGCTAACATAATTTATTTTAAAAACAAATCCTCGAAAACAATATGAATGCAATTGAACCTGAATCTTATCCCATTCTATTTTTGCAATATTTTAGTTGATTTTTGATCAAGAAAGAATTCAAGGTCGATAAAAAATAGGCATGGCATAAAAACACTTATAGTCGCGTATTTGGCATTTGACTCAAATTTTGTTTAATTTATTTTCGCCTTTCATGCACGCTCGATTTCTAGTGTCACCCTTAAAGGGCAGGATTTGTTATTCTCTTTTCTTTTTTTGTGTTTTTGGGTATTAAAGAGCAATTGATTTGAAATCTCTGACACTTGCTTTAAGTTATTACAAATGCCATTTGTCAGATGGAAAAACCATTTTTCTTGGTTTGGTTTTATTCTTTTTCTCTGTGCAGAAATTTTTAACATTTTTTTTCTTTGAATTTTTAATTACTTTTTTTTATCTTTTTGAAACTGGAAAATGGTATAATTGCTAACTTGTTTAAAGCGGATAATAAAACTTTTATAAAAAGAAAATGAGCAACTTCATTTTTGGGTAAATATAAAATTGAAATTATCCATCACTTCATCATAGAAGAATTTTTTTAACAAATAATCTTACCATATTAAAACCTGACATATCCATTTTATTTTATGTTATTAAAAAGGCAGAATTTAACAGAAATTTAAAGATAAAATTATCAAGATTACACTCCCTAATTAAATCAAAATATTTCATTATTACTCTATCTGAAGTCACTACACATTTTACAAAACTTTTGGATAGAGGAGAAGATGATACAAACAAATAAGAAAAAACAATTTTTATTTTTGCATTTTTTCTATATTTTTTTTTTCAACAAAAAAACAATCGTCATTTTTTTTATAATGCCAAAAAAAATTGTTTACGAGTATTTATTTAGGTATTTGGTGTTTCTTCTTTTATCATTTTTTTTATTTTGAAGGTTATACTTGGAAAAAGAAAAACCTTTTGAAATATAAATATAAATAAAAATATATTATCAAAAAGAAAAACAAGTGTTTTTGCAAAGAAGCCACGCCACCATCTCGGAGGTGACACTAAAAAGTGGCTGTTTTTATTATTTTTAGGATTTATAATATTAAAAAAACAAGATGGAACAATTTAAATAAAATGATATATTTCCATTCATTCATCCAAAAAGGTTAAGAAAAAAAAAGATCTTTGTTTCCTTGAAAATAAAGCCATCGAAAAAAAAGAAGAAAGAAATGGTTTAAAATAAATAAAAATAAAAATGATGTTACTCGAAAAAAGAAAAAAAACAAGATAAATTAAGAAGCACGAAAGTATGGACTTTGATTCGTTAATTATGATAAATTCCAAATACATATTTTGTAGGATACAAGATTCGGTGTAAATACAGTATGAAAATGGATCAAAAAAATAGGCAAGCAAATTAAGTTAAAATTATTTTTATTCCTCAACTTAAAAAGATTTTGAAATTGTAAAAGTGAACTTTCATTCATCAAAGCCATAAATAACCCTAAAGTAAAGATTTTTTAATCAAATAATATTTTGTGCTATTTTTTTACGAAAAAAAAAATCATCGTTTTTGATTTGTTCGCAATCCGAATATTTATTTATAGTTTATGTATCCTTTAAAAATTTAAACAATAAACCATAAAAAGAATTTAAAAGAGAAAAAATCGCAATGCAATCACTCCTCTTAGATAACTTTTTTCTATATTTTATATGTTTTTTTAATTTTTATTTTTTTATTTCGAACTAAAATTTATTTATTGGCAAAAGAATTTTGGTGATTTTAGTCTCTAAACAGTTTTTTCTATTTTTGTTATTTTTTTCTCCGTTTTTCACTGAAATCTGTATCTTATCGAAGTAACGACAAAAATTGACGACATTGCTTATTTTTATTTTTTGCACAAAAAAGTGTCATCATCTATAAAAAAAGGTTTCTTACACCCTAAAATTGCATCATTTTACGTCTAATGCATAAAAAAGAACTTCAAATGGAAATGTTTCCGTTTCAAAGCGATCATTGTTCACGGGGAAAGTTTTTTCTTTGAAATTAAATTTATTCTTTTGAATCAGCAAACATTTATTCGGTAATCGTTCTCTTTCCACCACTACAAATTTTGTTTTAATCAGTTTTTTCGCTCCATGTGTTTTTAAAATTTGGAAAAATAAAACTTTGTTTTTTGCACTCTTGAACTTATTAAAAGCCTTGAGTTTTCTATTCACGTGAATTTCAATAGCTTCTCTTCATTTTTTGTTTGGACAAAAAGCAACTTGACTGACATTCATGCTAATATAAATCCACCCCAAGGATCTTAATATTTCATTTTATAAAAAACTTTATAAACGCAAGGTGCGATCACATCATTTTTTTAGATATTTTAACTATGAAAAAACTACAAAAATATAAAGAAAAGAATCATTCTTTTAAAAATTTTATCTTTATTTAATGACCTAAAAAAGAAGATTTAAAAGGCTTTGTTTTAAATTCAAATGCCAGATGATTTAGAGTAGACAAAAACAAACAACTTTTAACTGTCATTATTTTTTTAAGAAGGTCAACGCAATAAAATATCTTTAACAAAGTCGCTATAATACTTTCCTACGAATTTTTGCGTCAAAAAATAACCCGTAAAAATATTTTTCATTACTCATTTTTGACTTGCATATTTCCAAGAAAAAATGTCTCATCTTATAAATATTTTCAACACCTATCATTCCTTTTGCTTTCTGGTATTTATTTTGTTATTCTTCCACCAAAAACATAAATCAAAAATAATAAAGATTATTAAAAAATTTCTGCACACACTTTAATCATCTCTTTTTTTTGGTTTTTTTGATAGTATTTGTTTTTTATTTCGTAGCCGTTTTTTTGTTCGCGAAAATACACAAAATTTTAAAAACAACATTATTTGGGTTGAATCATAGATAAAAAAAATTTGTTGAATTATATTGTTTTTTTTTTGTATTCCAGACGATGATTCTCTATTTGACTTTAAATCAAAAGTTCAGAGAGTAACTTACTTTGAATTTGACTTGGCTTATCTTCTTTTTTTATGGGTATAAATTTTTGCAAATTTTTGTAGTTTTTTAGAAAAAAATAAACAAAACATGTGACATTGTTAATGTTGTTAATGAATTTTGTAAACAAAATAAGGGATTACATCCACGCAAAATTCTTCATGGTTATTATCGAATTTTTTTTAAAGAAAAACATACAATTTTTGTGACACAAATAGTAGTAATTAATGCACTTGAGGAACGGATTTTGTAAATTTATGGAACAAAAACTGTAATAACGTCAACGGCAAAAAAAATTTCATATTTTTTTGCTAGGATATTTTTAGAAAATAGAAACAGTGTTTAAATTTTGAAAATTTTATTTCATTTAATATTGTCTGGCTTCATTTAACCGAAATCATTGTTTTTTTTGGAAACAAAATAATACTAGCCCCATATTTTTTTTTTGAGTTTTATTACTTCCTTCATTTTATTAATATTTTGACCGACTTAATTTTTTTTTTATGCAACCAACTGCGTAGGCAAAAACTATTCAAGGATATTTAAAACAAAAAAATAATTTTTATTTTTTCATTCAAAAATAAAAAATACCTTTTTTTCCAAACAAAAAATCTGTTGTTTATTAACTTCCTTAAGGCTGGCTTTGCACTTTTACAAGTATTGCTGACGACGCACCTTAAGGTCAAAAAAGTTTTAACACGAAAGTTTTTGATGATAGGTAAGATGTTTATGATACCTAAAATTTTGATTAAATCTTAACTTTTCTGGATGGAATTGAATCTTTTTTAATGTAAAAATAGCTTTAAAATATAGCTGAGGCCATTACGAACCTATCCATACCCAATTCAAGATTCCCAATGAAACATTTGATAGAGATTTTGATGGAAAACCATTAACATGTAAGGTTGCTAATAAACCTTCAAATGGAATGTTTGATAACTTCTTACGATTTTTTTTAAATTCTGTTTAGCTCATCGAACGCAGAATTATTTGAAGAATCTAACATACAGTTTAGATTTCCGAAATCATCGCGTTATCACCCTAAATCTTCAAATTTTCTGTTATTGGAGGTGTATTTTTCATCCGTGTTATATAGTATTTATTAAGTTTCAAGATAAAATCCTTTCCAAAATCATGAAAAACCCATAGGCAATTATTTAGTATAGCTGGAAAAGAAAAAAAAAGATTCTAAACCAATGAAAACCCTGAGCATGTGTATCGTGTGCTTTATAAAGCAAATAACGTTCAAATGGTGTTTTAAGTAATAAAATTGATTCAAAGATATTTGAATAATGTTTAAACTTCTCTGATAATAATAATTGGAGTAAAAAATATGTTTTTTACTGACATTAATCTTACTTTTGGCATTTTTTAATTAAGAAGCACACGATACACATGCTCAGGGTTTTCATTGGTTTAGAATCTTTTTTTTTCTTTTCCAGCTATACTAAATAATTGCCTATGGGTTTTTCATGATTTTGGAAAGGATTTTATCTTGAAACTTAATAAATACTATATAACACGGATGAAAAATACACCTCCAATAACAGAAAATTTGAAGATTTAGGGTGATAACGCGATGATTTCGGAAATCTAAACTGTATGTTAGATTCTTCAAATAATTCTGCGTTCGATGAGCTAAACAGAATTTAAAAAAAATCGTAAGAAGTTATCAAACATTCCATTTGAAGGTTTATTAGCAACCTTACATGTTAATGGTTTTCCATCAAAATCTCTATCAAATGTTTCATTGGGAATCTTGAATTGGGTATGGATAGGTTCGTAATGGCCTCAGCTATATTTTAAAGCTATTTTTACATTAAAAAAGATTCAATTCCATCCAGAAAAGTTAAGATTTAATCAAAATTTTAGGTATCATAAACATCTTACCTATCATCAAAAACTTTCGTGTTAAAACTTTTTTGACCTTAAGGTGACGACGAAGCCTTTCCTTTTCATTCATTGTTTCTTTGCAGTAAATTCCATCAAAAAAAAAGCGCATCATTTTTTTATTAATTAAAAGCAAAAATTCTTTTAAAAAAGGTGAAAGTAAAAAACATTAAAAACACACATGGAATATTATTTTACGTCACCAGAAGAATAGACTTTTTTTTTGTTGTTGCCTTGGATTAAAATATTTTTCATTTATTAATTTATTTTTAAAATCCACTTTTTTCGTTTCTTCACTCTCGTCGCATTTTTTTAAGCTAATAATCCACTGTTCCGGTATGTATGGGCTTGATTCAATATTTCTGTGATGAATGCTGTTGTTGTAGCAGTGGGTAGTAAGGATTACACATTTATGTATGCCTGGCTTAAATGTTAACATATGTATGTATGTATTACACATATTTGTCATATGAGACAACTTTAAAAACCTATTTTGTATGAATGAATAACATCCAAGTTTATGCGAATTTTATTAATCTTGAATTTTTTTTGCTCCAATAACATTTTCTTTGTAAAAATTTCATAGATCAAAAACAACATTAAGGGTTTGTATGTGCAAGCGGAAAAAAACATGCATGTTCGCTACAAAAAAAATTTCAACGTAACACGAAACCATCCTTTAAAAATTTGAGGTTTTAGAAGTCTAATCTTTAAAAAAAATTAAATCTAAGAAAAACATAGACACGATTTTAAAAGCTAGAAAAACTTTTTTTAACAGAGCTAAAAGTTTTTGTTGGATGTTTATGTTAATTTATTTTATACAAAAATACTTGGAAATTAGGGATCTTTGAAGATGAGACAGCGTTTTTTTTGCAAGTTAGTTTTCTGGAGATGGATTAAGTTGAAGCTTAATTTATGTGATAATCACAATTTTCTAGAGGGGATAGAATAGTCACACATGCACGCTACGTAGAAATTTTAATAATCTTTTGGAAACTGAGTCATTTTGTTGAATTTTCTAAGTTCTCTGTACTTTAAAATTACAGTATAGTTTTCGTGTCGAATCAAACGAGCATTGTTTGGTTGACTACGGCATTTTCTATTTTTAGAAATATGATAAACGTATTTAATTTAATGTTAAATAATACATGTTTTTAAACGTGTATGTTTCATTTATTATATATCCGGGATTTATTTATAACGCGAATTAAATATTTGTTTCCGTGCATTTTAATTATTTTTATTTGTAACAACGGATATTTGAAGAAACAAAAAAACTAAAATTACTTAGTTTTACATTATCGATGGGAGAAACAATAAATATATAATATGTTAGCGAAAAAAAAATACAATTTACAATACTAAATAATAAAACGATATAACAATTTTTTATTTATAACAACAAATATTTACACCATTTTTATAAAAAAGTTTATTGGGCTTCAAAAAATGAAATTGAAAATATTTAAATTAAGAAAATTATGTGTTTTAGATTGAAAAATTAAATAAAAAAGTTTATCATTTTTTTGAGGTTTTAACTTTTCAATAAAAAAGAATTAGATAATTTAAATGCTAAAATTTGGTTTACGTTTGTTAATTTTTTGACAACGTAGCGATGTAGTTTTTTTTGTTATATGCTTCATTTTGTTGTAGTAAAAAATTTTAAAAATAGTAGATAGACAGAAAAATATTTTTTTATCGATTAAATAGTTGATTCATGTCTTTGAACTACAAGGTCTCGTGTTAAAATTTTTTTCTGATTAAACTTACACATATCTATGTGTTTTATTGATGCATAATAGCTCCAGGGTGATTTGAATCCGTCAACAAATTTTGGGATTTGCTTTTTCGTTTTTTCTTTACAAACATATAGATATTTGATTTTTCATTTGTCTTTTAAATTTTTACTGTATATATTTAATCCATTTCAAGGTAGACAAGATACATACAAATTCGTTCAACACTTTTTTTGTTCTTTGATTATTTTATTCCATCATTTTTCTTAAATCCTATGATCTTTTTATTTGGGACACAGAAACCATAAAAAATTATTTGGTTCTTTGATTTTCAACATCATCTTTTTTCTTTAGCTAACATCCATGAAAAAATAAAACCATAAAAATGATGTCTAAGAAGAAGACTTATTTCTCCAAAATTTTTGTTTTGTTTATTTTGTAGCTTTTTTATTTGTATTTTTATTTTTCATCTTTCGACGACCTGTGTCTGAGAGATGGATGATCTTGAAAAAAAAATAGAGAGATTTTCATTATTTGTACTTTAACAAAAGAGCAATATGTAAAACAAAAAACAAAAAAAATAACAATAACAACTAATTTTGAAACATTTTTAAATTTCCCAAAACAATTAAATGCTTTCTTAAAAAATCTTCTTTGTTGTTGTTATTAAGAAGCTTTAAATTTTTAATTGAACTTAATTGAGTTTTATAAATACATAACCAAATGTTTAACAGAAATAAAGCTTAAAATAATAAAAAGTTTTTATTTTTCTGAAGGTTTTTAACACAAATTATGCTTTGCTCTCGTCTCAAATTTTTGGATTATGTTTCTTATGAATAATTGTTTTCAATTAAGAACTTAAGAATTTTTTAATTGTTATTAAAACTTAAATGAATCAGAAAAAGTTTTTGAAATGGTTAAAAGTAATTTGCGAAGAAATTACGGATTTCCAAGAAGTGAAATTTTAAATAACAAAAAATAAAAGTGCACTTTATATTTTTACGGTATTCTATTTAAACAAAAATTTCTAAAATTTCGATTGCTTCAAAAAAATGATGATGAGAAAAATAGAAAGACGCAAATTTCATGGCAAATAAAAATTGTAAACTCTTTAAAAAATAGACTTTGTGATTACAGTATCTTATGTATTGGCTTTAGTTGCTCATACGGATTATCGCAAATTATAATTACCTTATCCGTTGAGAAACTTTGCTTAGATTTTGGTTAGTTATCAAAATAGGGCTAACATTTTGTATTATTATTTTTAGTTTACTTTCTTTTTTTGAGTTATATTTCATAAATAAGGCAAACAATGACGTTGGTTATTGTGTTATGTTTTGACTTTAAAAAAATTAAATAGCGATTTAATTTTTAAATTCTAAGGATTGTCTGATACATTTTTTAAGAGTACACATCGCTCTCTTATTTTTTTGAGTCATCACATCATTTCACTCGACTTTTATCTTTGCTCTTTACACCTTTTTCCAGAGAAAAAAAATAATATTTTTAAAGAACAATAATCTTATTATTTTCGTTTTCTGCTTGCTTTTAAAATAAATTTGATTTCAAAGATTAATCTCCATCATTATGATATTGCAGAGTGGCATCTTCCATGTGTTTGTTTTTTCAATACAATGATGCCACTTAAAATTAAAAAAATAACTTTTTTAAGAATTATTTTTTAAGGATAAAATTTTTATTTTTCTGGCACCAGTGTGTAGCCAGTTACTTTCGAAAAAAGGAGGTTCATTGATCAAAACAAAAAAAAACTCTTTTTTAGCTTTTTTTCTTTTAAAAATAACCGTCTTCATCAGAAATCTTATATTTAATTCTTATTTGTTTTTTTATCAAATTTTTTTTAATAATGTTTTAATTAAAATTTGTTTTTTTTATTAAAAAAAAGTAATAACAATCATAAATTATTTTTAATAATTTTTTCTAATTTTGGTTTATCACAAGATTAATAATAAGGATAATAGCGTTTTTAATCAAAAAAAATGTAGCGCTATAGAACAAAAGTTTATCTAAAAAATAAAGAAAAGTTGTGCATGCGATTATGAAAAATGCTTAGCTTTTCAAACAAAATCAATAAAATAATCCAAGGAAATTTTTTCCAGATAACAGACATACCAAAATCCATTTTTAAGACAGTATAGTCTGTGAAAGATATACAAATTTATTTTGTCGCAACTTTTTTCAAAAACCTTTTAGCCTCTTTTTAACCACATTTACAATATTTGGTGGACAAAAAAATGTGATCAGCTTAGTAATCTTTAAATTTTTGTAGCTCCTTTAAAAAAATATTTTGTGGTTCCTTTTTTTAAGCTAGACGACTTTCCAGATTATTATAATAAATTTTTTGTATTTTGGTTGTTTGGTAGCACTAATCAAGTAAATGCATCTTCTTTTTTTTTACTATAATCTTTCAGGATCATACAAATTTGTTAAATAAATTTTTTAATATACAGTAGATGAATTTATTCAAAACCCACAGAAAATCTAAGCAATTGGAAAAAAGTTTCTATGTTTGCAAATTCCCCAAATTTTTAAAAAACTTGCAAATTTTCATTTCTCTTCAATTTACTCTTTACTTTTTTTTTCTCTTTCAACTTTGTGCTTTGTTTTAAAGTCAAAAAATAAAATCACATGACTGACATTATTTTTTACTTACTCATACTCTTTTTTTGACATTTAAAGCATCAGTTTCATTTTCTTTATTATAATTATTATTTGCATATTATAAAACCTTTTATTATTATTTTTTGGAATAATGCAATATAATAAAAAAAAAGTCTTTGTTTCTAGTGACTTTTTAAAGAAAGAAAAGGTTCCCTATTTTTTTAATGCCAATTTTTCCGTTTTTTGTGTTTAATCGTACTCACAAAAAGTCACATCTTTCATGGAAAAGGAGACATATTGATTACGTAAAAAGCGTTTTTACCTATAAAAAGTTTTTAAAGGAATAATAAAAAAGTTAATAATTTTCATGCTAAAAAGTCTGGAAGCACGCTGCTCACTTACACTCCATTTTTTTTATAGCATTGAAAATTAATTTTAGTTTTTCTTTGTGTTTAAAGAAAAGTCTCATTCATCAAAGAATGCCAAAGCTGTTAAATCCTCGTGATTGACGATGAAAAGAAAAAAGTTTTGTATTTTTATAAAAATAAAAAAGTGAAAATTTGAAAAGGTTCCAAAACTACACAAATACGTACTTTTTCTTTCTTTATTTGATTACATAGAAATAAGAAAGAAAAGAAGTTGAGTTTTGTATTAATTAAAAATGCAACCGTAGAACAGAAAGTTTTCTTAGAAGAAAAATTGTTTAAAAAACGTAAATATTGAAGGTAAAATCAGAAGAAAATGTGAGTTTGATAACACAGAATAAATGTTAAATCGGCAATAGACAGACAGAAAAGAAAGAAAAAATATTATATTAGTGGAACCATTTGATAAGATACTTTTATAACTTTTATTTATGCCCCGAAGTCTCTGAATTTATGTCAAATGGAGATTCATTCGATATTGTCAAATACTAAATAAACAAAAAATGCCATTTAGAGTTGAGCGAATCTTATATATGGCAATATTCTTTTTTAATATATTTGGAAGGCCCCTCTTCTTCTTTTTTCCTGCTTTTTTTGCTGACGCTTTCATCGTCGTAATAAAAATAATAGTTTAAAAGTTTTTTGCTTTTAACACGGATATTTTTACGAAACAACAAAGACTATCTAAAATTAGAATATTATATTATTATTACATAATGCTTTTTATTTTTCATTTTATCAGGAAGGAAGTCATAAACAAACTTTGAAGCATTTAATTTTTTAGTTAGTCTAGTCACAATTTTTTTTTGTTCCTTTTCATCATAAAAAAAGCTCATAGTACTCTTTCACTTCCATAGCCAACACCTACCTAACTTTTCATCCTTAAATAAAATTATACGTGCTAAAAATTAAGGATTTTCCAAAGATTCATAATTTATCCTAGACGTTTGATGCTTCTTTTTTCTTTCATTTTTTCATCATTAAACTTCCTTTAATGAAACAATTTTTTTTTGCTATTATAAAATGTACCCCAGACGACGGAACGAACTTAATTTATTTAGTTGGATGTTTGTTTACAACGCAAAAGTCAAGAAAAGAAATACATGACTTATAATATTATTATTTTCTATTTTTAGTAACTATTTTTTATCTGAACATACAAATTAGTTAGTATTTTTTGTGGAAAAAAATTTAATACGTCGACAACTTTTTTTGTTGTTTGGTAAAGTAAGCGTCGTCGTCGTTGTAGGGTAGAGTATAAAGACGGGGTTCACCTTTTTATTCCGATGAAAGTACTTTTTTTTCGCGTGATAAACAATCAAAAGGTTTCTAATAATCTATGGAAGAAAAAAAAAGATATTTTTTGTGAGAAAAGAAATAAAAAAATTTAAGACAAAGATGCGAAGATTTATGCAAATTTTTTTTGGAAATAAAAAAAATCAACAGAAATATTTATTTCAAAGGCTAAAGACTCAAAGGCACAAATTTTTAAAAGAAAGACATAGCTAATATTTGTTTTTGTTACTAGACCTTCATTCATGATTTTATTATCTCTTTCCCTTAATTTTATTCCTATTTTTTCACCATCATTTTCTATACTCTTTCGTTGTTATATATTCTTTTATTTATTCGTAAAAAATACAAAACAGAAAAAACAGATGAAACAAAAATTATGTCATATCCGTGCGTTTTTTGTCGTGCTATAATCTTCCTTAAAAAATAATACCAAAAAAAAGCAAAAAAATTATTTTGTTTTTATAAAGCAAAAGCTGATAGACAAAAAAAAATGTATTTCATTAAAGACTCCATTGAAAGATAAAAATTATGAATATGCATTGTCATAAGCTCAAAAACAAAGGGATGAGTCAGAGTATTTTTGCCGCCGAATTAAATCTGCTTTTATTTGCTTTTTTAATTTTGATACATATGTTTCAAAAATCTTTGGTATTTTGCTTTCATTTTAATTTGCTTTTTCTCTTTTTTTTTATAGTCAATAGAAACTCTCATTTTTTAATATGGAAAGCCACAGTAAAAATAAAAAATGCTGATTCGTAAAAATTTTGGTTGAAAAAATTAGTTAATCGCAAAAACATTAAAAAACAATTTTAAAAAAATATTGAGAAATGTTAAACCAATTTTTAGTTTTTTTAACCATAAAATTAAATAAATATGACGCTGTTGCAGAATACGTAAAAAAAGAAACTTTCTGGAAATTGTTTACAAACAAGCATTAAAGATTTTTTTAACTAAAAACCTAATATAAAACTTAATTTATATTTAATCGGAATTGCACATGTTTTTGATATAAAAATTTGGTGAGTTATATTATTTATTTAATTTGACATACGCACATTTAAAAATTTTATAAAATTTCAAACAAATAAATAAAGAAAACACAAACAAATCAAAAATAAATAAATAACATATTTGGCAATGGAATAGGGAAAAAAGATTTGTCATAGCCATAAGAAAATATAAATTAGGTTTAACAAGATTACTTTTATTATTTTAGGTCATACCTAAATATAAAAATAGAACACTACAATAAAAAAACACAAAAACATAATTTTATATTACAAATAATAAATTATAGAAAAAAGTAAATTTGATTTATGGTAAAAATGCGATTCGATTAACAAAAGATAAAAATAGAAATTTTAAAAAATCTACAGTACACCAATCAATTGATAAAATTGCGTTTTCGAGAATTGATGCAACATTAAGAGTTGGAGTTTTTTGAGGTTCTTAGTATCATTCATATCAGCTTTCTTCTGCATCCCAACCTCTCATTTATTAGAGTCAGAACTAAGCCATTCAAGAAGGAAGCAATAAGCGGATAACCTTGTATTTCATTTCTGCTTATTTAAAACCCACAACTTCCTTTCCTTAATTCCCTAAGTGTCTTGTTTTAATTAATTGTAAAAAACTCTTATTTTCCATAAAACATTTAATATTGTAGCTAAAATGTCTTTATTATTACCATAACCAAATTTAATTATTAATTCTTTGTAAATAAAAATATTAATTATTTCGCAAAACGTACTTGTACCTTTTTTAAACTTTTTTTATTGGCTTGAATTTCTAATAATTAATTTTAACAAAAACATATTTTGTATATTTTATAAAAAGTATAGTATGCTTTCGTGAATAATTTTTTTAATGTCAAAAAAAGAGTTTTAAAAGTGCAATAAAAAATTGTTTACAACTTTTATAAAGACAACTTTTTAGTTTTTTTCGGAATTAAAACTTTTTTCCTAAAAGAAATGCACTTGATTTTTAACGGATCAGAGGTTTTTCTTTTTTTAGGAAATTAAAAAGGTCAAAAACTGGTTTGGTTGCATTTAAACATATTTTTTTTTGGCAAAAACATTTGAATTTATGGTTTGCTGCTTTTATTTTTTCCGATCATTGAAAAAATTGAAAGAAAGATTCTTGCATTCTAAAAATAATAAAGGCAAAAAAAGAAATGGCACGTGTCTGCTTTCGACGACAAATTTTTCAGAAACTTTGGAACCATTTTAGTGGAACTAAATTAAAATACAGCAAAAATTTTTTGGTCGGTTAAATGTCGATTTTTCATTGTACCCATTTATGGAAACATTAAATAATCCAAAAATATGTATTTTTGTTGCTTGATTTATGATTTTCTAAAAATTCTCTCTCATTCATGCTCTTTAAAAAAGTTTGTTGTTGGTTGCTATTTTTGGTGCAACTTTGGTTCCTTTTTATAAAGTTTTTTAAATTGGGTCTTATTCCAATCCATTTCCTGAAAAGTAAAAATGCTGGAACCAACTAACCAAATCTTTGACTTTCTTTATTTATGTTTTGGTCCAAAGAATAATACATATATTTTAAGAATATTTTTTATTTTGGCTTGTTTTTATTTAGGAAAAAGTCCCATGCTTTTTAAAAGGTTGTTTCCCTCCATTTTTCTTCCAAAATTTAAGTCCTTAAAAAATTATTGTTTGCTTCAATGATTCTTTCTATGTTTGCTACTTTAAAGTTTGTGAAAAAAAATAATAATAACATTAAAGATTAAATTAAAATTTTAAAAACAAATGTTTATTTGCAACAATAATCCTGCAAATTTCAAAATTAAAATTAATTATTTTATACCTTTTATAGAATAAAATCATCCATGATAAATAAGAAAATTAAATAGCAACTAATAATAATTAAAGAATTAAAAAACAATAAAATTTCCATTTTTAGAAGATGCTTTTATTAAATCCCATGTTTATGCAAATCCGATTGTGTCTTCTTAATCTTTCAAGGACAAAAAAAAGTTCCATCTATGTCTTCTTCATTTGGTCGCCTTCGCTTTTTTATATTCAAAGGATTATAGTCAATTTAAAAAAATAATGAACAAAATTAATTTAAGACACTTTCTTTTTTTATGCTTCTGCAAAATTATTTTATTTAAATCCCTCTTTTTTTGAAAAATAAAAAGTTAGTAAAAAGTCGTTAAAGAATTATAGTCAAAAAACAATAATTTTTGCAAACAACTTTTCTTCTTTCTTTTTTTTACAAATTTGTTTAAAAAAAAAGAATTATCTCAGCGGATGTCCGACACTTTTTTTCGTAAAAAACATAAGTTTAATGTTATTCGTTTTAAAAAAGTTTTAAACTTTTTGTGGATGAAAAAACTTGGATTATTACACATACACCTACTTACTTTATAGGGGTTGTTAAATCCATTTGGGAACAATGAAAATTAGTGGAAAAAAAAGTTTTAATAAAAATAAATAAATACAAAATATTTAAAAATTAGTACATACATTCTTATTTACATTAAACTCATTGTTTTTAGAGCAAAGGTTAAAAAACTGAATTTTTTTGGTTGAACAACTTTTTTTTAATATTAATTTTATTAATTGTTCCTTCCCAAAGTGCATTTTTATGTGAAAAACTTTTCTGGTTTTTCTATTACTGTAGCGTAGCCATTTGGTTATTGAAAGCATATTTGCTTTGTGCTGGCATTATGGTTGTTGATGTTTTAAAATAATCGTTATTTTAAAGTAAAATATAAACCTTCATCTATGCCATAAAATATAGATTTAATATTTTTCAACTCATATGTTAGTTTAAAAAATCTTTGTTATTGCTAAGGGATTTTTGTAGAATTAATAGTCCCAGATTTAAAAAAAATAGTGTTTCATTTTTGATTGAATTTTTTTATGATAAGAAAACCAGTAAAGCTTTTGCAGAATTTTAGCATATAAAACACACATTTCAATATTATTGCTAATACTGAAATAGTTTTACCCCACACAGATTTTATGAATCAGGTTATAATATTTAAAAAAAATTCAATTTGACTCTAAGCTTGCATAAAATCTTTTTGTTGTAATCTTTTATTTTTCTCCCTTTTATAAGCGACGGCTTTGTGACGGTAAATTTTCTTAATTTTGATAAAACAACTACAAATTGTTTGGGGAATATTGAGTTAGTTTCATGCTTATGGTTTTAGTTCCATTTGATAAATGACAAATTTTAAAAAAAACTGTAGGGATTTAAGAACTTTAAAATGACTCAAAACTCCTTTTAAATCATTTTTTTCTATATTTCATTAAACTAAGTCACAATACTCAAAAAGCCACAATTATCAGTCTTTAAAAAACAATCCTCGGCGACGTAGCTTATCCATAATAAATTTTCTTTCCATCATAAAAAAATGACATGTACTTTTTTGTTTTGCTTTTTCCATAATTTGCTCTCAGTAAAAAAGACAAAAAAAATTATGTATCTTATTAAATAAAACAAGAGTTTAATTTCAGTTGTATAAGAGAAGGGTAGTGATAACTCATCACTCATGAGAAGCAAAAAAAAGAAGCATAGTGTATGTTTTTTTCTTGCTTATTTTTTTTTGTGGTTATATATTTTCAAAATACAATATTTTATTTTTGTAGGCAATTAAGAGATGAAGAAGAAAAAAAAAACTATAGTGCATTTAACATGTTTCATAGAACAAAAATGTTTTTGGATGAAGGAAAAAAATTATTAAAGTAAAACACTTTTTTTATTATTATTAAAAAATCATTTTTTTAACCGGTTAAAAAGTGGGACAAATTACAAGCTTTTTTCTTTTTATTTTTTAGAAAAATTTAGTCAGTCATTCATTTAGAGCTTATTCAAATCTTAAATGTGTAAAAACAAGCATAATAATACCACATGTTTTCATATCTCATCGTTTTATTTTATTTTTTTGTGGCAATCAAAAGAAAAATAAAAAAACCTTTTTAATCCCCCTTTTTACTTATAGCCTTTATTCATATTTATAAACCCACCGGAAATCAAAAATAAAATAAAAACAGAAAAAACTTAACATTTAGATATTTAAACATAAGTTTATTTACACATCCTTCTCACGCCACAAAAGGTATGCAAAAATGATTTAAAAGGTTTCCCGCATCCGTTTTTGCATAGAAAATGCCACAAAAAGACATATAACGGAAGTTAATTTTTGACGTCGAATGCTAAAATTGCAAACATTAATTTTTTTTTTAATTTTCGTAAACTACAATTGTTTTTTTTATCAAACCCACGAAATATTTTTTTTGGTTGTTTGATTGTTTTTTTTCTGTCATCCTTTTGATCTTCCGTTGTTAAACTTTGAATAAAATTATAATCTCCGCAATTTTTAAAAATCAAACCCCCGGCTATTTCTTTTTTTAACCTTTCAGCTTTTTTTAGTTGCTTCCATTTTTAGCTTTTTTGATTCCATAAAAAACTTTCCGGTTTTGGTGGTCTTTTTTCGAGTGAATGCATTTTTACGCACACAAATAAATTTATTAACAAAAAAATAACATTTATTTGGAAATTTATTTTTGCGTGAACGTCGCCGCCATAAACATTTGCATGGCTATAAAAAAAATTTGCCTCCGCAAAAACATTTTCCTTTGCCATTCATTTATTTTGTTTTTACAAACAATTAAAAAGTTCAAAATTTATTTTTTTGGGTGGACAAAAAATAAAAAAGCTTACGTAAAAAGTTTTTATGTGAATACAAAAACGGAGGAAGCAGAAAAACATATTTCAAGAAAAAAATATTAAAAAAAGTTTCTTTTGTTTCAACAATTTTCTTATATTTGTAAAAAAAATTCTTAGTAAACAAACTTTGTAAAGGTTAATTTGTAAATAAACGAAGGCTTTTTGATCTTTTAAAAACTATTTATTGGTTTATGAATTGTCAAAAAACAAAATGGTGCAAAAAATCTGTAGAATACGATAGCAAAATAAAAAAGCAAGTTTCTAACTTACATAACTTAAATTTGAACATCGATGAGACTTTTTGTGAAATTTTCATTGGTAGCCAAATTCCAAAATATAAATACAAAAAACACCAACAAAAATAGGAGATCTTTGGTTGCTATTTACCAATTTGTTTTCAGTCTATTTATTTTCTTTAGTTAAAAAATTGTATCGCAACAAGGAAGATTTTTAAAAAAATTGTATGTATTTCTAATTAATGTCTCTGACAGCACTAATTTTTAATTTTATACGCAGCAAATTAACAAAAACAATTAAAAAATTCGCATTCGGTTTTTTAAATCAAAATAAAAGTATTAAAAGTAGTACTGTATGCGAAGAAACAATCAAATTTAAAAAACAACCTCAGAAGTAAAACTTCCGGCGACGTTTTAAATAAAATTGACATTTCGTGACTCACCACCAATAATTATTGTTATTTATATTTGCCCTTTATTTTTTCATTCGAAACATTTGATTTTTGCATTTATATTTTTCATACAAATTTTTTTATCACACAAACACATGCGTTTAGTAATTTAATAAAGTATACCAAATTTATACTTTCTTTTTTTCGTTGCCACGCTTTCATGACTTTTTAAACATTTTTCTTCAATTTTTTCTAAGATTAAAAAAAGTTGTTTACTTTTTCTCGTAAAAATATGTATGTTTCTATTATATCCATTTTCATATCCGTTTAGAGTATATTTATATATTTTTTTATTGGTAGTCTTATTCACACTCACATGGTTTCTTTAACAAAAAATAAGGGCAAAGACTTTTTCTTTTGATTTTGTTCTTTAAAAGTTAATGAAAAGGGATATTTTACTTACTTACATTTCCGCTGTTTAAAAATTAAATGATTATTGTTTTTTTATTTGACATATTTAAACAATCATTAATTTTATTATTTTTGCAACATTGTTTTTTTCATAAAGAAAGAAAATTATGAACGGAAGTGTGATTTTTTTGGTAGAAAGTTCAAAGCTTTAAAAAACAACCTTTCTTTTTTATCTTCCATCTTTTCGGTTTTCTTTTTATTTGCAGAAAATTTGTTAAGAAAAATTAAGGAAACAAGAGAGAGCAAAATTGGTCATCTGGAAAATAATCTTATGATTATTCTTTTTTTGTATTTTAGCGGGGTTTCAAAAAAATAAATGAGTGCTCTTAAAAAAAGATTGACTTAAATGTTTTGAAAATTTTTTTTTAATAACTCCATTTAAAAATAAATTTATGCTATTTTTAAATGCTTCCGTTGAGCTGAATTTAAAAAGGTAGTGAGAAAAGCTTAGAGTGAATGAGCTGCTTAGGAAATTCAAAATAAGATACATTTGTTCCTTTAAAAATTTGTTCCACTTCTGCCTTCGCTGCTTTTCGAAATTTAGTATTTTTCTTCATTGAACCATTTATTAAATTGGAAGTTTTTTAAATAGGTTTTATAAAGAAAGAAAATTGTAATTCAAGCAAGTAAAGTTTGAAGAATATTTATTATTTATGCTTCAGTAAAATAAATAAATAATTTGTTGAAGGTGTAATTGTAGCATCAGACTCTACATTATTATAAGCTTAAAGAAAGTTGGTTTCATAATACTGAGTAATAAATTGCTTTAAAAAATGTTGAAAAAAGTTTTTTAAGTACCCAAAGTCACATGGTTTAGGTGTAATTATATTTTCTTAAATAACTTTTTTTGTAATAATTATAACAGAGAACTCAAGTCCTCAAACAGGTACAGACAGATATATGTTTTTTTCTTTAGTTCTTTTCTTTTTTATTTTGCTCTTTAACGAAATCGGTCAAACATTTTTTTGTTTTTACGTGTAATGTCTTCTTTAGTCTCTTTCTTTCTTTATCTCTAAATATTGGGTCATTGCTTTTCTTTAAAAATAGCGAAGATAAAGCAACAATAAAAGGTTAATCCTTAAAATTATTGCTAGTTTAATAACATTTAAAATAACATGGCTGCCAAACTACGTATGCGTCGGCATCTTCACGTTCGAAAACGACGATGAAATAAATTTCAAAAGGTTCATAACTCTTTGTATTTTTTTCAGGAGAGAACAAATTTTTAGCAAAAAAAGCAAATGAAATTGCAATATTTTTGCAAAAAAAAATTTCGGATGACATCCATGAAAAATAATTTGTCGCTGTAGTGCAGAAATAAATATTACCAAATTTTAAGATGAAGACAAACTATTTTTAGTGAGTTCAAATTTATTTTTTGTTGTTTTATGTCACACTTTTTTTTAAACTCTGTCGTGCGACAAAAACGCAAAATGAGAAAATACAAATATAATATATTTTGCGTCTAATTTTTTTATTTTAAAAAGATTAGGAAGTAGCATTTAAAAAGGAAATATATTTTATTTTTAAACCACTGAAAAAAAATGAAAATTATTTTGTAAACTCATTTTTTAATAATACAAAAAAGAAAGTCATATGTTTTAAAGACAGAAAAAAGGGAAAAGACTGGAAAAATAAATATGTACATACATATATATGTATTTATGATCTCTTTAGCGTCGCTATTGGTCATGCTTGTAAGTATATCAATAATCAGTTTAAATACTTTCTTTAAATTAAGTTTTGAAACATAAATCAAAATAAAGCCAACTACATTTTTTGTTAGTCAGTTTGGTTATGAGACGACAGAGAGCTACAAAATTAATAAACGTATTAAGCGAAAATTTTGGGGTTCGATCAGTAACAAGCTTATATTGGACAAGGAAGACAATTTTATTTTTAGTGTTTTAAAATGACACGGTGATTAATTTGAAAATTATGACTAAAAATCATATTATAGTATTACCAACTACTAATTTTATCGTAAACTTTATTCTGTGATGAGATGTTAAAAACACAATTAAAAAAAAAGCCAAACAATTACCATAATTTAAAAACGCGGAAAAATAAGATTATTTAGTTCCGTTTACATGCAATATTCAAGCAAGATGCAAGAACTAAAATTGCTATATTACGTAGAAGTAAACAGTTGTAGACCTGGTTAATCATATCTCTTGAGATTTTATTTGAAACAAAAAATTTTTTGTGTTTGAAACAATGAAACATCACCCCTTGAGGGTAGAAAACACAACTGCAAAAAACTTCGCTTTATTTCGCCTCCACTAAAATTTTTCTAACTTCCGCGGAAGTCTATGAAGCTGTTTTTTTTTGAATCACCAAACATTTGTTCAACTTTTTAATTCCATACAAACATTTTCCCCGGAGAACAGATTGCACAGAGATTTTATTTACAGTTTCGAAGTCTATTTGCCCCCAACTTTTTCCTTCTTCTTTTTTTGCACTCACGATTATCTTTTTTTCTTGGCTTCGACGAAAAAAGTATCCATCTTTATTTTTGGGCTTCGAAAAAAAAACAACAAAAACAATTTAAATCTCACATCATTTCCAACCTACAAAACATGATCATTGATAGATTTCATTTAAGTAATTTATTTCTGCTTCACCTCTGAAAAATTTACTTAAGATTTTCGCTACCGGTAAAAGTAAATATTTAAAAAAGAGGGTATCAAAAAGAAGAAAGATGAATGAAAAAGAAAATAACATTCATTGTCTCTACCGGATTTGAGATACTATTATTTTTTTTCTTGCAAAAAATAAAGGTTCAAAAACAAAAAATTTTATGAATAAGAGGATTCTCCAAAACAATTAAATAACGTGGGGTTTTTTGAATACATAACTTTTTATAAAAGGTATTTTTGTTTTCTCCACATGGGTGTTTTTTGTTTTGATAATAAACATCGGATTTAGCTCCTTCAAAAAAAAAATGAAATCAATTTTAAGAAACAAATAAAGTTTCTACCGAAACAATAAAAAATTGAGAACGAGTAATAAAATTAAGCGATTATCTCCGCCAACACAAAAATTCTTGTGTTGGCAAAAGATAATCGGAAGTTTACTTTGACGTTCATCAGTTAAATTAAGATATGTTTTTTTGGTAAACTAAAATTGATCATTAAACTTTTTGCGTTAGAGAATATTCCAATCTAAATTTCTTGACAACATGAGCTACTTTTTTTGTTTGTTAATAAAATATTAATCATTTTTTGTTTGTTTTGTAAACATTCACTGATTAATAATTTTATTGGTCTTCCATTAATTGGTTGACCATTGGCCAATATTATTTTTTAAATAAAAACGAAATAATTATACAAAAAAATTCATAAAAAAATGTTTATTTTTGTTTTTTGACCTTTCTTTTTATTTGTATGTTTCTAAGATTATAAAAAAATGTTCTTTTCCTCTCTTTTTTTTAAATTTCTTCGAGATGGTCAAAAAGCAGAAATAATTTGGTTGTTTATTTTCTTTCTTTTGGCTTCCAATAATTCTTACTTTTTTTGCTTTGCTTTTTTGTAGCAAAAATAAGGAAAGAAACATTTTTTTAATAATAAAAAAAATGTTGTTTGTTTTTGTTTCTCGAACATCTTTGAAGTTTGTAGCATTTTCTATCGAGTCTCGTCTGTTGCAACCGCACACCTGTTTAAAGAGTGCTGAGTCTCGACACGCTTGTCTTGCATAGCTGCTCGCTTCCATTGCCCACTCTCGCTAGTTTACCTTTGCTAGCTTGGTATCTTTGTATTGTTAACTTGTCTGTTGTATCATCGTTGACTGTTCCTGTGCTGCAAAGCAATAATAAATATAATCCTTTATCCTTGTTGTATCTAGAGTTACAACATCGTCTAAGAAGACCAAAGCCAAAGAAATAACTAAAGCACAAAAAATAGATTATTAAAAAAAGAAAGCTACCATCAAAATTAATTTGTTGTTTTTTAAAAGAACTCAGTCAGATAGAAAGCAACTTTTGATCTTCAAAAAATAATAAAATATATGCCCTTACAAAAAGCTTTACTAGTGTTTTGGCTTTGGCTTAAGTGAGAAATACTAAGAAATATGGAAAAAACTTCAAAAAAGAGGCCAAAAATCAAACAATAACTATCGAAACACTGTGTAAACTAAATCAGGAAATGATATCAAAATGGAGTATGGAATTAGGAAATAAAAGATGCATAAATGGATTAATAAAAACATATGAGGACATTTGCATAAAAAAACTTGTATTATATATTTTTTTAATGCAAAGATTAAAAAATATAAACATTGTCTGAAAAAATGTAAAGCAATAGTGATGAATTTTTAAGACCATAGCCACCATCAAAGTAAAAATTTAGTAAAAATTTTATTCGATCGAAGCGATATAATTAAAAAATTGGACTTAAAATTAACAAATTAGCAAAGTTTTAATTATAAGTAAATTTTGCATCGAAACCTATTCGCATTCGTGATAATCCAAAACTTATCAAATTATGGCTTTTTGATTTTTTAACTTTTAAAAATTTAATTTTCAATAAAACTATATTCCCAGTCAGTTCTAATTCGACACTATAAAAATCCATTATCATAAGCATTATCGTCATAATCATCAACCTCCATTATTCTCATGAAATTTAACTTTATGCCATCACTTCCTCCAAAATGTCTATCTATCTATCGCCATCACCACTTACTACGCAAGAAGACGCCTATTTAATTTTGACCCGGACAACATAAAAATAAAATTTCTTAATCATACATGTTTCCATTCATTTATTGTCTTTAATTTATTTTTATCGAAAATCGCACCTTTTTTTCTTTTATATAAAGTTTTTTACTGTTTGTAAGAACGACGTAAATACAATAAAAAAAAAGAAGAAGAAAAGATTACATCAAAAAATGAATCACACACACCTTTTTTTGTTGATCGTGACAACTAACTAACAAGCAAGCAAACAAAGGTGCGCGATAAGAAAGAAACACACAAAAATTTATTTGTTTTGCAAAAAAAAATTCCTTGGGCGGTCAATATCAAGATCATTAATCGGAAATAGCATAAGACCCAACATTCAATTTTTTTTCGAGGTTTGTATTTTATGCTAAAAATTTGTGCTCTAAGATGATTTTGCTCACAAATTAAATGATCCCATTTTGTGATTTTTTTCTGTTTGCAAAGGAAATAGTTGCGAAATTTTCTTTTATTTGACCCTCTTTTTTTGACAGATTGACACAGGACTCTGACTAATTGTTTGAGTACAAAAAAAATTGCTTCTTGCAACAACAAAAAAAGCGGACGTATTCATTCACGCTTTTTTATAGCTTTACGGATGTCATCGCTTTCGCTTGATTATTCAATATTTATTGTGTCTGACTGAGTCAAAGAAAGATAAAATATAATCGTCATCTCGTGGTTGTAGCGAATAAAAAAATTTTTTCTTCTTCTATGCTTTTAGACTTTTTTCATTGTTGCATCAGATTTTCGTTTATTTTTCTTCTCGGGTGCTGCTAATTTTATTTTATCAAATGATAAGAAACCTTTTTTTTGCTCATTAAGCGTCTTCTTTTTTTGTACATTGTGTTTGCAATTAAGCACTGATTATGCATGCAAAAGAAAAAATTTGAGATATTCTACAGAAAATTAATTTTCCCCACACCTTTTTTTCACTGTTAAAAAAATAATGTTGTGGTCGAAATGGTCTTTCAAGAATCTTACTTTTTTCGATTTTACAATGGCTATAATATTTTTTGCTTCAAAGCAGTGTTGTCATATTTTTTTTTCATCGCCGCCGCCGCCATATCGCCGCCACGCCGCCAAATTCCAAAAAATTTTTTCATTTTATTAATAAAATCATTTTTAACAAAATTATAACTATATTTAAGCAATTATAAAGCAATTTTTAAAGCGATAGTAGTAACAAAAACTTTAAATTAAAGCTTTTAAAATGTCTAATTTATGGATTTTCCATTGTTTTTTTAAAATTTTTTTGGCGGCGCCGCCATTTGAGTTGAAGGTCGCCGCCTCACCGCCAGCGGCGGCGGCGTGACAACACTGCTTCAAAGCTTTACCAAAAAAAAAACAATGTTTTTTATCCTCGCTACTGTTTTTTTGTTTCTTCTGTGTTTCTTTCTTTTCTATTTATCCAAAAATCATAACTTTTTTATTTTTTTCAAAGGCTATCCATCCGGCTACAAAAAGAGGAAGGTCTTTCGCCTTTTCACTTTCCCAAAGGCCGTCTTTTTTTCCTTTTCCTTTCGATGTTTAAGCTTTTTTATCCACCATCCTCCTAAATAAAACTAAATGAAATATAAAAAAGAAAAAAAGGCGGAGCTTTTTCAAAAGCAACGACGTCGTTGTTAGTGAGAATATGGGGTTGGGCTTGGTTCTTTGGCGGGAGGCGTAAAGGAAAAAAAGAGTATATAAATGAACGAAAAAAGTAAAGAAAATATAAAATAAAATATTATTACTTTTTTTTGTGTTCGAAAGTGTTTTAAATAAAATACTTTCTTCTTCAAAGCTTTATTCCTCCTTACTTTTACTTACTCTACAAAAAAAAGATTTGCTTTGCATTTCTTTTTTAATTATTAAAACTACTGTAAAAATGATTCATATTTTGATTGGCGTTGATGATGCTTTCACCATGAATCAATTGGCTTCACGAAGCAGCAATAATAGAAGATCAGCCTTCTTGCAACAATCTTCAACTTCATCGAGAAGATAATTATTACCTTGTATAAATATATTTATATATATAATTGTTAATATTTATGTTTACTTAATTTATTACTTATTTATTTCAAACTAAACCAAGCCTTTCACTTTTTTTAATTAAAAAAAACAATGGTTTCTTCTGAATTTTTTTGTTTGCTGTACAAATTTGTTGAAAATGGACCCTTCTTTTTCTTTTATGGATGCTAAACTATGGATTTATCAGCGATATAACTACGTGTTTTATAATTTATTTATTTAAAGTTGTGTGCCTTAAAAATCCACAACAACAACGACAACCATCTTCTCAAGTCCTACTGTAATTAACTCTCAGAACTTCCCTGCAATATTATTTAAAATCTCTTTTAATGATCTCAAACTCTTACTAAAACATGATCTCTCAATATTTATTTGTCATTGCATGGACTCTAAAATATGCAAATATAAATCCCAGATATTTCTCAAATTTTCCTTCCTTTTTTGTTTGTTGATTTTGTTCTCCGTTTTTTAAATTATTTTTTTTTTTTTGTAAATAATGTTGATACACTTTTGCTGATATCCCAGTTTTTTTTTATTTATTGTTTTTGATTTTATTTTATTATGTAGAGCTTTATCTGTACAAAAAAACAGTTCAAAAAAAACTAAAAAATAAATTATTATTCTTAATACTTATAAAATTGTTGGATTTGGGGACACAAGAATTTGGGGAAAAAATAATTTTTAAAATAAATTTTAAACTTAGAATTTTTCATTAAAGAAAAAAAGTTGAAAAAGCAAGCGATGTTTGAAAAAAAGCTAACGATAACACACTTTTTTCAAAAATAAAAAAAACCATGTGCTTATAAAAAAAAAGTTTTATAAAACTTCAACTTATGTTGTTAGTCACATGGATGGAAAAAAAATTAATTTAATATTTTTCTTTTACTTTGCTTTCATTTATTCCGTCCGTAGCTACAGTAATTCTGTATGAAGCCAGCTAACATTAAAAAGTTAAGTACAGCAACGTCAAATCCTTTTAACTCTTTTCATTTTATTCGCTTTTGACTTTTTTTCTTTCATTTTTTTTTACTTTGCTTTTAACATTTTTTTATTTGCTTCTTTTGTCTTGTCTTTTTTTGTCCTTCAGTAACTTCAGTAATCTTCGACCTTAGCATCCATGACTTCTGGCCGTAGAAAGACCAGAAACATCACGAAGAAGCTCAAATAAAGCAGCAGCCGTGGCAACGACAAAATCTGATCATCATTTTTTATATCTTTGAAAAATAAAATTGTATTTGGAACATCGCAATTTAAAAAAATAAAACAAAATTTTTTCATAACAAAATTTGATGCTTTTTCTCTCTTTTTTCCGTCATTTTGTGTTTTTATAAATCTTATATTTTAAAATTCTTGGAAAAATTCAAATTTTTTAATCCGATGTTTTAGAAAAAAATTTCTGTTTTGAAGGGAAAAAATAAAGATTACTATTTGCAAAATAATGAAGAAAAAAAAAACTGTAATGTTTGTTTATTTGTTTTTTTTTTTTGATAAATGATTGCCGCCATTTGTCTTTTGACCAGAAATGATAAATAAATGGTTTTGCAGCAAACCAATGACGCATGATATTTCGCTTTATTTTTTTCTTCTTATTCACGCTCATGATTCTTTTTCAAATTGAAAAACGAGTACAAAGGTTTAAAAACCTTGATTTTATTCATTTTATCAATGACGCAGTTATAGAAAAAAAAGAAAGCTAAATTTAGTTGGTTGATCGGATATCCGACGATGTAGCTAAAAATAAAAAAAAATAGCAGGAGGGATAAAAATTTTTGCTACGATGCATGCAAAATTTTTTGTGTTTTGATGAGAGACCTCTAAAATTTTATTATATCACTTTGGTTTTTTGCCTCTTAATTGCCATTAAAAAAAATTTCAAATTGATCTTATTCTGATTTTTTGCGGGGTGTATTTTTTAAGTGTATTAAAAAATCTTATAAATCAAAATCATGCGGTTGCCCATATTAGTTAAATTTCGTGGAACCACCAACAACTTTGTGCTACTTATTTTTTTTTTGAAATTTTTTCTTCCTGTTTTTTTGGAAGAAAGAAGTCCACCTTCAGATCAAATACATACATATTCAAAGAGGAAAGAGGAAAGAAAAAAAAAACCGGACTTGTTACGTATTAGTATTAAAATGAGTACCTTTCCCACGACTTTTTTAAAAAAAAAAGATGTTTCAACTTGAAAGAGAAAAAAAAAAAGGAACAAAAAAAAATAAAATGCAACATCATTTTTTTGTTGAAGTTATAAAAAATTTTTTATTTGTTTTTTGATTTGTTTTTGAACTTCTTTTTTTGAGACAGTTTTTTATGGAAAATTTAATATTTTTTGTCTTTAGGCCAAAAAAAGCAGGATTTTACTCAATTTTCAGAAAGAAAAAAAAACGAATAATTTATTAAAATTTTTAAATTTTTCCCCTCGCTAATTCTAAAATGCCCCAGAGGTCACTCACCTTTATGAACAAAAATCACCACGTCAGTATTATGTTTTTTTTTTGCAGACAAAAATAAAAAGTTTTGATCATAAATTCTAAGTTAAAAGAAGATCAAATTGCGCAATACTTACGCAAAACAACTACTACTCTCATTTTTCGTTTCATTTATAGAGTTTTATATTTGTCAGACAAAAACTTAATTTTTTCTTTTTCTTTCTTTTTTCTATCACTTTTAAATCAATGATGATTGTGAATAATTGATTAAAAAGAAACACAAAAGAAAGAAAAAGAAAAAAAGATAGATCAATGTTTATTGAAACGTAGTCTTTTTACCATTTTTTTTTCTTTTCTTTTCCTTTTTTTGGAGGAAAAAAGCCATTGAGAGACGACGACACGTGGTATTAATCAACCACCACCTAAGAAAAAAAATTTTTTTTGTCTTTGATAAAATACATTTATTGTGCGAAAAAAAGAAGTAATGTGAAAAGGAAAGAAAATCATATGGAGAAAAAAGTTGCAATAATGGAGAATGGAATTAATTCATTCTTCCAGAAACAAAAAAAACCCAAAAACATTCTTTCTTAGCCATGTGAATTTATTTTTTAATTACCTAAATATTCTTTGATAGCAGCATGTGTCTTTGTGTAAATGAAAAAAGTTTAAAGTTGGAAAATTGTATTTTTTGTGAGTTTCTTAATTATTATATTTTAATTTGTGTCTTGAGATCGTTTTTTTTTATGGGAACGAGTGTCTAAGGTAAGAAAGAGCACATTGATTAAAGATGAACTTTATTAAAATTTTACTTTTTCGTTATGAGACCTTTCACATGGTTAATATAAATCACCGGAGGTCTCAAGATGAAAATTTTAACCTCCAAATAAAGGATGATTTTTTGCATACATAAATTTTTTTAGCTGGTTCTTTGTTTTTTTGTTTCAAATTATTGTAGCCTTGAAAGAATGCTACAATAGGTTTCCCGGTAAGACCTTAATTGAATTAATCATCGCTTCCCATAAGAGACCTACCAAGTATGAGTGCTCGGCCACATGGTTCAAAAAATTGTGTTATTTTTTTTTGTTGATGATAAAAAGTTTCTTTTAATCGCATAAAAACAACTATGACACTTTTCTTTCACAAATTATTTGTTAATAAACTAACTAACTTGCGTAAAATAGTGTCCATTTGATCTTTTTTTGCGATTCGTTAAACACTTTGATGACTTTCAATAAACAAAATCTAAGACATTGATAGCGTCTTTTTTTCATGAACAAAATTTTTTATTTCTTTTTTAAAAAGAAAATGCGCAAACCAAACCAAAACTATGATAGATAAAATCTTTGTAGAAAAAAAGTTTTACGCAAAAAAACAAAATTATTCGTGAAAGAAGGGAAGGCCAAATAAAAAAAATGGAAGCAATTTGGTAAACTCCAAGAATTAAAAACTGTTAGTAAATTAAATCTTAAAAAAATAAATAAAACCAGGAAATTTTTTTTTCTTTTTGGAAAAAATACTTCCTTTTTCGAGGGATTAATTTGAACATTTTTTATTTTTGAGAAAGTGAAATAAGAGAGAGATATGATAAATAAACATATATTTCTCTTTCGTATAAAATGTTTGTTTAAAATTTTCTTTTTCTGGAAATCGCAACTTTTACGTAACTTTTTTGGAAATATTTTTTGAAAGGTTCAAAAATATTTTCTCTCTTTGTTTTGAAGAGACTAAAAAAAGGTTGATGGATCACTGCATAGATTTGGTGACTCTCTTTGGTCAATGAATACCATAAACGAATGACCATCTTCAAAAAAAAAAGAAATCAGAAAAGATAAAAAAAAACATCAAATTTTTGTGATGACTATTTTTTTTTGGGATTTTTGAACAGTATGAGTAATCCAAAAAATAATATCGAAATTATTTCAATCACTCAATGATTATATTTTGCAGATTTCAAACTTTTTTCTATCCAGCTGTTGTAAAGCCATATCCCATAGAAAGAAATTTCTTCATTTTGGGCTTGCATGGACGAATAATAAAATATTAATCAGTTTTAAAAAAAATTATTTCAAAAACGTGTTTTTTTATTTGCTTAAAATTTTCTCAAGAATAAAAAAAGAAAGAGTATTTCTCAAGAAAAAATTTTATTTTTACAAATGCGATATAAAAAGTAATTTTTTTTTGCAAAATTTTCCAGACTATGTATTGTCATTTCTTTGATTTTTTTTTTGATTGATCTAATTAAGTTTTATTTTAAACAAAAGAAAAGGGCAAAGTTTAAAAAAATTTCGTGACTGCTAATTTTTATTTTATCTTAATAAAAGTAAAAATTGCATTTTTGGGGAAGGAATAATTTTGGACGCACGTTCTTGAATAATTTTTGTGACGAAAATATATTTCTTTTGGAGTTTTTTGATTTTGATTACAAAAAAATGCTACAGTAAAAGTTCAAAGGAATCAAACTAAAAATTTGAATTTATGATTAATTTTTCATTTTAGAAGCAAATAATGGAAGGTCAAATAAGTGTTAAATCACACTTTTTATAAATGTTATAAAAATGACTATTACAACAACCTTTCAAATATATTTTTTTACTGCTTTGTTACTTTTTCTTTTTTTTTGTAGTAATAAGCAAAACCTTTACTGCACAATAAATCATATGAAAAAATTGGTAAAAATTTGTGCTTCATTAACATTTTTAGAAGAAGAAAAAAAATTTCCCGGGAGGTTAATGGAAAAGTTTCAAATGTCCGACATTTAAAATATTTTTTTTGTATTTAATTTTAATTGGCGGCAAAGTTGAGGGTGTTAGGTGTTAATGTTTTATTGTGACTTCTATAGGGAATCAAAAAGTGAGGGAGTTATTTGTAATTTGTAAGTTGAGTTTTTTTTTCATTTGTAAAATGTTAATTAAAAAGAAAAATGGGTCCGATGATAATAACATCATCATTTTTGGAATTCACCCAGTGCAATGAAATGGTCCAAAAATTTTATCTCGAGGGGAAAAAAGCAAATATTACAGATTTTTAAAGGGAATAATTTAAATTAATTTTATTGAATATTATGAAATACCTTAGCATGAGATTTTTATATTAGTGTCTCAGCACGAAAAAACAGGTTTGCTTTTTCCCTGATACTTCAAGGCCATTGGCTCTTTCCGCATGTGAATGACCTCGAGATAGTCCAGTTTGACTTTCACAAACCAGCTGATTTTCAAACTAAAATATATACCTACAACACACATAAAATTAATGAAACCCATTATTCATTATATTCTCTCATTTTTTCTTTATTTCTAAAAAAGCTACCAAACCTTTTTTTCTTTTTTTTGTAAAATTTCTTAAAAAGGAAAACAAAAGAAAAGAATTTTGTTTACATACTTTTTTCTTTTCTCAAGCAAAGAAAAAGAAAAAACGTGACCGGACGACAATTATCATTATAATCAAGAATAGTCTTTTTTGGAGAAGAAAAAAAGAAGGTTTAACACTTTGAAACAAAGTAAATGAATGTCATATTTTTATTTTTGACGACGATGTCAAAAAATGGAAAGAGAGATTATAAACCAATTAAATTTTTGGCTCGGGAGGTCTGCAAAAAAAACTTTTCCATTTTTAACGATAATCGCAGAAATCAAATGATTTTTATTAAAAAAATTTGTAGTTAACTACAAAAAATGTTTACATGCATATAATTTTTTCTTTTTTGGCTGAATTAAAAAGTAAATAAAAATTTTTTAGAAATGAATTCAATTTTTTAAATTTTAAAATGTTGAAAAAAAATAATGCGCAAAGGATTCGCTTCAATAAAACATTTGGAAGCTACCGTAATTTTTGCTCCAAAATTTTTAAAAGTAAAACCTGACTTTTAAATACGTATTTTTTTGCAAAAAATATTTGTTGTAGCTTATTTAAAATGCAAATTTGCTTTTTTTTACTAAAAAATATTGTTTACAAAAAAAGAAAGGGAAGAACGCCTGCACGTAGTTGTAGATATGCCCCCATATTTTTTTGTGTTTTTGTACCATCCAGGTGAATTTTGGCATAGTTCTTCGAAAATAAAAAAGTGAAATTGTTGCAAAAAAGTAATAACTTCTGGAACTCATGTCTTTTTTCTTTAATAACTTTTTTTGTAAAAAATAAAGTGCAAATAAAAATAATTTTAAAAAGTTTTTAAATTTGAAAATAAAAAGTGTCCAAACGCTAAAGTTTTTAAAAAATTCTTGCTTTACCACGAATTTTGATAATCACCAAATTTTAAATTATTGGAAACGGTGCCAAAATTTTTAGCAGGGTTTCTAATAAATGTTTTAAATAGAAAAAAAAATTGCATTCAAATCCCTGCAAAAATTTCGCCACTTTTGTCATCCATTTTTCTTCTTCTCCTATTCAAAGGTCTCGCTGCTCTTTTTTACCCATCATTTATCCTTTTGTTTTTTAAAATCAAAACAACTCAAATTTATTCCCCAGATATTTCATTATTTCAAAAAATATCATATCCCACATAAAGTTTACTCATTTATTTTTTCACATTCCAAAAATTCAGAAATCCTCAAGTTCTCAAGTTCAAAAAAGTTATTTAAAACCGATGTAGTCGACAAAGAAAATGCAAAAAAAAACTCATCGTTTTTTTATAACTACAAAATTTCGAAAAAAAAAAGTTATAAAAAAAGAATCCGGCGAGACAGCAACACACTTAACTTTTTTTTGAGTAATAAAAAAATTAGTTTTAGCAGGTGTAAAAATAAAACAAAAAGTTAAAAAGTGAGAAAGTTTTTTTTTGCAATGCCAAGAAAAAAAAGTAAAGTAATAATTTCCAGGTGTAAAACAACAAAACTAAAATAAAATAAAAAAGTGATGCTGAAGGCTATATTACATTTAAAAACTTAAAAATAGAGCAGATGTTTGTTTTGTGTTTAAACAAAACAACAATTATAAGAATTTATATAATATGCAGCAAAGTGGAAAGAAAAGCAAGCAGGTGTCTCAAAGAAAAACTTTTTTTTACTACAAGTAATTTGCTAAAAACAAAAATATGTATATAGAAAATAAAGGGCAATATGATTTTTTTATTTGAGGGTGTTATATTTGGAGTTTTTTTCAGGTGACTATAATTTGAATTTTTGTATTTATCATTTTTAATAAGAAGTATGTATTTACTCATAGTGCACAAGTTTAATGGGTTTCATAAAAAATAATTAAATTTTTAATGAAAGTTTCAAAATGGCTGAGGGTCTATCTAAAAATAGAAGAAATTTCAGCAGCAAGCTTTTGATAAACCCGATTAAAATATTTTAGCATTCAAACCCAAAACAATTATTTTTTAGGAAGACAAAAATCAACTTTTTTATTTTTATGATCAAAAATTTTCCAAACTCCGTGAATTTTGTGATTGTAAAATTAAAACTTTTTAATTGCAATTTTTTTTCACACTTTATTTTCAGAAAATAAATGACATAAGCGTTTTTTTTTTGAAAAAAATAAATATACTGTAGAAGTTGTTTACAACACTTTTTTTTTCATTTCTATCTTTAATTTTAGATAATCGGATTACCTTAAAATTAAAATGGATTGAAAAAAACTGATGCTTAAAATCATCATATTCCTAAAAACGGAAGCTGCACACAATCCTTTTCAACAAAAAAATCCAAGCGTGCCTGCTTTAATAAATAAATAAATGTAAATCTCTGTCATCTGACTAACTAAGACACACAAACCAATTATTAAAAAAAAATTCCTTTCAAAATCCTTACACAAAATAAAAGATTCTTTTTGTGGTCGGTTTTTGTAGTTTAAAATTTTACAAAGAAATAAATGAAAAAGCACAAAGACAAAAAAAATTTAGAAGAAAAATAAAGAAAAGGATAAGACGTTCAAAAGAAATAGGATAAACTGTAACAAAATTTTTAGCTTCTTATTATTCATCTTCACTCATCCATCCATCATAAATAAGCGTTTTGAACTTTGACTTTAGTTAAAAAAGACCAATGTTTTTTTCCCATGAAAAATAAATAAAGAAAAAATAAAAGAAATTTATTAAGGGAATTCGCGTTGTTCAAAATAAAAAAAAGTATTAGCAATATCCTTGTTTTTGTGGATTTGTATTAACATTTTTTTTGTTGTTTTTCAAATGTGTGAGAGATTGTTTTTTTTTCCATTTATTTTTGTCGTTCCAAAAGACCTAAAAGCAAAGACTAATCTTTTTTTGTTGTTAATGGATGATTAATAATTTGAATGTGTGTGTGCTACATCATTTTTATTTTGTTGTTTCTTGTGTTTGTGAACCGACCAAAAAAGAAATATTAGCAAAGGGAAAATTTTCCCAAGCAAATAGAAAAAAATTTATAAGAAAATCCTTAAAACGTTTCTCTAAGCTAAATTTAGCTACCCCCTCAAAAATGGCGGATCTCTGTCACAAAAACCAACAACAACTTTAAAAATAGCTCAATTAAATAACCGTTTTAAAATTTTCGTACGTATATCAAATTTGACCTTTTAAAATGAAACCCAAAAATAGGAAAAACAAGTCTTACACATTAATGTTAAAATTTTATTTACCTATATATTGACCTAATAATACCTAATTCCTATTTATTTTTTATTTATTTTCTCAAATCCTGAAAAAAAAATACATAAATTAAATTATTATATTATTATTTTTTTCTAGCTAGCCAACAACCGAACAACCAACCAAAAAAATAAATGACGGCTATTATTGTTTGTATATCAAAATAAAAATAGCTCATTGAAAAAAGAGTCAATAAAATTTTTTTATGTAATTTGTTACGTAAAAAGTCAGTAACGAACTTTTATGTGTTTTGTATGAAAATAAAAAATTAAATTAAATTAAAATATTTTTTTTCCTTTTGGTAAATGTTTTTGGCACCAAAGCATCGAAATAATTATTAATCTTTAATGTTTTATACGCAAATTTTTCTTTAACTTTAAAACTTTGGAATTTATTAATGTTGTATTTTTTAATAATACAAAAAAAGTTTTTTAGGGTTCTAAAGTTTTTCAAATTCAAATTGGTTAAATACGTTGTATTTAAAAAGCAGTGTAATAAACCTTAAAATTTAATTTAAATATTTTAGAGCAAAAAATTAAAGTTTAATGTAACAAAAACCTTTGCTGTCGTAAAAAAAATATAGTCGGAAGTGTTTTGTTGAAAAAGTTTAATTTAATAAATATACACATCGTTGAAACTTGAAGCTCATATGCTGAGTAATACTTTTTGAACTTAAACAAAAAAGCAAACATTAAACTTCAGAGTATGTATTTTAAAAAAGAAGAACCATTCAGGAACTAACTAACGAGAATTTCTAATATCGAAAAAAAATTTCAACAGAAAAAAAGGAAGTTTAGAAAAAAAAGTTTTCTCAAGAATCATACAGTAAATTTATAAATAAATTTATTCCAAAATAACTAAAATCGAAAAAGAAATGTCGAAAAAATTTTAGAAACCAGAATTATATAACTTTTTGATAATTTTTATTTTTTAAATTTTTATTGTCAGTAAAAATGTTTTTTCAAATCAATAAAATAACCTAAAACTATTCCTCACAATCTCATAACAAAAAAAAAAGCCGTGGCTCAATAATTTGAAAAGCTCCAACAATTTTGAGCCTCTCATATTCGATCGAAGCTTACAGTATTTTTTTGCGGTAAATAGGCTACAAATAAAAATTTTTAAATAGCCTTGAAAGTTTAATTAACGATGAAGAGGAGGAGGAAGTAGGAAAGTAATCCTCCTTCAAGGAATAAAAGTTTAAAATAACTTTTTTCCTTCCGTATTTTAAACAAAGAGAAAAAAGCTTCCCGGTTTTTATGATTATTTTATTTAAAAAAAATTAAATTCCGCGTTTAAATCTTTTTTTAAGTTTCCGGGTCAATTAAGTATTCATCGACAAAAAAGCCAAATTTATCCCAAAACAAACAACTTCCATCAAAAAACTTAAAGATAAGTGCTTATTTTTAGGAAATATTTAGCAATATTTCAAAATTACACTTCCCACACTTAATATTACAAAAAAATCCGCAAATAATACCTTTTCTTTATTTTTCTTAACAATTAAAAATATTTTTAAATGGATGCAAAAAAAAGTTAATTAAAGCCACTCTTTCCAAGGAATTCTCTTTTTGGGGACATTGTAAATTAAAAGAAATGCTTTTTAAATTAATAAAAAATTTATTTTTATTCTTTTTTAATATTAATTTTAATTTTGATAAATTTAATTAATAATTGCAATAATCATTTATTTATTTGTTGCATATTTTAATTAATAAAAACAATTTCCGCTGCTGTCTACTAAATGCCACCTAAATGCTGCTCTTCTTTTTTAATTTCTCTTTTTTTGGTCGATGCAATAAATAAATAAAAAGATTTTAATTATCAAAATAGAGAGATTAATTTTAAAAAAATTAAATTTTAACCTTGGATAAAATTGAATTTTTTTACTTACTTTTTTTCATATTCATTTATAAATGAGGAGGAAAAATACTGTATTTTGTTTGTTGTTTGCAATTTTTGATTAAATAAATAAAAAGATTTTAATTAACAAAAAATGTAAAGACTATAATCAGGATTTTAATTAAAATTTTAACCTTGAGATTGATTTGATTTTCTGCGTCGTTTTATTCATTTCTGAATAAAGGGTATTATAAATCGTAGCTTAATGCTCATAGATATTTGCATGTGTTTTAATTTAAGATATAAAGAATTTATCAACAGTCTTTCGTTAGACTATCTTTTAGCCCTTTATATCTAAAACTACCGTATTTTTCCGGTAAAATAGTTTTAGTATCAATTTTTTTTTGCACTATAAAAAAAAGTTTAATTCTATGTTTGAAGTTTAATTTAAATAATGAAAATTTGCTTATTTCTATGAATCAGTGCCTCGTCGTAAATTATAAATTGCCATACACTTACAAAGTTTTTGAAACATTTTAATTCATTTTAGGACAGCTGTTATTATTTTTTTTAACAAGCTTTCTTACTCACTTACATTCATTCATTTCATCAACAAAAAAAACATTTAAAGACATAGAAAGTTTTTACAAAAAAAAGTCTATTAAACCCACGCTACAAGCAGCAGCCAAATGTTACAGTTTATAGTTGGAGCAACAAAAAAAAGACAAGACAATTATTACATTGTCTCTTGGGAATCTTGGAAAACTCCGCTATAAAAAGTCAAACCAACCATTAATTCATTTATTTAGATGAATGGAAAAAATTATTTTGGCCTTTTGTAATCTCAAAAAATTGGTCTACAGGGAATTAATTTAACTACAATTAATTTATTATTCACAGCCCAAAAAAGTAAGAAAAAAAATGGTTCAGCATAAAATACTCGCACTTAATATTGAGGGAAGTTTAGGTCTAAATACAAACATAATTTAAGAACAATATAAGCAAATGCATTTTTGACAGAATTGGTTTTAATGAAAAGATTTTCCTAAGATGTTTATTTCTCGGATCAACGCTTGCATTTTCATTGTTTGCTTTTTAAGTATAGAATCTGCCAAAAATTCTATATTTCACGAAAAAAAATACAAAATTTGTAAAAAATATGTATGTTAGCATAGCTATTTCCTCAAGGATATTGTAATGAATTACAAATGTGTTTTTTGGAAATATTTTAATGTTTTGGACTCATAGCTTTTTTTCTTCAGTTTTTTCCTTCTTAAACTTAATTAATTATTTAATCAGAGGCAGAAAAAAAAAGTTTGTTAATTATTTTACACCAACAACAAAAACACATAACATACAAAAAATTTATTCTGTAAATTAATAGACCTTATAACTTATAATTTTAATTTATGAGTTTTTGTAGTTAATTTATAATTAAAATTTGCGGGCGTTTGTAATTATCATTTTATTATTGAAGGTGGCTATCTTAATTGTATTTATGTACATATATATTTTAATTATGTCTTTTTTTGTAGTTGTAGTTGGAATTTGCACATAATTTACAATTATATGTAAATATCGTAAAATGAAAATAATAAAGAGATATATGAAAGTTAAAATATGGTCGACATAATTTTGTCAGGGACTTTATGGGTACAAAAACGTTTTTTTTCAATCCATGTTTTATTATTTCAAAAAAGCCAAGGATTGTCAAGTCCTCTAAGTTCAATCCAATAAATTTTAGATTTTGATTTTTTTGTTTGAATTAATAAATTAAGTTGTAAAAAATTTTACGGTTGCCAAATCTTAAAAAGCTTTTACAACAGAACAAAATCATCAAATATTTTTTATTTAATTTAAAATTTATTTTATTACTTTGCCGCTGATTTACAATCGCTTCTTGATATTTAAAAAAATTCTTTTTAGTTCTTGGCTTTTTTAGTTTTCTTAGAAAACAAAAAAAGGTACTGTTGTTGTTGCTGCATTGCGCTCACAAGGGAAAAAGAAACATTTTGATATTATTAAAAAATATCCATTTTACATCACTTTTTTATTTCTCGATGAAAAAACAGAAGCTGCAAAAAGGAAAACTCATTTAATAAAAAAATATTAAAAAATTTTAATGAAACCACGTGTTTCAAAAAAATGTAACAAAAAAAGGTTGACGCCATTTAGTCATCTGCTTTTTTTTATAAATATTAAAAATACAAAAATTAGAAACACCACAAAATAAAAAAAATAAAGCAAAGGTGAAACTAAAAAATGTGAGAGAGATAATCAGCTTTTACAAAATCTTATCTTAGTTAAATGGCAGCAAGCAAGCAACAGAATTAGCAAATAATCCTGTTAAGGCAACAAAAAATGTTTTTAACATTTTTGCTTTTTTAAATGTTTTGGATTGTTTGTTTTGTTGTCTTTGCTCTGCTTTTTAATTTTAGCTTTTTTTTCAAAGCTATAATCCCTATGGCTTTTTACAAACATACAAAAAAAAATTGATGAGATAGGATTATTTTATTTTTTGGAGATAGAAATGACAATTTCCATGGGTCCATCATATATGTTCATATCAGGGTATTTTGGTGTTGGATAAAAACTATTTCTTACTTTTTTAAAAATTTTTTTTGTTGTTTTTGCTTTTATCTTTTATTTTGTAAAAATTAAAAAAGTGAATCAGCTGAGGGAAAAAATTAGATGAGTAAAACACACAAAGGCACATGTTTCTAATTGCTTTTAACCAAAAGAATGTCTCATAAGGAAAAATTAGGAAGTTCATTACTCATCGAGAGCCAATAATTATTAACTTTTTGTTTCAAAATTTAAAAAACTTAAGACATCTTAAAAAAATTTAATTTTTTAATTTCAATGCTTGCTTGAATAATAATTCATTTTGTAGTTGTTAAAAAGTAAAAAGTTGCACTTGAAGGAAATAAAAAAATAAAAAGAGACTAAAAAAGCAGTAAATTATTATCTTAATAATAATAATTATGGATGCACTTATGGTAAAAAAATTTTTTAATTATTTTACCACATTGGCTAGAAAATTAAAAGAGGGTAATTAAAGTACAAAAAAATGTGCACCATAAAATTATTTTTTTACATAGATCAACAAATAAAAAATGTTTTAAATGAATATTGTATATTCTGGGAAAATAAAGAAAAAGGAAATTGTAAAACATTCTATGTAGACAGTGTGGGAGATATCATATTGTAAAATAAAATACATTAATTTACAAGCAGAAGGTGGAAAGATGGTTGTTAGTCTTTGTTTTTTTATGGCTTCCAAGCCGGAAGAAAAAATGAATTGTAAAACTTTCGATTTTGTTTGAACTGAAAGATTTTGGAAATAGAAACTTTGTTAGGGGAAGAAAATATTACCAAAATATCAAAAAAGCAACTAAATTAAAAATATATATATATAATTTTAAAGGCAATATTCTCTATATCCTATTTTTCTGTTTTTCCAGGCATAAACAAAGTTTTTATCGCTAAATAGTGTTTGCTGAAATAACTCAAAGATCAAAAGGAAGAAAAGTCAAATGAAATCATCGCTTCTCAACTTTAGGCATCACATATTAGAAAATTGGATTAACTGTGCCATAAAAGACCGGAATTAAATCCGTAAATCCACGAACCTTTTAGTTCTTAATTTATTAGATTACTATAAAGTCTTAGAAGTGTACCCAAATACATATTATCTTAAAATAACATCACCGCATTAATTCTCAACTTCTGATCTTCTCTATTGCATAAAAAATTAAACAAATGTAAGCATTACTCATCACATGGAAAGTGCAGCAGCACTTCCTCCTAAACCTTAGGATTCAAATACAAATTAAGCTTAAATGTTTAAATTCCGTGTCTAATAAAGGTGAAAAAATTAAAAATAGAAGTTTTTGTATGGATTTACGACAAAATCCTTTTATAAAAATTAATATTTCTTCCAGACATCAATCATGTCTTTTAAAAGAAAAAAGAAATAAGGTAAAGTACATAAATAAATCGGATTTAATTCTCTTTATTTTGGATTTTATATTGTCAAAAAACCATGTGATTCAAGAATAATGACTAAAACAAAAACAGTAAAAAAGCGTCGGCTATGATACTTCTTTTTTACAGACGAAAAATAAAAACAGATGAGGGACTAGCATCCGCGATTTTAAAAATATAAAAAATAAAAATTAATTTTTATAATTTCTAAAGAAACAAATAAAATTTTTTATAAATTTTATAATCCATCACTCAAAATCATTTGTTGTTTTCGTGGATTTAAAGTTTGTAACTTTTCAATTTAAAACAAAATTATAATTTCATTTGTCAATTTTTAAACATTTTTCATACTTTGACAAAATCTTACTGTAAATTTATAAAAATGTTATTTTTGTTTATTATTTTTAAATCATTTAAGAAGCTTCGTCAAATAAACATTTGAGCTAAGAAAACTATTTTTTAAAGGGTTTAAATTAAATCCGCCATAAAAGGAAGACGACGATGACACTTTTTTACATTGAATCCTTAAAATAAGAAGCGAATACCATTGATGTTTCTTTTTTTTTGCGTCAAAATATTTTCTGAAAACTAGTCTTTTGTTGACATTTTTTTTGTGAAGTTTAATATTTTCTGAGCCTGACTGAAATTTTGGTAAGCAAACAAACAAACAAAGTTTATTCATGGATTTATTTCTAACGATTAGAAGTTTTTGAACTTCTTTGGCGGCTTCCTCCGTTCAACTCGACAACGTTGCATTTTTTTTTTGGGGTCTTCAGGCTTTTTTTTCAAAATATCAAAAACAATAAATAAAAATTGAACCTCGAAGCCTGAAGTCATTTATTTGTCAAAACTGACGATAAATTCTTTTCAAATCCTTAAAAATTTAAACAACAAACACAAAAGATTATCAGTGATGGCGCAATAATTTTTCCTCGTGCAAAAGATTTTTATTCACATTTTTGTGCTGCCAAAAATAAAATGGTTTATAGTAGCAAAAACTAATAAAATTAAATTGAATGGGGAAGACTAATAATAGTAAAAGTTAAAACCGCAATAATTTGAGCTTATAGTACTAATAAATGAGTAAACAAAATAATACAAAACAAAAAAAAATATTTGTTTAAATAATAAAAAGATTAAAATACGTCGCAAAAATTTTTTGAACCTATTTGCTGCTAAAAAGAAAGAATTTGCATATTTTTTAAAATTATGTTATGTATTGTAGTTATTGTCATAATTTTAAGCTTTGATTTTTTTATTTTTCAGTTTCTTATAAATAATGTCAAAAGTTAAAAGTTATAAAAATATCACCGTTTCCCGTTTTACGTTGTTTTTCTCTCTCTTTTTTTGTTGTTGGTATGTGACGTTAAAATGTCGAAGATCTTAAAAAAATAAGAAATTGAGACATTTAAAGTTTGGCTTCTATTGCAGAACTAAGAAAAAAATAAATAAAAAGATGCTATATTTTTAAATTTTTTTGACATTTATGTATTTTTTCTTTCTTTAAATGTTATCAAAAAATAAAAATAAAGTTTTTAAGAAAAATAAAAAAATTTTTTATTAGCAATAATAAAAAGGCCGCCGTTGTTAAGTGTTTAATGCTACAACTACTTTTTTTTAAAAGATTACACAGATTACAAAAAAGGTCATCAAATGCTAAAATAAAATATATAGATGAATTATGTATTACCAAGCTTTGAAAATAGTCCAAAAATAATAAAGCAACTTATGCTCAATGAGAAAAAAGTTTTTTTAGGAATTAACTTTAGAGATCCACAACAATAGAATTTAAATGACAATGAAAGGCCAAATCCGACAACTATAAAACTATTAAAATAGCCATTTCGATAATATTTAGAATTATGATTAAAACACTTTATTTAAAAAATTGCATATTTCCATTTTCTTCAGCTTTGAAAAATCGAGAAAAAGTAAATGTCAGTTTTGAAATAAAATTTTTAAATTCAATTAATCGATTGATTTTTTTCTTTTAATTTGTAAAAAATCGACTTTGCAAAATGAATTTAATTTAAATTTTCAATTATACTATAAAAACTATCCAAAGAGATCGCGTTCTTTTTACTGCTTAAAACTCACAACTCTGATCATTTCATATCCACTACAACAACCTAATTTTTACTCTAGTTTTAATCCCTCACTCAATTGTATGTAGTGTGAAAATTTAATTTCCATCATCATGTTTGAAAAACTTTAATCTCCAAAAGAAAACAAAAATCATCATAATTTGTAGTGTGTCACGATTGTCGATTGTTAAGCAACAACTAAGCTTAACTTTAATCTTTTTTCTTTTTAATTCAACGAAGAAAATCCCTCCATCAATGACCACTTTCCAAAAAAAAAGGTTTAAAAATTTGATAAGAAAAAAGAAATGAAAGCTCAGAGCGGCGCCAAAAAAGACTTAAGGAAAATTTACGGTATTTGAGACATAATCAGTCACGTGGAAAGAAAAGTTTATTATCAAAAATCAACTTTCATTAATTGAAGTTTTTAGTTTTATTCCCAATATTTTTTTGTTGCTGAATTCGCAGTTTTTTATGACATTTTTTTAGAATAACTCATTAAGCGTTCAGAAGATTGCTGTTGCTTTAAAGAGAAACAATCAAAGTTAAAAAGGCAAGAAAAGAAGAGAGAAAAAAAAAGTGATAAGGGTGTGCCTCTCCTCTCGTTTATTCTTTATTTCTTTTGGCAATAAGAATTTTTTGTTGCTGATTTCATAACATTCATATTCAAAAAAGTAAAAGAAAGGAGCAAAAGAAATTTTGTCTTGAAGGAAAGAAAGTTAGGGAGAATTTTAGTTGAACTGGGAAAAATGAAAGAAAAATTTAAGCAATGTTTCGGAAAAAAAGACAATAAAAGATTCAAATGTAACAACAGGCTAGGCAAAAGTGAATGAAACTTAAAATTAATTACTAGGGCTCCAGCCACGAAAATTTACAAAATCTTCTGAGTTGACGGTTAATTCAAGAAAGTGTTATAAACCACAATGATTTTTCCATACCCAAAAAATGCACGCCGAAGATTTAAAAAAATACTTTTCCAGACACGGTAGAAGCAATAATTTATTTCTGTCAGTCTTAGAACAAAAAATTACAACCCTTTCTTTCCATTTAAAATTAAATCAAAATAAATTTTTAACTTTAAAAGTTTACAAAGCTTTATCATATTCTTTTTTTGTTTGTTCTTGATCTCTTTGATTTTAATAGACCACCACGCTCTTATCGTAAAAATATAGTACGTCAAAAAACATTCTTACTCATACACCCGGATTTTAAACTATGCATGCAGAAAAAAGAGGTCATAAAAGTTTTTTTTTATAAAGCCAATAAACACAATTAGATCACAAATTAGATGTTCATTAACACACACAAAAATTTTGCATCAAAAATCAACAAAAAAAAGACATTAAACATTTGATTTTCTTTTTCTGATAAGTGTAAATAAAAAGAAAAAAAATCAGATCAAGTCATGTGACTACGTGTCGAAGGTCAACATTTCCTCTCAATCGGCTGGCCTCTTCGTCTGTCGTCTGACCCACCCATGCAAAAAAAGATGAATATATTGTGAAAAAAAGGTTTAGCAAAAAAAGAACAATTTATTGCAGAAAAAAAGTAGTTTCTGGGGACAATTTTATAAAAAAGTTGTAATGGAATGATTGAGAAAAAAATGTTTGATGTAAAAACACAAAAAAATAATCACCAAGGGAATGTATAAAAAAATTTTCGAGTTATTTTTTTTGCAAATTTTTTTTCTTTGATGTCCCTTTTTTGGGGTATTGTCAATTTAATTTAAAATATGCAACGTTTTTATTACTCTTTTTTTCTTTTTTTTTAATTGTTTCGCTCGATGATTGATAAAAATGATAGTCTGGGCGAAAAAGACTACAATTCTTTTTTATCGTTGGTGAATATTTCTTTAATACTTTTGAAATTGATTAAATAATAAAAAATAATTTTTTCTGCTAGCTTTGTTAATGATTTCACAAAGAAAAAAATACTGGAAGCGAAAATTTTTTTTTGTTAAAACGCGGGGAAAAACTAACTCAATATACAAAAACGCAATTTTTAATTTTCGAGCAGACCATGTTTTACAAAGGCAAATTTGCGCTATTTTTTTCAAGAGATAATTTAGAATGTTCAAAATTCATTTAAATAATAATAAACATTAGAGAAACATAGCGAAACGGATCAAAAACGTTTTTAAAGATTTTCAAGAGAATAATTTATTTGGAATGCAACAATGTTCTCCAAAATAATATTTAGCATAATATTGTCCTGTTTTCTTTTGAAAAACTAAGACGCTGAATGGATTTTTAAAAGGGCCACCATAACAACCGCGACAAAGAAAGATTGTACCCTTAATAAAATAAAAAATAATAATGATTTCCATTATCAAAAAAGCTTAATTCCAAAATTTTTTATCTTGATTTTTTATTACTTTTACTTTATCGAACATTTTTCCTTCTTTTTGCAGTTCACAAATATGCTAGTTTGTATCAAATTTTACAATAATTTCATCGCCGTTTTTTCATAAATTTTAAGTGAGACCCATTTTCCAAGCAATTGACAATTAACACAATGAAATACTTTTCGTGACTTTCCAGAATTATAAATATAGCAAAGTTCAGAAGAGTCAAAAATTGTTAATTGTTGACTTTTACGGCCTTTGATAATAAATTCAAGTTAATGGTTTTACAAGATTTGGATCATTAAAAAACTCATTTCTCATTGGATATATGGACATTTTATAGGATCATCAGGGTATTCCATATATGGCATATATGGGCTATAAATACCCATGGGACCAAAGTTACGAATTTTTATTTTTACAAATAAAGCTTCACTAATTTTATACAAATCAAATCGAATATTTGTATCATTTTTGAGTTCAGCTCTAATTGATTTATTTTCATAACATTTGTTGAACCATTTATAAAGTGCAACTTGAATACAAAAGTTCACTTTAGCTTTTGAAGGTTTTCCTATTTCTTTTTTCAAATTTTTATTCTTTCATGAATTTGCTTGATTTCTTCATAGCATAATTCATCACATTTAAATTTAAAGTGGATTTAAGTTTAGATAAAATTATTTCCGAGCTCGAAGCTGAAGGCTTAAAAAAAATTAAAAAAAGAAAATATCTTTCTAAAATATTCAAAAAAAAGAAGAATAGAAATGCAATGGGTCTCACCAAAAAAAAAGGAGAATGAAAACATAGAATGAATAAACAAAAAATTTATTGCTATTTCATTTTTCCCAGCAAAATTATTTTGTTTTCCGTCGCGCGACGACCATAAAATTTCAGTATGCAAAAAATATTTCACAATGCTTGGATATTAGATTCTTTCATTTTTTGAATTCTCTTTGTCTATTTTTTCACGCGCCGGCAACAGCCAAATGTTGGAAAAAAAGGTTTTAAAAGCGGCGATGCATTATTACTCATCACCAGATTGAATGACACCAAGCCGCATATCTATGATTTATAAGTGTTTTCTTTCACACTTTTGGGGATCACTTTTTCTACGACTTTTAGTTTTGTTTTTATTTAGCCGGCTTTGTTTTCAAGGAAACAAAGATCATCTTTTTCTTAACGGAAAAAATGTTTCTTTAGCATGTTTTAGCGATCGTTTTTTTTGTTTAAAAAGAAGAAATTGTTTCGAAAAAGATTTAACGTCTTCTTTGGTCACGACTGCTGGCAAACTTTTTTGATGTTAAAAAAAGGCAAGAATAAAAACCAAATAGGAAAAAATCAAACAATGGATAAAAAACAAAGTTAACAAACAACAAAAACAAAGCTTTTTATTAATGAAGGGGAGAGATAACCATAATATTTTAGTGTTAAAGAGGAGGCAAAAAAAAGAAGAAAATAAATCCCAATAGGCCGGCAAAAAATCGAGTAATAAGTATTAACTATACTTCCGTCGATCTAGATTTATTTCAAACGCAATTAGAAAATAAATGAAAATAAGTTGATTATGATATGCAAGTTACTGGTTCAAGTCTATCAAATTGAGATCTTGTTCAATGAGATAAATTTTTTGTCGATTTAATTGTTTGGCTTCATAGTGGTTTTCTAACCAATAATAAAATTTGTAATTGTTTCTTTTAATGGTGCATGAGATACTGATTTCCCAATTTAATGAATATATTTCATTAGCATATTAGCCTTGGCAATAATTTTGCTTTAACAAAATTTAAGTAAAAAAATCAAAATAAGAAATATATAAAAAATATCAAATATTCAAAGAAAAGAAAAAACAGAGCTCATTGTTGTTGAAAGTAAAGAAAACTGAAAAAAATAATTAAGTTAGCTTTGTCTCTTATTTTCACCCAAAAGCAATAAATCTTTTTTCGTTCACGATCTTGACATTCAGTTTTTTTGACCAATAAAAAGAGTGGATCGATAATTGCGCAATAAATTTCCTCAACTTCAATAAACTTTGCCGCTGCCGCGACTTTCGTTTGTTCTGTTCTATTTTTTTCCATTGATATGTGAGTCGTTAAAGGGGTTTAAAAAAAGGGATTTATTTTTTGTTCTCTTAACAAAGAAAGTCTCTGATCATAAACAAATGCAATAATATAGCTCACAAAAAAACCCTTTGGGATAGAAAAAAAATGATATCGAGATATACGTAGTCAATGGCAAATGAATGACAGACATCAAAATCAAACAGACGAACATTTTTTTATTTTTTTTATTTTGCATGGTTGTTAATCCACTGATGTGTATTTACTGTTGGATTGTTACAAAAACACCATTTAGCAAATCATAATGGCTTCTTTTGAAAAAGTTTATAAAATTATAGTTCTTTTTCGTAGTTTTGTAAACCTCCGAAATTTACATTTTTTTCTTTATTTTGCAGCTGCACCTTTTTTGTTTTATTTACTCACATACATTCCTTTACATTTTTCATTACCTACGTTTTTTAATTTAATTTATAAAAAGCAAAAAAACACACAAAAAGTAAAAAAAGAAGATTACAACACATTTTTTCCTCTGAGACCTATTCACCATTCAACGACGAAGCCATTGTTTTTTTTATCCAAAAATATGAATGTGTATTGCAACAACAAAAAATAATCCTAATTTGAATTCATATAATAATCTTCATTTTTTTCTGTAACGCAAAAAATTTTTTAAATTAAATAAAATTAAAATTACTGTGTCATTTTTTGCCGGAAAGGAAGATAATCCGATTTATTTACTCGTCACGTATTTATTTTTTTTATCCAAAATTAAACCCACAGATGACTGAAAAATTTTAATAATAAAATTATGGAATAAACAACCTACTCTTTTTTTTAATACAAATAAGTAAATTTCAAGGATAAAAGTAAAATGGAGGAAGACATTCAAAAATACTAACAAAAAGATGAGATTAAAAAAACGTAGATTTAAAAATGGAGGCGATGGCAAGGTGAAAATATGTATATAAAAAATTTAGCAAACAAAGGCATACAGCAAGAATAAAAATGTATTTCGAAGAATTAAAAAAATATATTTCCTCTTTTTAAAGCATTTTATTACTGCTTGGAAATACTGTAATAGGAAATAAAAAGGGTATCCAGTAAGCAACTAATTTTAAACTTTGTTTCAAAAGCAAAAATTTATTAAACTTATTATTGTTTAAAGAAAGTTTGTTTTATAAAAATTGTATACTTATTCATTCTTGAATCCTTTTTGGGCTATTTATTTTTTTCCATTTTTCGAGTTGTTTCACTAATTTATTTAACAATAGCAATAACTATGGATTTAAATAGTTGGAATTGTAAATCAGTGTTTGCCAAAGAAATGTTGTCAAAAAAGCGAGTAAATGTTATTTTTGAAAATCTTTTTTTACTAATATTCTGACAAAAGAGTGTATTTCAAAGTTTGATTATAAAGTATGTAATAGCATTTTTTTTCATAAAAAAGTTTGTGGACATTATTTGCATTGGAAAATAAAATCAAAAAGGAATTTTTTTTAAAATTTTTATTTTCAAAAAGTAACAAAAAAACTAAAAATCAAAAAATATTTACATGAAAAACAAGTTTGTACATTTATTTTTTTTTTAATTTTGATGAAAGTAGTAACAAGGTTTTTTGTGGTTGGATATGTTTCATTTGTACTATGAGCCATAGCGATAACATTTCGAATGTTGTTCATAAATTTTGATAATTCTCGCATCCAAAATATTTATTTTGTCCGTCAATTCCAATTAGTAAGAAAATTTTTTTGGTTAATCCATTAATCCATTCTTTGGAGTAAATAAAGCTCCATTTTCATGGGCAGAAATAAAAGAATCATCGTGATTTTAAGAAGGCTGATCTTCTGTTATTGCTTCGAGAAGCCAATTGATTCATGGTGAAAGCATCATCAACGCCAATCAAAATATGAATCATTTTTACAGTAGTTTTAATAATTAAAAAAAGAAATGCAAAGCAAATTCTTTTTTTATAAAAGTAAGGAAGAATAAAGAAGCTTCGAAGAAGAAAGTATTTTATTTTATATTTTCTTTTCATTTTTTCGTTCGTTTTTATACTCTTTTTTTTCCTTTACGCCTCCCGCCAAAGAAACTAAGGCCAACCCCATTTTTTCTTTCGAAGCAGCTTTTGAAAAACTCCGCCTTTTCTTTAATTTCATTTTAGGAGGATGGATGGTGGAAAGCTTAAACATCCAAAAGAAAAGGAAAAAAGGACGGCACTTTGAGAAGTGAAAAAGCGGAAAGCCTTCCTCTTCGTTTTTTTTTTCTAGTCCATCATAGCCTTCGAAAGAAGAAAAAGTTATAATTTTTATAATAAAAATTAATAAAAGTTAAAAAAAACTTTGAAACAGAAGAAACAAACAGTAAAAAAATAAATATTTTATGACCCTGTCAAGTATTATTACAGCAAAATAACTATTTTAAATAAATACAAAGTCCAGTTACATATATATGAAATATGTAGTTTTATTAAAAACGTATCAAGAAAATTCAGTCATTTAACAAAAAAAGTTACAGCGGAATTGAGATGCAGTCCGAATTAACAAAGTTTCCACCGAAATTTTTACCTTTGTTGCTCTGGTCATAAAAAAATCATCATTATTCTTTCTTATTTTTTAAACCTGCGCTAAAAAAATTTTAAAAATAAAATTTATTATGCAAAAATTCTTTTTTAAATGTTTTTATTTATCCATTTATGCATTTTTTATTTCCTAATTCCATACTCCATTTTGATATCATTTCCTGATTTAGTATACAGTGTTTTGATAGTTATTGTTTGACTTTTGGCCTCTTTTTTGAAGTCTTTTCCATATTTCTTAGTATTGTCTCTCTTAAGCCAAAGCCAAAGCCAAAACACTAGTAAAGTTTTTTGTAAGGGCATATATTTTATTATTTTTTGAAGCTCAAAAGTTGCTTTCTATCTGACTGACTACTGCTTTTAAAAAATAACAAATTAATTTTGATCGTCGCTTCCTTTTTTTAATATTTTTTTTGTGCTTTAGTCTTTTCTTAAAATTGTTGTCTCTTTTTCTTTCTTTAGCTTTGGCCTTCTTAGACAAGACTCGAAAGAAAATGCTACAAACTTCATTAATGTTCGAGAAACAAAAACAAACAACATTTTTTTATTACTAAAAAAATGTTTCTTTCCTTTCCCTTCTTCTAAAACAGGTTGTCACAATTCCGTGTCATTTTACTTTTTCATTCACAAAAAAAGGAAAAGAGAAAATTTGCATAAACTTTTCTTTCTCATTTACAAAAAAATGAAAGATTGTTTGAGAAACATTTATAAATTTGCATATTACAACAAATTTATTTCTGCAACACCGTTTTCTATCATAACATAATGAACTATACAGTTACTCGCGCGCCGAAGGCGCGCCCCTTTTTACTAGTTTACTAATAATTTTGCAACAAAAAAAGTAAGAATTATTGGAAGCCATAAGAAAGAAAATAAACAACCAAATTATTTCTGCTTTTTTGACCACCTCGAAGAAATTTAAAAAAGAGAGGAAAAGAACATTTTTTTTATATTTAATAATCTCAGAAACATACAAACATAGAAAGGTTAAAAACCGAAAATAAACATGTTTTAATGAATTTTCTATGTATTATTTATTGGCCAATGGTCAGTCATCAATACATCAAAATTAAAAATAAAAGAAGACCATTAAAATTATTTAAAATATTAATCAGTGAATGTTTACAAACTAACAAACTATGATTAATACATTTTTTTTATAAAGAAGAAAGAGATTGTTCTGGCGATCAAAAAACTAAACTTTGAAAATACTTTAAAGTAAAAAAGTTTAATGATTAATTTTAGTTTACCAAAAAGCATAGCCATATTTAACCGATGAACGTCAAAGTAAACTTCCGATGACCTACAATTTATTGCCAACGCGAGAATTTTTGTGTTGGCGAAAAAAATGATCGTTTAATTTTATAACACATTTATTTTTTCGTATAATTAGACCTAATTATTTTTATTTGTTCGCAAAAATTAAATTAGGGAAATAATTTCCGCCTACAAAAGTTCTACTTTTCTATTTTCTGTTACTTTTCTTTTTAAAAATTTAAAATGCAAGAAACATTTTTACTTTGCTTTATTTTCTTTTCTTTAAACAACTGTTAATGGCTAATTCAAGCCACATGTTTGTGTGTCTTTAAATTATGCTTTAAAATAAACTTCATGAACTTCAATTAGTCATGGAAACATAAAACTATATACAATTTTATTTGCATTTTCTCATTGCAATATTTTTTAAATTTTTTTTCTCGCTTTTTATAATTAACTGGAAAAATTTTAAGTTCCAAAAATTTGGTGGAAGGATGGTATAATTATTTTACTTATTATTATAGCATTTTGAAATTGATTACATTTTTTTTTATTTGAAGGAGCTAAATTCGATGTTTTTTCTAACATAACAGAAATAAACTTTCTTTCTTTTAAAAAAAATTATGTACTCAAAAACACACGTATTTTAATTGATTTTAAGAATCCTCTTTCATACATTCATTCATAAATGCTTCTTATTTTTATTCTTGAACCTTTAATTTTTGCAACAACAAAAAAAGGCAAAATAAAAATAAAAAATAATAATATCACAAATCTGGTGGAGACAATGAATGTTTTTTATCTCGTTTTTATCTCTTTGCTTTTTGATACCCTCTTTTTTTTAAATATTTACTTTTACCGGTAGCGGAAATCTTAAATAAATTTTTAGAAGGATAAGTGAAAGAGAAAATAATTGAAATCTACCAATGATCACATTTTTTTGGCTAAAAATGGAAATGATGTGAGATTTTAATTGTTTTTGTTGGTTTTTTCAAAACCTAAAAATAAATGTGTTACTTTTTTGTTGAATGTTTATGGTGGGTGTAAAAAAGACGAAGAATGAAAGTTGTGATTTTACACACTACGAAACTGTAAAAATTATCTGCGGAATACGTTATCTTGTGAAAAGGTTTGTATGGAATTAAAAAATTTTAAAAATATTTTTGTGGTTCAAAAAAATGATTTAAAGTCAGAAAAAATGACTAGATAGATTTGCACGGAAATTAAATAATTGTTTGCAAACTGGACAAATATTTTTTTCATTATATGCCGTTATAATTTATGTAAATTTTCCAGTTCAGATTTTTACCGCTTTTAATATCAGAAAATTCTAATACTTCAAAATGATTCTTACTCATACTTGCTAAATAAATTAATTATTTAGTCGTTTCAAAATAAACTGACTTTGTCTCATAGACTCCTTCTGTATTAAAATAATGAAATGACCCAACTTCATTTATCAGATTTATCTACCAATAATTTTACTGACTAACAAAAAATGTAGTTGGATTTATGTTTGTGGGTTTATAATTATTAATTAATAAAAAAGGAAGTATTGAAATAGATTATTGCTATACTTGCATCCATGACCCAACGATGACAGCTGTTAATAAGACCATTTAAGCATAAATACTTATTTATCCAGTCATTTCCTTTTTTTCTAGCTTTAAAACATATGACTTTTTTGTATTATTAAAAAAGAGTTTACAAAAAAATCTTCCTTCTTTTTTTTAGTGGTTTAAAAATAAAATATATTTCCTTTTTCCAAAACAACTTCCTAATCTTTTAAAAAACTAGACGTAAGTAATATTTGTACTTGTATTTTCTTATTTTGCTGTGGATTTTTTGTCGCACGACAGAGTTTAAAAAAAGTGTGACATAACACAGCAAAAAATAAATTTGAACTCACTAAAAATAGTCTCACATTTTAAAATTTGATAATATTTATTTCTGCACTACAGCGACAAATTATTTTTCATGGATGTCATCAAAAATATTTTTTGCAAAAGTTATTTTATTTTTTTGCTAAAAATGGGTTCTCTCATGGAAAAAAATACAAAGAGAGATGAACCTTTCGAAATTTCGTCGATGAAGAAGGTGTCGACGCAAACATACGTAATTTGGCAGCCATGTTATTAAACTAGCAATAATTTTAAGGATTAACCTTTTTTCATGCTTTATTTTTGATATTTTTAAAGAAAACCTATGACCTGGTATTTAAAAACAAAGAAAGACTAAAAATCTTGGCTTTTTTTGCACGTAAAAACAAATATGACTTGCTTGAGAAAAGAGAAAATTTAAAAAAATCAGAACTGAAACAATTTAATGGACAAATCAAAGCTTTGGCACTAAAATTTTGAAAACACACTTCGAAGCTTCACAATAAAAGAAATAATGATTTGCACTCATTTAAAGACTTGAGTTCTCTGTTATAATTATTACAACAAAAGGTATTTAAAATATATATAATTATACTTAAGCCATGTGACTTTGGGTACTTAAAAACTTTATTCCACATTTCTTAAAGCAATTTATTACTCAGTATTATTAACCAACTTTTTTTAAGCTTATAATAATGAAAGTTTGATGCTACAATTACACCTTCAACAAATTATTTATTTATTTATTTTTCTGAAGCATAAATAATAAATATTCTTCAAGCTTTGTTTTCTTGAATTACAATTATCTTTTTTCATGGAACCTGTTTAAAAAAAACTTCCAATTTAATAAACGGTTCAATGAAGAAAAATACTAAACTTCAAAAAGCAGCGAAGGCAGAAGTGGAACAAATTTTTAAAGGAACAAATGTATCTTATTTTGAATTTCCTAAGCAGCTCATTCACTCTAAGCTTTTCTCACTACCTTTTTAAATTCAGCTCAACGGAAGCATTTAAAAATAGCATAAATTTATTTTTAAATGGAGTTATTAATTTTTTCAAAAACATTTAAGTCAATCTTTTTAAGAGCACTCATTTATTTTTTGAAACCCCCGCTAAAATACAAAAAAAAAATAATCATAAGATTATTTTCCAGATGACCAATTTTGTTCTCTCTTGTTTCCTTAATTTTTCTTAACAAATTTTCTGTCAATAAAAAGAAAACAGAAAAGATGGAAGATAAAAAAGAAAGGTTGTTTTTCCAAGCTTTGAACTTTCTACCAAAAAATCACACTTCCGTTCATAATTTTTATTTTTTATTAATAAAAAAAGAATGTTGCAAAAATAATAAAATTTCCGATTGTTTAAAAAATGTCAAAAAAAAAACAGTAAGCATTTAATTTTTTCTATGGATAGCAACGAAAATGAAAGTAAGTAAAGTATTTTTTACAATAATTTTTAAAGGACAAAATAAAAAGAAAAAAATCTTTGCTCTTATTTTTTTAAAGAGACCATGTGAGTGTGAATGAGACTACCAACAACAAAAATATATATGTACTCTAAACGGATATGAATTTGGATATAATAGAAACAAATATATATTTTTACGAGAAAAAGTAAACAACTTTTTTTAATCTTAGAAAAAAATATTGTTGAAAAAGTCAAGAAAGCGTGGCAACGAAAAAAAGAAAGTATAAATTTTCCTTTTTTACTAAACGCATATGTTTGTGTGAAACAAAAAATTTGTATGAAAAATATAAATGCAAAAATCAAAAGTATAAAAAAAGAGAAGTGCAAATACAAATATGTAATTATTATTGGAAGTGAGTCACGAAATGTCAATTATATTGAAAAGTGTGCCGGAAGTGTTATTGCGACGAATATATTTTTTGGCATACGGTACTTACTTTTTTTAACCCTTCTCAAACATACGTGGGCACGATGGTGTGCTTCAAAATTTTTGACAACGATACCCCTTAATTTTTAAAAAATTTTCATAGGGTCCTCCCTTTGCTACATTTTTTTTGATATTTTTTGAACGTTACCCCATAATTTTTAAACAGAAAACAAAAGGCTCCTCCCTGTTCTTTTTTTTCAAATTTCCGAAAACCTCAACGCTACCCCATTACCCCTGGGTGTGTCAAAACACACCCAAACACACCCTGTGCCCATGTGTTTTCTCAAATAATATTCCTAAAAAAATTTTTACAAAAGTAACTGAAAAGCAAGGTGCGTATAAATTTTTGGTTTATGAACTTTTCGAGTACTTTTTTATTTCATTTTACATGAGAGAGAAGACAAAAATATTTGTAGGAAGTTTTTCAAGCATAAATTTGTTGTAAATAATTAAAAATTATTATTGTCAGAAACATTAATTAATTTACAATTACAATAACGTTAAATAGTTTTGTTCCGTGTTCAAATTAAAATTTTTAACAACAAAAAAATCAACAAGATGGAAATGATTTTGTCAAAAAAAAAGCAAACAGGGATCCCATATTTTTAGAGATAGTTGAATGTATATATCTATGTAAGCTTTGGAATTTGATCATAAATCAGAACCTCTCAATGTTGCCCAAATTTTAGCTTTACAATTTTTGTATTTTAATAATTCTATGACAATCTCCTCCATTCAAGTACAATTAAAATTTTTAAAAGATCACAATGCCATTTTTGCTTTATTATTTACAATTACCCTTTAAAAGTTTATATAATGAGAATTTCTTTTTATAAATTAAAAGCTTATTGAAACAAAAGAATTTTTTTTTATTTTTTCTTGAAATATGTTTTTTTGTTCTTCCTCCGTTTTTGTTAAGGGTGGAAACGGGACGACTTTTTCACGTCCCGTCCCGTCCCGGGACCAAACTTTTCGTCCCGTCCCGGTCCCGGTCCCGGAAATATTTTTTTTCTTGTATTTTTGCCTTGGCACACCCTTTGTTTTTTATTTTTTTATTCAAATTTTGTCGTCCCGTCCCGTCCCGGGACGGGACGGGACGGGACGGGACCGGGACCGGGACGGGACGGGATTTTGAAAATAGTCCCGTCCCGTTTCCACCCTTAGTTTTTGTATTCACATAAAAATTTTTTTACGTAGACTTTCTTATTTTTTGCTCCTTCAAAAAATAATAATAAATAAATTTTGAACTTTTTAATTGTTTGTAAAAATAAAAAAATGAATGGCAAAAAAATATTTATTGCGGAGGCAAATTTTTTTTATATCCATTCATTTTTTTTACGGCAACGACGTTCACGCAAGAAATAAATTTCCTAATAAATATTATTTTTTTGTTAATAAATTTATTTTTGTGCGTAAAAATGCATTCACTCGAAAAAGACCACCAAAACCGGAAAGTTTTTTATGGAATCAAAAAAGCTAAAAATGGAAACAACTAAAAAAATTTAAAAAAAGCATTTTTTTATTACAAATTTAGCTAAATTTTTTGTTTGAAAAAAAACCACTAAAGAAATATTGGACTTCGGTTTCAGGGCTGTCCGGGATCCCGGATCCCGTGTCCCGGATCCCGTGTCCCGGAATCCCGGATTGGCAAATACCTAGTCCCGGACAGTCCTGGTGGGTTTCAAAAAAAAAGTGAAAAATTAATTTTGTAAAAATAAAAATAAAAGTATTCACTTGCAAGATATCTTTTTGCATTCGACGTCAAAAGTTAACTTCCGTTTTATATATTTTTTATGGAATGTCAACGCAAAAATGGAAATGGGAAACCTTTTATTTTTTTATTTAAACCATTTTTCGCATAATTTTTATGGCGTGAGAAGTATGAGAAAAACAAACTGATGTCTAAATGTTAAATTTTTCTTTATATTTTATTTTTTATTTCCTATGGGTTATAAATATCAATGAAAGCTATATGAAAAGAAAAATCATAAGTTTAATAAAGCATGTGGCATTATTGTGAATGTTTTCAAACAAATAGTATTCTTTTAAACCATGAATAGACCATTAAAAAAAGCTTTAAAAAGATTGCTTTTAATTTTCCTACTCTTTAAACTTGGAGGAAAATGGATTTTGTTTACACACATATGTATTGGCAATGAGTAAAGCAACCCAAGATTAATATCTTTGCATTTATTTACAACTTTTTAAAGCAATTTTATCCTATTTTTTTAAGCTTGTGATTTACAGAAAAATAGAATTCCTGAAAAATGCGTTTTGCTTTGCTTTTTTTCTTTGCTCCAAAAACATTTTTGTTCTATGAAACATGTTTAATAGATTTAGATGTTTTTTTTTCTTTTGTCAATTCCTTCTACAAAAAGAATTATGGTATCTCGAAAAAAATGTAACAACAAAAAAATGGAAGAAAAAAAACATTTGTATTTTATGAGTTATCGCAACTTTTCTCTTTCAATCAGAGCGAAAAGTAATGAAACTTATGGTACAGTTGTGTATGTGGAGCGGATCACAGATAAATAACAAGGATTTATTAACACAACAAGAGTCAAAGACTCAATACAATATTATTGACTAAATTCAAGACAAAACAGAAACAACTAAACAAAGCAAATTAGGCTAGTGTTGGACATGTAAAGACACATCTCTGATTGTCTGTCCTCTGATCCCGCCGCGCTTAGTTGTCTTGTTATTGTTGTAATGTATTGCTATTGTAATGTATATGCGAAGCTCGGTCAGAGTTAGCAAGTGTCTAATAAACTGCTCTATTAACCGCCGCTGTACACTAGAAGGCTGTGCAGCACAGCTAGGAAGCGAAGCTTCCAGACATTCCATTCAAGATCATGGGAACGCGCATATTTGAATCATTTGTGTTGTTCAGGCCACAACAGTTTCGAGTCATTTTAAAGTTCTTAAATCCCTACAGTTTTTTTAAAATTTGTCATTTATCAAATGGAACTAAACCCATAAGCATGAAACTAACTAAATATTCCCCAAACAATTTGTAGTTGTTTTATCAAAATTAAGAAAATTTACCGTCACAAAGCCGCCGCATGTAAAAAGGAGAAAAACAAAAAATTACAACAAAAAGATTTTATGCAAGCTTAGAGTCAAAATGAGTTTTCTAAATATAATTAACTGATTCATAAAATGTGTGGGATAAAACTATTTCAGTATTAGCAATAATATAGAAATGTGTGTTTTAAATGCTAAAATTCTGCGAAAGCTTTACTGGTTTTCTTATCATAAAAAAATTCAATCAAAAATGAAACACTATTTTTTTTAAATCTGGGACTATTAATTCTACAAAAATCCCTTAGCAATAACAAAGATTTTTTTAACTAACATAAGAGTTGAAAAATATTAAATCTATATTTTATGGCATAGATGAAGGTTTATATTTTACTTTAAAATAACGATTATTTTAAAACATCAACAACCATAATGCCAGCACAAAGCAAATATGCTTTCAATAACCAAATGGCTACGCTACAGTAATAGAAAAACCAGAAAAGTTTTTCACATAAAAATGCACTTTGAGAAGGAACAATTAATAAAATTAATATTAAAAAAAAGTTGTTCAACCAAAAAATTCAGTTTTTTAACCTTTGCTCTAAAAAACAATGAGTTTAATGTAAATAAGAATGTATGTACTATTTTTTAAATATTTTGTATTTATTAATTTTTATTAAAACTTTTGTTTCCACTAATTTTCATTGTTCCCAAATGGATTTAACAACCCCTATAAAGTAAGTAGGTGTATGTGTAATAATCCAAGTTTTTTCATCCACAAAAAGTTTAAAACTTTTTTAAAACGAATAACATTAAACTTATGTTTTTTAACGAAAAACTGCCATAAAAACGGCGGACTTCCGTTGAGATAATCCTTTTTTTTAAACAAATTAGTATAAAAAAGAAAGAAGAAAGGTTGTTTGCAAAAATTATTGTTATAATTCTTTAACGACTTTTTAATAATTTTAAATAGATTTAAAAAAAAGAAAACCATTTAAATTAAAATAATTTTGCAAAAGCATAAAAAAAGAAAATGTCTTAAATTAAATTTGTTTTTATTTTTTTAGATTGACTATAATCCTTTGAATATAAAAAAGCGAAGGCGACCAAAAGAAGAAGACATGGATGGAACTTTTTTTGTCCTTGAAAGATTAAGAAGACACAAAACAAAATCGGATTTGCAAAAACACAGGATTTAATAAAAGTATCCCATAAAAAGTACTAAAAATGGAAATGTTATAGTTTTTTTAATTTTTTTAATAATTATTAGTTTTTTTTTTGTTTTCTTATTTATCATGGATGATTTTATTCTATAAAAGGGATAAAATAATTAATTTTGAAATTTTAAGGATTTTTGTTGCAAATAAACATTTGTTTTTAAAATTTTAATTTAATCTTTAATGTTATTATTATTTTTTTTCACAAAGTTAAAAGTAGCAAACATAAAGAGAGAATCATCGAAGCAAACAATAATTTTTTAAAGACTTAAATTTTAGAAGAAAAATGGAGGGAAACAACCTTTTAAAAAGCATGGGACTTTTTCCTAAATAAAAACAAGCCAAAATAAAAAATATACTTAAAACATATGTATTATTCTTTGGACCAAAACATAAATAAATAAAGAAAGTCAAAGATTTGGTTCGTTTGTTCCAATTTTTCAGAAAATGGACTTTAAAAAAAGAAGAAATTAAAAAACTTTATAAAAAGGAACCAATGTTGCACCAAAAATAGCACTCAGCTAAAACAAATTTTTTTAAAGGACATTTAAATGAGGATATTTAAAAAATCATAAATCAAGCAACAAAAATATATATTTTTGGATTATTTAATGTTTCGAAAAATGGGCGCAACGATGAAAACAAAAATTGACCGATTAAATAAAATCTTTTTTGAGTGTATTTAAAATTTGGTTCCACTAAAATGGTTCCAAAGTTTCTGAAAAATTTGTCGTCGAAAGCAGACACGTGCCATTTTTTTTTGCCTTTATTATTTTTAGAATGCAAGAAACTTTTTTTCAATTTTTTCAGTGATCACAAAAAATAAAAGCAGCAAACCATAAATCCAAATGTTTTTGCCAAAAAAAAATATGTTTAAGAGAGACTCTACGAGTAAATTTAAAGATTTTCGAAGTCGGCGGAACAAAATTTTTTTTATTTTTTATTTTTCTTTACCAATCGGTTCTAAATAATATTTAAAAATTATTGGCGTCAAGCTTTTTCTCAAAAAGTGAGCAGGATATGCAAATTTTTCATTTTGAAGTTGGAGGCATGCATTACCTTCAAAAATTCGGCTAAATTCACCCATTAAGTATAAAAATTTGATTTTTATCCAGTATTATGTAATAGATTGCGGGCTAATTTATGGTGTATACAATATATTTTTATGTACTGAAAAAATCTTATTAAAAATCGATTTGAAAAGTTCAAAGTCGTGTAACTTTTGATCTGTAACACGGACCGGGGCAGAGAAAAATACCCAAATAATCCCCAGAATCTCCTCTATTTTATGGGCAAAAAATTAAAGTTTTGGAGCTACGGGGATTCTCAAGCCATAATTAAATGTGCGCGAAACCCCATTTTTAACGAGGAAAATGGAGTTTCTCACTTTCCTACTTTGGTTTTTGGCATTATGTTCAAATTGTTTTCATTGATGAAGAAAAGTGAGAAACTCCATTTTCCTCGTTAAAAATGGGGTTTCGCGCACATTTAATTATGGCTTGAGAATCCCCGTAGCTCCAAAATTTTAATTTTTTTTACATAAAATAGAGGAGATTCTGGGGATTATTTGGGTATAATTCTCTGCTCCGGTTCGTATCAAAAAAAAGGACGTTTTCCTTGGTCAAATATTTCAAATCGACTTTTCACCTGATTTTTGTAGGATATTAAAATATATGGTATACACCATTCGAAAGCCCGCAATCGATTACATAATATCATAAAAACACCTAATTTTTATACTTCATGGGTTAATTAAGCCGAATTTTTGAAGTTAATGCATGGTTTCAACTTCAAAATGAAAAATTTGCATATCCAGCTTAGTTTTTGAGAAAAAGCTCATTACCAATAATTTTTAAATATTTTTTAGAACAGATTCATGACAACAGAAAAAAATTTAAAAAAATTTTGTTCCGCCCGATTTGAATCAGCTCACAGAACCTCTCTTAAATGCAACCAAACCTGTTTTTGACCTTTTTAATTTCCTAAATAAAGAAAATCCGTTGATCCATTAAAAATCAATTGCATTTCTTTTAGGAAAAAAGTTTTAATTCCAAAAAACTAAACTTTTTAAAAGTTGTAAACAATTTTTTATTGCATTTTTTAAACTTTTTTTGACATTAAAAAAAATGCTTTTGTTAAAATTAATTATCAGAAACATTCAAGCGAGTAAAAAAAGTTTATAGAAAATTATAAGTGTATTTTCTGAAATAATTAATATTTTTCATTTTAAAATGAAAAACAACAATTTTTTGTCGACAAAGAATTAATGAATTTATATTACACTAATAATTCCAAAAAATAGGTGGTTGGATAGGCTACAAGATTAATTCAATAATGGAAAACAAATGGTTGTTGTAAATTTTTTGCTTTTTTTTTTTGTAAATAATTAAAAAACAGAAAACTTTAGAATATTATAACTTAAAAGGAAGTTGGGTAGATTTAAATAAGCAGAAATACAAAATCACCCACTCGCCGCTTCCTTCGTCTATGGCTAAGTTCTGATTCTAAGAAATGAAGAGGGTAAGCATGAAGAAGAGAGCTGACGTAACTCTAAAAAATTAAACGATGGAAATAAATTTACTTTCCTTTACTTTCAAAAAAAAAACTGGTTAATTGCAAATTAAAGTAACGAAGCTGATCTCTGAACTTTCTTTCAATAGGATAAAATATGATCATATTTCAATTCAACGCAACTTTCTGAGATACCAAAAACCCAAACATCAATTCTTAAAGTTCCATCACTTCTCAAAAAATCGATTTGATCAAATTTTAGTGTACTGTAGATTTTTTGAAATTTCTATTTTTATCTTTTGTTAATCGAATCGCATTTTTACCATAAATCAAATTTACGTTTTTCTATAATTTATTATTTGTAATATAAAATTATGTTTTTGTGTTTTTTTATTGTAGTGTTCTATTTTTATATGTAGGTATGACCTAAAATAATAAAAGTAATAATCTTGTTAAACCTAATTTCTATTTTTTTATGGCTATGACAAATCTTTTTTCCCTATTCCATTGCCAAATATGTTATTTATTTATTTTTGATTTGTTTGTGTTTTCTTTATTTATTTGTTTGAAATTTTATAAATTTTAAATGTGCGTATGTCAAATTAAACTAATAAAATAACTCACCAAATTATTACATCAAAAACATGTGAAGTTCCGATTAAATATAAATTAAGTTTTATATTAGGTTTTTAGTTAAAAAAATCTTTAATGTTTGTTTGTTTGTAAACAATTTTCAAAAAGTTTCTTTTTTTACGTATTCTGCAACAGCGTCATATTTATTTAATTTTATGGTTAAAAAAACTAAAAATTGGTTTAACATTTCTCAATATTTTTTTAAAATTGTTTTTTAATGTTTTTGCGATTAACTAATTTTTTCAACCAAAATTTTTACGAATCAGCATTTTTTATTTTTACTGTGGCTTTCTATGTTGAAAAATGAGAGATTCTATTGACTATAAAAAAAAGAGAAAAAACAAATCAACATGAAAGCAAAATACCAGGGTGTTTTGAAACATATGTATCAAAATTAAAAAAGCAAAAAAAAGCAGATTTAATTCGGCCGCAAAAATACTCTGACTCATCCCTTTGTTTTTGAGCTTATGACAATGCATATTCATAATTTTTATCTTTCAATGGAGTCTTTAATGAAATACATTTTCCTTTGTCTATGAGTTTTTAATTAGTTGAAACAAACAATTTTTTTGCTTTTTTTTGGTATTATTTTTTAAGGAAGATTATAGCACGACAAAAAAATACATAACAACGATATAATTAAAAACTGAAAATAAAAAATTAGGAATAAAATTAGGAGAGAGTTAAACAAGAAAATAATGAATTAATGTTTAGCAACGAAACCCTAAAAAAACAATTGTAGCTATGTCTTTCTTTTAAAAATAAGTGCCTTTGAGTCTTTATTCTTTGGAATAAATATTTGCGCTGATTTTTTAATTCCTAAAAATTTGCATAAATTTTCGCATCTTTGCCTCAAATACTTTTTTATTTCTGCTTTATTTCTTTTCTAACCAAAAATTTATTTTTTCCTTCCATATATTATTAGAAAGCTTTTGATTGTTTATCACGCGAAAAAAAAAGAGAGTGCTTTCATCGGAATTAAATGTCGAACCCCGTCTTTATGCTTTCTTTTCCTACAACGACGACGACGCTTACTTTACCAAACAACAAAAAAAGTTGTCGACGTATTAAATTTTTTTCCACAAAAAATACTAACTAATTTGTATGTTCAGATAAAAAATAGTTACTAAAAATAGAAAATAATAATATTATAAGTCATGTATTTCTTTTCTTGACTTTTGCGTTGTAAACAAACATCCAACTAAATAAATTAAGTTCGTTCCGTCGTCTGGGGTACATTTTATAATAACAAAAAAAATTGTTTCATTAAAGGAAGTTTAATGATGAAAAAATGAAAGAAAAAAGAAGCATCAAACGTCTAGGATAATTTATGAATCTTTGGAAAATCCTTAATTTTTAGCACGTATAATTTTATTTAACGATGAAAAGTTAGGTAGGTGGCTATGGAAGTGAAAGAGTACTATGAGCTTTTTTATGATGAAAAGGAACAAAAAAAAATTGTGACTAGACTAACTAAAAAATTAAATGCTTCAAAGTTTGTTTATGACTTCCTTCCTGATAAAATGAAAAATAAAAAGCATTATGTAATAATAATATAATATTCTAATTTTAGACAGTCTTTGTTGTTTTGTAAAAATATCCGTGACAAAAGCAAAAAACTTTTAAACTATTATTTTTATTACGACGATGAAAGCGTCAGCAAAAAAAGCAGGAAAAAGAAGAAGAGGGATCTTCCAAATAAATTTAAAAATATATAACCATCAATTTTGTAAGGTTCGCTCATTTCCAAATGGCATTTTTCATCGCTTGTTTAATTGTGGGCAAGATCAAAGGAATCCCCATTCCACATAAATTCAGGGTCTAGGTAAATCGAGGCAAAGCAATCAAAAAAGCAGGCATGGTATTTCGAGGCAAAGTAGGGTATTTCGAGGCAAAAGCAGGGTATTTCGAGGCAAAAAAAAAAGGCAACGTCTAATTACTATCAATCAACTCGTCTCAAAATTCTGAACAAATTATTTTCAATCATTACCAAAGTCTGTAAAAATTTTTTGAGTTACCTCCTTTCCCTATGAGACAAAAATGATCAACAGGGAAACCCTATGAGTAAACATAATCTATAGCGAAAGCCTATAAATCAGAAAGGACCTATAGGGAAAGCAGGTAACTCAAAAATTTTTTACAGGCTTTGGTAATGATTGAAAATAATTTGTTCAGAATTTTGAGACGAGTTGATTGATAGTAATTAGACGTTGCCTTTTTTTTTTGCCTCGAAATACCCTGCTTTTGCCTCGAAATACCCTACTTTGCCTCGAAATACCATGCCTGCTTTTTTGATTGCTTTGCCTCGATTTACCTAGACCCATAAATTCAGAGATTTCGGACCATAAATAAAATTAATAAAAATATCTCATCAAATGGTTCCATAATTTCTCAACTTTTTTTTGAGCTTATCATTTCAAATTTTCTTTCAACATTGCGTTCACAATCTGTTGTGAAAGAGGTTATCGGGAAGCTAGATAAGTCTCCGATCTCAATAGACGATCATCCTTTTTCTTATCCATTTTTATCTTTTTTAGAATAACAGTAAAGTCGCATTTACTACTCCGGAGATCATCTCTTAACACAATTTACATTTTTTAAATAATTTTTCTTCTTAGAAAACCTCCAAACTACTGTTGCCTTTTTCGGTAATACAAAACTCAACTTTTACGCAATCAAAAAAAAGTGCGTATTTGTGTAGTTTTGGAACATTTTCTCTTTTTTTTTATTTCTATAGAAATACAAAATAAAATTTCTTTTCACTGTCAATCACGAGGACTTAACTGCTTTGACATTCTTTGATGACTGAGACTTTTCTTTAAACACAAAGAAAAACTAAAATTAATTTTCAATGCTATAAAAAAAGGAGAGAACGCGTTTCCAGACTTTTAGCATGAAAATTATTTCCTTATTATTATTTAAGAAAATTTTTTTTGTAAGTAAAAAAACTACGCTTTTTACGTAATCAACGTGGTTGCTTTTCCATGAAAGATGTGACTTCTTGTGAGTACAATTAAACACGAAGAAAATTGGAAACCTGGCGCATTAACTTTTCTTATGGCATTTAAAAAAAATAGGGAACCTTTTCTTTTTTTTAAAGAAATTAAAGACAAAGACTTTTTTGGCATTTTATTATTTTATTGTTGCAAAAAATAATAATAATAAAAGGTTTTATAATATGCAAATAATAATTATAATAAAGAAAATGAAACTGATGCTTTAAATATCAAAAAAAAGAATATGGTTAAGAAAAAAATAACGTCAACCATGTGATTTTCTTTCTGACCTTAAAACATAACACAACACAAAATATAGAAAGAAAAAGTAAAGCGTAAATTTAAGGGAAATGAAAAGTTGCAAGTTTTTAAAAATTTGGGGAATTTTCAAACATAGAAACTTTTTTCCAATTGCATTTGCTTTCTGGGTTGAGTCTAAAGTTCATAGAATTACAGTAGACACATTGAATTAAATTAAACAACCATATTTCATATTTGAAAATAGAAAGCGTAGTAACCAAAAAATGCATTTTTGATGTTACACAAAAGCCATACCATATCGTAATTTAAAAGTGCAGCAAACATAAAAAAATTAAACAAAATGAATAAACAAAGTGACTCATTTTCCAAAAAACTAATTAAATATTTGCGTAGCGTTCAAAATATTTTTTTCCGTGTGTAAACAATGTGATTATCACAAAACGCATCCAAGAACTTTTGGTTATCTCTTGTCGTTAAGATTAATATAATCTAGTCTCCAAAAAATAAGCATTCAAAAAAAACTGTCACATAATTGTTCTTATATTCATAATTTCCAAGTATTTTTTTATTTAATTAAATTATTTTAAAAAAACATCCTGCGTAAAACGTAAAAAATTTGCTCCCAAAAATTTTTTTGTAAGAAGTTTGAAAAAATTATTTTGTGAAATTTTATTTTTTCAAAAGATTAAATGTCTCATGTCTCATATTTTTTAAAGGATGGTTTAATGTTACGTAAAAATTTTGTAGCGAACATGCACGTTTGCTCATATAAATCCTTAATGTTGTTTTTGGTGTAAAAATTTAAATAAATGTTGTTGGAGCAAATAAAATACAAGATTCATATATGATTCAAATTGGATGTTATTCATTTATTCCAAAAAGTTTTTAAAAATTGTCTCATATGAGAAATATGTGTAATACACATATGTTAACATTTAAGCCAGGCATACATAAATGTGTAATCCTTACTACCCACTGCTACAACAACAACATCCATCACAGAAATATTGAATCAAGCCCATACATACCGGAACAGTGGATTATTAGCTTAAAAAATACGACGAAAAAAAAGAAAAAATGCGGATTTTAAAAATAAATTAATAAATGAAAAAATATTTTAATCCAAGGCAACAACAACAAAAAAGTGTATTCTTCCGGTGACGCAAAATAATATTCCATGTGTGTTTTTAATGTTCTTACATACTTTTTAAAAAAATTTAATAAAAAAATGAAGGGCGCTTATGTTGAGATTTGAAAGTTACATCAAAGCCAATATCAAAGGATTCATTGCATTTGAATATATAAAAGTGCAAGGAAAATAATAAACAACAGATTTGCAAAAAAAAGTATTTTTTATTATTATTTATCAATGAATAAATAAAAAATATTTTGTGTTAAAGAAGTCTATAAATGCCTACGCTTTTACATAATAAAAGTGATATTACCAAATATCTTTTAGAAATATTTATAAAAATGCGAAAAAATAAAAAAGAAAACAAAATAGTTATATGAAATCAGGAATATTTACTTTCCTAACATGAATGTCCAGGAACTGATTTTTTGCGAAAAAAGAGTTTTGAAGTTCGAATGAAATTTAAAAAAAATTTAACAAAACTGTCTGCCTAAAACTAATATTTTTCAAACTTGTGCATTTACAATTAATTCCCTATGTGTTTTATTATTCCAGAATTTTTTTCTAAAAAGTCCCCTGTATATCTTTGAACTTCTTTAATCATAAAATTCTCGAATTATTTTTTTATGACGAAACATTTGTTTGTTTACAAAGTCCATAAACAATATTAACAATGTCATCATATGTTTTATTTATTTTTTCTTTTTTAAAACCTACAAAAATTCTGCAAAAATTGTGCTCTAAAAAAAATATAAGTCAAATCAAGAAAGCTACTCTCTGAACTTTTGTTTTATCATCTCAAAGTCAAAGTCACTCGTCAGAGGTACAAAATTTATACAGAAAAAATATTTTGTAATAGTTTTTTTTATCTTTTTTTCGTCGTTGATTGTTGTTTGTAAAAGATTAGTGTATTTTCACGAACAAAAAATGGGCTACGAAATAAATAAATAACAGCCATCAAAAAAGATAATTAAATTGTGAGCTAAAAATTTTATAATCTTTATTTTTTTTTTGTTATGTTTGATTTAGTTTTTTGGTTGGAAAAATAACAAAATAAATACAAGAAAACGAAAGGAATGATAGATATTGGAAATATTTATAAAATGAGATATTTATTTTGGGAAACATGAAAGTCAAAAATGAGTAATGAAAAAATATTTTAATGCGTTATTTTTTTGAATCAAAAAAGCGTAGGAAAGTATTATAGCGACTTTGTTAAAGATATTTTATTGCGTTGACCTTCTTAAAAAAATATGACAGTTAAAAGTTGTTTGTTTATTTGTGTCTACTCTAAATCATCTGGCATTTGAATTTAAAACAAAGCCTTTTAAATCTTCTTTTTTAGGTCATTAAATAAAGATAAAATTTTTAAAAGAATGATTCTTTTCTTTATATTTTTGTAGTTTTCATAATTAAAGTATTTAAAATCCGTCCATTGAGTTTCGAAATAATTAGTAAAATAATAAATTTATAGGGCAAGAAAATTTTATTTGTTTTTTTCTTTAAATCTTTTTGTTTTTGAATGAGGACATTTGATTTCTAGCCATTCATACTGTATTTACACCAAGTTTGCCTTGTATCCTACAAAATATGTACATATTCGTAGTTTATCATCATTAAGAAATCAAAGTCCATACTTCGTGCTTCTTAAATTATCTTATTTTTTTGAGTATCATCATTTTAATTTTTATTTATCTTTCGCCTTTTCTTTTCAAAGGCTTTACTTTCAAGGAAACTAAGATCTTTCTTTTTCTCTTAACATTTTTTGGTTGAATGAAAAAAGATTTATCATTTTATTTATATTGTTCCATCTTGTTTTTTAATATTATAAATCCTAAAAATAATAAAAACAACCACTTTTTAGGTGTCAGTTACTTCCGAGATGGTGGCGTGGCTTCTTTGCAAAAACACTTGTTTTTCTTTTTGATAATATATTTTTATTTATTTTTTTAAAGGGTTTTTTTTTATTTTCCAAGTATAACCTTCAAAATAAAAAAAATGATAAAAGAAGAATCACCATCTCTACATAAATAAATCCTCGTAAACAATTTTTTTGGCATTATAAAAAAATGACGAGAAAATGTATTTACTTTTTTTTGTTGAAAAAAAAATATATGGGAAAAAATGCAAAATAAAACATGCTTTTTCTTATCTGTTTGTAATGGAACACTTTTAAATAAACTCTCGCTTCTTTGGCTAATGTAAATTTTCGAATATTTATGAAATAAAATTTAAAAAATCTCTCTTTAAACATTTAATTTTTAAAATCCTCTGAAGCTTCTCCGGAAAGTCATTACATTCTACCGTATCTTTTTTTAATTTTCCCAAAAGCAAAAAATTTCTTTTTTATTATTTTTTTTGCAATGACAAAAATTTTTTGTATTTGATAATCCGTGGCGGCCGGAATTTATTCTTATTTTATTTAATTAAAGATTCATATTCCAAGAAAAAAAATTGGGGCAAATTTTTAGAATTGACATCAGCGAACGGAAAAAGATTTCTTTCCATTGATAAAAGATTTACTCTCTTTTTTTAATCATATTTTTTTAAATTAAAATTTGCCCTCGCAATTTTATTACTTTTTTTAATCCCATCAAAAAATAGAATAAAAATATGAGAAATCTCATCCGGAAGCTTCTTCTTTTTTTTCAATGATGGCAACAAAAAAATATGGCATCCACTTTGCTTTTTAGCTATAATGACATTGTTTTTGTCTTTTTTTCTCACCAAAATTCAACGACTCCTTTGTCTTATAAAAAAGCTGCTTTCTTAAAGTACTATTTCTCACGTCAAAATTCAAGGACAAATACTTTGAAAGATAAAAGTGAAAATAACAAAACATAGAAAAAGGAAAGTGCAAAAGCTGATTTAAATTTAAAAATGAATTAGAGTTAATTTATTTATTTTTGTTGTAAGAAAAAATATGTGGATATTATCATTGTTGAATTTGTGTCAATATAATACAACTCATAAATTTTAAAAACTATTATTACACGTTTTTGTTTAGATAAACGCTTTTAGAGTTTAAAAATAAATGTTTTTAATTTAAATAAAATCAAACGATACCATAATAAATTTAAAGTGAAAAGTGGGCGTACATTTTACATATAAATAATTAATTTAGCAATGTATTGAATTTTACAACATAGTATTTAATATTTTCGAAAAGGTACCTTGTGATATATAAAATGAATAAATTCATGCGTGTCACAGCATATAATAATTTGATTTATAACTCAAGAACTAACATATTTATTTATGTTTGAAAAAAGCATACATTTGAAAATTTCTTCTTTTAATTCAATTTCATCTGTGTTTTTTTAAATGCATTGTTTAAGTTTTCTTTCGTAACTGGTGTTATCTGCAAAAAAAAGTATCTGAAAAATTAGGGCTTGCAAATAAATGTTTAGCATAGTCATGTTGTATAAAACAAATAACTGTGGTTTTTAGAATTTTTTTTGTGAAATATTTTTTTGTCAAGGTACATTTAAAAATTAATAGTGTTTTTTCATAGCTACTAAGTGTTAGACTTTTCTATAGTCGAAATATTGTAAATTAATAAGAAAGCTTTTAAAGTATTTTTATTTTTTAAAAAAACAACAAAAGCATAAAAATCAAAAAAAATATACATAAAAAACAAGTTTGTACATTAATTATTTTTCTTCGATGAAAATAGTAACAAGGTATTTTTTGGTTTGTTTCATTTGTAGAATGAGTCATAGCAATAGCATTTCGAATGTAGGGCCATAAATTGAGGCATGATTGAATCGAAAGAAATATCCATGTTTGCAGTCAAATCCAATTAGTAAGAAAAAATTTTTGGTTAATCCATTCTTTGGAGTAAATAAAGCTCCATCTTTATGGGATTTAATAAAAGATTCATCGTGATTTTAAGAAGGCTGATCTTCTATTATTGCTTCGAGAAGCCAATTGATTCATGGTGAAAGCATCATCAACGCCAATCAAAATATGAATCATTTTTACAGTAGTTTTAATAATTAAAAAAGAAATGCAAAGCAAATTCTTTTTTTATAAAAGTAAGGAAGAATAAAGAAGCTTTGAAGAAGAAAGTATTTTATTTTATATTTTCTTTTCATTTTTTCGTTCGTTTTTATACTCTTTTTTTTCCTTTACGCCTCCCGCCAAAGAAACTAAGGCCAACCCCATTTTTTCTTTCGAAGCAGCTTTTGAAAAACTCCGCCTTTTCTTTAATTTCATTTTAGGAGGATGGATGGTGGAAAGCTTAAACATCCAAAAGAAAAGGAAAAAAGGACGGCACTTTGAGAAGTGAAAAAGCGGAAAGCCTTCCTCTTCGTTTTTTTTTCTAACCCATAGCCTTCGAAAAAAATAGGAAAGTAATAATTTTTGTAAAAAGAATTAATAAAAGTTAAAAAAAACTTTGAAACAGAAGAAACAAACAGTAAAAAAATAATAAATATTTTTTAACAATGTCTTGAAACAAAATTATTTTTTATAATAAATTGAAAGTCCAGTTATATATGAAATATGTAGGCTTTTAACAACATAGAAATTAAAGATATATCAGAAATTTTTTATAATTTATCATTAATAATTACGATGAATTTGAAATGCAGGTCAAAGTTCAAAGTTTTCATGTATTTTTTTTAAATTCCATACTCCATTTTGATATCATTTCCTGATTATTATTATAGTGTTTTGATACGAGAAAAATTATCTTTGACTTGTGGCCTCTTTTTTTGAAGATTCATCCAAATTTCTTAGTATCGCCTCTCTTAAGCCAAAGCCAAAAACTTTTTAAAGATTTATTTTTTTAAGGACATTAATTTTGTTATATTTTTTGAAGATCAAAAGTTGCTTTCTATCTGACCGACAACTTTTAAAAAACAACAAATTAATTTTGATGGTAGATTTCTTTTTTTTTTTGTGCTTTAGTTTTTTCTTTAGCTTTGATCTTCTTAGACAAGACGCGAAAGAAAATGCTACAAACTTCATTAATGTTCGAGAAACAAAAACAAACAACATTTTTTTATTTCTAAAAAATGTTTCATTCCTTATTTTTGCTACAAAAAAAGAAAGAATTATTGGAAGCCATAAGAAAGAAAATAAACAACCAAATTATTTCTGCCTTTTTGACCACCTCGAAGAAATAAAAAAAAGAGAGAAAAGAACACTTTTTTTATTTTAATAATTTTAGAAAGGTCAAAAAACAAAACAAAAAACATTTTATTTAATAAATTTTTTATACATATATTTATTTGTGCTTTTTATTATTAATAATAATATTGGCCAATTGGTCAACCAATTAAATGAAGACCATTAAAATTAATAATCAGTGAATGTTTAGCAACAAACATTGGTGATTAATATTTTATTAACAAACAAAAAAAAGTAGCTTTGGAGATCAAAAAACTAAACTTTGAATATAATTTAAAGTAAAAAGTTTAACGATTAATTTTAGTTTACCAAAAAGCTTACCCATATTTAACTGATGAACTTCCAAATAAACTTCCGATGACCTACATTTTATTGCCAACACAAGAATTTTTGTGTTGGCGAAAAAAAATGATCGTTTAATTTTATTGGGCATTTGTTTTTTTATAATTAAACCTAAATATTTTTATTTGTTGGCGAAAATCAAATTAGGGAAATAATTTTCGCCTACAAAAGTCCTTGCTTTTTTTTATTGCTTATCTTTTTTCTAATTTAAATCATTAGACTGGAAACATTTTTACTTTTCTTAATTTTATTTGTATAACAGATGTTAATAGCAAACTTTAGCTTCCATGTGCCTTTTTTAATTATCTTTTAACATAAACTTTTTGGACTTCAATTAGTCATGGAAACATAAAACTATATACAATTTTATTTGCTTTTTCTCTTTGCAATATTTTTATAAATTTCTTTCTTGTTTAGTTATAATTAAGGAACATGGAAATTATAGTTTTAATAACAGAGCAATTCCATGGTTTTTAAAAAATTAATTAGTTACTCGTTTAATGATATAATACTGATTTCATATTTTTTAAAGGAGATTAAAACAAAAATACTTATGTGGAGTAAAAAAAGCTATGTGTTCAGAAAACCCCACGTTTTATAAATGATTATGAGAAGCCCCTCTTTTATCCATTCATTCATAATAATGATTCTTATTTGTGAATTTTTATTTTTTGCAAAAAAGTTATAAAAGCGAAGACGACCAAAACTAAAATAATAACATCTTAAATCCGGTGGAGACAAAGAATGTTTTTTTTTTCATTTATTCAACTTTCTGCTTTTTGATATTCTCTTTTTTAAATATTTTGACGACAGCGGAAACCTTAAGTAAATTTTTCATAAAAAAATGGAGGAGAAAAAATAAATGAAATCTATCAATGATCATATTTTCTTTCTTTTGAAAATGATGTGAGTTTTTAATTGTTTTTGTTGTTTTTTGTAATCCCAAAAATGGGTACTTTTTTTGTTGTTGAAGCCTAGAAAATAGATAATCGTGGGTGAAAAAAAAAGAACAAAAAAAAAAAAGTTGCGGGGTTTACACAACAAAATTGTAACCAGGGACTGTGCAACTTTTCTTCGGGGAAAAAGTTTGTAAGAAATAGATAAAAAAAGTTCTGGCATCTTGCTTGAATATTCCATGCAAAAGAATATAAATAATCTAATTTTTCGGCGTTTTTAAGTTATGTAAATTGTTTGGCTTTTTTATAAATGTGTTTTTGCTTTCATCACAGAATAAAGGGTACGATAAAATTAGTAATTGGTAATACTATAATATGATTATTAACCATAATTTCCTAATTAATTATCATGTTATTTTAAAACACTAAAAACAAAATTGTCTTCCTAATGTAATCTTGTTACTGATCGAACCTCACAATTTTCGCTTAATACGTTTATTAATTTTGTAGCTCTCTCTCTTCTCCTAACCAAACTGACTAACAAAAAATGTATTTGGCTTTATTTTGATTTATATTTCTCGGTTTATACTTAATTAAAAGGAAGTATTTAAACTGATTATTGCTATATTTTCATCCATGACCAATACCGACGCTCAAGAGATCATAAATACATAAATATGTATGTATGTACATATTTATTTATCCAGTCATTTCCCTTTTTTCTGGCTTTAAAACATATGACTTTCTTTTTTTAGTTTCCAAATTTTTTGTATAATTAAAAAATAAGTTTACAAAATAATTTTCCTTCTTTTTTTCAGTGGTTTAAAAATAAAAATATATTTCCTTTTTTACGACTTCCTAATCTTTTTAAAATAAAATAAAAATTAGACGTAAAATATATTATATTTGTATTTTCTCATTTTGCGTTTTTGTCGCACGACAGAGTTTAAAAAAAAGTGTGACATAACACAACAAAAAAATAAATTTGAACTCACTAAAAATAGTCTAACATTTCAAAAATTTGGTAAGATTTATTTCTGAACTATGGCGACAAATTATTTTTCATGGATGTCATCCAAAATATTTTTTTGCAAAAAACTTGCAATATTTCATTTGCTTTTGCTAAAAATTAGTTCTCTCACTGAGAAAATATAAAGAGAATTGAACCTTTTGAAATTTCGTCGTCGAAGAAGATGTAGACGCAAACTTACGTAGTTTGACAGCCATGTTATTTTTAATGTTATTAAACAATTTTAAGGATTAACCTTTTTTTGTTGCTTTATTTTTGCTATTTTTAAAAATAAAAAGGATGACCTGGTATTTAAAAACAAAGAAAAGCTAAAAACATTGGATTTGTTTGCACGTAAAAACAAATATGACTTGCTTGAGAAAAAAGCAAATTTTAAAAAATCAGAACTGAAACAATTTAATGGACAAATCAAAGCTTTGGCACTAAAATTTTGAAAACACACTTCGAAGCTTCACAATAAAAGAAATAATGATTTGCACTCATTTAAAGACTTGAGTTCTCTGTTATAATTATTACAAAAAAGGTATTTAAAATATATATAATTATACTTAAGCCATGTGACTTTGGGTACTTAAAAACTTTATTCCACATTTCTTAAAGCAATTTATTACTCAGTATTATTAACCAACTTTTTTTAAGCTTATAATAATGAAAGTTTGATGCTACAATTACACCTTCAACAAATTATTTATTTATTTATTTTTCTGAAGCATAAATAATAAATATTCTTCAAGCTTTGTTTTCTTGAATTACAATTATCTTTTTTCATGGAACCTGTTTAAAAAAAACTTCCAATTTAATAAACGGTTCAATGAAGAAAAATACTAAACTTCAAAAAGCAGCGAAGGCAGAAGTGGAACAAATTTTTAAAGGAACAAATGTATCTTATTTTGAATTTCCTAAGCAGCTCATTCACTCTAAGCTTTTCTCACTACCTTTTTAAATTCAGCTCAACGGAAGCATTTAAAAATAGCATAAATTTATTTTTAAATGGAGTTATTAATTTTTTCAAAAACATTTAAGTCAATCTTTTTAAGAGCACTCATTTATTTTTTGAAACCCCCGCTAAAATACAAAAAAAAAATAATCATAAGATTATTTTCCAGATGACCAATTTTGCTCTCTCTTGTTTCCTTAATTTTTCTTAACAAATTTTCTGTCAATAAAAAGAAAACAGAAAAGATGGAAGATAAAAAAGAAAGGTTGTTTTTCCAAGCTTTGAACTTTCTACCAAAAAATCACACTTCCGTTCATAATTTTTATTTTTTATTAATAAAAAAGAATGTTGCAAAATAATAAAATTTCTGATTGTTTAAAAAATGTCAAATAAAAAACAGTAAGCATTTAATTTTTTCTATGGATAGCAACGAAAATGAAAGTAAGTAAAGTATTTTTTTCAATAATTTTTAAAGGACAAATCAAAAGAAAGAAAGAAAAAATCTTTGCTCTTAATTTAAAAAAACCATATGAGCGTTAATGAGACGACCAAATTAAAAATACTAAACGGATGTGAAAATGGATATAATAGAAACATATATATTTTTACGAGAAAAAGTAAACAACTTTTTTTAGACTTAGAAAAAAAAATGGAGGAAATTGTTTCAAAAGTCATGAAAGCGTAAGAAAAAAAAGAAAGTATAAATTTGGAATATTTTTTTTTTTACTAAACGCATGTTTGTGTGAAACAAAAAATTTGTATGAAAAATATAAATGCAAAAATCAAATGTTTAGAAGAGAAAAGAGAAGTGCAAATACAAATATGTAATTATTATTGGTAGTGAGTCATGAAATGTCAATTTTATTTAAAAGGCTCCGGCAGTTTCATTTCTGAGGTTGTTTTTTAAATTTGAATGTTTCTTCGCATACAGTACTACTTTTAATACTTTTATTTTGATTTAAAAAACCGAATGCTAAATTTTTAATTGTTTTTGTTAATTTGCTGCGTATAAAATTAAAAATTAGTGCTGTCAGAGACATTAATTAGAAATACATACAATTTTTTTAAAAATCTTCCTTGTTGCGATAGAATTGTTTAACTAAAGAAAATAAATAGACTGAAAACAAATTGGTAAATAGCAACCAAAGATCTCCTATTTTTGTTGGTGTTTTTTGTATTTATATTTTGGAATTTGGCTACCAATGAAAATTTCACAAAAAGTCTCATCGATGTTCAAATTTAAGTTATGTAAGTTAGAAACTTGCTTTTTTGTTTTGCTATCGTATTCTACAGATTTTTTGCACCATTTTATTTTTGACAATTCATAAACCAATAAATAGTTTTTAAAAGATCAAAAAGCCTTCGTTTATTTACAAATTAACCTTTACAAAGTTTGTTTACTAAGATTTTTTTTACAAATATAAAAACTTTTGAAACAAAAGAAGCTTTCTTTATTTTTTTTTGAAATATTTTTGGAAAGAAAGAAACAGGGTTTTGTTTTAAAAAAAATTCTGCGATGGCTTTACAGATTTTTTTGGCTTTAAAGGAAAGAAATTCAAGCAAACAAAATTGATAAAATAATTTTGATATATTAGATTACTGAACTTTTACACTCGAATCAGTTCAAATCAACAAATAAAATATTTGTGTTTATTTTTTATTGCCAAAGTTTTGATTTAATTGCTATAAGCTTTTTATAGTTAAATCAAAAATAAATTCCCAAAATTATAAAACTTATCAAAAGAAACCTTATTAATTATTTGATGCATGATTGAAAGTTTATTAGTCTTCAAACATCAACAGCTCCAATGCCACCACAAAGCCAATATACTTTTGAGAACCATTTGGCTATGCTACAGTAATCCAATAACCAAAAAAAAAAGTTTCTCACATAAAAATGCACTTTTTATTAAAAAATTAAGAAAATTAATAATAAAAAAATTTGTTCAACCAAAAAATTTAGTTTTTTAACCTTTGCTCTAAAAAACAATGAGTTTAATGTAAGTATGAATGTACTAATTTTCAAATATTTTGTATTTATTAATTTTTCCACAACCTTTTTTTTAAAAAATAATTTTCATTGTTCCCAAATGTTTGTATTTAACAATCAATGAGTAAGTAAGTAAGTAAGTAAGGAGTATGTGTAATAATCCAAGTTTTTTCATCCACAAAAAGTTAAAACTTTTTTTATACGAAAAACATCAATCTTAAGTTTTTTACAAAAAAAAAGTGTCGGATATCCGCACAGATAATTCATCTTTTAAAAACAAATTTTTATAAAAAAGAAAGAAGAAAAATTGTTTGCAAAAATTATTGTTTTTTGACTATAATTCTTTAACGACTTTTTTAATATCATTTTTTATTTTTTAAAAAGAGGCATATAAATTAAAATAATTTTGCAAAAGCATAAAAAAGATATAATAAAAGGAAATGTCTTAAGCTAGTTTTGTTCTTTATTTTTTTAAATTGACTATAATCCTTTGAATATAAAAAAGCGAAGGCGACCAAAAGAAGAAGACATGGATGGAACTTTTTTTGTCCTTGAAAGATGAAGAAGACACAAAACAAAATCGGATTTGCAAAAACACAGGATTTAATAAAAGTATCCCATAAAAAGTACTAAAAATGGAAATGTTATAGTTTTTTAATTTTTTTAATAATTATTAGTTTTTTTTGTTTTCTTATTTATCATGGATGATTTTATTCTATAAAAGGGATAAAATAATTAATTTAAATTTTGAAATTTGCAGGATTATTGTTGCAAATAAACTTTTGATTTTAATTTTTAATTTAATCTTTAATGTTTTTTTTTCACAAACTTAAAAGTAGCAAACATATAAAGAATCATCGAAGCAAATAATAATTTTTTAAGGACTTAACTTTTAGAAGAAATTGAAGGGAAACAACCTTTTAAAAAGCATGGGACTTTTTCCTAAATAAAAACAAGTCAAAATAAAAGCTATTCTTAAAACATATGTATTCTTTGGACCAAAACATAAATAAATAAAGAAAGTCAAAGATTTGGTTCGTTTGTTCCAATTTTTCAGAAAATGGACTTTAAAAAAAGACTAAATTTAAAAAACTTTATAAAAAGGAACCAAAATTGCACCGAAAATAGCAACAAAAACAATTTTTTTTAAAGAACATGAATGAGAATATTTAGAAAATCATAAATCAAGCAACAAAAAATTTCCACACAAATTAAATCTTAATTATTAGTTTTTATATTCTGCTGGTCGACTACTTTTTTTGTTATTTTATTGCGTTAGTAAGAAGAATAAGGATCCTCCACCACCTCCAATTCCATATGGCGCTGCTGGTCAACAATTTCAACCTATTGGTTCTGTTGGTCCGCCACCACCTTATGCTCAACCTACTGCTGTTGTTGCTGAACCTCCAGTTGCTAAATCTGCTGATAATGCTCTACCAGCTTAATATGTTTAAACAATATTAAGCTTTTATTTGTTTTTTACATTCATTATTATTGCAATATTTTTAGGCTTCTCATTTCAACAAACTGCTCTTCAACTTCCCATAATTTTCATTGGTTTTGATTCATAATGGCTTTATATATATTTTAACTTTGATCCATAAATAATCTATAAACAAAATTTGCGTAAAAAACATTTTCGTCAGGAATATAATTATTATCGTGAAAACACCTTTATTTTTCATACATACAAACAAAGACATTATAATAAACACAGAAATCATTTGAGTTTAATAAGTTGAAGCTTGTTAACCAAATCATGAACATCACCATCGAGATAATCTGAAATTTGAATTCCAAGTGAAGTAGCAATATCTCGAACAAAATCAGACGAAGCATCACAACGAAATTTGACATTTGAAATATTGTTGGAAGTTGAAATTCGAGTTAAAATTCTCATATCACAAAGTCGATTAATCATACGTTCAATATCAGATGGGATTGTTTCGTTTTCCTTGAGAGTACTGTTGAAAATAAAAGATAAAACACCCATAAGTCGAGTAAGAGTAAAAGGTTGTGGACCAGTTTCATGAAACTTGTTGGGTTCAATGTTCTTTACAGCTGTTCTCTTTCTTCCTTCTCGTTCCTAAAAACATAAACTTTACAAAAGCAAAAACTTTGGTGGAAACATACCATGTTAAAGAATCTCATATCAGTTGATTGACGATTGAAGCTGCAACAGAAAGCTGCGATCACGATAAATTTCGCATAGTGAGGAATGAATTCCATTGTTTCTTCTTTTTTAACATCTTTGAATGGCGTCGTCGTCGCTTTTGCAGATAAAAGTCGAGATACATTGAAGTAATGCAAATCGGGATCAAGTTTTCGAATCATTTGTTTTACAATATCACGGTTATATCCTTCCATTTCTGGATCAGTTGTTCCATTGCACATTCTTCCAAGATGACAAATCTAAACACAAGAGAGATAAATTAGAAATGAGGGATACTGAAACACACCAAAGAATAAAGCTTGGTAGTGTCCGTCGTGATTTTCTTAAAAGTTGTACAGCATTGTTTTATAAATTCTTTGCAAAATCTTTTACCATTTTTAGCTATCATCCTTTCTTGTAAACTAGTAACGGCTGTTACACAATTTCGATCACTATATTCCATTGAAATACATAAAGGTGAAACAGCTGTGGAATTTGAAAACATCATTGACCAAGGAATGGTTGAAAGAGTTACAACTTGAACATACTTTTTAAACTAAAAATAAGATGTGAAGTAACTTTATAAAATCAAAGGATAAATGTTTACCATTTCATCACCAAATCCACGAAACAAATCAGCAACGATGGTTGATTCTTCAATATCTTGTAAAACTTCAGAATGACGTAAACATAAAATAAGTTGTTGAGTAAGATTTTCGTTATCTTCATAAATAACTCCATGAAAGTATTTCAGAAAATCATCTTTGTTTTTAAAAGTTGATGGTTCCTCCTCAGAATAATAAGCTTCAATGATAACAAAAAATAAGTCTTTTGGTGATTTATCGATGAATAAGCAGCTTCCAGGATTAACGATGAAACCAGTCTAAAAAATCAAATTGTAAAATTACTTGAATGAAAAAATAAAGCCACTTACTTCTTGGTTTTTAGATTCAACTGTGAGTTTCTCAATAAAATCATTTTGACCTTCAGCATCTGAACATCTAACATGATAATGTCGAAGGGTTGATGAAAGAATAGGATTGAAAATGGTTTTAAAGATAGTATTCAAAGGTGTCGTCGTCATGATAGAGAGAAATTTTGTAAATTACTAAAATTTGCTCGGCTTTTGAATTTACCTAAAATTCAGCGAAGATTAAATTTTTTGCCCATTTTTTTTAGGAGCTTCAACTCTTTTTGCCAAATATCCCTTTCAAATGCTAAGATTTTACTAGGGTTGCGCCTCGGTAAATTTACCGGTAATTTACCGGTAAATTTACCGGTTAATTTACTGGTAAATTTACCGCTCAAAAACCCGCCTTGGTAAATCGGTAAATCGGTAAATTTACCGGTAAATTTACCATTCAAAAAATCGCCTTTATACATTGGTAATTTTGTCTTTTTTTTGAAAAATTTCAAATAATGGTTGAAAAAGTCGTCTGTTTTTAGCTTTTGAACCATAAAAAATATATTTAAAAATGTGCATCAGGAATGCGCGACATCGATATGCCGATGTCGAGTTTTTCGAATCGACATTTGAACTTTTTTTTGCCAAAATTCTTTAAAAATTGTAATAATTTGTTAAGAATTCCATTGTTAAAGACTTTTTGGAACTATTTTCCTTTACTATCCCATATCATAAACACTTTTCTAATTTAAAAAAGCAGAATTACATTGAAAATTTTTTTTCACCCTCCTTTTATATAAAAAAAATGTCGATGTCGCTCATCCCTGCTCAGAAGCAATGGTCGTCTCTTCTGATGAATCAGCTGACGAACAAAGTGAATTCCATAATTAATTGTCATTTCATTCACTCTTAAAAAACCATTGTTTTTTACTAAAAGTATAACTTCTCTCCTAATTTTATAACTTTCTCGCATTTGCTTTAAGAAAATTGATAGTAAAATAAATAAAATACTCTTGTTTTATGATTTTTTAACCAAAAATCCAAAAAAGCATGGATGTTTTTTGGATTTTTGGTAGATTTACCGATTTACCGATTTACCGGTAAATTAGCCGGTAAATTTACCGGTAAATTTACCGATTTTCGATTTACCGGTAAATTTAACAACCCTAGATTTTACACTTTCCTCTAAATCTGCTTATGATTTTTAAAATTTACACGAACCATTAATTATGATAAGATAAAGTTTAGCACTTTGACGCTTATGTTATAGCTTTAATTTTGTAATAACTATTTTGCGGGAATATTTTATTTATACCAGATTTTTTCCTCGTCGAATATTGCATCATCATAAATCCATTCAAAAACGGAACTTTGTCCATTTCAAACAATTCAAAATGGAAGTTTTGCATATTTTTCTTTTATGTTTCCATTGTTTTTTGAGCTTTATGTTTTTTTGTTGTTTTGTTGATGTGAGCTTACTTTCTTGTTAATTTATTACTTTTTTTTTATTGTGAAAACTCTTAGTGGCTATATATTTTATTAAAATGTTACCATTTTTTGTTTTATAATAGAGATTTACAATTACTTTTTAAAGGCTAAAAACACAACTGCATTATTCTTGGATATAATAATAACAATTATCTCAAAGAAAACTCCTTTTCCACTTTTCAGGCATGTTTATATTTCTCCATGCATGTTAAGAAATCAACTATTTTTTTAGTAAAGACAAAAAATCTAAAAATTGAAATCTTTTTGCATGGAGCTTGATTTTTTTATTTTCACTTGAATGGTTATTTGCACCTCTAAAGGACAGAAAAAAGTAATTACCGCGCAATCTTTTTGCTTCAAACATCCGTCTGATAATAAACAGTTCTTCCAGATGTTGCGATGAACTTAATTTATTATTCATTTGTGGTGTCTTTTCTGTATTCCTCTTGTTGACATATTAATAATGAACTTTTTTCATAAAACCATTTAATGCAAATTAAGAAATTTAGAGTATTTACTCTTGAAAACGACTCAGTCATAGTATGGAATCCAGATTCATTTAAAAAAATTTTGCTTCTGTGGATTCCCAACCTCTCAATTTTGCTTTGACAAAATTTTAGTACAATACAAAAAATAAAAAAGAGCGGAAAAAATGAAATATTCAAAGAAAAGAAAAAACAGAGCTCATTGGTGCTTGAAAAAAAAGAGTAAAGAAAACCCAAAAAAAATTTTAATTACATTTCTCTCTTTTTTTGCCCCCGGGAATGCAATGTATCTTTTTTTTTCGCACACCTCGACGACGACTGACATTCACTTTAATTATTTTCCGTTGTCTGCTTTTCTCAATAAAAGCAGTCGTTAAAAAATTTCTTTTACTAAGGTGCCATCTGCTCAAGCTAATCGGGTTTTTTCCTAATTCAGTTACATATTTTTTATTAGCTCATACAAAAAAAATATAAACACAGTCATACATATAAAAATAAATAAAAATGCAACAAAAATTTCAACAAGATCAATAATAAAATAAGTAAAATTAACCCCATGCACAAGTTTTAGCATAATGAAGAACCAAATTGGAATTTGATGATGATGAAGCAGCAAAGCATTGATGCAAATTTGTTAAAGTATGATCGGGAGATGGAGAAAATGATTGACTAACAAAAATATAAATTGATTCAGATGGTTCAAGTTTGAGAGCTTTTTGTAAAAATGCAATTACCCATGAAACCGTATGGGAGCCATCAGCAAGAAATTTGGTTGTTTTAAGCTGTGGCACATCACCCACGGGTTTTAAAAGTAAGGAAATTTTAGATGATGATGCTGCTGACGATGGTAGAGGAGAAGTTGGGGAAGCAACGGTTGTAGTGATTTGGGATGGAGATGATTCTAGTTGTTGTTGGGGTTGTTGTTGATCTGTTTCAGGTGTTGATGACATTTTAGAAAATATTAAATAAAAATTAAGATGAAGAAAATCTGAAAAAATAGAACCTTTAGTTTTATATATATTCCTTAAATTTGGAAGGCAAAAGTTTAAAAAAAAAAGGAAATTTAGAAATTAAAAAAAAGACATCGTGAAATTTTCATATATTCCAAAGAAATTTTTTTTTTCACCGTCAAAATTATTCACTTTTTTCTCCGCCATTTTTTTTACGCCTTCGAATCCCCAACGACGAAAAAAACTCACTTTTGTCAGGTGATTTTTTATATTTAATATATTTAAAAAATCAATGAAGAAATTGCAGGAAGAATAAAAAATGTTCCAATTGCTAATGAACAAATAACAAAAATATTGAATAATTTTCTTTCCCACGGTTCAAGCATATACAAACCCGTTGCAAGACAATATTGTAAATACCAATGATCCAAATCAAATGTGTAATTTTTCTGAAACCCCAAAAAAATTTTAACAATAAAATCCGTTATTAAAAAACTCTAATCATTTACCTTTGGTTTAAGTTTATTATTGGATTTATTAGACATTTGATAAAAAAATAAAATAAACTTTCTAATACTTTTTATTCACAAAACGAATTTCACCATCTAAAAAAATGGTTGAAATAAGAGAGAATGAAAGAAAATGGAGAAAAAAATGGTGTGATGGTCGAAAAATAAATTTATTATTGATTGCTATCATCATCGGCTCATAGGCTCGCCCCACCAACTATCAAGTGTCCGTGTCTCATCGTCGCTATCTCATGATGATAGGAAAAAACCATTAAAGAAAGAAAAAATCGAGCACCACGAAAAAAAAGCTAAAGTGATACCACTCTATTTTTTGGTTTTTTTTGTTGCAAAGGTAAAGATGCGGGGCCTGGGTAACAGGGCTTTGCGATATCGATATTTGTAAGTCCCGATATCGATATTCGATATTCGATATTATAAAATTTTTTCCCGATATCGATATTCGATATTCGATATCTAATTTTTTTTCTTCGATATCGATATTCGATATTTCGATATCTAAAAAATGCCCGATATTTCGATATTCGATATCGATATTCGATACTTTTTAATTATTATCAAGTCTGGGTTTAAAATTTTTTTTTTGGTTTTGTTTTTAACGGTTAAGTAAGGGGTTATAATAGATTTTTTTTAATAGAAAGTTTTAATTCTCTTGAAATTTTTTAAGTCTTTTTACGCAAAAAGACAAAACCAAAAATTCAAAGAAATAAATGGCTTAGAAGCTAGCAAAATTGAAGGTAATCTTATTATCAATCAATTTTTTTTATTCCTAGTAATTTTGATTGTAATCGCTCTTTTGGAAATTCTTTATGGCAAAGTTCTTAAAAAAAGAAAAAGAATCTTTTAGTAAAACATTTGCATTCTTTTTTATTGCGAAAATTTTATTCATTTTGAACCAATATTCGAAACCAACTTTTACCCATTTGCTTTGGAGGCAATTCTTCACTTTAAACTCAAATAGTTGCTTCTTTGCTTTAGTTTGCTGTAAAAAACTAAGTGAAAATAAATATTCAGAGCTAAAAAATGAACAAAAAATGCTTAAGTTTTTTCGGAAAATAATCAAATGAAAATATCGATTTTGTCCGATATATCGACAAAAACTCGATATCGATATTCGATATTCGATATTAAAATTTATTTTTCCGATATCGATATTCGATATTCGATATCTAAAAAAAGCACCGATATTTCGATATTCGATATCGATATTCGATATATCGCAAAGCCCTGCTGGGTAAATCGAGGCAAAGCAATCAAAAAGGCAGGCAGAGTATTTCGAGGCAAAAGCAGGGTATTTCGAGGCAAAAGCAGGGTATTTCGAGGCAAAATAAAAAGGCAACGTCTAATTACTATCAATCGACTCCTCTCGAAATTCTGAACAAATTATTTTCAATAAAAACCCAAAGCCTATAAAATTTTTTTGAGTTACGTGTTTTCTCTATAGGTCCTTTCTGATATATAGGCTTTCATTATGGATTATGTTTACTCATAGGGTTTCCCTATTGATCATTTTTGTCTCATAGGGAAAGCACGTAACTCAAAAAAATTTTATAGGCTTTGGGTAATGATTGAAAGTAATATGTTCAGAATTTTGAGATGAATCGATTGATAGTAATTAGACGTTGCCTTTTTATTTTGCCTCGAAATACCCTGCTTTGCCTCGAAATACTCTGCCTGCCTTTTTGATTGCTTTGCCTCGATTTACCCAGGCCCAAAGATGCGAAACAGCAACCAAGCTTGAAAACTAAGTTCAAAAATTGGGTAAAGAACAAAGTCTAACTTTTATTTTCGTTTTCTTGTTTTTACAATTTTGTGATTGGGGCTGCTGGTTGCTTGTAACAAACATCATATTCAATAAAAATTAAGTATGACTCAACGTTTAAATATTTTGGCCTTAAAAAAGTTGACGTGGATCATTTTTAGAAAACATAAAAAAAATTTTAGCAACTGCGTAAAAATAACAAAAAAATATCAAACAAATAATTTTTAGCATATTTTTGGACGACAAATTTTGTACTTATAAAACAACTTTTTTTTAAAATCAAAATTAAATTTCATTATGGCCAATTCCTAGAAAATAAAATATTTCACTGTTAAATTTCAACAATTTTCTCTTAAAAATAATTTTTTAAACATTTTTTATTTTTGTAACTCAAATTTTTTTATCTTTAAAAAAAATATTATAAAATATCAGAGAAAAAATGAAGAAAAATAAATGACCCAAATAATTTTTTTGCCGTGTGAATCAGCATTGAAAAAATAATAAACACAGACACAGAGACTCATAAAAACAAAAATAATGTATGTACAGTAAAAGTAAAATAAATGATTATCGACTAGAAAAAAAAAGTTTAACAGCCATCACAAATCGCGCGCAAATGTTTTGGTTATTACCCTTTTCTTTTTTGGTTGGGAAAGAGAAATATTAAAATTTGCAACAGAAATGGTTTTTATTTTTTAATTTTAGAAATGATTCCATTCAAAATTGATATTTCGATGATTTATTTCATATTGATTTATAACTTCTTCAGCGATTTCTTGATGCAACCAAAGTCTTTGAAATCTTCGATACATTTCAGGATGAAGGAAAAGAGGATTACCGCGTCTGAAAAAAAATTTTGCTTTAGTTAAATTTTCTATGCTTAAATTTTTTGTAACAAAAATGGATTTTTTTTTCACGATTTTGGGTTTTTCCTTGTAAATCAAAAAAAGCATTTTTTTAACCCTAAAATTTCGCTGCTTACCTAAAACCCATATCAGTTTCACCAAATTGATCCACGTATGGTGCAACTTTATATGCTCCACGTTTACGTGAAGTTAACATAATAATTTGACAATCTCGAATACGTAAAAACATTCCAGATTTTCCTACACATTCTCTCATATGATAACTACATGCACCTAATTTTTCTTCACCTAAAGTTTTTTGGCAACAATATGATTGAGAACACATTATTTGTCCACAAACTAAACACATCGTAGGTTGATTTGTAGCTAATTCATTACCATTTAATGATGGACATCTAAAAAAATAATAAAAATAGTCATGAAAAGGTATTTAAAAAATATATATGCAAAATTAAAAAATTATTACTTGTATGTCGAACACATAGTAATTAAATCAGTAAATTCAAAGGGAAGTTGAACGAGACTTCGAGGTCGAAGAGGTTGTCGAGGAATAATTTCTAGTTTATTTGAAAAAACTTGTAAATGTTCTGTCCATCTAAAATAATAAATTATAATTTTTTTATTAAAATAAGGTATCAAAAAAAGCAGGCGAATGAACTTTTTTGTTTGTGTTTTACAACTTTTATAAAAAAATAAATCCTTACTGTTCAAAGAGTTTATCCACGATAGAACCTTCAAGTAAATCCTCTAATTTTTGTGGTAAACCAAGATATCGGCAAAGTGATTCAAATTCATTATAAGAAGTATCTAAAAAATATCCAAAAATTATAAATCTCTAAGTTACTACAATATAAATATTTTTTTAGCCCTTACGTTTTAATGCATCTGGTGGGGGAATAAGTGTAATTCCATTATAAAGTAATGCAATGGGTTGTAAGAAAGTCACCACAGCTTCAGTTAAATGTTTTTCAAGTTCATTTAAATCCACGGATAAATAAACTGTTGAAACTTTAGACATTTTAATTAAAAGTTTTTCAAGTCGGGAATGAAGTTTATTAGGGGTTGCTAAATCTTCAATATTTATCATTTCAACATCAGCATCTTCTTCACTGCTATCAGTGATAATAGTTCCTTGAATAGTAAAAGAAGCCATATTTTGAAAGATATAACCCAAAAGGGTTAAATAAATGGAATATAATTCATCCACGCTTCCATCAGGAACTTTAAATTCATCAAATTGTCGATTACAAGCATGAAGAATTTGTTCATTTTCAACCCATGACCATCCAATTGTCATTGAAAGTTGAACAGCCAATGAAAGCATATCCACATTAAGAATATTTATTTCATCATGTAAATGAGCCAAAAGGATATCATTGGCTGTTAAAGGCGTGGATGGGGATTGTCGTTTAAATTCTGAATTATCTCGTGATCGTTGCTCCGGCGAAGTTAATGGAGATTCTGAAGCTGATGGTAATGGAATAGGCGTGCCTCGAATAGCTCGAAGTGGAGAATTCATAAATTTTTTAATATGTTCTGGAACTGATAAAGCATCGGGAGTTGTAACTGAGGCTACCATGGTGCTATTATTTTTTGAAGGTTTACATTCACTCAATGGAACAAGTAAAGGTGTAAAAGCTCGAGAAATCATATTTCGACATGTTGCTGGTTTAAGATGGAATGAAGCTATAGCAGCAATTCGTGAAAGACACAAAATACAATCACGTTGTCGAGTATTTAGCGCGCCAAAAAGTGGCTTATTTTCCATTTTTAAAGTTACCGCAATTGAACGAAGAACAAATGCAGTGGATTTATATATTCTTGTAAGTTCTGATAATTCTTTAGTATGGTTGGTTGAAATATCAGGACCAATTTTATAAACATATGAAAAAAATGGTTTCACAACATTCCATACCATTGGAAAACTAAATATTAAAATAGTTTAAAAAACGGGAAGCAAAAAAAAAGTTGAAAAATACCTTTCACATTTGCCTGATTTAATTAAACTTTTCATTTTATTTAATATTCCTAATGGATCTCCTCCACTGCTGCTACTACTACTTCCACCTCGAGCTACAGCATTTGCAGCTGCATCCATAACGGCTTCCATAACTAATTCATTTGCATCAGGCATAATTGGAATAATAGCTCCAACGGGTTCTGAATTGCCTCGACGTTGATTTCTTCCAGGGGTATTTGGATTTTCATTTGCATTATTAATAGGACTTAATGGAGCCACGGAAGGTTGAGAGGATGAATATGCGCTATCAAGAACTCCTTCTTCAAAAGGTTTTTGTAATTCAAGGAGAGATCGCTCAGAATGGGATCTATAAAAAATAAAAGTAATCAGAATATGTATTGTTTATTTTTGGCTATACTTACCTTTTTCGACTGTGACTTTTAAAAGATTTTGATGAAGATGGCTTTGAAGATGAACCAATTTCTGCATTAACCAATGGAAGATTAGTTAAATCAATTAATCGAGTAACCCAATCTTCAAAATTTTCTGGTGGATATGGTCGAGTTTGACTAAACTTCTTTACATTATGTAATTTATCATTTGTTGGAAGTAAAGGCAATGCCACATTGCTCAATCGTTTACAAAGAGGACAAAGATATTCTCGACTTTCTGCATCAATAATATGTTGACCAATTATTTGAAATCTTGCTCGATTTCGATCTTTTGACCAAAGTTGATCCGAAAATAATTTAAAGCAATCATAATGCATTGTATGAGAACATGTGGAAATTGAATATCCATCAACCATGGTGGATGGAGTAAAGACATCGGTTTTATCAATGAACTCGTCGGATTCTTTATTTTTTTGAGTAAAAAGTTTGGAACTAAAAAAAATGGTTAGTGGCAATGTTTTAAAAATGCAACAAGAATTACTTTTGAAGGTAAGCGCAGCAAACAATGGATTTTCCATTAAATACTAAAGGTTCAGTATCTTGACAAAGAATACATTTAACGCTTCGAGAAGTATATAATTTAACATGAGATTTATTTGGTCCCAAACATACTGGAAATCCTGCATCTTCAGCCAATACCCTAAAATTTTAATATTTTATAATTTTTTGTTAAAATGAAAAAGCAAAAACTTACGAATATTCAATATCTTCGTCAACATCCATAACATCTTTAGAATCTGATGGCGAAGTAACAGAAGCAAGATTATTTTGATCTGTGAAAGCTTTCTGCATTTTTTGCATTCGCTTCATTGCTTGTTCACGCTTTCTTGCAGCTAAAGCTTTTTTCTTCGCTGTTTTATCTTCGCTTGCCATTGCTGCATCACCTTGTTGTTTTAGTTGTTGTTGTAATTCATCAGGAGATGAAGGCATTTCTTCAGTCGCAATTTTTTCTGTCATAAGATCTTTAATTTCATTATATTTATCCAAAATCCATAAAATTAAATTTTTATGCCCTTCAGCTTCAGGCTTTCCTGTGAGTTCTTTTAAAACATTAAAAATTCCTATTTCTTCAGCTTGATTAAGAAAATTTAGATGTTCTCGTGGAATTCGCTTATACCATGCTAATTCCTCATTTAATGACATTCCAATAAGATATAATCCACGATGAAAGAGGCCTTCACTGGAATATCGGCTTCGCTTAGCAAATCGATTTACAATATGATATAATAATCGAATAAATAATGGATTTCCCATTATTTTAGTTATGGGTTCAAAAAACTCTTCAAATTCTGGTGGATTTGGTGGTGGACAAGCTTGAATATGTCGAGGACTTTTTTCTCTTTCTCTCCATTGAAATTGCTCAGCTTGAGAATATTGATGTTTAGTATAATGCCAAAAGAATGGATTATATTCTTCCCGAAATACTTCCTTCAATCGAAATGTTCCAGCTGTAGTTGAAGCAGGTTTATGAAAATCTGCTACTCGATTTAAAGCTTCATCTCTCACCACTACTTTTAAATTGGGTTCCAAAAGGATAACCTTTTCAATGTTGCTATAAGTTTTTTCCCCGGTGCAAAGAAAATGAATTATTTCACGTTCGATTGCTCGAGATCGAGTTGATTTTCCAATGCCCGGTAAATATCTTTCACCCAAAATAATTATAAGTAAATGGAAAAGTTCTTCAGATGTTGCAACAATAATTTTGGATAGTTCTTCTGGGGTTGATGAAGGCGTTGCAGGTCCTCCTCCTCCGCCATCCACGGCTGAACGATTTTGAGGTAAATCTTCGAAACCACTTTTAGCCCATTTTTCAAGTTGAAATCTTTCCAAGCAACGAATTAAGAATTCTGTGGGTTCCATTCGAGCTGCACATATTTGTAAAATGTGTATATCTCGATCATACATTTCTGTTCGGCAAAGTGGGGAAGTATAATTATGGATTTGATTAACTAAAGAAAACCCATTTCTTCGCCATAATTGAGCATTACATTGAGCATAAAGCACTAAAACTCGAAGAGGCATTTCGAGAATTGCATGAAGAGGCCAAACGTGAAGTTTATCAATAGGGTTTTGATCCTTCCATCCATTTTCCATTAAAATATCCAAATTATTATGAAGATATATAGTTTCTGGGGATTCTTTACTATCAATACAATAATATTTTAATATTTCTGGATTTGCAGTAAAAAGTCCAGCAAATAATCTCCAAATTGGTTGATGAATTGATACATAATCTCGTGAAACATTAAATGGAATAGTTGGAGATTCAAATTCATCTATTTTAGTTATAGCATCATTACTAAATTCAACGTTGCAAGAACAAATATGAATCATTCGATCGATGCATAATTTAGCTAATCTTTGATGAACATATGGATCACTTTTAGCCCAATAAATTAACATCGAAGTTATTTCTTGAGTGGATACATACATATTAAATGCCGTTTCCCATTCAGATTCAACCATTTGATGTTGATCGATTTGTCGCCGAATTGCATCCATCCCTTGCATATTAGTTAAAAATTCAATATATATTTCGGCGCCCTCAATAAAAGATTGCTTTAATTTGTTTGTCCATTGCATGGTAGAAGCAAAAAGTAAATATTGTAAATCTTTAAACATGGTTAATGCTCGTCGTAATACAGCTGGCATAGTAGCATTTGTAAAATCATATCTCAAAAATCGTTCATTCGATTCAGAATATTTTAAATATTGATGACAATAAAGTTTTAAGGTTTCACAAATAATTGCAAATGCATTTTCATGTTCGAGCAAATGTTGAGCTACAGAAGCTACAGTAAACACTTGAACACTTAAAGCAAGAATGGAAACATTATAATCATGATCATCATCAATGAAATCTTGATAAAGGAATTCATAATTCTAAAAATTATGGTTGTAAAAGAATCAATAATTTTTCAAAACTAAGTATCTATTTAAAAAAAGCTTTCGCAATGCCACTTGCCAAAATACAAATTTTTAAACGTGTACTTTTAAACCCGACTAACCTTAATAATAAAAGCTCCAAAATTTAGTTTATGTTCCATATCCATAAACACTGTAGCCATTAACAATTGATGAAAATTTATTCTTGCAGCCTTCCATAATTTTCGATCAAATAAAGCAAATTGTGAGCAAGTTGTAAAATGACCGCAATCCAATTTATTATTTGCAGGATGAACATATTTTCGTTCAGGTTTAGGTATTCTTGGACCTTTACCTTGATTGGTTGAATGATTTCTAGGTCGAATTCCTAATAAATGAACACCTGGAGGATTTTCTATTTGTTCGATCGCTGCATTCATCATTACATCGTCTTCTTGATTTAAACCACGTAAAATTAGATGAGCTTGTACCACATCCAATTCTCGATCATTTATGGCAATATTAAATTCAAGAGATTCTGGGGTTTCATTTGGCGCTGTTGGAGTTGAAAGGGCCATTTGCCTTGGAGGTTTGGGTGGAGGAATTTGTACATCAAGTTCGGGCTCATTTAATTTACATAAAGAACTACATTCCTTCATTATAACTTCAGCTATAACTTTTGCAACTGATGCTAAAAAAATTATGCGATATTTAAAATGTTTTAAAATAACTTTCTTAAGCTTACGAAATTGTTGAGCTTGTTGAGTTAACCAATTTAATAATTTAACTGCTAAAGCTTGATGGGAAACTAATGAAGCCGTCATAATTTTAACTTCTAATGGACCACTTTTTTCTGTTCGCCTATTTACATCTCGCCTAGTTCGATGCTGGATGGTTCGTTTCGCTGATGAACAAAGGGCATGACTTTGAGATAAAACCACGGATCTACCTTCTCGATCCACAATGGTTGCTAAATGCATGGCTTGTTGAGAGGTACAACCTATCGCAACTTCTAAAGCATTTATTACAGCGTCATATGTATGGGTTTCATCATTAAATAACATAGCTTTATAATAATTATCTTGCTTTTCTGGTGGTTCACTAAAAAAAGAAGAGTTAAAGTCCACTTTTTTTTTAATTAGAGAGACATACTGTAAAAAACTAGGCAAATTTTCATCATCTTGCCAACATATAAGTGTTACCGCGTATTTAAGAACTATTCCTGTGACATTATATATTCGTGCACTAACTTCTACTGGAAGATTGGCACAGAGATTTCTAAAGAAAAAAACATGCTATTAAAAATCTTGCATAAAAGCATCACCCGAAGAAGAAAAAAACTTACAAATCTTCATCACCTGGTTGAGGTTCAGAAGTATGTAATTTACATGCATAATCTTTCGACCATGCTTGATGATCCCCACAATCACAATATCCTATACCATGGGATGTATGCATCTTAAAAAAAAGAAAAGAATATAAAGGCATGAATAAAAAAAGTATTTTATCTAAATTAACTAACATTTACCTTATACTTATGTTTAGCATGTGGGGATTGTTTAAAGCATTCTTGACATAACACGCATGTATCATCCAATGCGCATTCTCTAAAAATTTTAATTTTTTTATAGTCAGCCATTCAACGAAAATATGTCAGAAACATACTTGCAAGTATAAGTAGGATCGCCATTTTTAAACATTTTACCACAAAGTTGTCCAGGTTTTCGTAAAGTTTCAATAATCCCAACTTTTTCTGTTAAAGGCTTTAATGAAACTGATTCACCTTTTTGTATTTTTTGATCATCTAATACATACATTGCAGCAAGAGGGGCTAATAATTCATTATCTAAAGTGAAGGAAAAATATTTAACTCAGATACAAATTTAAATTTTTTAAAGAAAGCCTTACTGATGCTTTCTTCATCAACTTTATTATCCCATGGTTCTTCATCTTGTCCAGAATATAATTTTGGACATTTATCCGACCAATGACTATATAATAATCGAGTAGCTTCGGGCCATGATTCATCTCGAACAGCTTGAATTAATTTATCTATCATGCCAAACAAAAAATGGTCGGTTGAAAGAATATTAAACTAATTAATTTAAGTTTGAAAGAAAAAAAGTTCTTCTTTCTTTATTGTATTGTTTTTTTTTTGTTGAAATTTTATATAAACAATAACTGAAATTAAGCAAAATATTATGATGAGTTTGATGATAAAGAAATTTTCGACAATTGCGCGAAATTCAGAAACAAGTTGGAAAATCGAAGCATGGAATATATGTAAGTATTTTTTGGTAAAAAAAGTTAAAATTTGGTTAAGCTTTAACCAACGTCAAATGCATTAAAATGTACGTCTAGCTTTTAGTTGTCCAATTAAAATTAACAAGGAGCTTAAAGCTGAGGTTAAACTTTCCTGAAATAAAGAAGCCCGTAATTGATAACTATGGATAAAAAAAATTTTGCCCTACAAATTTACAAAATCCTCAAACCTCATTTCTCTACTTTTTTGTTACTTTATCATAAAAATTCAATGGAATTTTTAATTAATAAAAAAAATAATAACAATCAAGAAAGATAGCTTCCTAAATAAATCACAAGCCAAAGATGATAATAATCTTTATTCATCGCATGCATCCCTGCAGAATTAATGAAAACCAAAAAGCCAAAAGAAAAAAAGTAACAATAAAAACCCGTCACATGCTTTTATTTTTTTTGAGTATAAAAAAAGCAAAAAACAAAACAAAAATACACGTTTTTTTGGCAGCAGCAAAAGCAAAAACAAGCGGCGACAGTTAGAGGAGGGAAAAAAGCAACCCAGCAGCAATGGCTTCAAAATGCCTCAATTTTTTTTCACACATATTTAAAATCCAAAAATGGAAATTAATAAATCTCAAACTAAAAGCTTTCGATTGTAATAAAAAAATATGATTCAATATTTTTGGTGAAGGTGGTGGTGACAAATAATTCTTTTTTTTTTCATTCGATGTTTTGAAAAAAGAAAGAAAAAAAGTGAATGACTTTATTTTTGTTTTGCGTGCAAAGTGCAGCAAATGCATACATACATGTAACAACAAAACAAAAAAAAAGGGCGATGGAGCAATAAAAAATGAGAGAGGACGAAGAATGAAAAAGCAAAAAGCCTCTTTCTTTCCCTCTTTTTTTTCTTCTTCTTTTCTTGCAAGACTGAATGAGTGAGCAGCTTTCGTTTAGCTGAGCTAGAGCTCCTTGCTGTTGCTTTAAAGCTTTTTTAAATGTCGTCCGTCCTTTGCTTCTTGAACTTATATATATTTTTTACGAAATCTTAAATAAATGAAATCACTCAACAACAACAAAAAATTAGTGAGAAAAAATACTTTAAATCAGTTTTTAAAAAATACAAATTTGGTTGTTGTTAGAAGTAAGAAGCAAAATTTAAGTAAATCTTGAGAAAAAAAAATTTTGATTGAAAATAATAAATATGAGTTTTATCTTTGCATAAAAATTTTTTTTCAAGCTTTTGACTCTCCTTGAGCATTTTCTACCAAAATTGAGACCAAATAAATTCACAAATTTCGTAGAACTAAAAATAAAAATTTCAAAAATTGTCCTGCTTTTTTTTGACTTTTAGTTATATTAAATTTATTTTTATAATAAACAAAAAAAAATTTATTTATATGTAGTTTACTTTTTAAAATTATTTTTTAATTCAATATTTTCAAATTTTTTAATACTATTTTCAACCATTCTTGATTTATAATTAAATTTATCATAAGTTTGTGGGTCTAAATCTGATATGGATGAAAATAATAATATTTCCACATCTTCAATATTTGCTTTAGATTTCCAATGAAAAAATATATATGACATTATTGCAGCTATTTCCAAAACAAACAGGTGGTTTGCCACTAAAAAAATTGGAAGGAAATTTAAAAAAAAAGTGGTGGAACAAACAACAAAACCCAAAAAAAAAATAGTAAAAAATGTGTGTGGTTGAGTCTTTTTTCTTTCTGAGTTTTAAAAAACCAAAAAAGTCAAAAAGCAGAAAAGAAACCGAAATAATTTTTAAAAAATGGGGCAAAAAAATGGAGGTAAAAAAACTTACCAAGAGGCGAACATAATCGATTATCAACAAACTCGTAATATGAATTCAAAACCAAACATACGGTGGAAGCAAAAATAAAGGTAAAAATGCTGAGAGCTATCCAAGTGTATGTCTAAAATAAATAAGCTTCATTAAAGTAAAAAAAAACATTTAAAATCCGATATTAGTGAATTAAATGTATCGGGAAAAAAAGTATCTTTAAAATCTAAACCAGCAGGAAATTCGTTATTGGTTGTTGTTAAGTTAAAACTTAAAAAATTTCTTCATTGCTAATACAAATAACCTTACATTTTCTCGTAATCTATCAATATGAAATATAATTAAAGTTATTGCAATCATATTTATAACCGTTATAAAAACAAATATAATCCCAATGAGTTTGTGTATTCCTGAAAGAAAAAAATCAAGCAATTTTCTTTAATATTAGTTTTCAAAAAATAATGTCGATAAAAAATTTTGTCTTCGGGTTACGGTAATTAAAAAAAACTTTCTAATTTGTGTCGTTTGCTTTTTATAGGAAAAACAAAATATCTCAAATCGCAAAAAAAAAAACATACGTTCATCATCAACTGGATGATTGCCAATAACAAAGATGCTTAATGAAAATATTTCCATTATCATTAAAGCATACATAAAACCTTCAAAAATTTTAAATATTTTATAATCATTTCTCAAATATCTCCATTTCCCTAAAATTATTGAAAGTAATAATAATCGACCAAAAAATAAGGGTAAAATTGAAGCTCGTAAAAATATGCTTGAAATTGAGTGTAAATTTATCATTCGTAGCAATGAAGGCGCCCAATAATTTGTTGAATTTATTGTACTTGCCTAAAATTATCATGTTAGCTATCTGAGTTTTTGAGTAACGAAATGTTACATACATCACAAACAATAAAATTAGTTGGTTTATTAACAAAATTAAAACGAATAAACCATCCATCATAATCCCATTCAGGAATATATGGATCTATGAAATAACTGGACCATGCAATAAGAAAAAATATTGCAGGAATTTTTTCAATCACTGAATAAAGCTAAAAAAAAATTGTATTTACATTTGTATGAAAATGCTTTAAAGTTTCTTTCTTCTTCCTTCCTTACTTTAACAATATTAATTTTAATATAATTTGTTGACCATCCTTCTATTTCAGCGTTGTTGTTGGATGATGGAAAATGATAAAATTCATTTTTTTCTGTTGCTTCTGCTGCTTCGTCATTGGCGAAATCATCAATATGCAATCGCCGGTTGTGGTTGTTGTTGTTAGTGATCTTTGAAATCCCCGTAATAATTTTATCTTTCTTTTCATTCATCTTCTCTTCTTCTTCTTCTTTTTCTGCAGCACACTTTCACTGAAAAAAAAAGAAAAGAAAGATGCATTCCAATGGTTTAGGGTTAGTTAAAAAAAATTCAAATCGCTCAAACGTAAACATCGGATAAACGTAACAAAAGTTTAGAAAAAAAATAACGTATATTCAAATAGGCATGTATGTAACGTAACTTAAGTATTCAATAATAAGAAAAAAGCTCGTTTATAGTAAACAACCCAATAGCTAACTACCATCATTTACTGCCTTCGATTTTATGTCCGCATATTCACCTCACTAACCATATACAAAGTTCCACAAAATTGCTCCAACACATCACAATAAACTTTTATTACATACCATTAAAAAAATTACAAACGATTAAAAAAGCAAGTGATAAAACGAAAAAGAAAACAATACAAAAAGCACGGAAGAATAAAATATTTAACGAAAAAAAGAAGACAATTATTTTATTTTTGTTTCATAAAAAACTTTCATACATTCATTCACTTGACTTAATTTAAGAGAAAGAGAAAAAAAAGCACAACAAAGATTCATTCTTCATCTTCTCCATATGATTCTTCTTCACCCTTAGGCGATCCATCTTCTCCATCTTCGTTGGCAGCGGCGATGCATCCTTCATCCTTCATTTCACTATTCTTTTGATGACGAGTTCTAATTGACTTCAATTGTTTAATTTTTCGTTCCAATTGTAATCGGGCTGAATTTTCTTTTGATGTTGAATGTAATCGGAGTCTTTCAGCAAGTTCATAACCATGTTGGATCATTTCATTAGTTGGATAAATAACCATCAAAGCTTCTTCAACATTTTTTGTATTGCTTACAGTTGTTAATGGCATAAAATTCCATGGTTCATCATAATACCATCCTTGATACTAAAAAGGAAAGAACATTAATAAGTGTGCAACAGTAACGATGAAGGGAATATGCGGAAAAGAGCTATTACTTTGCAAAACGATTTAAACTACTAGCAATACAATGAATACAACATCCGCAATCAAGTGTTCAATGAATGAAAAGAGAATGGTTAATCAATCATTAAGAATCATTAAATAAGCAAAAAATTAAACCACATCATTTATGCATGAAAAGAAAAAGAACGCTCAATCAAAGCAAATCAATTATGTTGTTTCAAAAAATAACTGAATGAAGATATTTAAAAAATGCAGCTCTCATTAATCGAATTAACGATGCGGTTACTAACGCATAAATATCCATAAAGAAAAATGTTAATATTCCACATATTCCTCAGCCCAAATAGCCCAAGCAAATTTTCCCCTAATAGAAGCAGCTTGTTTCAGCTTTAAAGCTTCTTCAAAAACAACACAAAGGAGTAAAACACTTACACGATTTGAAACACGAAAATATGTTGGCATTCCAGCCACGACGGATCCATCAGGTTCTAATTTTCGAATAAGGATATGATTTTCAATTAGCCAAATTGTATTTGTACCATTATCAGGTGATAAATCAGCAAATTTTAAAACACATGTTCCTTTGGGAAATGCCAATTGATAGACAGCTTTCTTAGAAGAAGTACCATAACGAGCATTTTTGTCACCACTTGAAGCAACTAAAAACAATGAAATGAGAAATAGGAACAAAAACAAAAATGGCAAACAAACCTCGAGAAGAATAAGATTCTGATGGAGCTGAACGCTTCATTGTTTTTGATTGAATGTTTTGTTGATAAAGTTTGGAAGCAGCAAAGGTTATAAGTTGTAAATCCAAAATTTGAATAAGTTTTCACCTTCTGGTTAGTGTTACCAATCAGCGTTCACATGAACATGGGAAAACAATGGATCGTATTACCCTACAAAAAGTTGAAGTTAAAATTCATTCAAACCAAATTACAACAACGATACTAAAAGGCTTATTAACCATGCTAATAGTTGTTACAGTACATACATAATTCAAAAAGCAAGGTTTATTTATTACATAAACATTAATTAAAAGGTGATTATAAAAGTGATACAAAATGAAAAAGTGAAAAATTATAACAATAAGAAGTTACAAAAAGAAAATACAAAAAATTAATAATCCTCAAAAGTAATATCGTCGATATTATCAAGAGATTCAACGAAATGAAGTGGAGTTGGATAAGCAAAACCACTTGTTAGAGGAGGAATACCATCTCGTCCACGAGCTGCCAATGCCATTTTAATACTATTTTCAAGTATAGCACGATCAGGAAGAACAACACCAATACCATTAGGAAGAACAACTTTATCAAGAGGGATATAATCATAGGAGAATTGAGGAAGCCATCGTGTATACTGAAATATTGAGATTAATAAGTCATCACAAATACAAGAAAGATGGATATATTCAAAAGCAGTTAACAGCAACAAGGAAGGCATTTGAAACATAAACAAAAGGTATTCCATAATCCTCCAACAGGAACATACCCGATCAGTTGATTGATAAACATTATATTGATCTTGATTTGAAACATAAATATGCTTTCGAATCAGATTATGGTTACTAACAGACCAGATAACATTAGCAAAGTAGTTGAAATCAGCTGAATAATCTTGGAGACGAACAAAACACGATCCAACCTATAAAAGACGCCGATTAGATTCACAGCAAAAGAACTCATAATAGTTTACCGAAAAGCAGTTGCTTCCGCGTCTGTTAAGAAGAGATTTAATTGGAAATATTGGACCGCCAACTTTGAAATTTGTTAGACGACTTTTCTTAGATATACGACGTCGACGAACAGCTTTCTTCAATGGCACAGATTCAGGGAATGCTTCATGATATATTTGTCCAACAATAGGTTGTGATGACGATGGTAAATAAGGGATAGCATAATCATAATCATACGCATATTCATAACCCGCCATTTCCATTATGGTTAAAGGATGAAGCTTTCGCCTGAAATGAATAATATTAGTAAGAATGAAAATTAGAAAATACAAAGGAAAAGCACGACAACAGAATCAGCAAAAAGCAAATGAAATGTTAGTCTAACACGCAGAAAAATTAATGGATTATACCCGGATATCACTTATTACTATTACCAAAATCGACTATGTGGATTAATTAATGCTGGTAGAAAAGATAAAGTTAAAAAACAAGGACTAAATTAACAAAAATTCTTCAACACTAAACCATTCTTCCGTTAAAAACCAAAAGAGAAATCAAGCTATGTATTCCAAACATCCTTAGCTTTTTATAAAAAATGTATCAATGCTAAAGTAATAACAACTTCAAACTAGGGTTGTCGAATTTCCCGGGAAATGGGAAAATGGGGAAATTTCCCGGGAGATTTCCCGGGAATTTTCCCGCTACAAACCTTCACAAAGTCTTACAAAGTTTAACAAAGTTATAGCAACTTTTGCAAGACTTTGTTAGACTTTGTGAAACTTTGTAAGGGTTTGTAGCGGGAAATTTCCCAGCAAAAATCGGGAAATTCCCGGGAAATTCCTGGGAAATTTCCCGGGAAATCTTTTTTGACAACCCTACTTCAAACATTACTGACCAGCAACAACAAAGAAGCCAACAACATCGGCAATATAAAAAAAGAGGATGGTTGATGAAGTTATTCAATTTTTCTAGTTGCAAAAAGTTGATGCAGCTAAAAAAACTGTAAGACTTTACTCTTTTCAAGATCCACAAGAAAAGCGGGGAATTTGAACTTCTTCAATTTTTGCAACTTGTTTCAACTGTTCGGTATCTTGCTATAGCAATGGAAAAAAAGGTGTATCAAACTCGAATTACAACTTTGTAGTTTTATGAATTAATTTGTTAACCAAATATAACAAAAAAAAGTTTAAACAATTATTATTTTAACAATGAACGTAAAAGATAAGGCATTTTTATTGCATCACTTGTTGAAAATGATTTACCTTGATCGCCAGGTTTTCCTTTATCACCTTTAATTCCATGTAAACCTTTAGCTCCTATTTTCCCAATACATCCATGTTTGCCATATTTTCCCTGTTTTCCTGGCATTCCTGTTGATCCTTTATTTCCACTTTTTCCTCGTGGTCCAACTTTGCCTGAGGGACCTTTAACACCAGCAGCTGGTGGACATCCACATGGTTTATGGATAGCTTGGGCTTGTTTTCCTGGTAATCCATTGGACCCATTAACACCAGGTTTGCCATTTCTTCCTGGAATTCCTGGCTTTCCTTTAATGCAACATCTTCTTGGAAGTGGCGATAGTGGTGGTGATGGTGGTGGCATTTGCTGGGATGGATCAAAATCATAATTATCAAATCGACGAGAGCGATTCAATTTTAACGCGTTAATATTATTAGTAAATTCAACAATGTATCGTTCAATTTCTATTAGTGATCTCTGAAAAAAAACATATTTTTGAAAATTCAAAGAACAAATTCATATTGGATAAACCATTTTAACTCCAAAAGTTCATTTGCAATTCAAAGCTATGAAACCTACCGAACATTCACTAATTCCATGATATAAATGATTGCTCGATGATTTAACATTAGTTGCAATAGATGGAATAGAAAATAATAAAGAAATTAAAGAAATAAACGATAAAATTAATGAGAAGTTTATAATCCATTTAAATACACGCTCCTTGGATTCATCATTATGGTCAATTTCATCTGATGTTCTTGTCCATGGTTTAGGTAAATAAACAAATGAATTATTCAATGACATTTTTTTTGCAGCCACATACACAAGGACGTTTGTCGATTTTTTTTAAGTTGCTGGTAGATGTGAAATAAATGTGTTGCTCAATTTCATTTCAATTGAATGAAAACAAAATTGTTGCGCTAAAACTGAACAATGGATCCTTGGATAATTATTACCTTTTTTCGGATGACAAAAATCTATCTAACCTACCAAAAAGAGAAGCAATTTTTTTGCTTGCATAAGAAAGAAAAAATGACCCATATCTAGTTATGTAAAACTAATATTCTCACAAATGAAGAAACAAACTTTTGTGCAAGAAAAATGTGTAAATAGCTTGATGAAACAGAAGCTGCTCAATCACTTTCATGATTTTTCTTTATCGTTCACTTCTTTAGCACCTCTTCTTAACATAAAAAGCTATGATACATATGTACGACGATTATTTTGCTAAAAATGGTAAACAAAAGTCTGTATTATTCATGAATTTATTAAAACAAAAATTAACAATATAATGAGTATCAAACGTTTAACAAAACAACAACCAAGCAAGAGATATTACCAATCAGTAACATGTAATTCTTCTACCGACCAATCTTCATATGAGGAATCCTAAACCAACGATGTAAAATTATTGAGACGACAATTCTAATCTGATCAACTTACAGGAAGATATCGACGAATGATAATAGGAACTTTTTGTTCTTTCAATTCTTTTCGAGCTATTTCAAGTGGATCTGTTTCACCTTCAAGTTCAACCATAACCGGAGCACCCATAGCAATTTGAAGAGCCCGTGTACCCAAAACTCTTGCACGTTCATATTTTGTCATAAATGGAGTTGTAACACGTTCTTGAGATGCGACCATTTCAGATGGCTAAAATGGCAATATTGATAAACTGATTTAACAACTAAAGAATATACCTCAACTAATTGTACACGGTCTTTTTCATCTTCAGGTGCGTCAACATCAACATCATCGTCCATTTCATTATCTTCAGCATAGTCGTTATCATCAATCTCGTCCGCAACATATTCTTCATCGTCAGCCATTTTGTTGTTGTTGTTTGTGGTTTAAAAGTAAGATCTAAAAAATACATAGTTTTTAGAATATATTCTGGAAATATTTACGCGCAAATAAATCAAGAGTAATTTAAATTTAGAAAAAAAAATTTACGAGAAATGTTTGAAAGAGAAAACGATTTCAAAATAAAGCTAGCAATTTTTTTTGAGAAGATAAAAGTTTTGTATGTTGAAAACATTACACCAAGCAAACTCGACCTCTGCGTTTGCAAAGCAAAAGCTTTCATCCATTTTTTGGATTTTTGCATTCGAATTTATGCATTAGACTTGACACTTTTGCGTTTGGAATTAGATCAGTTAGAATTTTTATAACCTCGTGCTTTATTATGCTCTTTAATTGTTCATACTCGTTAACCTCAGCTATTTTTTTAAAAATGCGATCATTCAGCTACAAAAGATACTTTAATATCGGGTATTGAACTTTATTAGTAAAAAAAATCAGTTTTACTTTCATTCTTCGAGTTTGAAGAATGACATCAATAGGTTATGATAAAAACAAAGCCTAAAGAAAATGCAAATTTATTAAAAAGAAAAACAATCAAAGACAAGCATACACAATTTTAACATGGAATAAAACAAACAGGTAAACAAAAACTGTACAACAATTTTTAAATCACACACGTTCATAAAACATATAGCGAAATTTAATCATCTTGTTTTTCATCATTTCTCATTCCAGCATTACAATATTTCCATGGATCAGCATAAGCTTTTCGTAATTCATCAACCGTATTCCTTGCTTCAACCATTGGATCCATGCTTTCCACAAAATATTCTTCTTTCTTGAAATTGTTGATATAAGCTTTGTTTTTGAACATTGTATCAAATTGATGAAGAATGCTTGACAGAGTCTTCTCAAAGTTGGAATGGTTGAGTGCAAGAATAGCAGAACGATTTTTAGCTTTTGGATAGCTGAGTTGATAGTCGATATCATAGAACGGAATGAGTGAAGTTCTGAAAAAGAGACATGTTAGTAAGCAATAGCAACATATTTAACAAGTAATGAAAGTGTAACATTAGTCTCATCGAATCAAATATAGCAAGATACATACCCATATGGCAATTTCATATTTGTTGATTGAATACTATTTCTCACTTCTGCTTTGTTGATGTCACCTTGAAACATTGCTAAACCAGCTAATAAGCAATCAGTTTGAGTTGGAGAATACTTGTAGAAAGTGCTTGTTAACATCGAATCAGAGCGAGAAAGTAATCTCATCAAATGCTGTGGAGTCGTTTGTTGACAATATCGTGGATCAGATGGCGTCATTGGTGCAACTCCTGAAAACTAACAAAATTATATAAAGAGAGAAAGAGAATTACAAAGCTTACCGCATTGAACAAAATGTAATGGTCTTACAGGACAAAGATGTGCAGATAGATTGAATAATGATACAGCATTTGGTGAGCCAAAACGTTTGGGAGCTGTTAATCCCGCCATAATTCGTCCAATAATCGAGTTGATATCCTTCATCGATGGATGTTTATTATGCATTTTGACCATAGCATTCTTTGTAATTGCTTCATTATCAAATACAGTAACCATTTGAGCACATTCAATAAGACGTTTCAAAGTTAAAATAGCATTGTATGGTTGAACAACGACATCAGATCCTGAGCTTGGAAACACTGAATATGTTTGAACAAGTTGCTTAGAACCAAAGCTAAAAAGAAAGGGTTTAAAGATGCAAGAGGATATGAGAACGCTTACCATTCACCAAGTTTTTCAAGAATCCATGATCCCAAACCAGATCCAGTTCCACCAGCAATTGAATGTGAAAGAGTAAAACCATCAACTTTGTCAGATATTTCCAGTTCAGATTGAATAACATTTAATATTTGTTCACCAAGTTCGCTATCCCTAAAAGTTTACAAGGATTAGTGAGAAGTTTCCAACATTAATGAAAACTAACTGATTGAATCCAGCACCATAACCTGCAGCCCAATTGTTGCCAGCTCCACCACCAGAATGAAACACTCTTTCAAGGTTGAAGATTTTTCCAAATTCAGCATTTAACGTTGAATTGATAACACGAGGTTCAAGATCAATTAACACAGCACGAGGGATATATCGAGCATCATCAGCCTGAAAAAAAGAAAATGATTTTAGTAACACATTTTCGATTCACAACTCATACGACTAGCTTGTAAGGCTATATCATAACATAAAAAAACGGAAAAAGATTTTACCTGAGAAAAATATGTTGAGCAATTATCATCATGAGTTCGTTCAGAAGTTGCATAACCATCAATTCCAATACAATGTTCGATGCATATTCTTTTCCAAAATTCATTACCAATTTCATTACCACATTGACCAACTTGAATTGATATAATATCACCTGGCATAATTCTTTCTTCTTCTTTTTTTCGGTCTGTATTTAATGTAAAATAAAAGGCAACAGGAGAAAAAAAGCGAGAGATGGATACAAACAAAAAAAACGAAGAAGAAAAAAATTGAGATGAAAAAAGCCCGCGCAAGTTTTTTTCTGGCAAAAAGGAGGCAGTAAGCCAGAGAAAAAAAGAGGCAATGGAAAAAATTTTGTTTGATGGAAAGCAAATAAATTTTTTGTAAATGGCTAAACTTCTTTTTTCGAAGCATCCTCATATTTTTAATAACATAATAATCTCTAACATGTTCAATGTTTTTGAGCTTCAAATAGTCTATCTACGTATCTACCATTCACGTTTGAAGTCCTTTTTTGTTAAACGCTTGTTTTTGGCGGCAATCATTTTTAAACAATTTTTTTTATACCGAGGCAATGAATGAATGTTTACCTTGTTTTGTATATGTTCATTGATAACCAACCAATCGACCAATCTAAATTTTTTGTTAGCTCTTTTTTTTAACCTATTTTGAATCTTTTATTAATACTCTTTTTTCTAATCTAATCATAAGCTTTTATTAGTTCCATGTCTTTTAACATTTATTTTAACCCCAAATTTAGAGATTACCAACATTCATTAAACTTTTTCCTCACTATTTATACAAGTCCACCTCGAACTTTGGTTATTTTTTTTGATATTTTCTCAAGTTTTTTTTTAAGATTTTTGCAACACGCACGAAGCTAAATTTTTTTTTTTTTTTTTTTGAAAAGCCGTATCACAACTCGAATATTTTTATTTTACTTTTTGGGGATAATAATTATTTCACACTTTCAGCATTTTTATGAAATGGCTGCTGCAGCCTCATACATTCCTTATTTTGAAAAGTTTCCTGAAACTTATAAGCGAGTAGTTATTGAATTGTTTGATAAAATAGCTGAACCAAACACGAGCATTTTAAAAAAACTTAAACTTTTTGATAAATTTTCTGAAAAATTTACAACTATCCCAGAAATATGGAATTATCGACTGCAGTAAAAAAAATTTAAATTTTTATTCTGTGTTTTACAATTAAAAATTATTGGTTTATAGAATAGCTGCAGATGATGTCCGAAATCAAAATCATTATCAAAGCGTAGCCCATACAGTTTATTATCGAATTTTAAAAAATGTTTTTCAACATTTATATCATGAAAATTTAGCTCAAATTTTTATTGAAAAAAATATTTTAAGCTTTGATTTTGTAAGTCTTTAGTTTATCTATTTAATTTTAAAACTCCTTAACGATGATGCTGAAAAAAAAATTAATAATGGTTTTTTGATTTTTGTTTAAAAATCAAAGTTTACCATAACCCAAAATTTTTTCTTCCAAAGAAGGAAGGCTTTATCGAATATATTTATTTATTTTTCTTGATTTTTATATTTTGTAGGCACCAAAATTAAAAAAAGTAATATATTGGCCATTTTATGATGAAGTTTATTGGCGTTCAATATATCATGAAAATAGCAGAATTTCAATACCCAAAACATATTTAACTTGGCCACATTGGAAATTGAGAGATATGTATCGACTTTATAATGAATTTTCTTTATCCCCTTTATCTAAAATTGAAATGGAAAAATATAAAAAAGCTGTAAATTTATTCGATCGTTTAGTTAAATTTGAAAATGATGACGAAAAATGGCTTCATTGTTTATTGGAAATTAAAGACGATAATGATTTCATAATTCAAAATCTTGCATGCAGAATAGGAAAATTTCCATGGAATCAAAATTTATGGAAAATTAATATTATAATTATTAAAGAAAAAAATCCAGAAGTAAGTTTTTTTTGAACATAAAAAACTGATAACTGGATAAAAAAAATTAGGAAGATTTTGAAAAACCGCAGAAAAATGGTAAACAAAAAAATTTTTCGAAGCACGAGGAAAAAGAATATCTTTTTTCGTCTGCCACATTAATTTGATTCGTTTTATTTATTTTTTGCTCTTCTTGTTTAAATTTTTCTGCTTTAAATTGATTTCGAACTTTAAACGTTCCTTATAAGGTTCGTATTAAAAATCCATTGCCCTTTATTGTGGCTTTGAAAATTATAATTTTGGAAAGCTTTTGCTTTATAGCAAAAGCATATTTTTATTTTATTTTGAGTGTCAAAATTTTTCTTATTTCTAATTCTTATTTGAAAAAAGAAAGAAACTTAATTTATGAGGATTTTTTTCAAATTAGATTATTTTAAAATCTATCTGTATTTTTTGCAAAACATTGTTTTTTGTTTTAGGAAGCTTTAGAAGTTTATCGAAAATATTGCCGATTATTTATCGAAGATTTTCAAGCAAGACAAGAATATCAAAATTTAATTATTGAAAAAGGAAATAAAGGCATATCCGTTCAAGATTCATGGGCGGATTTAATACAAATTTATTCTGATTTTGGTTCAACTGAACAAGCGTATAATTTATTTGATGCTGTTATTGCCAAAGCATTGCAGCGACCTTTATTAAAAGTAACATTTCGAACAAAAACAGAACTTTCAAGGAATTTAAAAATTTTTAAAGAATCATTAAAAAAATATCAAGATGGAATTATTGGTTTGGCTTCTTTAACGGCACCGGTCGTCGTCGAGTCAAGTGAAGGAGAAATTGTTAAAACTAGGAAACGAAAACATCCAACAACATCAAAATTGAAACCAATAACTTTCAAAAATAATAATAATTCTTGCTTTTTTCCCCAACGTTTTTCACTTCCATCAACAATTATTCATTATATAATTAAATTTGCGAGACATCCATCCAAAACAAAGCTACTTTTTAGTTCCAAATATTTTTATTCTAAACAACCTTATATTCCATGCCATAGAATGGAAAGTACAAACAGCAAAACAAAATTTATTGAACATTCGATTCAACTAAATAAAAATGATATAAATAATTTAAATTTACTTAAAAACCTTTACATTACTAATGGCCTTTATTTTACTTCTTCTTATTTAGGGATGGGCAAGAGCTTCAAAAACGTTAGTGTTCCCCGCCTTTTTTTTCGTCCATCTCTTTTTTTTCAAGCGGGTGACGGTAGAATTTTTTTGTTAGTTTTATTATTTATTTCCTCATGACTATAATATGTAATTTTTAACGCTGATTTTAAATATGTAGCTGTAAAATAAGTTGTTGCTTCAAAGTTGCAAAATATATACATTTTTGGCTCGTTTTCCCATATTCCGTCTTATTCCGTCAAGGTGCTTATACCATCGGATAGAGAATTTAATTTTACATATATAGAAAAAATTACAACTTCCCGAAACTTCCCGATCCCATTCATTTTAAAGAAAAACCAATATACTAACGTAAAAATTCCTGAAAAAATGCTTTTTTGATATTAAAAAACTAGTGGCATTCTGCGTCAAAAGGGAAAAGCGCCTTTGATGAAGTGATGCAAAAGTGTCACCTGGACGAAAAAAATTTGATTTTTAGAAATTTCAATCGCGTTTTTCATATACATTTTAATTGGCTTTCATTTTTTCGTTAATACAAAAGTTATTTCAAATGAGCTAACGTATCTTTTGAGATAGAAACCAAAAAATTCTGTCGATTCTGAAAAAAACGCTGCCCATCCCTATTCTTATTCTCAGGAAATTCCATTTGATCGAAATTATTTACAAAATTTGTTATCTAATATTTATAAATTTGATGGAGCGTTTATTAAAATTATTGATCAAAATATTACATGGAAAGATTATTGCTTTTTAACTAATTCAAATCGAGTTGAAAGTTTACACTTATGTAATACATCAATTATAAGTGATAATGAAAAAATGATTCCAATCCCAATTGAAGAAATTATTTCAAAAATTCCTAATGCTTTTTGTATTTAGTAAGTTTGTTTCTTAAAAAAATTGCAGAAATATTTTTTTAGCATTTCCAAACATGTCCCTTTAACTTTTCAAACTGCTTCAATATTAGCAAATTTAAAAAGAAAATGTCAATTCACCCGATTTTCATTAACCGATATTGATAATACTTTGGAAGTTGGAGATTTTTGCAAATTTTTAGATGTAAGTTTTTATTTTATTTTTCAAGAATGTGTAAAAAATAACTAACTTTTTGGATAGCATAAAAATGCATATATTTTTTAAATCACCTTCAAATTCAGAAATTTTTTACCAAAACAATGGTTCGAAAATAATTCCAATAAGCATCGCTTTATTCTATTTTATTTTTTTTTTCAGAAAAACATTGAACCTCGATGCCATCTTACAATTTGTTTCAAAAATACTATGCCAATGGAAGAAAAAGAAATATTCAATTATTCTGTTAAAAAACTTTTCACTAAATTTTCCAAAAATAAATGTCCCATTTACAAAAATTATCACTGAATTTAAAACCATTTTTTTGTTTTGTTTCATATTTAAAAAAACTTTTTTATTTCAATTAATTAGAAAATTGTGAACAACAAAATGAACTTGAAAAAACTTTTGTTGAATCTAAAACATTTACAAAATAAAAGCAATCATTTTTAGCGGTAAATTGAAAGCCTTCTTCCATTAAAGTTTGATTTCCTCGAATAATCAATCGACCGGAAATAGCTTCATAATTTGTTCCATTTGCTGTTGATAAACCAAGAAGGAATAAGAATTTATTATCTCCATCAAAATATGGAAAAATGCAAGTCATTCCAGCATTGGCATAACTGAAAAAGATTTATTTATCCATTTTTAAACTTTCATTTTAGAAAGCAGAAAAATATTTATTAAAAAGAATGTTCAGGACCTTTTTTTTTCAGTGTTATTTACAATAACAATATTTTTATTTCAAATTTTTAAAAGCCTTTTCCTTACCCTCCACATTGCCAAAAATCATTTAATGCTAAAGTAACTGTAGCATCAGAAGGTCCCGTGAGCTTTCCATGAACAAATATATCTCCATCAGACATGGTATAATTATATTGAGCTGTAGCATAAATACTATAATTATCATCAGTATTATAAATGGTTGAACGACTTTGAAATGCCGTACAAATTGGTGGATTTTCTGTTGTTAAATATGTTGGAACAAAAGACGTGCAACATTGAGTATATTGAATGTTGTATTTTGAGGAACTTGCTAAAAATAATTTTTTTGAAGGAAAATAATTTAAAAAAACTTACACGATGAAGTTTCAGTTTCACATGGTTGATCTTGTGAAAATATGGAACCATAACCCATACTAAAACTTCGTTCATCAACAACTCCATAAAATAATATGGCTTCTGGGGTATCTCCATTTAAAAAGGTATAAGCTTGTAATAAAAAGGTTGAATTTTTAACACGAAAATAACATCCATCCATATTATTATCATCGTTGTTGTTGTCAAAATTAATGCAATTTGTTAAAGTTCCATCAATATATGCTCCAATGCTTCGAAATGAATATGCGCCATCATTCATGGATGAAATGGTTTTATTAGTCATAGAAATTTCATCATCACCCGTTCCATTTTCATTTTTATATACTTTTAAATCTGCATCAAATGTTAAAATCGTATTATTATTTGAAGCATCATAAATAATTGCTGATGTATGAATTGCATTGCATCTCATAGGCATAACATCTGCTGCAGCAGCAGCAACAATAATAATTCCCATAAATGAAAGCAAAGTAAAAATAAGAAATATTCCAGAAACCATTTTTTTGTTCTTTGATGATTTTTAGGAAGTTAAATAAATAATTGAAATATCCAGGTTTTTATAATAGCTAATGGGTTGGTTACACGAGAATGATGGAAGAAGAGGGTTAATTGAATTTAAAGCAAAAAAGATAAACTTTAAATTTTTTTTCTTCACTTTGTTGTTGCTGCGTTACATACAAAAAAGATGCTTTTTTAGGTTAAAAAATAAAATAAAGGAAGTCGTAAAAATCTGTTAATGTTAGTTATCAGTAAACAATGAAAAAATAAAAACGATGACAATAAGCAATCATCATCATCGAATAAATATGTTAAGGTCAGAAGATGAGTAGTTGAAAAAAAGAATGAAAGTTATTCATGAACCACTTTTAAATTTTTTTAAATCAGGGGTTTATGAATTTGATAAAGCAACAATAACAACAGAAAAAGAATCAACAACAACAGATAACGATATGTATGCGGATCTTAGTTAAGACACGAAGATTGTGCCGAAAAGTTATAAGTGAAGAAATATCATTCGCAGCTTTTTATAACCAGCAATGATGATGATTCATAACTAAAGAAACAAATAAAAAATTTTATTTGACAAATATTATTTTCCGCGACAACGAAATTAATGAAGATTTACCAATATTTTGCGCTTAAATTCTTTCAAAGCTGACTGACGTCTGTACTCCAAAATGTGAACAGATAAACAACTATTTATATTTAAAACAATTATACATACATAAATTATAAGAACAAAACAAAAAGGTTAAAGCTTTAATCATCATCTATCATATATTCGTAGTGACGTCTTCGATAATCATCATCATCAAGATAAATTCCACCCGGTCCATAAGCAATAAGAAAAAGTAAGCCACCAATAACAGAATTGATTTGAAAGAAATAAAATTTTATTGTATCTCGAGCCATGATATTATTATCAGTTGAGATTGTCCACCATGGAAAGAACCAAAGATTATAACCAAAAATCCAGAGTGCAATAATCAAAGTCCAGAGTCTTCTTTTGTATTTCAAATAGATTGGAAGAAATAAGATGAAAGTGACAGAATATTTAAACTGAAAAATAAATAAAAAAATATTAAACCTTTAATTAACTCAAACCAATCCTACCATAGAATAAGAAGTAATAACCAAGCAAAAATTTTCGAACTTTACATATACGAGTATACGAAAGAATAAAAGGATTCTTGAAAATAAGAGTATTCTTGAATCTCTTATATCATCATTATACATTTCTGATATAAAAGCCATAAGTGAAATGTGTTCTGTTTGAGTTGCATCATATAATATAAACAGCTCAAGAACAACAGAAATTTTAAAAAACACACCAGTTTCATCCCATTGAAAAATACAATATGCAACACTTTGAAGCAGTAAAATACTAGCCAAAAGACCACAAGCAGCACCCAAACGTTTTCTAAACATGATCATAATTACAGAAATAAGTTGTCCAAAAACATCATAATAAAGATATAATGTAGCGGTATACCATCCACAATTCCATGCTTCTTCAATATATTCTTGTTGAACATCCCAGTATATCCATTTTCGATAAGCATTTTCGATGAAAGTTGAAAGTATACATAATCGAGCAACATGTGGCAACAAAGGTTTTGTTTTCAATAAAAACTAAAACATAAAATGCTCAGATTATTACTTTGCTCGTCAAACAAGAAAAAAAAACTTACTTTATTTGCAAAAGCTTCAAGTTGGTCTAAATATTTCATGAAACCATGGATGAGAGAAAACAAAAAATAAAGTGTCCTTCTAATAATGTGAAGAAACACATCTTCCCAATCATCTTCGACCATTGTTACAGCAGCAGCAAGCAAGTTTGACTGAAAATTGATGAAAGAATTGAGTAATGAAAAAAAAACAAGAAAGATTGTTTGGGAAGAAGAAAGCGTGGCAAAATTATGTACAACAAAACAAAAAATTGCATAAATTTTTTTTTACAAAATTTGAGATTAAAAAAGATACTCAATGCTTTTGTATGTTTTGTAAGAAAGTTTTTACTGTTCTAGGCAGAATTTGGGTCAACAAGAAAACTAACAAGGATAAAATCAAAAATCCTCTAAAAACTTTCAGTTTTAAAGATACTCGATGAAAACAAGCCAAAAAAATAATATCACATTTTATTACAATAATTACAAAATTACAACAAAAAATTTTTACATAACACCAGCAATTTTTACAGCTTTTCCAGCTTTACCTCCAACTTTGGCATTTCCAATAACAGCTTGAGCATCATTGACTTTGACATCGTTGATTCCAATAAGTTTGATGTTTTGAATTTCACCTTTTTTGATTACTTCAACATTATGAGCTCCTTTTTTGATAATTCTTCCAACATCAACAGCTCCACCAGCACATTGAGCAACACCAAGGGCACGATCTTTACGAGCTTCATGAGCTAATTCAGCTGCTTCATGTTCTAATTCTTGTTGAGTATTTCTTTCAACTAAAAAGTATGTGATTTAGAATCATAAAACCGTAGGAAAGCACAAAAGTTAAAGACATAAAAGAAATATGAATGAAGTAAGCGTCCAAGACAATGTTTCAAACTTACTCGTAGGAATTCTTTCACTTTTTTCTGCCTCTTTTTGTTTTTCTTCAACTTCTAATTCCATTCTTGCGTCACGTGAATCAGATAATATTTGCTTCCAATTACCAAAACCAAACATTCCCGCAAACTTTGCAGCATAATCCAAAACTTTAAACATATGAGATGCTGGAGGAAAACATTTCATCACCGAAAGTGCAACATAACCAATATGTAACGGAATCGCAGTTAATAATGTTCCAATAAATAATACGATCGCGACGGTAACAAGAGCAGGAGCAGCTATGATTGACTGAAAAAAAAGAGGTTCTAATGAGTGATAAAGCAGTAAAAGCAAACCTTGATAATGCGATGCTTGGTTGTGAGAATATACTTGAAAGAAAAATATGGAAAACCAACGAGCACAAACAATGGCAAGAATATCTAAAAGTTAAGAAATGAGTAAACAATCAATGAATAGCAACAGGAAGTCATAAAATATTGAAAGATTGAACTTTTCAGCATAACAATAGACAAGTTCAAACATACCCAAATGGAAATCCAAATAAATGGAAGCAACATAAAGTTTGTACAAGCATCTGAAAACAAGAAGAATCGCAGGAAGTATGAAAGCTTGAATACATCATCATAACTAACATTACATCGACCTTCTGAAATCACAGGTTATTGTAAGAATACGAAGAACGTCAAAAGCATACGTGAAAAATGTTGCCATGAATTTACAGGATCACCACAACAAAAACAAAACCATTGATTGCATCGAAGATTAGAACATCGCACAAAATTACAGCCATTCATCTTAGCATAGAAATTCTGAAAAATAACAAAAGTTGAATAAGAATCAGCCATTAAATAGTCAAAAACATACTTTACAAAGTGGACATTGTTTACCAAGTTTAGGTGAACCAAGAGCATAACCAATAACATCTCTATCATGTTTATGTTGAAGCCATTCACGTTGAGAGAGAGGCATAAAAACATCTAATGCAAAATTTTCAGGATCCAATAGAGCTTTGATATCATTTTCATGTATTCGAATTCGGCATGATTTCCTTGGACATTTTAATCGTTCTTTGTTTTCGTTTTGAATCCAATGCTAAAAAAAGTAAAAAATATCAACATGAAAAAGAATGTTAACGACAATAAATTAATAAAATTGAACACACGAAAAAAGCAAAAACACACGTATAAATATTCCCTCGATGGTTTACAATTTAGCAGTATTTGTATGTTTTGGATGTATCTGAAAAAATAGTAACACATTCACGAAAAATAATGGCAGCAAAAAAATCAAGTTTCGAAATCGTTGAACTTCGACGTCAAAAAAGAAAGATGAAATGAATCCCAAAAAAAGTTGGCAACATTCTTCTTTTTTTTTTTGCAGAATGCTTGCAATTTTAGCTGCAGCAACCATATTTTTCGATTTTTATGCTCCAAAAAAAGATACGCATTTTGAAGAAGTTTATGTTGTGTTTTACGAAAGTAATTTTATGATTATTATTACTTTATGAATTTTCAAAAAGTTTTATAACAAATATGCTTATTTACTTTTATCTTTGAATAATAGTGACTTTTATGAGTTCGTGGATATTTTTTTGGAAGCTTTGTTTACCGACTTTTTATTTTACCCAAAATTCAAAAATTAACAAAAGTCAAAAAAATAACTCACTCGAATATATTCAATTCCACAAAAGATGCAAACAACATGAGAACAATTTCTTAATACAATTCTCCAAGTATTATTTTGATGACAGTGACAGCATTTATCAAGAAGATGATCAATTTCTCCAGCAGGAACTTTAACAGGCGCTGCTGCTGCTACAACTGCCATTACTTTCACACAACAACAACAAAAAAAACTACTAAAAAATGTTTTTTTCTTGTTTCTCAAACTTTTTCATTTTCAAAAATGAATGAATTTTTATTTTAAAAAAATTTGCATACAACAAAAAAAGTTTGATCAAAATTAAAACAAATATATAAATATTACAATGTATTTTGATTTTCTGGAAGATTAAGTTTATCTCGAATTACACGTATACGAGATTTTAAAATATCCCACATAAAATAACAACCAAATATTGAACGATTATTTTCTTTGGTTGAAGTATATCCGCTTCGAGCATGTAAGAGTCGAGTATTGGCCCATAAAACAGTATCACCATTTTCAAGAGGGAAAATTAATTGATTTTCAGGGGAATAACAAAGATTGGTAAAAAGTTTTAAAGCTCGATATATTTCTTGAATCTTGTCTGGTTCACTGTCATAAAACCATGAACGCATTGCATTACCAAATTGAATTTTAATAACATTTTCATTTTCATCGAGTCTAAAAATATTTTTTTAAATAATAAATAAAGAGTTATAAAAAAATTTTAAGGTCGTTAAAATTCGTGGGAAAATTTTCTCCTAAAAAATGACTAACTTTATAGTTCGATGTTTAGCAGACATATCAAAAGTAAATTTAAAATCCTTTCCACCATTTCTTTCATGAATATCATAACCTTCTTCAATAAATTCCATTGGAATTTGAGTGAGTAATTTAAAATAATTTGGATATTTTTCTCGCATAATTTTAGCAATATTAAATCCATCCACAAACATACTCAATCCTCCATCAGCTGCTGATTGATACATATAAAGCATTTGAAGTTCGGGTGGTTGAGAAAGGGATGGGAAATCGGTGTGATATGGTAATTCGCCTCCATGGGCATATGCCATATTGGAAGCTTCAACTTTTGTTGTAACTTCAAAAATTTTACTAAAAAATTAAAAATTCAGTCATTTTTGGGTTACTGTTACTAATAAATTTTGGACTTCAATAACTCACCCAAAATGTGTTTGCTGAATTAAACCAATTCGATCACCAATTTTATTTACGGTTTCTTTATCCTTTAATGGACCATGTTTAATTACAGCTATTCCATCACAACAAACAGCATAAAGAAAATCATGCAAAACTTTATCATTAGTCATAACTTCATTGTGATCAAATTTTTTTAATCGTTTTTCTATTTCTTCTTTATTCCATATTTTTGCCGCGGGTAAATAAACTTTTCTTCGTTCTCGTCGAACATTGGAAGATGAAAGGTTTCGAGATTTTAGCCATGAAGATGGATATCTAAATTTCGAGAGTTTTTTGGTAGTCGATGACTCAAAATTTAGACTAAAAAAGTTTAAGAAAATCCCAAACCTTGATTCAACATTGTCGGGCCATAAAATTTTTAATTCATTTTTTTGTTTATCAAAATTAAATGATTTTGGAATAACTTCAACATCAAAATCTCGCATCATTAAATTTCTTGCTTTCATTGAATCTGTTATACTATAGGTTGCTGAATCCAATGAAGTATCTCGCAACCAAACATATGGATAAATTCCTGATGTGCCATCATTAAATGAAATATTAAACAAACGATTTTTTGAATCATTATTAATAGTGGAAATTAATCGAATTGATGAAGGCGATAAAGATTTTGTAAATGATGAAAAATATTTTTGGAAATTCATTATCGTCGATCGTCCATGAATATTCATTTTTGTTTTAATGAGTGAGAATCTTCTTAAAAGATGTGAATGAATAAGAAAAATGAAACTGAGAAAATCAGTCAAAAAAGCAAGCATAAAACTTTACGAGGGTCTAATTAAATGAATGAGAGAAGAAACGGACGGAAAGGACAAAGTACAAAAGATGAGAAATATAAAAGATGGGAAAATGTGAGAAAAATATGTGGGATAAGCAATAAAAAAAGTTTACGTTTGAATAAAACAGTCAAGTCAGTCTCAGCCATTCAGCGAGCAAGCAAAAAATGCAGACAACCAAAAAGGTCGGTCATTGACCATTCACTATCATCATCTTTCATTTATAAAAAAAACGGACAAGAGAGAAAAAGAGAGAGAGAGCAAGCATGATACACAAATTTTGTTGTATTCATAGAACAAAGTAGTTATAAAAAAAGGTGCAAGAATTTAGCTGCATTTGCACGTAAAAAAAATAAAATAAGTCCAAAGGTCGGAAGAAAAATGAAAAAAAAATATTTAAAAAAAAGAAAGAGAAACTTCAGAGTTTAAAAAATTAGATATAAATATTTTTTTAAACTTTATGTCTTATTGGCTTAATGTCTAACATAGCAAAACGTGGCAAATTAATATCGACGACGACTTCACCAAAAAAAGCATCGTCAGCTTCTTAAAAAATTTTATCCTTGCATTCATTTTTAGCATTTCTCTAAAAACTGTATTTATTTATTTTTAACTTATTAAAAAATTTATCATGGAACTCTCTCCCGAAAAATCGCAATTAAATTTAAATTCCTCTGAATTTGAAGCTGAAGCATATGTTCAAAATTTATTACAAAAAAAAGGTCTCGATGAGTTGGTTGCAATTGAAGAAGATATGGTTCAAAATGTAAGATAATAATAATCAATCAATATATATATATATTTAGTTATTTCTCTTCTAATTTTATAGGTTCGTCGATTGGATTCTGAAATGCAACAGTTAGTTTATGAAAATTATAGCAAATTTTTAACTGCAACTAATACAGTTCGAAGTATGCAAACAGAATTTCAAAAAATGGGTGATGTTAGTTTTTTTTTATATCTAAACTTTTATAAACATTTATGCCTTGGGTTTTTTTATTTATAGGAAATGAATAGTTTATCAAATAAAATGGATAAAATTTCTGATTTAAGTGGTTCACTTTGTAATGTATTTTCAAAGCATCGAGAAAATGTTCGAAAATTAACAGATGCAAGTAAAACGGTTAAAGGATTACAATATATCGTTAAACTTCCACAAAGATTAAAGGTAATAATTCTTTAAATTATCTTCATCGTGTGCTTTTTGTCCTTTAAAATTTAATTTATCTCTTCTTTTTTTTCTTCAGAATTTCATTGATCAAAAAGATTTTAAAAGAGCAGTGAGCGCTTATTCAGCAGTTAAACCCAAACTTGATCTTTATAAAGATGTTCCATCCATGGCAGGAATATGTCATGATTGTACGGAACTTATAACTGAAGTGGAAGAAAAGCTTCGAGAACGATTAACTTCTCGAATCATTTCATCCGATGATATTGTTGATGCAGTTCAAATGCTTAAAGAACTTGGAATTCCTGAAGCGGAATTAGAAACAAAAATGATGGAAACTTGGAAGGAACAAATTGAAGCAGAAATAACAATTTTAAGTAAAAATGAATTCGCCGATATCCTTGAATTTGCTGAAAGTGGTTGCTGCAATTTTTTAACAACTCTTTCTATTTCAGCAAACTTATATCCCCAATTATTTAGCCACAGTGGCAGCAATAATAAAGAAAATAATAATCAAAATTTTATTAAAATGATTGATGAATTTATGAATGAATTTGAAATAATTGTAAATAATCGTTTTACATCTGAAAATGATGGACATATAGAATGTACCTTATATGTTCGAGCTTTGGATAGAGTTTTTAGGAAATTAGCTGCATGTGATCGACTTATTGATTGTTAGTTCCCTATTTTTGGCTTTTAATCATTTTTTGTTTTGTTTTCAGGGAAAGATTATTCATTAATGAATAATGATATCGTAGTTAAAGCCGCAGCACATCAAGTTGCAATAGGTCGAAAAAATATTACTTCCCTTGTTAAAATTACTTTTGCTGAAGTAAGTTAGTTTTAAACAATTTAGACTAAAGTTTCTCCGATTTTTGATAAATAAATATCTCAAAAATATTTTTTTAGGTCATTGAAGAAAGTCGAAACACCACTATCCCGCTTTCACCAATGGAAATTTCTCAACTCATTCATAAAATAGAACAAACTTTTTTAGTTTCAGTTAAAACAACTTTAGCGAATTTATTGCTTTTTACTGCCAGTGATATCACTTTTTCTTCCATCGACGTTGGTAAGCCAGCTCCATACAACTTTTTATATGGTTTTCATTCTCCATTAAAAAATTTTTAGCATACTTTTTTCAATCATTTTCTCGTAGCGTTCATGAAGAAATTGTAGTTGGTTCAATCATGGATTTACTTGCATTTGCTCGAGAAATAATTAGTAATGAAGCTTCGGAATTCTCGGATTCGGCGCCATTTGTTTTTCTTATTCTTGCAGAATTTTTTAATTTAACTCAAAAAAAGCATATTTCTTATTTGATTGATTTATGTCAAGAGCAATTTAGGTAAATCCATTATTTAATTTCTTCGGTAACGATAACACCCTGAGATTTCCAGGTTAACAGAAAGATTAATGGAATTAACTTTAAATATAACTGTGAGCGAGAGATTGGAAGAAGTTGCAAAATTATTACTAAAATCATATGCGGATTTAAAAGGTGCTGAAATGAGTGATTTATGTTTACAAAGCATCGAAAGAGTTGATTGGTTGAAAGCTGAAGCACCCAAAATTGTACGTGAAGAAATTAAAAATATTGTTAAATTTGTTAAAGACGTCGCCGAACAAGCAACCATTTTTGTAAGCCTTTTTTAATCCCACAGAATTTTTTTGAAATTAATTTATAAGCAATTTTTTTTAGATTTCTGAATCACCTCGAAAAGAACGAACATCTGATAGAAATGTAACTCCTCGACATGTAGCTTCCACAAGCACTTTGGATACAGGATCTCTAAGTAGTGCATTAGAAAAAATGTGGACTGAAAAAGTTGAATATAATACAATAATAGAATTTAAAAAAGAATCCATTCTTCTTGCAATCGTTAAAATTGGATTAAAATCATTTATTGAAAGTTCACGATTGCAAACTTTTTCTTGCAATGGTTTACAACAAATGCAAGTGGATTGCATGTATTTAAAGCATAAATTATGGCAACATGTTAATGATGAACATGTATTAAATTCATTAATCGATGAAGCCATTGCTTCCGCAGTTATTCAATGTATGGAGCCACGATTATTGGAGCCATCAGTAGCAAATTTAATTTGTGAAAAAAGCGACAAAAATTAACAAAAAACTTGTTTTTTTATTTGGTTGTTGTTTGTATAAATTTTGTTATACATAAATATGATTTAAAACATAAAAAAATAAAGGTTTATAAATTATAATTACTAACTTTTGTTCCGACTTTCATAGTACATATGTATGTAGTTTGATTTGTTGAAGTGATTGCAGTAAAAAGTTCGAAGCATTTATTCATGGGTCTGGGTAAATCGAGGCAAAGCAATCAAAAAAGCAGGCATGGTATTTCGAGGCAAAGTAGGGTATTTCGTGGCAAAAGCAGGGTATTTCGTGGCAAAATAAAAAAGCAACGTCTAATTACTATCAATCAATTCCTCTCAAAATTCTGAACAAATTATTTTCAATCATTACCAAAGCCCATAAAAATTTTTTGAGTTACGTGCTTTCCCTATAGGTCCTTTCTGATTTATAGGCTTTCTTTATGGATTATGTTTACTCATAGGGTTTCCCTATTGATCATTTTTGTCTCATAGGGAAAACACGTAACTCAAAAAATTTTTTATGGGCTTTGGTAATGATTGAAAATAATTTGTTCAGAATTTTGAGAGGAATTGATTGATAGTAATTAGACGTTGCTTTTTTATTTTGCCTCGAAATACCCTGCTTTTGCCTCGAAATACCCTACTTTGCCTCGAAATACCATGCCTGCTTTTTTGATTGCTTTGCGTCGATTTACCCAGACCCTTTATTCATTTCCTTACATAAAAGCTAACCAAAAAATTCTGAAATAACAATAAAAAGTTCGCTAAATAAAGTTTTTCTTTTGCTTCTAAGTAAAAAATGGAAATGATTCAAGCCATATTAAAGCATTCAACGTAGTCCTGCTAATAGCTTTCGGTAAAAATAATTTGTGTGTGTGAAAAAATTTCATGTAATTTTCAAAAATTTGTCAAGCTAATCCAAACTAAATAACCCTTGCCTTCGCGTTTGTTTCTAATTATATTGGATTGTGAAGAATAATAGTTAAATAAAGAGTGAAAAGGAAAAAGTTTATTGTTGGATAAAAAAAATATAAAAGAAAACGTATGTACAAAAAAATGACAAACAAACAAAAAAGTAACAATAAATTAAACAGAATGAGAATAATCGTGGTAAAGTTGTTCAAATGTGAGGTACATACGACGAGCAGCAAGATGAGCATGTTCAGCAGTTGGTCGATCTTCAGCTTTCACAGATAAACAACTTTCAACGAAGAATTTAAGTTCACGAGAATATTCATCAGTTGGAAACGGAATCACATAACCAAGTTTGATCTTTTTATGAAGTGCATAAAGATTTTTTCGTTCACCATTGAAAGGATTTAATAATGTGCATAATTCATATAACAAGCAGCCCATAGCCCAAACATCAGATTTGAAGTTATATCCACCATCGTTGCGTTCAGGAGCACGATAATATTCTGTACCAACGCGAGTAACCGCAGCTTGAGTGGTTTGACTGAATAAACGAGAAAGGCCCAAATCACCAATTTTCACTACACCTTTTGAATTGATAAAGACATTAGCAGGTTTTAAATCTGAAAAATTAACATTGTTGTTGTGACAAATAGTAAATACAAAACTTTACCTCGATGAAGAATTCGTTGTTCATGCATATCTTTAATACCAGCGCAAACTTGATGAAAGATAAACCAGATAGTTCTTTCAGAAAACAATAAATTCTTTTCTCGCATATTCTAAAAATGTAAACTTTAGTATGTAAAAGAAACAATAAAAGTATGCAACATACCAAAATTTTAATTGACAAATCTCCGCCATCAACGTATTCAAGAGTAACATACAATACATTATGTTCAGTGAAAGTTTCATAGCAACGAACAACATTTTCACTTTTGATTTTGTTCAATAGAGAGACTTCATTAAGGCATAATTTGTGGTGCATTTCATCCAATTCTCGAAGCTAAAAAATGAAATATTTAAGGTGCAAAAGGTTTTATAATGAAAGCTTACTTTTATTCTTTTGACAGCACAAATTTTGTTTGATGGTATATGTTGACAGCAGTAAACTTCAGAAAAAGCGCCTTCACCAAGTTTTTCACCAACTTTGTAATTTTGAGAACGTTTAGATTGAACATTAGGCGGTTGACGAGTTCGATACTGAGGTGACGGACGAGATGGATACTGAGGTGTCGGACGAGATGGATAACGAGGTGATGGTTGATAACAATAAGTACGTTGAGAAGGACGATCCATTTTCTTGATAAATTCTTCAATAAAAACAGCAGAGAGAATAAATGATGCGTCGTCGATTTGAAGTTGAAATGAATGAAATGATTTTCGTCGAACATCGCGAGCAACGAAAATTTTATAATGGTGAGAAAATATGCCTGCAAAGGTAAAAGCGTTATTAGAAAAGTTCAAATGATTTCATTTTTCATCTTTGCCAAACTTTCATAAAAAATGGTAAAGGAAAGAAATTTTTTCGCGGCAAAAAAACAAACAGACATCATAAAAAAATAAACTTTATTCTATCGTAATACAAACATATCTAAGATCCTAATAAAAGATTAAAAATAATTCTAATACAAATGAGTTAAGCTTCAGGTTGATCAAAGTTGTTGTTTCCAAAGATAATGGCGACGATAACTTGAATAAGTAAAGCAGCGATGATGTATCCAAATTGAAGATCGGTTGCGGAGATGACAGATTTTTTATCGATAGCAAGAGTAACCTGAAATCAAACATCTTCCATGACTTTTTAGATTAAAAAACGAAACTTACTTGAAAATGAACCCATAAAAGAGCACTATTAGCAACGATGGCAATGATAGGGCCAAAAGCAAAACCAGTAACGAAATATGCAAGAATGTAAGAAGCTATTGAACCAACACCACCAGCAGCTACCATAAACCGTCGCCGATCAGCAAAAAGTTCACGTGGACCAAGTTCATAATCAATCAATACAGCCAAAACAAGTGGAGATACAAAAAGTACAGCAGGTACAATTGAAAGTAATCGATTTCCAAACGCATGACCAACGATTGAAGCAATAACATATGAAAGTCCAAAGAGCCATACGCGACGTTCGCTTTCATCAACTCCAGTATTTGAACGAGATTGAATGTGAGCATAAATAGGAAGAGCAAAAAGTATTGCAAATTCAATGAATGGATGGATCAGAAATGAATAAATGGAACCAAGGAAAGATGCACCAGAAATTGTACCACATGTTAGACCAATACAAAGAACCGAGATGCCTATATAAAAAAAAAGGGAAATGTGAGTCGAAAACTTTACAAACCACTTACCAAGATACATTTCAAGCAAGTTATTACGTAATTCACGATTCTTTTCATCCAATGGTTGAGTATTGTTTACAGCAGCAGTAACAAAATCCTTAACATCATATGCACTTGGTTCAACAATTTCACGAGTTTTTTCAATTAAAGATTGTGAACGATTTGCTAAATGAAAGATTCCATCATAAGCAGCAATACTTCGACGACGCATTGTTTCAACAGTAGTTTGAAGTTGTTCAACATAACGACGAGGAAATTCTTGAAGAGTTGTTGTTGCTAAAGTAGCAGCCGCCATTATTGTGTTCACTTGATTTGAAGAATGAAAAAGGCTTTGAATGAAACAATTTTTAAGAAAATGAAGCGAAGACAGAAAAAACGTTGAATTTTCATGTAAGTTGATGCAAATTTTGAATCATCCAGCGTAAATATCAAAGTTCAAAAATGGAAACAAAAAGCTTGAATAAAAAAGGCGAAATTGAAAAAGGTATGTATCAGGGATGTACGGAATTCCGTTTCCGTTTCCGCGGAATTCCGCCCATTTTTTGATTTCCGTTTCCGTTTACGGAAATGACAAAAAAAAATTTCCGTTTTTTTCCGTTCCGCGGAAAAAATGTGACGGAAAACGGAAAAAAATATATACCTTTTTACCCAAAAATTCTTACATTTTAATAAATTTTTACACAATTCTCAAATGTTTATTTCATGCTCTTTGACTTAAAAATAGTTCAAAAACTTGAAAATACTAACTTATTAACAATTGACTCTTAAAAGAACATAAAAAATAATTGTCAAATATATAATTATAAGGGGAAAAATTATTTTACTATGTACCAAAAAAGTTTTAAAAATTTCCGTTTCCGTTTCCGCGGAAATGAGTAAGTAAATTTCCGTTTCCGTTTACGGAAACAAAATTTGATATTTCCGTTTCCGCGGAAACGGAAAAAAGTCATTTCCGTGCATCCCCGGTATGTATGTAAGAAAGCTACAGTAATCGAAGCGTCATTGACCATGTCTTCTTTGTGGGATCTAAGAAAAGTTTGAAAATGCAAATTTATCAGTTTTTTTTTCTTCCAGAAAGTATTCTACGAATATTAATTACAATTTTCCATTAGAATCGTTTATATGTAAATACATATCTTAGATTTTTTTTTAATAAATATTTTAAAGTACAGCGAGAATGTAAAATTAATTCGTGTAACAAAAGTCATTAATAGTTTTAACAAAATTTAGTTATCCAACTTATTGGCTTTTGGGTATATTTTTCTTACTAAATTTTTTTAAATGGTGGTTTAGCCTATGGCAGCCATGCCACTCACGGACATACATTGATTTTCTTTACAAAAAAGTTAAAAAAGTTATAAACTTTATTTATTCAGAAATTCATAAAAAAAAATACAAAAAATAAAAATATTCAATGGCAAAGAAAATTAGGCAAGAAAGATTATTCATCGCTTTTAAAAATTTTATAACTAAAAAACCGTATATTTGGGGTTGTAGAAAAATAAAAATTATTATTATTTATGCTTTTTGTTAAAAAAGTGAATCAATATTTTGTTTAATAAATTCTTCAACTATGTCTTCATAAAAATATTTGTTCAATGCTTCTTGAAATTCAATTTTCAAAGTTTTTTGTTCTATTTTGAGGAAATCCAATAATTCCGGAGAACTGACACTTATTTTCCATTTCAAAAAATGGAGCTTTTCGATCTAAAAAAAATTAGAGTTTAAAAAAATTTTGTTTGGTTAATTTTTATCTTTTTTTTAAAGAAAAAAATTTCTTACCAATGCATAAACTTCAGAACCAGGAAATTTACAAAAACTAAAAACAGCTTCTTTCCGTGGAGTATATAATAAACCATTAAAAGCGATGGGCTCTAACTCTTGCTTTTTACATTTAAAGAATTTTAATGCTTGAGCTTCAATTCTTTCATCGCTCAAACTTGTATCACTCATATAAACGGCTTCCGAAACAAGGGCTGGAATTCCTTCGGGAAGAATTTCACAAAGTGGAATTCCATGCCAAAATCTTGACCATCCTGTTAAAATTGTTGAAGAAATTTTGCCACCCAAAAATTCTTCTTTAAGTTTATAAAGGGATAAATAAGATTGGAGATTTGTGAGATAACGTTCGATGGTAACAAAAATTTGAGAGGCACCATCCGCGCCCTTGAAAACGGAACCAAAAATCATTTCATTAAAAACTAGAGAATATCTTTCAATCATTCCAGGTGGGAAATATCCCGGTGCTGTAACATCTGAAGCATAACCCCAAATTACTGGAATAATAAATTTTCCAAGTTCATATTCGTTTAATAAATTCACGGGGATTTTATCGAATAAATCATTCCAAGCAAAAACTTGCTCAAAATTAAGGGTTTCTTTTGCGAATTTTGCTATACTTGAAATATGCGACAATTTTAATCGATCTGTGGAATTATGAAATTCATTAGTTAATTTATGTATGCATCTTTCATCCTGAGCAATGTGCCATGCTTCATCTGCGCCAATATGAATGGCTTTGGCTTGAGGATGAAGGTCGCGAACTTGTTTCAACATTTCATGAATTAAATTTATCGAATCTGAATCCGATGGACAAATTGTATCGGGTTTTTGTGGAACTTCTCTAAGATGTTGGAAGATTGAATGTTTCAAAACAAATTCCATATGTCCAAAAGTTTGAATCAATGGAATTATTTCAATTTCATTTTCATTCGAAATTTTTAATATTTCTTTTATGGATTCTTTGGAATATGCAAATTTAGTTCTTAAAATTTCAAGTTTTCCTGAATATGGAAACATATCTTCGTATTCCATTAAAATAGAATCAAACCCAAGTGATTTTATGAAAGGAATTAATTCTTTTAAATATTCCAGTTTTGGAGGAGCACCTTTTAAATCCAAGTGCACAGTTCGCTGAAGAAAAAAAATTTTTGGGTAAATAATTATTTTGAATTTTAGTAAATCTTACTTTAGCAAAAATAGGCGAATTGGACCTTTTTAGGGTAGATGAAATGGAATTGGGCGAAATCATGGATGCAAAAATAAAAACACCACAAATAAAAAATAATGTTGGAACTAGGCGCTCACGTAAAATTCGATTCATTCTTGGGCTTAAAAGCCCTCGACAAAATTTGGCACGAATTATATTGATGGAGCGTCGTCGTGATTAAAATTACCTAAAAAATTTGGGGTTTAAAAAATAGCAAAAATCAAGAAATTATTATTCTTCTTCATAACAAAAATAATTTTATTCTATGAAACTAAAAATGCAATTCTTTTTATAACATCTTTAAAACAAAATTTCTTAAAGCATTATTTGCTTTATTTTGGAAATGAAAAAATAATAGCTGGAAAAAAAAAGAAAAAAAATCTCATGAAGTCAGCTAGTTAAATTTGCTTTCAATAAAAAGAAGACGTCAAGAAAAAAAGCGTCATCGACTTTTTTTTATTTTTAAAATAAATTTTATTGAAACCTCGCAAAACTTATTTATTTTTTTTATCTCAGAATTACATAATAATAACTGGGCAATGGAATTTACGAGAATATATCGGAATTATAGATGTATGAGAAAAAGTTAAAGAGAAAACGCGAAAGTGAAAATCAAAATGAAGAAAATATATTTTCAGTGAATCATAAAAAAGTTCTAAGAAAAGATGCATCAGTGTAAAAAAAAGAAAAGAACTGATGTTTTTTTTAACGTGACAATACTATTTGTTTTTATTTGGATTACAATGGAAAAGAAATTGTGCATATCCATTTCTTTTTTATTTTATTTTAAGCACGAACAAAGTGGTTGCTGCTTCACATAGCAAATAATACGCGTATTTTTGCTTGTCATTGAGAAAACCTATAGAGACGTAAAAAAAGAAAAGAAGCAGTTAAGTCATATTTTTTGCACCTGCTACTTATTATAGTCTAATATGTGGCTTCTATGAAAGTCATCCTCAAGCTCAAAAATAAAAAATTTAAAATGGCAAACATTAAACATGGGATTTATTTCTTTCAATTTTGTAAAAAAACATCCCTCTCAAAATTTAGTTATTGTTTCAACGAAATTTTAATTTTTAACTTTTCAAAAAATACATATTTGAGTTATAACTCCATAGCTTTTCAATAACAACAATTTTTTTTTTGTATAACTTTTATTAATTTACAACATATAAATTTGTTCAATAAATATCTATTATTTCTTCTTTTTTTTTGCATTAACATATTATTGTACTAAAAAGAAAACACACGAGCAAGAAAAATTTTAAACTCAAAATAAAAAGCAAAGGCACTGGAAGCTATAGCTCTTTACATAAAATAAACTTCAGTATACAAAAAACATAATACAGTATTTTTTTAAGCTAAAAAACAAAATTTAAATAAATTATTGGCAAGAAAATTTTTTAGAACAAAAAAAAAGACACATATTATTATTATTATGCAAGAGAATATAATTAATTTTCTGGAAGAGAAAATAAAACAACGAAAAAAATAGGAAAATACATAAAATAAAAAAGAAAGCAGGTCAAAAAATTAAAATTAAAATAATTTGCGTGCGCGGCAGACAGACAATTAAATCAAAAAATATTAATTATTGCTTCTTTTTTTGTTGTTGGGTATATTTTTTTGATAATAATCTCTCCTTTTTAATAACATAAAATAAAATAATAAATTTTTTACGATAAAATCAAAAATCGAAATCAATCAAAATAGTTAAAAATAAAAATAAAAATAAAGATTTCTGTGAAACTCAATCTCGATCAATAAGCTTTTTAAGTCGTTGAAAGCTTCGCTCTTTTAATGCAAGTCGGATGGATCCAGTGGCGGATGTATTTCCATTTGATCCAGTATCATCATTTCCTTGTTTAGCAGCTAAAACTCTAACTTGTCGACCTTGTAAACGATGATAACTGCTTAATCTTTCACCTAATACCGTTGATTCCGTTATAGCATCCTTTTCCTGTAATTGTTTCACACGAAATGAAATTAAACTTAATGATAGAATTAAATTTAAACCAACATTAAAATCAGGATTACATTGATGAATATAAACAGATGGATAAGGTAGCAAACCAATTTGTCGTGGAATTATTGTAAATGATGTTTGTCCTACTCCGGAATCTTTCATGGGCACAACTAAAATTTGAAATTAGAGAAATATCAGAAAGTATCTCGCTGAGGAGAAAAAATGGAAGGATTCATTCAATGCAAAAAACTAAGAAATTTTTTTTGGCGAGGTATTTTATTTTGTTTTAAATTTTTTAAAAATTAATTTACCATTAATTTTATCCACCACTGTCCAATATTCCGAATCAGCATCGATGATTGCAACAATTCTGGAATCCACTTGATTTGACATTCGTCGAAGTGAAACCACGAGGGAACATTCAGAATCCACTCGACAAAGGGAAATATTTTCTGCTATTATTTGGGCACAAATATCATATTCAGCCTAAAAAGTCGCAATAAAACCCTTAACATTGCTCTCTAATTTTTTAGTAAAATATTTTTGGCTATTAATTAGTTTAATTCCAAACCTTGCTAATAGGTAAATCTTGTTTCCATTCAAAATTATATTCTCTTTCAAATGCACATTCAGGAATATTTGATTTTGATTCATTTTTATTATTTATAATTGCATTTTGGTTATATGGACTTTTTTCAATATCATATTTTAATGCTAATAAATGTTTGATTGGCACAGTTTTATCTAACTTTGATGGAGGCAATTCCCATACAATTCGATGAAGAGAATGAGCGGAAATTTTCTAAAAAAAGATTTAATTAAAAAATTAATAAACTTTATAAAATTAAAGAATTTCTGGGGCTCACATTTAATCTGGAATTAATTAATTTTGCTGGAATCGCTGGTTTATAATTTGATTGTTGCTGCAATAATTCAGCTTTTTTAAGGCATAAATCAAGAAAGTCATAAGAATCTGAGCGTTTTATATCCACAGAAAATAGAACTCTAAAATTTTTAAAATTATTATAAATCAAAAAAGTAAATAAATATTTACCTTTGTTCAATAATGGTTGTGGACATTTTAAAATTCATAATAGGTGTAAAATTTAAATCTATCAACCATGTTTGATCCAACCAATCCACTCTAATTTGTCTCCGCATAATTAATGAATCTTCTGCAGAATAATGCATTTGATCAATTGAAAGACAAATAAATATTTCAAGCGACTGTGTGACATATGGCTCCAAATCTGGCACATGAAGGGAAATGCTCGTAGTCCAATTTTCTGTTGAATCCTAAAAATTTAGAAATATAAATTTTTTTATTATTGCGCAAATGCTAGAGACTTACTCGAAATTGCATTAAATTTGAATCACCTTCAAATGAAACTTTTAATGGATTGGATTTTTTTACTGATGTCGTTCCCGCAGTAACTTCAAGAATAATTTTTTGGACTATTCCAGCAATTAATTTTTCTGTAAAAAAATTTTTAATTTAATTTTTTTTGTTGCTAAAAACAAAAACCTGGTAAATTTCCAACTTTCACGACGGGCTTTTTAACATCCACCGATAAAAATACATTATCCAATGTAGCAATTTGAGATATTTCTTGTTGATAATGAAGTAAAAAAATTAATGATTTAGAAATTTGTATTTCAAAATGATTCAATACAAAGCATCCAACGGGGAAGGCAGTTCCCTCAAAAGTGATTTCATTTTTCCCTGGTTTCATGATTATTAAATTATTATTATTGCTAATATTATTTGAGCCATTATAAATTTGAATGGCAGAAAAAACCGGGGCCTTTTCTCCTTCTTCATTTTCAATATTTTCAACTGAATTTTTAAGAATGGATTCTGGATTGCTTTCCTTTCCAAGAATGCCAACTGTAGGGCATGCGCATCGAGAAACGGCATCTGTGGACTAAAAAAAAGAAAGAATAAGAATAAATTTTTTTTTGTTTATAAAAAATCTTTAAAAATAAAAATAAAAATTTACTTACACTTTGGCTTACAACAAACGCAGGATTTAAAGGTTCTATAGCATTTTTAGATAATTTTTTAAAATAAGCTTTAATTTGACAATTTTCAAGCGAAAAATCAAAATTATTTTTAATAACAGCAGAGAATTTCACGGAAGATGTAAGGAGAGTGTTAATAAAATTATCAGATGTTTTTAAAATTTGTAATGGAAAATTCATTGGACATCCAAATGAAAAATTGTACCTTAAAAAATATCAAAAATTATTAAATTCCAAAAAATGAGAAAAAAAATTACTTTTTAAGTTTTTGATCATAATTTTTTCCAGCTTCTTCCAACAATTTTTGTCCATATTTTTCTCTTTCATCTTTTGTATCAGAACCCAGAGTCAAAACCAGCAAAACATTAATCCATAATTCTCTCTCCTTTTTTAATTCATCTTCAAATTCAGCTAAACCCAATTTGCAATAATATTTAAGCAAAGATAAAATACGACAATTTTCAAATAAAGTTTTTAGCAATTGCATATATAATTTTTTAGCGTTTTTGGAATCGTCTATTTCACTGAAAAATAAAAGCATTTTTTAAAATAAATATAAAAATGTAATTTAAAATTTTAATTATAAGAAAAAACTTTAAAGCTTTTTTTTCTCACCGATAACAATCAAATAAATTTTTCATAAATCCATCGGCAGCTTTTTCCCATTTATAATTTCGAAGCAATTCAATGGCTTCAAGCAAAGATTCTTCGTATAATTTTTCTAAATTTTTTCCTTGATCCGGAGAACCTTCAAGTTCGGCACGATTCACAAAAGTTCGACGTAAAATATTTAATGTTTCCGCGGTGGATCGACCAAGGACATCAGCATTTCGTTGACCCACGGTGGATTTAATCCATCCTTCTAAAATTGGGCGAGAAGCAGGCGAGCAATGTAAAAGGCTATCGAGCTATAAAAAAAATGGATGTCAAAAAATTAAGAAAGAAGTAAGTAAAGTTTCATACATTATTGCATTTTAAACATAATAATTGACAAATATATCCTGTGCCATTATTTAATGAATCAAGGCTAATAAAATATTGACATAATTCAAGGACATCCGTGGCAAGGAGGGCATGCCAAGCTTGGGATAAAATGCTTTCATTTTTAACCTAAAAAAGGTAAATAAAAATTAAAAAATGAATCAAAAAATGCAAATTTTTGTTAAATTTAACAAAACTAGGATAACAAAAAATTTTAAGACTTCAGTTAAAAAGTATTTTTCAAATTTTTTAATTTTTCTTACTCCCAATTCAGTATTTTCTACTCCAACTTTTTGTGTGCATGCATGAGCATATCTCAGCATGATTGTTGCAAAATCATTTGAAAGCAGTGACTTTACAGATTCCACGGATCTTGAAGAAGTAGGTGAAGGAGCTTTAGATTTTCGAGTATTATATATATAAAATAATGATAAAATTTGATTTGCTAATATAAAAGTTCTTAATTCTATTAGGGATACATTATCTGCCACACCTTCAACGTGCATTAAAAGTCTTAACAAAGGGCATAAAGGACCATAAGATTGATTTGCAACATTTCTAAGCCATTCTGGACGCTTATCTTCTGGAAAAAATAAATAATTAAATTGAAAGTCGTTAGAATGTAAAAATTGACCATTGAGTTTGCAAAAATTTTCATTTTTATGAATAGTCGAAAACCAATTACCAAAGCCTAGATCCATAAAAATAATGACAAACCTGATGAAGAATAAATTATTTCACTTATAAGTAAATCAATTTTATCTAATTCGCCCAAAACGCAATCATATAATTCTAAATTCCAATAAAATCGACATAAATTAAATTGTTGATTAACAAATGTTGGCAATGACCAATCATTAGCTTCCCAATTGCCTTTAAGTTGGGCATAAGAACGTTCATAATTTGCAAGGAATTTATCCAAACTCGATAAAAAGCATGTTAAAAATCGAGCGGAATAATCATTGGATGTTGAAGCTAAACCATCGCTAACTTCAACGATCCTAAAAAAACAAGTTTGTTTTGGTATTAGAAAAAAAAAGATTTGAAGGACTAACTTTTCTTGATGTTTAGCAAAATCACTCTTAATTTTTTCCATAATTGCACCACGATTTTTCTTTTCTTTAGCTTTGGTTGAATCAAAAATAATTAACCAATGATTATTTCCTGCTTTATTTAAAAGTCCAAACCATTCACTTATTCGATGCCGAACTTGAGTTCGATATTCTTCAGCGGTCTGAAAAAAAAAATGTTTGCTTATTAAATTTAATTTTTCTTCATTTTTTAATTCATTGACAGAATTATGTTTTAGAATATATTATTAAAGGCTTTAGGAGGAGCACTTTTTTATATTCCAAAACAAAGTAACAAAGACCAAAGAAATTTTTTGTTTGTTTGTTTTAGTTTTGTGAGTGACTTTTGAAACTCAAAAACAAAACAAAAAACGTCGCATATATGTGTATAAAAATTTTCTATTCTTACCGAAACATAAACAAAAAACAGATGAATAAAAGCAATGGATTCAGAAAATGAAACTTCTTCAGCATGACTAATTAAATCATCAGAAAATGGAATAAATTTAATCGCAAATTTTGTTTCCACAGGTTTTTCATGTCTAAAAAAATTGGGGAAACTTCGTTTAAAAAAAGAATATAAACAATTTTGATTAGCTCAAAAACAAACCTTCTCCAAACAATTTCGCCATTTTTTAATGCTTCAAGCATCAATTTTTCATGTTTTTGCATGCATTCTTTTTCACCGTTCCCTGTAATAAATAAAGTATTAAAACTAATAATCACTTCCCAACGACACTATTTTAATCTCAAATTTTCTAACAACAATGTCCATCTTTTTTTCAATAAAAAAAACTTACATGAAATTTGGAAAGCGCATTTTTTGCGCACAGTTAATAATGGACAATCATCCATATAAAAATATAAATATATTTAAAGAATTTTAATTAATTTTTTAATACTTCAAAATATAAGGGAAAAATCATAAACAAAAAATATCAAATCAAATAAATATGTTTTTTTGCGGTATAAATTTGCGCGTGTTGTTCCATTTTTTCTTTAATATTTTTCTATTCGTTCGTGCACAAAATAAAAAATCTTAACACGAAATTTTTTTTAAGTTAGTGGACGGACAACTTTAAAAAAGAAAGAGAACAACCAAATTTGGAATATTTGTTTGCTAATTTTTTTTATTGACGTTTTTTTTTGTGGAGATTTTTGATCTTTTTTATTAACTCCAGAAAAAGTTTTTGTGAATTTAATTTATAAAAATAAACAATGATTAAAGCAATTTTGGTTTTTAATAATCATGGAAAGCCAAGATTATTAAAATTTTATACTCGATATGTAAGTTTTTTTCATAAATCCATGAATCTTAAAAACAAAACTAACTTAATTTAACTTATTTTCCACCAAATTTTTTTTAGACCGAAGAAGAACAACAACACATTGTTCGAGAAACCTTTCAATTAGTTTCCAAACGCGATGACAATGTTTGCAATTTCCTCGAAGGTGGAACCCTTATTGGTGGATCAGATTATAAACTCATTTATCGCCATTATGCAACCTTATATTTTGTGTTTTGCGTTGATTCATCTGAATCCGAATTAGGCATTTTGGATCTCATTCAAGTTTTTGTTGAAACTTTAGATCGACGATTTGAAAATGTTTGCGAATTGGATTTAATTTTTCATGTTGAAAAAGTTAGTTGGTTTTATCTAAAAACTTTTTTGAATTTTGGAACTATAGTTGGATTTTTTTAAGGTTCATCACATTTTAAATGAACTTGTTATGGGTGGAATGGTGCTTGAAACAAATATGAATGAAATTTTATTACGCATTAATGAACAAAATGAAATTGAAAAACGTGAAGTTAGTTAGTTTAATTATTTTTTTAAACTAAATCATGCTTTTTTGGAGTCATAGACAATTAAATGAATTTACAGGGTGGATTATCAGCAGCACCAGGTCGAGCGGTAACAGCAGTAAAAAATATGAATATTCCTCAACATTTAAAAGATCTCAAACTTCCTGATTTGCCGTCGTTTAGCAATTTTAAAAATCCATTTTAATTTATTCTTTTTTCATTTTTTTCTTAAAATTGCCAAAGTTTTGTAATTTTATTTATTTATTTTTCGATCAAATAAAAGAAATAGTATACAAAGATCGCAATAAAAAAAAATTGATGGATGGTCGGTCAGTCTTTTTATGATGTACCCTTGAAAACAAAGCACATATTTAAAAAAAGATAAAACAAAAAAATAAAAATAAAATTTTCAGAAATTATTTATAAACATACAAAGAGAAAGGACAAAGCAAAAAATGTGACTTTAAAAATTTTTAGGTTTTAAAAAGTTTATATAGTCTTTTTTTACGAACAAGCAGATTTTCAAGCTTCAAAAAAGATATCTTTAATATAAAAGGTTAAAAGCCCCAACAACAACACAAAAAATGGGAATATTCAAAGAAAAATTAAAAAGGCATGAATTTATTTGATATCCATATTTAATACCTTCATTCGTTTCATAAAAATAAAAAATAAAAGAGTGCCTTCGCCCAACGACAGACGGTTGAAATGAAACTTTCGTGGTCCAATAAATAATCCTAAAAAATACCGTAGTAGTAGTTTATTAATGTTTATAAATTTAAATTTATCGTTAAGCATGGAATTTGATAAACATTTGCAACTTGAAAAATTTCTCCTTCCGTATCTCCCATTTCGTTGATTGCGCCAGTTTCACAAAACTCAACCATTTTCTTAAGGACATTAGAGGTATACATTGGAAGGTTTAAGAATGTAACACCATCTTCTAAAAATTTTCGCATAACCTTTGAACAGCGTTCCATAATTAGTTGGGAACTCTAAAAAGATATATACATATAAATAAATGATAAATGCAATAATTGTGTTTACTGTCACATTATCGCCCCTGCTCTTAATAACGAGTTTGGCAAAGTTTTTATCCAAATTTATAAGCTTTCTAGTAATATTCATATCTTGGCATTTAATTGTTTTAATTGGTTTATTAAACCAAGTAAATTTTCGGTAAACAGCGTTTACAGTGATTTCAAAATCGGTAAATTTATCTGCAGTTTCTTTCGAAATATAATTTGTGCCAGAATCAAATTGTGCCGAGTATACTTTGTAATAAATATTTAAGTTTTTTTGGAGAATTTTAGCAACTTTTTTTCTTCTTTGTTTTTGTTATTAAAATATTTATTAATTCCGGACACTTCTCCTCTTTGTCTCTCGTCTGCTTTTTTTACTTTTATCCTTGAAAAAAAATAAAGTTATTTTTGGAGCTTTCGAGACAGCGACGATGTTGTCTAAGTTTTTATAATTAAAAAATCTTTTTGCTTGATTGTTTTATTTTGTTTTTTCGCCATCTCAAAAAAGGCAATGCTAAAAACAAACACTTTTAATAATTGAAAATTGAAAAAAACAAGAAAAGTTATTTTTAAAATGTGATTAATTTTTATTTTATTTATGACTAGACATGGAACCAACAAAGAGTGACAACCCTCTCATATATGTAAATATAATCTGATATTTATTTATATTTTATTAGTTTTATTGGTCTTTTTTAAATAAAAGAAATAATAAAATGAAAACGAAAATGTATTTTTTTTTTATTATTAAAAAAAGAAAGTATAAATAATTTTATCTTTTTTTAATTAAAAAGGGATTTATATATTTTTATAAAGTCACAATTCAGAATGTTTGCGTGGGGCAAGAAATAGTCTAATTTATTTTTCATTTTTGAGTAAAGCTATTTTTTTGTTTAGAGACAACTTTTTATTTAAATTTCCCGGTAAGGTAGCTTTTCTTATAAAAATATTTTTCTTGTTATCCAACAAGAAAGCTAATATCCAAAATTTAAATTGTTTTCACTTATCCGCTCAGCAAGTGCAGCTCCCTTAGATCACAACCGAAGTTGTAATCAGCGATCATCAACGTCAAATCATCCCAAAGGATAATTTAACGAGCTTCACGCTCCAGGAACCACACTATGGCTCGATCATCGCGGAATCTGCTGATCACAGATTTAAAAAAAGCGATGTGAAAACTACTACTACAGAAAAGATCCTGTGAAGTATGATTTCAAAGTTATAAACTTTTTTCAAAACCTTTACTCATAAATATAAAAATAAAATAAATGCGTCAGGCTTGGTCGAGAGACATCAAAAGTTGTGCTCTCTCTCCTTTCTCTTTCTTTGCACATTTCAGGAACAAGGTCACAAGTCTCTTAATTTATTTTTGTTTTGATAAATGCGTAATGAAATTTTTTTCTTTCGACTTTCATAAAAACAAAACAATTAATTTTGTGAACTTTTTTTTCTTATAAAAAATAAGATAATGAAATTTAAATAATTTAATAATTTCTTAAGTGTCTTTAAGCTTTAAACTTTTATTATTACTAAACTTTAAGCGGATATTAGTCATATTAGTCATTCTAATTCATTCATTAAAAAAGTCACATTTTTAAACTTTTTAGAGTTTGAGTAAAAAAGAAAAGGTATATATAAAAATAATTTGAAAGGGTGACTTATTTTTATTCATCTTTTTACCTTTGAATTTACATCAAGGAATTCCCACATGTATTCGTAATCCTTCCCGGACAACTTTGGTTTAACAAAACAAAAAAAAAAATTTGACGTATTTCTTTTCAATCTTTTTTTCGTTGTTTCACTTTTATGAATCTGTTCGCTAAAGTTTCATATTCATTTTTTTGTGCAAAAACAAAATATTTATAAAAAAAATACGAACGTTGTCAATCATTTTTTTTTCTCGATATTTTGAGTCAAATTCTGATGTTCGTGAATCAAAGTTTGATGCAAAAAAAGTTATTAAATTTTTGTTTTGTTTCCAAAAACTCGAAAAACTTTTAACCCCAAAATTGCTCTTCAAAAATGTTTCTCTTTTTCTGTTTTTTTTTTGCAAATATAAAACATAGCAATTTTATTTCGCGGATCAAAAAACTTATTACTTATCTTTTCTGCATTTTCATTTTATTCCGAAAAAGCAAAAATGCAAACGTTTTAACCTTTAGCAATTTTGTTTTTTCCTGGAAAAAGTTAGTTTATAAAGTCTCAAAATAAAAATTATATATGAGAAACCATTTTTTCGGGTGAAGTATAAAAACGAAAAGCTTTTTATCATTATTAAATTCATTTTTGTTTTGTTTTTGGTGCTCCCAAAGTCACTTATATAAAATTGTTTTGTTTTTAGTTTAGTCCCAAAACAGTTTACTGGCATTATTGGATGTTTGTAGCTCTTATTTAGGTGCACAGTGACCTTTGATACAAAAAACTTTTATGGAAACAATTACATTTTTATCCTTGGCGATGGCATTTTTTTAGCATCGAATTATTTTTTAATTTAGAAAAAATAATAATATTATAAACTTATAAATAATTTGAGTTATTTCCTGGAGATCATTTATCACTTTTTTGGATGAATTGCATTGTGGAATCTAGTGTAGAGGAAAGATAAATGGAGGCTATTTTTTTATAAACTGACTCAGGTGGTAGGTATTAGGTATACATAGATAAGCTTCCTTAAATTTTTTTTCCTTTTCTATAAATATGGGAGCATATTATACCCAACAACAGGACGTGATACAACTTAACAAAAAGAAGCAGCAAGCAGGAGTAAGCGAATGATCTAGGTTATCGTGCACTTTGATGGCCTATTGACGTGATGATTTTTTCTCGGTCTATTCACGTTAAAAAATGCTTTTGACAAAGAAATTTTGAGAATTGTCTATGAAAAAATAAATTTTATTATCGATGAAATTTAAAAGGTCATATTTCAAAAATCTATTAAACATCCTCAACTTTTCCAAGCGAAATATCAGCGTATAATTTTTGAAGTAAAGCAGTTTGTTTCCAATTTAATGGTTCAGGTGTATTTAAAATTGATGCCGAATATGGTGCTACCATTGAAGCTGACCGGGAAGAGGCATTAAATCCACCGCCACCACCTGATGTAATAGTGAGCTCAAACGATGGTCGACGACTATTGGATGCTGATCTAAGCAATTCTAAAAAAGCAGTAATTAATGAATCATATGAAAAATGTTTTTTGCTTCTTACTTATTTCTTCTTGAATTTCTTGATGGAACGGATTATTTTTATCATCATCTTCCAATTTTTTACTCAAAAAATGTGATACCGCGTCCGCAACAAACGCATCACCAAGAACATTGATAGATGTACGAATTCGATCACTAAAACAAATTTAACTCAATGTTTTTTTTCTTTTAAAAAATGTGTTACTTACATAAGCCAATCAACTGTAATAATTAATGATACATCACCACTTGGTAAACCAACAGTATTTAAAATAACTAAAATACTAACAAGTCCAGCTGGAACTGAATTTAATCCAAGTGAAGCTATAGTTGATATAAAGCTAACAGTCTTATGTTGTTACCGCCTGAAGCAACAAATATTTGAAGTTAAAATTAGACCATTTACCAAAAAAAAAAAGAGTAGGCTGATTGAGAAACTTAAAGTTGATAAGTATATGCTGATTGAGCACCATCACAAAATTCTGAAGGCGCTCCTACTGTGCTAATTACTATTGTTCCATGTGGTTTTAAACTTACTTTTTTACCCTTTTTACTATTCATTCCTTGTTTATTTCAAAAATGCTTTCAATACAATTTTAATCAAGATTATTTTTTTTGTTTTACTAAGAAGCAAAACATTCCAAAAATTATTTAGTACAGCTCTTAGTTGCTGTTTTGATTAAATTAATCAAAACAGCTTAAGCTCCTTCGCCACGTCAAGGCGGCTGTACTTTGAAGGAGAAAAGGGTTTTCACCCCCACCAGTTAACAGGTGTTTCCGAGAAATCTCCGAAGAGATATAAGTGAAGAAGGCCGACGCAAAAGCGAAGGATATCTCCGAAGAGATATAAGTGAAGAAGGCCGACGCAAAAGCGAAGGATATCTCCGAAGAGATATAAGTGAAGAAGGCCGACGCAAAAGCGAAGGATATCTCCGAAGAGATATAAGTGAAGAAGGCCGACACAAAATGAACCGAAGATTAACCAAAAAATTTATCCGGTTGCTTGGGCTTAAGTGAAAACCAAAAAAGAACGCTTAAAGATTCGCTTTTTGCTGCCAGAGAGAGAAAGAAAAACCTTTACGCGCACCTTTTTGGCTTGAATTACAAAAAAAAATATAAATATTCTAACATAAATTTAGCTTTGACAAAAAACAAAGGCAAACTTTAATTTGGCTGAAATAGCTAGGTAGCTTATAAAGTGGAAAAAGAAGGTGGTAATAATTTATTTTTACTTTATTATCAATTTTTATTACTCAATATTAGAAGAAGAAATTTGTGGAAGAAATTGAAAGTTTTAGAAGAAAATAAAAGAAGCATTTTTTATTTCATCTTTTTTGTTTCTTGATTTTTTGGTGTTAGGTATATGGAGCATGGTTAAAATTAATCATAAATGATACGTTTCGTATCGAATTAAAACGATCCAAAAAAAGACATCCTAGAATTACATTAAATGAAACAGAAACATCAATCAAATCCATTAAAAAAAATTTTGTGTAAACTTTTTGAAATGCGTTGATCATTACTTTGAACTGCGCATTTTGCTGCATCATTAATATCAGCTCCAACAATTTTCTTACAAATAAATGTTCGCTTTCCTGAAAACAGTTTAACTATGAAACTATTATTGCTACCATGAAAGCCATACTCCAATGATATGAAACATTACTGTATGAAGCATCTTTAACAGGATAAGCAGCAATTAAAGTTGTAATTACAAAGAACAAAAGGATTAAAATGTTTTGACCCCGTCTTCCTAACATAATTATTTCTTTCTTTTTTTTATCAGCGAAGATTCACTTTTTTTTAGAAGTCTGACAGCTGAGCTCTCTTTTTATACTAACCTTGCGGTGACATCTTCCCTTTTAAAGGATTTTTCCCGCCTATCTTTGTTTTAATTTTAAAATGACTTTGCAGAGAATGAATAAAGGCTAACCATCCGTGGAATAATATGAGAAAAGTTATTATTGCTTTTTATAATTACTATTTGAGATATGTGATAATTTACAAATAAAGAACGAAATCATTCAGTACAATAAAATTTTTTAAACAAAATCAAGAATTAAAACAAGTCTTAAAGTGTTTATGATGTTCATGTAAAACATATTTTGATTTAAAAAAAAGAAATTAAAAAACTAATTTTGTGTGGTCATAGTTTATTATTGATTACAATTGCCTTAAAGAAAGTTTCTTTAAAGGGACACTTTCACCTGACTCAAATTTTTGCTTACGACATGTTTTACCTCCTAGCGCGAAAGTTCTTTGTCAAGTCCATTTCGAAAATGTTTGTAAGCCTTGGTCAAACTTCGTGAAATTTTTGAAATTTTTTCCAAAGCTTGACAAAAACTTACAAACCTTTTCGAAATGGACTTGACAAAGAACTTTTGCGTTAGGAGGTAAAACATGTCGTAAGCAAAAATTTGAGTCAGGTGAAAGTGTCCCTTTAAAAAGGGAATCAAGGTCAACTTCAACAAAATAACCATTAATATCAGGAAATGAACCTCTGTCAGGCCGAATTGAAAAATAAGCGTGATACTTTTTGTCATTTTTAGAAGCATCATAAATATCAACCGAAGACCAAAAAAAATCATCCAATACATTTCGGTTAAATTTCAATGTAAATGTACCATTAAAAAAGCCGGGCTAAGTTGAAAATTTTCATTAGAAAAGAAAAAAAATAAAATAAAAAGCTAAAGCTTACGATTGAAGGATTATCAGCGCTTGCAGGATAAATGCTTAAAATACCGAGGAACGCAAGAAAAATTGTCAACATGATGGTTTCTAAAAATATGAGATTTAATAAAAAATATTAATGTAGCCCAGTAAAAAAATGATCAATGAGTCAAGCATGAGCGAGAAAAACATCAGCAAAAATTTAAAATACCCCACGAAAAACGTGATAATTTTTTTTTCAAATATAAAAAAGGTATTTTTTAAAAAATTAGTTTAATTTTTACTCCTTTTTAAAGAGATAGATAGATGCGCATAATAGAAATTTTCGTTTATCACTTATTTTGCTTCTCACGAAAGCACATAAAACAAACACATGGGTTAAAAGGTTCAAAAACTAAACATAAAAAAATTTAAAAAACCCTAGTAATTAAAAATTCTTTTCTTTAGTTATGTGTTTAAATAAACAATTATTTTTGGGAATAAAAAGAAGAAAAGATAGATGTACTGTAACGATAGAGAATGCAACTCTGTTTTTTTTATTTTTGAGAAAAAAATGTTAAATTAAAAATGATGAGATATCATTGAAAATAAGACGAAATAGATAATACTGTTGGAGGAAGAAAAAAGTTTGAAAGCAAGATGGAGATTTTTAAAAAATAAAATACAGAAAATGATAAAAAAATTTTTAAATAAAATTGAAAAAATGTAAAGCGTCATGTAAATTCAAAATAATTTTGGAATGGAAGAAATCCTACCCAGTAATTTTCATTGTGCGTTCGTTCGTTTTTTCGCGCTCGGAAATGATTCATGGGAAAGTTGAAAAGAATGAATAAATAAATAAATAAAAAAATTTAGCATAAATGTGAATGAAAGCCAAATTTTCTTTCACAAGCATCACAAGCAAAAAGAATGAATGTATGCTAATTTTACATACTCAAAAAATCAAAAACGTGACAAAAAAAAAATCAGATAAATTTTGCAAACTTGCTCGCAAACGGTGACCTTAACGCTCTCTCTATTTAAGCTCACGTGCAAAATTTTTAGATTTTGCTACTATCAAACAAATTTTGCTTTGAAGTGTACCATTGGAAACTTTGGCTATCACATCAGGCTAAGTGGTTTTGACTGCTTTCGGCCGCACATCCCCGGGCCACTGGGACGTCGAACTCTATAAAACATAAAAACCGAGAACACCTACGTTCATTTTCTTTCTTTTTTTTTTATTATTTTTATTAATATTTTTTAATTTAATTTTAATATTATATTTTTCATTTTTTTTACTTACTATTATTTAATAAAATGGGTAGGAAACCTATTAAAAGAACTCCTTCTCAAGAAGAGGCTCATAAAGTAGAACTAAAAAGACGCAAAATCGAAAAAGATAGGACAAGAAGATCCAATTTATCGGATATCCAAAAAACGTCTGAAAATGAAAGTGCACGCAGTCGAATGCAAATTAAAAATGAAAATTTAACAGATGCTGAGATAGCTAACAGAAATGAACAAGCCAAAAAAAACATGCAACAAAGAAGATCCACTTTATCAGACGCTAATAAAGCTTCTGAAAATGAAAATGCACGCAGTCGTATGCAAAATCTAAGATCCAATTTAACAAATGCTGAAAAAGCTGTTGAAAATGAAAATGCCCGTGATCGAATACAAAATAGAAGATCCAATTTATCTCAAATTGAAAAAACTACTGAAACCAATAATTTACGTAGTCGTATGCATAACAAACGTCGCCCCAAAAATCAAGTAACAGCAGGAGGTAAAGAAATTGATGACACTACTCAACCACATTATCTTGGCCCAATGAATTTGGAATGTACCCATTGTGGTTCTAAGCATTTTAAAAGTGAAAAAGTTAGCAATAAAGGTTTATCATTTAGCTTATGTTGTCAACATGGAAGTAGCTTAAGTTTATCGGCTGAACTTCCTTATCCTGAAGAACTTAAAAAACTTTTCGATATTAAAGAATTCAATGATAATATTCGATTATATAACAGCGTACATGCTTTTGCTTCATTTAATGCAGATATCGTTAAATTTGGAATTAATCGACCAGGACCTTATTCTTTCGTTGTTCAAGGCCAAGTTTATAATCAAATCAACACAGCACTTAGAAATGCAGAAAATGAAACTCAATCATACGGCCAATTATATTTTACAGATCCTCTTGAAGCAGCAGAAACCCGTATGCAAACATTCTCAAAACTCAAACCCGAAATTACAAAAATTTTATCGCTTACTTTGAGCCAAATAAATTGTCATGCCCAAGCTTTTAAAATGATGTATGAACAATATCAAATACAACAAACTTTAGCAGCCCAAAATGGAACTCCACCTTTAAATTTATCAATGCATTTTAGTTTAAAAAAAGGAGTCGATCCACGACGTTTTAATTTTCTAGACACACCAAGACGGTTTTCCGAACTCACGGACACGCCTGGGCACACCAAGAGTAAAATCACCAACAACTCCGCCAAGGAGAGCACCACCACAGCCCGTAAACCACAAGGGTCGTGGCACCAATGAAATATCTCGAAATCCAAATAAATCCAAAGCTTTTATTAATCCAATAAACCACGAATAAAATAAATGGGAGAATAAGATAAAAGTGACAAGAAAAGGTGAAAAGCTAAAGGGTTTTATAGACCGGGGAAAGAAGCTTGAGCGATAGAGAAAAAGATATAAAATGGGAGGAGAGAAAAAGATAGAGAAAACGATGATATTCTTTTCTGGCTATTTGCCATTATTACAAAACGGCCAATAATGCAAACTCCATTGGAACTAAAATTATTTTGCCCTCAACTCATACAGGATCTCCCCGTTACATGGAACAAGTTTATCAGGATGCAATGGCTATAGTAAGACGACTTGGAAAACCTGATTTATTTGTAACAATGACATGTAATCCAAATTGGCCCGAAATCGTTGAAAATCTTTATCCCGGACAAACATCAACTGATCGTCCTGATTTGGTTGCAAGAGTTTTTAAACAAAAATTAAATTTTGTAGTTGATTTGATTGAGAAAAAAGGATATTTCGGTGAATGTAAAGCTTATGTTTACACAATTGAATTTCAAAAAAGAGGTCTTCCTCATGCTCATCTTTTAGTAACTTTGGAAGATGCCTATAAAATGCGTACAGCAGAAGTTATCGATCGTTATATCAGTGCACAATTGCCCGATCAAGAAAAATTTCCAAATTTATTTAATTTAGTTTCCACTCATATGATTCATGGACCTTGCGGATTCCGATGCGAAAAAGATGGCAATTGTTCTAAAGGTTTCCCTAAAAATTTTAAAGAAGCAACAACTCTTGATGAAGACGCTTATCCAACTTATGCAAGACCAGATAACGGCCGATCAATATCAAAAACATCAGGATTTGTTGCAGATAATCAATATGTTGTTCCACATTGTCCTAATCTTTTGCTTTTAATGAACTGTCACATTAACGTTGAAGTTGTCTCTTCTATTAAAGCTGTAAAATATCTTTATAAATACATTTTCAAAGGTCATGATTCTGCAGCAATTAAAATTGTCGATGGTGTTGTTCAATACGATGAATGCGAATCATTTTTAAATAGCCGTTATATGGGAGCAGCTGAAGCAGCTTGGAGAATTTTTAAATTCGAATTACATGGTAAAAGTCACTCTATTACCCGACTTCCTCTTCATTTACCAAATGAACAAAGTGTCAACTTTATAGATGCGGAAAACATTGACGGAATACAAGCAGCCTTAGATAAAAAAACAATGTTAATGGATTATTTCGAATTGAACAAACGAGAACCTAAAGCAAGAGACTATTTTTATGGCGAAATACCCGAAAAATTCACTTGGGGTAAAAATAAAACAACGAATAAATTTCAATGGAATACGCGTAAAGGTGCTTTTAATAATCTCGGCAGAATGTACACTGTTTCTCCCACAAATCAAGAACTATTCCACCTTCGAATCCTTCTAAATCATGTCAAAGGTGCAACAAGCTTTGATGAATTAAAAACTGTTGACGGGAGTATTTGTCAAACTTTCACCGAAGCTTGCTTAGAATTAGGTTTGGTTGAAGACGACAAAGAATGGTACCGCGTTCTTGCTGAAGCTCGGGTTTCATTATTACCATACCAAATGCGTTTTCATTTTATTATTTATATTTACATAAATCATGGCGGTCCGAAGGACCGCGTGGTGCCTAGTTATAGTATAAAAGGAAAGAGAAAAAAATTTTTACCGAAAGAAAAGGCCAACACAAAAGTAGAAATAACATTTGTATAAAAAATTTAAAAAAGCCAAAAAAAGTTAAATATTTTTTTTTTCATGAATAAATTTTACATGAAAAAAATATTTTTCATGTAAAAAAATTATTTTCATGCAAAATTTTCCCTTTGGTTTTTTTGCAAATAATTTATCGGATGAATTTTTTTATCTGATAATTTTTTTTACCGGATAAATTTTTTACCGTATAAATTTTTTATGGGATAAATTTTTTTATCCGCTAAATCTAAATACACCAACCTTATTTACTAATTAAGAAAAAACCTTATAATTTCCTGGCATTAAAAAAATCATACGTGAATTTAAGGAATGAAAATATTTTTATTGTATGTATTTCAAAATTTTTTTTAAAAAGATAGGAATTTATTTATCGGATAAAGAAAGGTTTAAAAATAAAAGAGCAATGTTATCGGGAAACGAAACTTTCGATATGGATATCAAAAACTAATGGCAAAAGAAGTATTAAGAAAATGAGAGAAAGAGATCACTCAACAACCGCTCTCAACTCAATCATAAAACATAGAATGGCAATATTTGAGTTTGGCATACCTTTTTATACATATTTTTTGGCGGGAAAATTTGCATCTCTGTTTTGTGTCAAAAGTATTTGCGCGTCGAACAGAAAAAGGGGGCGGGGTTATTATCAAATAGGGTTAACAAAAAATCACAGATAAAATTAAATAACTCGGTGAGCTCTAAAATATCATATTTACTGAATTATTTAAATTCATTAAACTGTAATTCAAACATTTCGATGACATTTGCAATGATATTATGACACGATCCATGCCAAGTAACAGCAGTAAAAAATATGATATTTCATAACATTTAAACGATCTTAAACTCCCCGATTTGCCATCGTTTAACAATTTTATAACCCATTTTTATCTTTCTTTGTTTTTGCAATTAACTTTTTTAACTTAAAAATTGACAAAGTTTTTGTAATTTTATTTATTTATTTTTCGACCAATAAAAAAAATCGTTACAAGGATAGCAACAAAGCTATAAAAAATTGTCTAACTACCAAAGAAAAATAAAATTAATTAATAGAATCATTTTCTTTTCGTTTTGGAAATTTCCATTCTATCTCAACTTCAGAAAAATCATAATAAATATTTCCTTGATAACAAATGCATTGTGGATTAGAATCATCTCGTTTATAGCCTTCAAGTCTTCCAGGATCGATAGGAATCTAAAAAAAAATTTCTTTTATAATTTCTTGAGATTACGTAAAATAAATCTTACTTGACTATTATAACTAATGCAAACCTTGACTGTAGTGTTGAAAAGCTTATTTTCAGAAAGAAATGCCAAATTTTGATCTAATCGGGATAATGAAGTTGGATGTTTCATACAGCAATCATCATCATAAATATTAACATGAATGAGAGATGGAAAAAGTTTTTTGATATTCTTTAAAGATGATAAATCGGCTTCATCATTTAAAAACCAAGTTCTTAGTTTGAGGGTAAAAATTTTTACTGAATTCACAGCATGGCTGAAAATGGTTTTTATTAAGATTTTAGCGATGTGGGAAATGCAGAATTGAAATTTGTCCATTTCCTCCAAAAAATCAAAAATTCATAAACTTTGTGGTTCCTTAAACGGAACAAATATTAAAACCACCCAAAATTTGTAACATCCCCGTTAGCGTTCCAACAATAATAATAAAAAGAAACATACATCTTTGTTTCATCAGAAAGTAATCTTTGTAAATTACTAAGTGAGAATATAAACGCTAATGAAGAAGTTTTTGGGCAGTTTTGAAAAAAAGTATTATAATACACTAAATAATTTGTGAATTCAAATTTATCTAAATCCAAATCTTTAATATAATTAGAATTACAGGAAAGTTCCAAATTTTTAATAGTTTTACGTAAATTTTTTAATATTAAATCCGCAGTTTCACAAGATTGGAGTGTATAGGTATTTCCAACTTTAAAGGTTGTCAATTCTAAAAAGTATTTTTTTGTATTACAAATAGAAAAAAAGCATACAAAAATTTGACAACTTACTTTGTGCAGAAATAATTCGTTTTAAAATTTCTGAATAAATTTCTTTGCAAATAACAGATTCAATTAATTTGTTTTCTATGTCTTGCTTTCTTTTTCGAGTTCTTGTTGCTACAGGATTATTATAGCCTAAAATTTCCATACTTTGTGCAGGTTTATCAGAATTTAAAGTTAGCTTCTTTACAGATGAGCCAATACAATTCATTAAATTATCGATAAAAACTTTGTCAAATGAAACTAAATATTGCCCTAAAAAAGCGCCAATTATGTCTCTGACAAATGAAGAAGAAAAAAAGCTAACCCATCCAATATCTAATTTATTTTTATCGAGTTCTAAGTTTTCAATTAAAATAAAAGCCATTTTTAAAATATTCCAACTTTGTTTTCCAGATAATCCAAATACATATACTTTTGATTGATTACCATCGATGATAAGTTTTTGAGCAATCCTACCCAGTAATTTTCATTGTTCGTTTTTTCGTTCGGGGTTGGAAATGATTCATGGGAAAATTGCAAAGAAAATGAAAAAATTTGCATTAAAAAATGAATGAATGCGCAAGGAAAGAAAACGTGTTTGCATTTCATAAAAATGAAGCGGTGATGAGCGGTCGTTTGTTTTGTGTGTTACCCAAAGATGCCATAGGATCCAAATACGTAGAAGGATCCCATTATATTCAAAGGATCTAAATTTATAGAATGTAAGGAAATCGTTCATGGTTTGCTACTATAGGGAAAATGTTAAGAAAACTTTTTGAGCAACTTTTAGGACATTTAGAAAGTAAAATAAAACGCAATGAAATATTGATGAGTGGCGGCTGATTCTGAGTTATCAAAGGGTGCTAAAGGTACTAAAGATGCCAAATGATTGCATAAAATTACTTTCATGGTGGGCGGAAGGCCGGCGGGGTTATAAATGAACATTAAACTTTATTCAATGAGAAAAAATGAGTGGATGTTGTTCGTTAGGAACTTTAAATTATTTTGGGTTCTTTAGATAATTTGGGTGCATTTAAATTGCCAGAATGTAGGGAAATATAGGGTTATAATGGAAGCACTTTTTGCTGGGGAAATTTTAAGACGAATTGCTCATTCTTTTAAAAGAGCTAAAAGCAGTGGTGATTTTATTGGAATTTTTATATCGCTCTGGTAAAGATATTAAATGTCATTGCGAGGACCTGAGGTGTATGAGATGAGGATTTTAAACCCCAAAGAACATTTGCAATTGATTAGTAGGCTATGGGAATTGTTATGCCAATTTTGAACAAGTTTAGAGGGCATTAAAGAAGTAAATTAGCCTTGGATGTTGCGGTATGATAATCTTATCTTCCAGAGCAAGGAATCAAATAATTAATGTCAAGATTTTCGTAATAATTTGCGTAAAACAAGGTTCATAGCGGGCCGAAGGCCCGCGTAGCGCCTAGTTTCAATAAGAATTTCTTCATTCAAAATTTGCATATCTAATAATAGATTTTAAAAAAATCAAAGAATAACAAAATGAAAAAATTAAAAATTTTTGATTGAAAAAAAAGAGCGGTTTGACAGTTTGTTATGGAGAGAAAAAAATTTGTTTTGGCCCATTTTATCTCAAGTGTTTTGCATACACAAATCTAAACAACAAAAATGCCACAATAAATATAATGAAAAGGTTTGTGGAATTTTAAAGCAATCAATAATAATAACCTGTGAGAAATCCTCTATTTGATTTAATAAATAATGTTCTTAACTTTTTTTTCCATTATTTTTTTAAAGATAACTTTAAAGCCGCCAGATTTAGTAGGCATAAATAAATAATGCGTCATCCAATCTTTTTTATTCTGACTTTTCCGATAAAAATAAAAAAAGAACAAAGCAAAAAGGGTGCTCACATAAATACGCAGATGGCATGGCAGCATGACTCTTCTCTTTCTTTTCTTCTTTTTTTGGAAGTTAGCAGATTTTGAAAAAAGCGATTGGCTCTTTTTTGGTTAAAATTTTGCCATTTAAATTTTGTTTTCATTCTGAGTTATGAGTTCTCCAACCAGTGAATCTGAGAACCATTTGGATAATATTTCAAGGCAACGATATTCTATGTTTGAATCACAAAATTTTGATGAAAGTCATTTTGATATTACTTTTCAATTTATGGATAATAAGGTTAGTCCATTTTTTATTATTATCACACTTACTCACTTTTTTTTTTGCCTTCTTTGATTGATACTTTATTTAATTTTTTTAGAAGCTTCATTGCCATTCATTTATCCTTTGGCCGATTTCAAAGGTCTTTAAAACGATGTGTTTTGGTCCTTGGACAAATGATAAAGCCCTAATTAAAATTTCAACAAATACTTTTGAAGATTTTAAAGAGTTCTTAAAATTTTTCTATCTTGGCGAATGCAATCTTACTCCAGAAAATAGTGCAACCATCGTTGATTTATCTGAAGCTTATGACGTTGAAACATTAAAAAAATATTGTGACGTTTATTCGCTTTCAATCGCTGTAAATTTTGAAAATGCCATCAAAGGCTTTGAATTGGCAACGAAATATTCTTTAACAACCACTAAAAAAATTGTTTCTTTATTTTTTCTGAAAATACTCATGATGTTTTAAAGCAACCAAACTTTATGGAAATTCCAAAAGTATATTTAATTGAAATTTTAAAATTTGAATCTCTAAATATTAATCAAGAAGATTTATTTTACGCTGTAAGCTTTTTTTGTTTTGATTTTTTTGTTATTTTTTTGACTTTAAACTTTCAAGATTTTAAAATGGGCCGCGCTCCAACTTTCAAAAAATGATGATGTTGTGGATCCTTCTACCGAACAAATTGCGCTCAAAAATATTTTAACTGATATTTTGCCATTAATAAATTTTTCTGCCATGCGCATAGAATATTTGTGTCGCGTTCTTGGTAAATTTCTTTTTGCTTAAAAAATTTCTTTCACTGACTCCTCTTATTTCAGTTCCAATTGGATTCTTGTTTTCTTATGAAGAATTGAGTGAAATCTTGCATAATGCCAGGATTTAAGAGAGACTCTGCGAGAAAATTTAAAGATTTCAGAGTAAAGCGGTCCATTTTTTTTGAGTTTTTTTATTTTTTGTTATGAATCGGTTCAAAATGATGAGAAAAAATTATTGGCGTCAAGCTTTTTCTCAAAAAGTGAGCAGGATATGCTAATTTTTTATATTGAAGTTGAAACCATACATTAACTTTAAAAATTCGGCTAAATTCACCCATGAAGCATAATAATTTGATTTTTATCCAATATTATCTAATAGATTGCGGGCTAATTTATGGTGTATAGCATATATTTAAGTATTCATTAAAAATGAGGAGAAATTTGCATATTTATATTTCAAATTGATGCCATTTTTCAACCATGACCCCGGAAAATCTGAAAAAAAATCCATATAATCCCCAAAATCTCAGCTATCGATTGCAAAAAAAATTAAAAATAAGTCGAGTCTACTTAAGGAAATCCATAGATAAACGTGTTCGCGACCACATTTTTAACGGGGAAAATGGTGTTTTTTACTTTCTCTCTTTGCTATTTTGGCGTTATGTTCGAATTGTTTTCAATGAAAGAAAAATTTAAAAAACTATTTTCCCCGTTAAAAATGTGGTCGCGAACACGTTTATCTATGGATTTCCTTAAGTAGACTCGACTTATTTTTAATTTTTTTTGCAATCGATAGCTGAGATTTTGGGGATTATATGGATTTTTTTTCAGATTTTCCGGGGTCATGGTTGAAAAATGGCATCAATTTGAAATATAAATATGCAAATTTCTCCTCATTTTTAATGAATACTTAAATATATGCTATACACCATAAATTAGCCCGCAATCTATTAGATAATATTGGATAAAAATCAAATTATTATGCTTCATGGGTGAATTTAGCCGAATTTTTAAAGTTAATGTATGGTTTCAACTTCAATATAAAAAATTAGCATATCCTGCTCACTTTTTGAGAAAAAGCTTGACGCCAATAATTTTTTCTCATCATTTTGAACCGATTCATAACAAAAAATAAAAAAACTCAAAAAAAAATGGACCGTGCGATTTGAATCAGCTGGTAGAACCTCTCTTAATAAAATTGTCGTGATATGGTTGGTAATTATCTGATGCATCATAAATCATTGTAGAAGCAGCTGATGATATCCAAATATTTTCCAATTCAATATTGCTAAGTTCCAATTTAAATGTACCGTTGAAAAACCCAATCTTAATTTATGGGGAGATATAATAGTAAATTAATTATTATAACTTACAATCGAATTAACAGGGTTTGCGCAGGAAAGAATAAAAATTACAAGAATTTCAGCAAACTTTTTCATTATTATACTTTCTAAAAACTTTCAGAGTTTTAATACTTTTTTAGGTAAAAAAATTTATTTAACAACAAGCAAAAGAAAAGAAAATCGGATCGAATGAAAGATACTAATAAAAATAGTTTTTTAAGAATATAATATAATTATTTACTCGCTATCAAATAAGACAAAAATTTCATTCCAATTAAATTCGAAAAAAACGCAAACAAGCGAGGCAGAAAAAAGGCTATAAATAATTTTTAATGTTTTTTTTTTGCGAGTCTTACTGATTTTTGCCAGTTTAAAATATTTTTTAGAGTTTTTGGACAGCTGACGTATTTTGTTTATGCATAAAATTGCAAGTTAATTGATACAAGAAAAAAATGAAACATTTGTGTGAAGAAGCATTGGTATCAATTTCTCTTGTAGCATTTGGTCTTTGATAAATTGCAATAACAAAAAAACGAACGATTGTTACTTTTTTTTGCTTTATCTCTTTTTTTAAAAGGGAATTCTTCCTTGTTTAAATGAAAAATATCTGCCCACAGTTTTGAAAAATGGAAATTATTTCATAATTTATGAATTTTTAATATGTTTTACCTTTAAATTAACGAAAAATAACATATGTATGCTATTTTTCAAGCTTGTGTAAACTCTTTTCCAATGTATTATTAGTAATTTCCTTTAATGTTTTAACAAGTGTTTTTTGTAACACTTTTTCAAGTTTTCTTTTCAACAAAAATTTATTTTGCATTTAATACATTTTAATGCAGAAAGAAACTACAGAATAATAAAAAAAAACGAAGGTTTTAAAAGAAACGAATAAATATAACATGGCAGTAAAATAAAAAAAGGATAGCAAAATTTAACAAACAAACGTAAAGCTGTGATAAAAAACTTGTAATGGTAGCTAATCATTTTGATTTCCTGATAAAAAGTCAATAATTAAAACACTTTCATCATCCAACGAAAGGCGGTACCAGCAAAATTTTCTTCTTTTTCTCGCAAAGCTTTGTTTTCATCAAGAAGGAAATCTTCAAGATCATATTTATTGTAGATCTTTGCATATTTTAAGCGAAAAACTGCATTTTCATCGTTAACATCTTCGTATGATTTTTTGAATAAATAATCCTGAAAAATTTTAATACTAGTAGTTTATTGATATTTATAATTTTTTTACTTACCATTAAGCATGGAATTTGATAAACATTTGCAATTTCAAAAAGTTCTCCTTCCGTGTTTCCCATTTCCTTGATAACGTTACTTTCGCAAAACTCTGCCATTTTTTGAATTGTATCGAAACTATATTTATTAAGTGTCAAATTAGTTGCACCATCTTCAAAAAAGATGCGGAAAACGCTAGAACATCCTGCCATAACTTTTTGTGAAGTCTAAAAACAAAAAAAAATTTGGGAAATGAAACTAATTCTATTTACCGTAACATTTTTGCTACTGCTCTTTATAACAACTTTGGTATTATTTTTGTCAAAGGTCATCATTTTTCTAATATCATCCATATCTTCGCATTGACTGGAAATTGCTTTACTCGGTTTTTTGATGAATGAATTTTTTTGGTAAATGGCGTTTATGTTTATTTCAAATTCAGTGAAGTTTTCTCTAGTTTCTTTGGAAATATAATTGGTTCCATAATCAAAATAAGGAGACCTTACTTTATAATAAATTGGCATGTCAATAGTATCATTAAGTTCAACTATAACTGAGTGACCACTGATTTTAAAAAAACCTAGGTCAAAAATAGTTGCAAGATGGACGTAATATGAATGATCGTTGTCAGCAGTATCATAAATTTTAAGAAATTCAATTGACAATAGCTTATCTAACAAAGCTCGGTCAAATTTCCAAGTAAAAGTCCCATTAAAAAAGCCAACCTAAATAAATAAATTTAAAATTTTTAAAAATCTATAATTAAGCTTTAAATAACTTACAATCGAAGGATTGTCACCAGCATTTGCACAAGAAAAGGAAATTAAAACAAGAAAGCAAAGAAAAATTTTCATAATTATGTTTTCTAAAAGAAACATGTTTTTAATTTTTTAATAACAATAAAATACTGATGAAACACGAGAACAAAAATAATGATAATAAATGATCAAAATACACGAGAAAAGAGAAATGTAAATTTAAAAATAAACCTTCTTTCATGGAGATATTGTTTTGTACCAATCAGACAAAAAGCGCCAAAAAGAAGGAAATGTCATGATTTAAGAAAAGTTCTTTTTTACAAATGATTAGAAAATGCATTTTTTTATCGCAACTTTTTTTGCAGAAAAATAGTAAATGAGCAAAGCGAGAAAAAACTAAACTTAAAACAATTAATAAAAAATATTGAGTTAAAACTTAAATTTTTGACGACAAAACTCAAATATATTTTTCATGCATTAATCAACTCAAGTGAGAGCTATTTCTTAACCGAACTGCTCTTTACACTAACCAAAAGCAGGAACTGACGAGAAAAAAAATTTAAAAATAAAATTTAAAAATGACTGACCTCCGCCTTAAAATCGATATTTAAGATAGTGAGTGCGCTAAAATGGCACGATAACACAGCCAAACTATGATGAACAAAGAGTGCAAGTCGAAATTGACAGGCCAATGTCTTTGACCTACAAGTTTTTTGCTTTTTCCATTTCCTTCTTAGTCACAAACAAAACAAAAAAAGTATAAGCAAAAAGTGGCATACTGTAAGAAGAAGTTATACCAAATATTGTTTATTATTAAGTAAAGTCAAAGCAAAAACAAATGACATTAATTTAAATAAAAATCAGGTTTTATTTTTTATGCTTGTTTTTACTTTTCATTGAAAAAATAAAAGATGTCAGCAAGCTTTAATTGTTTTTAACTTTAACTTAATTTCTTATTTTTTTGTTATTAAATCTGCACTATCAGCAATCAGCAATGGGAATTTGTTGATATACAACTTAACACAAAATTTTTTATTTATTACCTTCGGTTTATTTTGAATCCACTTTTCACTTTTAGGTTTATAGATTTTTCGTTCATGTTCAGTTCACCTTGGTTAAAAATTTAAATAACTCAATATCCTTCACCGTTCCAAGAACCAAGAGTTTTGATGCTTAGAATAATTGTTTTTTCTTCTATGATTGATGAAATTTCTAAGAGAGTTTTTTATTTTATTTTAACCCTATGGTTTGAACATTTCCTTTTCTTTTTTCTAAACTAACTCCACACTTCCCTATGCATAAAAAAGTTGCTCTCACATGTGAATGATGGAAAGACGCACAAAAGTGACCCGTTGTTGTAAAAAAGCGTTTATCTATTTTTTTGTTTTTGCTTGCTTTGGCAGTGGATCAATTGCAAAAAAAAAGAAAAAGAAACAACGAACGATTGATTTGTTTTTATCTCACAAAGTTGTTGCAAAAAATTTTTCTTGCTTCTTTGAAAATATTTTTTTATTAAATGGAATCTCACAATTTTGATAAATGCAATCATTTGCATAATTTATCCAATCAAAGATATTTTATGTTTGAATCACAAGATAATGACAAAGGTCATTTTGATGTTGTTTTTCAATTTACCGATAAGGTGAGTAAATCTTTTATCAAGTTTAAAAAAGAAAGCAATTTCATATTTTATGCTTAAATTTTTTTAAGTGTCTATCTAGATAGAGAAAAGTTTAACTTTTTCTATGTTTTCAAGATAACCGTTTCAGCAACAACTCCATACTCATTCCTTTATTTTATGGCCAATCTCAAAAGTTTTTGAAGCTATGATTTTTGGAGAATGGGCGACAAATAAAAATAAACCTATCAAAATTTCGACAAACACTTTGGAAGATTTCAAAGAATTTATAAAATTTTTCTATCTTGGCGAATGCAAGCTTACTCCAGAAAATATTTCGGTTATCGTTGATTTGTCTGAAGCTTATGATGTTGAAGCTTTAAAAGATTATTGTGATCTTTATTTAATGTCTAATGCGGTTAATTTAGAAAACGCCATTAAAGGATTCGAGCTTGCAAAGAAATATTCTTTGACTAAAATGATGGGAAAAATCACAGAGTTTTTTTCTGAAAATACTGAAGATGTTTTAGAATTAAATGAATTCTTTGAAATTTCAATCGAATGTTTGATTGATATTGCTAAATTCGAACTTCTCAATGTTGCTGAAGAAACATTTTTTGATGCCGTAAATTTTATTTGTTTCATTTAATTGTTATTTTGTTTTTGTTTTAGATATTAAAATGGGCAAAGCATCAACTTTCAAAAATCGATGTGATGGATCCTTCTACAGAAGAATATAAACTTGCGCTCAAAAATATTTTAACCGATATTTTGCCATATATTCGATTTCCAACCATGACCATAGAATATCTTAGTCGTGTAGTTGGTAGGTTTATTGATTAATCTAATAATATGTTGAGCTCTAATTTTGATAAATTGTTGAATCTTTTGCTTGCACCGTGAAATTATATAATGTTTTTTTTCCAGCTCCAATAGGCTATTTATTTACTTATGAGGAATTCAGCAAAATTTTACTTGATTCTATTACTTTAAGATCAACTGGAATAAATTCAACATTCGTTAGCTTATATCCTAACAAGCCTAGAGGTAATTTATTTGCTTAAAATTTATAAACCAAACGTTTTCTTTTTTCTCTTTCGCGAACTACGAGTTTTTAGAATAATTATGTGTTGGAAATTAAATTAACTTTCTTTATAGCTAAATATGTTAAATTTATTCAAGCTGGTATCGGTGAAGCAGTTGCTTATATTTTTAGTGAAACCACATATAATCTAATTAAAGAATTAAACGGGCGAGAATCAATTAAATATCAAAAAAATCAGCAAATTAATTACCAAAATATCCATATGCATTCGACTTATAATCATCCGAATTTTCATGTTTGTAAGTTTTTACGAAAGATTAATTTATTTATTTTATGCAATTTATAATATTCGTTACCTTGTAGACGGTCAAAACAACTTTAATCCCCAGCTAACATCAGCACCCTCAGAATTTTTTTCAATGGAATGCGATAATTTCATGTCCACAAATGCCAAACATTTCCAAATTTATCAATGATGATGAATATTGTTTAGTATCAGAATCCACAAATTTGTACTTGAAAAGAAAAATTTTGATGAAATCTAACGAAACAATACTACCAGTTCTCATTTTTTCCAACACCAAAAAGTTTGGCCATGGACCTGGCGAATGTATCATTGCTACTACCGCTTGATAAAATTTTACTTATTTTTTGAAATTATTTTTTTCTTCAAAATAAAAAAGTTTTTGGTTTTTAAGTTGGATAAAATAAAAACAAGACGTTTGTTAGCTGCAGTAAGAAAGATAAAGATGTTATTATTTTTGAGGAATATTTCTTTAGTTGTCGAGTGACTAACCTCTTTCTTTGGTTAAAAATGTAAGGAAGAGCGAATCTATGCTTTAAGGCTACTCGCATCGGTTAAAGCAAAGACAAAAAAAATGCAGGTCATCCAAAGAGAACTTACAAATGCCTTTGAACCATAAATAAAAAGTTTCAAGTGTTTATGATATTTTATTATAAAAAAGATCAGCGCGATTTTTTCCTTCATTGATTTATTCTAAAAAAAAATTCGGAAGGTTTATTCATTTTCTTTGTTTATTAATTGATATCAAAATTTTATTTTTTGGCTTTATTATTTCTCATAGATTTGGGCATTTTGATATTTTGGTTTATCAAAAATGAAACCGCCATATTTAAATTATTCAGATAGTGAAAACTTTGAAAATGGAAATAATAAAGTATGTTTATTCTTTTTTTGTGGCTTTAATAGAAAAATAATTAAAAGTTTTCAGGATGTTAGCGATGAACCAAAAGTCAAAAAACGACGAATTGATAGTCCGAAGAAAGCGAAACCAAATACTCCATTAGGTATATATTAAAAGCTTTATTTCAAGTTTAATTTTTTACTTTTTTTAGTCGCTAAGAATAATATTTCTCATCGCTCACCCGCGCCTTTCAAATCAAACCCATCACAAGTATCTAAATGGCTTGATTCTTCTTCTGATGAAGATGACGATGATGAAATTATATCATCACCTCGTCCACCTCCACCGAATGGACCAACAAAATCGTCAACTTCCACTACATCAAAGCCTTCTTCTTCAAACGAAGATGAAGAAGAAATTATTACCATTCCAAAAACATCTAACCCTTTGATTAATTTTAAATCTTTTAATATTCTTGATGCTTCAATAGCTTCTCTTCCATCTCAACAAAATATCAATGTAACTTCGCCATTACATTTCACTTTAGCTTCTTCTCCTTCCACTTCGATTGGTACTGAAAAAAATCATATGTCTGATTTATATTTATCACCTACTCCTCAACCACCATCGTTAAATATATCACCATCTAATAATAATGATGTTCCAACTTCAAGAAAAAATGCTCCAAATGCCTTAGATCGATCTAATTATTTTAAACCCTTAATCAATTCGACAATTATCAATGGTGAAATTCGAAATGAAAGGGAAATTTATGCTAAATTTTATGAGGATATCAAAAAGCTTAAACCAGAGGAAGTAAATCAAGCAGTCATGGATAATATTCGAAATGTAACAATTTTTTTATTTTCTTAATTCTCTATAGCTAATGCTTTGTTTTTTAGGGTATCGAAAATATTCTTTTTCAAAGTGATAATTTGAGTGTATTAAACCGAGATACAGCTAAAAAATGTGAGGAGTTAAAAATGGAGTTACAAAATGAACAAAATTCACACCATAATTCCATCAATGCATTGGAAACTTCTCATAAAAAACTAGCTGAATTAATTGAAAATAACAAAAATCTCGTAAGTTTTTTTGGCAACAATCTTTTAAAAAATTCACTAAACAATTTTTTATATTTTTTAAGGAAAAGAAGCTTAGAGACGAAACTTGCAAGTATAATAATAGAGAAATTATCAAGAATAGTGAACAGCAAGATTTTCGTGATTTTAAAGAAAAGAATGAAATTATATTTTTCGAAAATGAAAAGCTTCAAAAAGAGAATAAAAGTTTGATGGATAATGCAAAGAAGCATGAAATTAATCTTCAAAGTTTGAATAAAAAATTAAATGCGTCTGAGGCCGATAGAAATCGTGAATTCCAAAATCGTATGGAAGCTGAACGAAAATTAGAAGATGAATCTAAAAAAGTTGTAAAATATTTGGCAGATAAAAATGAAGCGAATAAAAAATCTCAACAATTGGAAGGTGAAGTGGTGAATTTGAAAAATCTTTTGGAAAAGAAAGAAGAACAAATGAATAAAATGGAAACTGAAAATAAAGATTTAATTAAAAAAATGGTTGCGCGAGAAGATGCTTGTCTCCAAGCTAAATCGGAAGCTATTGAAGCAGGACATCGAGCAACGGCAGCAGAAAGGGAATTGAAAAAATTTAGAGAGTTAATGGAAAAAACAACAAGGCAGCTTATAAAAGAAAAAGAAGCGCTTGAATCTGCGAGCGCTGAAGTGAATCGAAAACAACAAGTTTTGAATAATTTATTTTGTGAAACTCAAAGGCAAAACATTTCGGTAAATTTTAACCCGCTTAATTTAAATATTAAAGCATAATTTTAGAAAAAAAAGAAAGTTGTGCCCCAAGAACAAGCCGCTATAATACATACTCTTCCTAATGCTGGTCCTTCCAATGATCAAAATAATGAACCTAATCCACCTTCTAACAGCTCCGCTCCTAGTTCGTCATCTTTAAGCCCAGCTCAACCAACTCAACCACTGCCTTTATTACAACATCCTCGTCTTATACAACCACAACAACTTCGTCAAGCTTATCCAGATGGTCAACAAGCTCAAGCTAGACCTCAACATATTCCTCCACAACAGCTTCCAAGAGCTCCAGGATTATTCATTAGACCTCAGAATGCTGGTCCTTCTAATAATCAAAGATTATTTTTTATTCGAAATACTTCTAACTTAACTACTAGTTCATCTTCTTCCACACCTTCTCAACCAATTAATCCAACATCAAATCCAATTATGCAAGAGCAAGAACTTTACCAAAATTATCAAGTTGGTCAACAATCTCATATTAGTCCTCAATTGACGCTGGCTTTGGCTCGACAACAACTGAGTGTTCGTGGATTACCCAATAGACCTGAAAATTCTCCTCAAAATGCTCGTCTACAACAATTAAATACCATTCAGCAAATTCAACAACAAAATGCTGACGTTTGTCGTATCCAAAATAATCTAAATCATTTGATCGAACGAATGCCACCAAATTATTTTCTTAATGCACAAGAAAGTTTTCAACAATATTATGATTCATTAGAATCCATTTTCCGAAGACAATTATTTGGTGCTGTCTCAAATTTGGTCACAATAAATGTTATTTCACATCCACACCCTTTTATTAATTGGTTGATAAATTATATACGTTTTGGTGATATAACAAATAATCAAGCAGCAAATCAAAACGCAACTATTACATCTTCAATGCCGATTAGACCACAACAGCCTCGTGTTAGACCACAGCAACAAGTAATCCAACGACAGCCACTAAGAATGATGGGCCCAATTCCACAACAACTTCCTGTGAGACCACCGATGAGACCACAACCACAAGTGATTGAAAGGCCACCTGGAATAGTAGATCCAATTCCACATCAACCTTCTGGGATGCAACATCCCCGCGTTGTTAATCCAGTAATAAGATCAATATTAAAGCGAAGATCAAGAAGTATAGCTCCAACTTTTTCTTCAAATTTTCATCGAGGTCAAACTCATCCTATCCAACCTCGTCCGCCACCATCGTCGTCAAATGCTACTTTAACTCCAATAAATCAACCAAATATTTCATCAGCTTTATCTTCCACGCCATTATTGGTGCAACATCAAAGAAGAAATCAACGGTCAAGGTCCACTTTAAATCAAGCCCAAATAAATCGCCCATCCTCCTCTGCTTCATCTTCAACTATTCAAGTAATAGATTTAGAAAATGAAGAAACAGAAACATCTTCAAACCAAATAAATAGTCCAAATATTTCTTCAGCATCGAATTTAATCAATCAGTTAAGAGCGCCTCAACCACGAACAGAAATTGTCCGACCATTGGAGGTACGATAAAACCCATAGTTTTTTTTTATTATTTCACAGACACATTTTTAGCCAGTCGATGAATTAATAAACTTGGGGCAAAATCGATCAAATCAAATGTTACCAAACAACCATGGATTTGGTGTTCGAAATATTACTGCAACTATGTATGAACTAAATCCAACAACTCTTTCAGCAACTCTTAGAAATTTAGTATAATTTTTTTATTTGAAGTTTTGTTAAAATCTTATTTTTCTTTCTCTTTTCTATGTAATTTATTTTATTATCATTTTTCTGTCGTCTTTTTGCTTCTTATGTACAGATTTTTAAAGATAAATATTTAATAAAAAATTGAACAAAAAAATACAATACACTCTTTCTCTTCTTTTCTTTTTTCTTCTTTCGATGGACATTAAAAAAAGAATAATTGTATCCCAACTTTTTTTTGAGGAAAAATAACTGAGAGAAAGCACGCCAACATGCTAGCTTAAAAAAGATGCGTAAAAATATTACACAAAAAGAAAAAAAGAAAAGGTCAAGCAACGAGCGAAATAAAATAATAATTAAAACTGCCAAAAAAAATTAGCATTACTTTGCAAAAAAAAACTTTTATTTTTAGAATTAATCGAGAGAAAAGTTAAAAACGGTAAATGATAAACAAAAATGAATCCTGCGAAATAACTTCTAAATAAGAGAATCATGAATAATGCCATTTTTTAAGTTTATTGTTATTTCCAACTTTAAAGTAATCATAAAATTTGAGCTCTAATAAAGCGTAATGAAAAAAAAATTTAAATAAATTTTTGAAATTTTTTTTTCTAAGCGTAACAAAAGTATTTTAACTTTCTAAAGTACGGCGGCATATTATTTAAGAAAGTTTTGGGTATCGAAAAACAGAGTTCCCACTTTTTCTTTGATCTTTTGAGTCTTGTTGGATGGATGGCTGGCGCTCTTCATTTGGGAAAATGAAAGGAAGATTAAAAAAACTATGCTTTTAGGCTACTCTTATCTGTTACAATAAAAAGACAAAAAATTGCCAGGTTTTTTTCGAAATGGATTTACAAATTACCCTAGTATCACAAAAAAAAGCTTAAGTGTTTTTCAATAATAAAAAGAGTGAGGCAGCAGACGCATGTTTTTTTTCTTCATTGATCTATTTTGACATTTTTCAAGTCTTTTTTATTTGCCTGTATCCCCAATTTTTTTCCTTGTTTTGCAGTTGGAAAAATGCCAGAGTTGATTTTGTTTGAAACAAATAACAAAGTTTCTTACTTTAAAAAATGTACTTTGATTTTTAACGTGGAAGAAAAAATATTTGATATTAAATCTGATGTTGATGGTAAATTATATTTTTGGCATTATTATTTGATAATAGAGAGTTTTTAACTTTGCTATTTTAGGATTAGAAATTAATATAACAAATTTCTCTCACAATTTTTGCAGAAAAAATGTTAGTTACTAATTTTTATTTGGCATAGTAATTTTTTTGAATAAATTTAGAATATTTTCTGTGTAATTAAAAATGATGATTCCGGTTTCGCACTCATTTTCTCTAATCAAAAATTTTGTGATGAAATATTTGATTCATTCAAAAAATTAAAAGTTAGTTATTAGTTTTTTTAAACTATCCCAAATTTATTCAAATTTTTTTAGCAATCAAATGGAAATGGAATTGTTATTTATAAGTTTAATGAAACCTTTCGACAACTTTTAACGCGGATTTTTTATGAAATTGAAAATAACAAACAAGCCTTACCACGTTTAATCCAAATTGCGAATGATATAATTGATTTACTTTCTGATAAAGAAAAGTTACAATTTCATGATATTCTTCCTGATCAAAAAGTTAAAGCTATAAAAGTGGAAATTGTGGATTTAACCAAAGAGGATGACATCCCTCAACTAAAAGTAAATGCTTCGAAGATAGAAACACTTGAGTTATCAGATCATGAAGTAAATAATGTGTAAGTTTTCTCTCTCATTTTTTTAAACAGATAAAGCTAAAAAATTAGGTGAGACTTTTGGAAGTGTGTCGAAAATTTCTTTATTTTTTTCACCAATGTGTTTTTAAAACTTAGAATATAAAAATATATTTATTGTCAAAATTTTTAGAAACCAAGTTTCTCAACTTCCCAGTTTATTAAAAAGAAAATTCCCAGATAAAGCAGGTTCGATTGAGCACACATCAAATAAGTCACCTAAAAAGCAACAAAAAACAGTTTCAATAACTCGCGAATCTCCAATACAAGGTCTTATTGAAGTAAATGATTTTGAATTAGAAACGCCATCTGTGCCAATAATTAATGAAGCTACCCCTTTTGATCCCGTTAATTCCGTTTTTACAACTGTTAAACAAAATTCGGATCAATCAAAAAGTTTGCCAAAAAGAAATAATATATCGGTTTTTCTTAGTTCGGATATGTATATTCCTGAACCTCAATTACAAAAATCATTTTTGAAAGTTCCTTCACCAAAAATCAAGAAGACGTTTAAACGAAAAGCTTCAAAAAAATTCGTCAAGCTTACCAATTTTAAACTTGAGCATTATATTCATGATGATGGAAGCAAACAAGAAATGTTAACAATTTACGATTCCACGAATAAAGAATTATGCTACACTTATCTTTACGTCAAGCATAGAGATTCCTTTCATTGCAAAAATTGCAAATTTCTTAATAAGACGGTTTCAATTAAAATTCATAAAAAAAATGTCAATAGAATTATGGTTTCATATGGCACAAACAAACATTTTTGTCAGCCGCAAAAAGAGGGAACAACATTTCATCAAATAAAAATTAAGAAAAATCGAGATGGAAAAATTAATGATTTGATTATTTTTGATAATGGAAATAAGTATTTTTTTAATTGTATTAGTTGTAACATTTTTCGTTGCCTTGGCTGTCAAGGTGGAGGACAAAGAAAAAATTGTCAAATTTTACTTTTTCAAAACGAAGAAAGATGCTCAAATTTGTGGTGGAGAAATGACGCAACATCCTCCTCCAAATTTTCACCAAAATTCAGTATTGTCAAAAACTTTACAACAATCATTTGTGAGCCATGAAACCGTAAATTCAAAAAATTACGAAAGTCGAGTCTTGGCTAAAAATCATAAGTTTGGTGTTCAAAATATTCAAGATAACATGTATGATTTAAATCCAACATCTTTAAAAATATTTCTAACAATTTTATAAAAACTTTTTTACTAGGTTTGAAAAAATCTGTATTTATCTTTAGTTTTAATATCGTTTTATTGTCAATTCTATTTAATTTATTTCACAATATTTTTAATGTTATTTTAGTTTGCAGTAATAACTTTTTATTGAGAAATCATGTTTATTTTTGTTACTTATCATATTTTTTTAAAAAGCAAATAAGCTTTTTAAAGAAGTAAATACTCTCTTTCATGCATTTATTAATTAGTAGCATATTTTTTCTCTCAAAACAATGAATAAATTATTACAGTTATTTTGTTGCTTTACAATTTTTCTGAATTTATTATGCGAAATATTACCTGAAGAGATTCCAGCCCACGTAACGGAAGCAATGTTTACGAAAAAATTGACTTTAAAACATTTAAAAGTTCAAGAAAAAGCTTTTAAAATTCTTTAACGCAAAAAAAATTTTGAAACCTTTAAATTTTAACAACATTATGTAGGCGCCATTAATGGTTATTTCAAGTCCGTTCTAAAAATAGGACACGCTTTTAAAAATTTAATTTTTCTTTATTTTTTTTATCTGCCCATTATTAATAAACGATTCCGACTGTAACAGATTTGAATCCATAAATATTTATAAAGTTTAAATTCTCATTTGTTTCTTTTTAACGATAATAAAAATTTTCTTAGCGAAAAACTTGTTGGAACCATTTTAAGGTGATGGTCGCAATTTTGACAAGCCAATCAATTTTGCGAAATTTTATGCGAAGGGATTCCGGGCTTGAAGAATTTATTAAACAAAATATTTATTCCTTATTTTTGCAGATTTATATTTTATTAGTTATCTGCTTTTTTTTAAAGTTTGTAGATAAAAAACAAATAGGATGTTTGTATAATATTGCTTTTTTTGACTATTTAATTATTTATTGATATTATAATAACTTTCAAATAAATTTTCTTTTAAATAATTTCCTGTTCCAATTTAATTCACGCCTGTTTCTCAATAAAAAGTTTATTTTTGGATTTTTTTTATTTTAAACAAAAAATATATAAAATTTTATCAACCGAAAACAATGATTTTGTCAGAAATTTGAACTGAAATTACCGTCACCGGTATTATTCATACTTGAGTAATATTGGCGAAACTAAAATTGTCATTTTTTTAAATAAATTTTTTAAAAAACAAAATTAATAAACAAAAATAATTAAGTTTTTTTTATTATCACAAATCAAAACTTCTGAAATTTTTCCTTTCAATCTTATCTATAAATTTTATTTAAATATATTTTGAATACATACATAAACAAAAAAATTGCAACAAATTTAAAAAGTTTTTATATTTTTTTTAAAAACGATATCTTTTTTTTGTTTGTTGTTGCTTTGAATATGCTTTGTGTTTGGAAGGCGGCTCTTGTTCTTTGATTAAAAATGAAAGGGTGATGAAATGATACTTCAGGGCTATTCTTATAAATTTGTTCTAAAAATAAATAAACGAATAATCTAAAAGTTATCCAACGAGAATAAGCAATTACCCTAGAACAATAATAAAAAGTTTCAAGTATTTATGATTTATTTTTTGGTAAAAAGAAGCAAACGCATATTTTATTTTCTCATTTATTAAATTATTAATATTCTTTGAAAGTATTGGTTAGTTGGCTGCTTTTTTATTTATCCAACATTTTTTTTATTAATCATGAAACCTCATCGTAATAAATCCGATATTGAAAACTTTTCAATTATAAATAACAAAGTATGTTTTTTTATTTTCGCGTTTTTAATAAAATTGTTTAACCTTTTATAGGACGTAAATGGTATGCCTCCGATGAAAAAGCGAAAAATTGCTGATCCCAGATTGGAACAAGATTCTCCATATGGTATTTATTATTTAAACCTTTTTTCCAGCATAATTTTATTTTTTTAGTCATTCGCAATCCTCTTCTAAATCCTCGACCAGCAAACTTAAATCAACCACCTCAAAGAATTTTACAAGAATCAAATCTTATCAATATTTCTGACGATATGGCTGAAATCGAAACATACCCCTCGATTTTCATTCCAACACCACCATCTCCGGCGGAAGAGTCATCCTCAAAAGCGAATGCATCGAAATTTGCATATTCAGCGGAAGACAACAATTATTTTAGCACTCCAAAATCATTTAAACCTCCAATAAATTTTAAATCCTTTAATCTTGCAAGTATTGCCATTCTTAAATCTCCAGAAAATATCTATATAACTCCATCGTCTGGTGATACTGAAGCTTCTAACCCTTCGACAACTCCGGATGTTGGCGAAAACTTACTTCAGCCAGGTTTATTTTTGCCATCTCCTCCAACACCACCATTACTAAATTTATCATCATCATTTGTGCCGCCAACTTTAATTAATAATGCTGCTCAGAATGCATTATCTAAATCAAATTATTTTCCACCACCAATAAATTCTTCTATTGCTGATGTAACCCGGCATCATTATGAAATTGGCTTATATATAAAATTTTATGAGGATATCAAAAAGTTAAAACTTCAGGAAGTAAATCAAGTAGTCATGGATAATATTCGAAATGTAAGAGTTTTAATTATTTTTTTTCATATTTTTAAAACTAGCAATTTGTTTTTGTTTTAGGGTATAAAAAATGTTTGTTATGAAACCGATTATGTTGCTAAATTACATCGAGATATATCAAAAAAATGTGATGAACTAAACGCGTCATTACAAAACGAATATAATTCACATCAAACTGCAATCAATGCATTGGGAAATTCTCATAAAAAAATATTTGAAATTTTAGAAGAAAATAAAAAAATCGTAAGTACAGTTTTATAAAAAAATATGCAAAACAATTTTTTATTGATTTTTCAGAAAGTGCAACTTCAAGATGAAACAGAAAAATATAATAATATTTTAAATAGCCTGCAACAAGAATTGCAGAAGTTAAAAGAAAACAATGATAGATTATTGAAAGACAATCAAAACCTTCAAAAACAAAATAATAGTTTGATTGTTAATGAAAAGCAGCAAAAAGCTGATATCAAAAAGTTGAATGAAAAACTGATAGTTACTAAGAAAGATAGAAATCGTGAATTCCAAAATCGTATGGAAGCTGAACGAAAATTAGAAGATGAATCTAAAAAAGTTGTAAAATATTTGGCAGATAAAAATGAAGCGAATAAAAAATCTCAACAATTGGAAGGTGAAGTGGTGAATTTGAAAAAGCTTTTGGAAAAGAAAGAAGAACAAATGAATAAAATGGAAATTGAAAATAAAAATTTGACTAAAAAAATGAACGATAAACAAGTTGCTTCTGTTCAAGCTAAATTTGAAGTTATTGAAGCCCAAAATAAAGCCACTGCAGCGAAAAATGAATTGAAAAAACTTAAAAATGAAATGGAAAAAACAATCCAGCAAGTTAGAGAAGAAAAAGAAGAAGTTCAATCGGCAAGTGCCGAATTGAATCGAAAAAAACAAGTTTTGAATAAATTATTTTCTGGTGCACTTAAAATTCGGGTAAATCCTAAAACTATTCATTAAAAAATAAATAACAAATTATTTTAGCCAAGAAAATCAGTTTTGCCACCACAAGAATTAAACGATGGTTCATTCATTCCACTAAAAAACTCCTCTAATCAACCTTCTTCAAACCCCCATCTTAGTTCATCATCATACGTTCCAGCAGAATCCCCGTCCTTGTTGCAACCACAACAATCTCACCAAGGTAATCCAATGGATCAGCAAGCTCAGATTGAAAATGGACAAATGTCGCAGCAGCAGCCTCAACAACTGCTTCGAACAGTTCATGAATTAATGCATCAGGATACTGTTCTCTTTGCTCATCCACAAAAAATGAATGAGATACGTTCCAATGAAAATCAACATCAAACACAAACAGCAACAGTTAGACGGCCCATGAAGGTAGCATAAAACACGCATTATTTTAATAGCTTTTTTAAAATCGTTAATTTTAGTCGACTGTACAATTAATAAATATGGGATCAAATCGACCAAATCAAATGTTACCAAACAATCATGGATTTGGTGTTCCTAATATTACTGCGGCGATGTATGAACTAAATCCAACAACTCTTTCAACAACTCTTAAAAACATATAATATTATGTATAATTAATTTTTTTTTGTTAAATTGTCTTCGTTTTTTCAGATAAATTTCATCTATTTTATTCATCCTTTGTCTTTTGTAAATATGTTTTTCCTTGTAAAATAAAACTTTAAAAATAAAATATTATTTTTTGCAAAACTTAACTTTGTGATAGAATCGGATTTTCCCAATGAGACGTATCAACTAAACCTGAACTTTTGGATTCCCGTAAAAAGGAACAAAAAACTTTGAAAAATGAATTCGAAGAAGCATTGAATAAATATTTTTATGAAGATTCGGTTTAAGAATTTATTAAATAATAATATTGATTCTATTTTTTAATTGCATTTTTTGCACTAAATTTTGAAAAGTTTGTAAATCAAAAAAAGCTAGTAAAAAAACGCTATATTTTATGATTTTATGGTGGTGTAATTACTAAATGCTATAAAATAATAATAAATAAAAATAAAGAATTATGCAAATTTTATTCTTTAGACTTTCTCACAAAATAAACAAAAAAAATTAAATGTATTTTTAAAAAATTATTTTAGGACCCAATTCCAATAATAGTAATTCTATGGAAGTAACTGAAAGTTAAAATTTTTCTTATAAATTTTTAATTATTTACATTTTTAAAAGACAGCTGCCTTTTTTAAATTAATTAATTATTTATGCTGAACATTTGGATTTTAAATTAAAAAAAAGGTGGCCTGAAAAAGGAACTTGCGTAATAATTTTTTTTCTTCACATTCTTTGAAACATATGTCTGAATTTTAATTTTTTTTTATAATAAAACTTCAAATTTTACTCGTAAATTTACTTTCTTCAATCATTTTGTTAAAAAAAAATTTGACTGAAAGGGAAAAAAATGCTACAAACATGGGAAATGATTGTATTTGTAATTTATGGAATTCCATGCGTTTCATTATATATTTTTGTTTTATTTCAATTATTTTATAATCCATCCTTAAAATCACCATTTTTTACTCTTGCGATTGTTTTGGGTTTTGTGGTAAGACTCTTTCAATTTTTTAAAACTAAAAAAATGAATTAAAATTTTTAGGATTTAACAAATTACATAATGGGTTGGATTAATTTAAAACTTATTCTTTCACCTTTAACTTCAGCAATATTTTTTTCTTTTGATGCACCATTTGTTTTATGTTTCATTCAATTTTTAGCTTATTATAGTTCAAAAGTGAGAGAAGAGTTGCTCCTTTCAACAAGCTTCAATCGATTTACAGCTTTGTGTTTTCCATTCAAACAACAAAAAGTGAGTTTTTAACCGACAAAGTCTATGCTTTTTGTAAGCAAAAAAATTGTTGTACAGAAAATAAAATAAATCAAAATCTTCCGTGCCATATTTTTAGATTTCATTGTTAGACTCAAAACATTTTTTACGCTAAATTTATAATTTTTTATTTTATTTTCCTTTACAGATTTGGAGCCTAATTTTATGGCCGATTGTTGGACTCTGTTTTTTTCTTCCATTTTGCGTGACATTTCAAAATTTATTTGCCAGCTGTGAAATTTGGCCTTTTTCTTTTGATTACAATGGAAGTTATGTAATTATTGTTCAACCAAGTATAACATTTTTAAGAGTAAGATTATTTATAAAGTCAAAAACCCAAATGTTTTTTCTTCCTTTTTTTAGAGAAGCAGCGGCCTAATAAATGCAACTCATACCATTGTTACTTCACTTTTGTCGCTGATGTTTAATTGTTTAAGTTTGTTAAATTTATACAATAAAACTAAAAAAGCCAAGCGAAATAATAATAATGTAAGAATTTCAAATGTTGCCGTAAATAATGCTGAAATTAATTTATTTATGGTTGCAATTTTTGACTTTTTTGTTGCTTTACTTGCAGCTTTTCATCAAGTAAGTCATAGATTAAAAATAAAATCAATGGAAGCCGAAGTTGCATCGACAAAAAAAATTAGCACTCCACAGTGCTAAATTTTTAGCAAAGCATAAAAAATTAATTTTAATATAAATCCAAAATTTTTAGCTTCTGGCATATTCATTTTCAATTCAAAATTCATATTATAATCCTGTATTTGATGCTTTATATTTATCAACTCCATGGATGATAGATTTGGTGAATCTATCTCGACCATTTATTCTCATTGGAATGTGTCAACAAATTCGTAAAACCTTTAAATTTCCATGCAAATCTAAGGTTGAAACAGCTCAAATTTCAAACATTACAACCGTATTTCCAATGTTTGAAATTCAATTATTTGAAAATGGAAAAAATTTATTCAATCAAAAATCCCCAACAATTACTTAAAAAAAAGAAGGAATTTATTTATTTTGTCTATCAACGATTACTTTTATTTGGGCTAAAAAAGGAAATAAAGTTTTAGTCAATTAAAATATGGTATTTAACATGTTTAGTTTTCTAATATGTCTGAATGCTTTGGTCTTTAAACAATTCGCATAACTTTAAGCACATTCAAAAAATTACATTTGTTTTTAATAAGTATTAATAATGAGGAAAAAAAGAATACAGTATAAAACCAAATTTATTTATAACACAAGAAACAACAATGGAAAAAAGTGATCAACGGATCAACAAAACAAAAACGAACAAAGATACAAAACAAAGACAATTACATGGATTGAATGTGAAGTTTGCCGGCTGGTGCACGAGATTCAAGCATAAGTTTCATTTTTTGATATTCAGCCTTGTCATGTTCATTACACTTAACAAGAAGAAAAGAAAGCTTAAAATCAGCATCAGGATGCTTCTGAAAATCAAAAATAAAATGAATGAAGCAAATAAAATATGAAAACTTACCTTCATAAAAGCAAGGAAACTTTCAGCATCAAAATCATGAAAAGAAATATCATCAATAACGAATTGACGAAGCTTGGCAAAGACAGGAAGTTTGAGAAGCTTCTTAAAGGTTTCTTTACTAATATCGTCCATACTAAAAAAAAGCAATTATTAAAGAAATTAAAATATAAAGAAACTCACTATGCAGCACTTTCAATATTTGGAGCATATTCAAGAATCTTTTCAATAGAAACAGGCTTATTCTTTTCATCCAAAATACGATTGTTTGCGAAATAAAGATTCTTGATAGTTTTAGAAGAAATAAGCTTTTCAAATTCTTTCCAGACCAAATCTTGACTGTACAAAGAGAAATCCGTAATCTCACATGAAAGAATTTTTTTTAGTAAACGTGAAACATCGAAACGACCATTGCAACCACCGATATGATGAAAAAGGAAAGGATCACTTTCATATTGAGTGAAAACACCATCAATAATCAACTTTTTTTGAGAAACGATGCCATCAATAACCAAATCAGAATTGACAATCGAAATAGGTTTAGGCTTTTCATCTTCATCCATAGTTAAATAACCAAGCCAAACGTTTTGATTTTCATTATATTGAAGCTTCTTAATAACAAGTGGTTTCAAATCAACGAGCTTTGATTTTGGTTTAGCAACCTCATGCGCATTTTCTATCAATCGAATCATTTGAAAACTAAGTTCGAGTTTTTCTTGACGAAGTTGAGCGTTTTCGTTCTGAAGGTGACGGTTTATACTTGTCAAACGAGCAATCTTTACTTTAAGAGCATATTCGGAGGATAGTTCTTTGGGACCTTGAATTTCTTCAGTTTGAGTAAAAGTTGATGAAACATTTTCTTTATCAGCTGCATCAAATGATGGAAGAACAGAGCCATTTGTTGGAGGTTGATTAGCGCTATCCATGTTTGCGAAAGCTTCTGAAAATAAATGAATGTAATAAAGTAAATACATACATAAAAAAAAGGAATGATATCGCGAAAAAATGCAAGAAAACGTTGAAAAGAATGCATTGAAGAAATACAAATCATCGTAAATCTATGAAGAAAATGTGATGCCTTCCGTTGGATGATTAGAAACAAAAGGTGAGAATAATAAAATTATAGCATTTATCTAGCAAAATGAAAGTAACTAAAAAAAAGAACGTAACAAAAACTGCAAGAAAAAGCATGCAAACAATCAAAGAAAATGTGGATCTCCAGTCATTACAGTAAACTACATATAATTCGCTTCAAGACTTCAACATCGTTTGTAACAAATAATTAATAATAAAGCTTTTTCGAAGATCGGTTTCATCACATTATTTTTATCGGTTGCAAAAGATCTTAATTATTTTTACTTTTTTGTTTCGAACTATTTTTTATTTTTCTAATTTCCTGCAAATCTACACAACTTTAAATTTGTTTCTTTAGAAGATGATAACATAATTGACTCTGGTTGTTTGTTAAAAGATAAAGTATGAGTCCAATTATATTTATACGTATTTACGTTTTGACAACAATAACTGCAACATTGATCAGGATGTTCTAACCATGGATCATAGCCATCGTAATTTTTTAAAAGTTCTTGTTTAATGTTGGGTGCATAGATACACCTTCCATTAAAATATTGTAATTGAAATCATTACCGTGTTCTCCACATGCTTTACAACAATCCCATGGCCGATACGTCGCATGATTCCAAGGATTAGGATTAAGAGTTATCTTAACATGCGAAACTGGTAATAATGAGTCATTGACTGAATAAAACTCATAGGCGTAGTGAAATTAATGTTATCTTTATGGTTAAACCAAATAAAGTTTAGTAAAAGAAAATTCATAAAAAAAACAAAAAAAATTTTTTTTAAATATTCAAAACAAAAATAAAGAACTCCATGTGTTTCACAAAAAATAAAAGTTAGAACTAATGAAAAATAGTTGTTTGGTGTTCAATCAACTTTTCTCCATTTTCCTTGCATATCTGTTTTTCATGGCATGACAATCAAAAAACAAAAAATACTCTGGAGGTATATTAACACACATTGTTTTTTGACTTATTTCCTTTGTCTGAAACAAAAAAATCTATAATATGCAAATAGGGTCGTGGCATGCCTTTTATTGAGCTGTTTTATTGATTTACAGGAAGTTTCGTTCAGGAAAATTATTTTTATTTTACGAAATACCACTATTTTAAAGCAAAGAAAAAAAAGAAGCTAAACATTTATTTGTTTTTAAAGAAGCGAATAATTATTTTTTTCAAAATGAAGTTCGTGGCTTCAAACTTTAATTTATACAAAAAAAAGTCTAAGCATAAAAGAAAAGAGTATTATAACAATGTTTAGAAAGCCTAAAACTTGATAGTTTGTAAACGTAATCATGATTTGACTTTGGAAGGTGTTAAGCGATCACACATAATTTACCATATTAAAAACCTGTAATCATTTCTTCCATTTTTCTAATTTGTTTAAAATCAAAAATTTGTAGCCTTTTCGATTTTCTACACAACGAATAATAACAATTTTTATAAAACAAAGAATCAAAAAAAAGTTAAATTTTATGTTTCCATAATTTTCTCCCCAACAAAAATTATTTGTCTTTGATTATAATTTCCATATTTTTTTTCGGCGGCAGCAGCAAATATGCAATTTTTTTTAATATATATAATAATTAAGCTTATCGAAAAAAAGAAAAATACAAACTAAAGACATTTATTTATTTTTTCTGCTTTTATTTACCTTTTTTATTTTCTTTTTTTTCGTACACAAAAAATGTTACAAACATGGGAGATGCTAGTTTTTGTTGGATATGGAATTCCATGTGTTTCATTGTATATTTTTGTTTTATATCATATTTTATTTAAACCTGGTTTTCAATCAGCTTTCTTTAAATTATCCGCTGTTATGGGCATCCTTGTAAGCCTATTTTGCATTTTTATGCTTCATTTTTTTTAAAGCATTTTGTTTTAGGATTTAATAAATCATTTAACAATTTGGCTTGATCTTAAATTGATTTTATATCCATTAACAGGATGGATATATCCAAAAATAGGACCAAATTATTTTTTTACTTTATTACATTTTTTTAAATTTTATAATTCTAAAGTTCGAGAACTTTTAATTTTATCCACCGCAATCAATCGATTTACAGCTTTATGCTTTCCAATGAAACAACAAAGAGTAAATATTATTAATTTCGTTTTTTAGCAATCAAAATCTTTTTTTTCTTCTGATTTCAGATTTGGGATACATGTTTATGGCCAATAATTGGATTTTGTACAATTTCTCCAATTTTTTCTACTTTTCAAATCCTTACTGGTGTTTGCAAAATTTTACCTTTTTATCTTTCTGAAACTAATAGCATTTATGTTATTGACGTGACGGTGAATTGGTTTCATGTAAGACAAATAATATTTTACTAAAAAATTATAAATATTTTTGATAAACTTCTTTTTTGCTTGTTTGTTTCAGATCTCAAATGCTGAAATAAATGCAATTCATACATGCATTGCTTCGATCCTTTCATTTATATTTAATGTTATGACTTTAATTAATTTATTTTTGAGAAGTAAAAAACTACAAAATGGTGGTTCATTATCCGCAGCAAATCATAAAGCTGAAAAGAATTTATTAATTATTGGAATTTTGGATTTTATGTTGGATTTGGTTTCAGCTTTTCATCAGGTAAAGAAATTGAAACTTCTTTTTTTTAATTTATGTTTTTTTCTCCCTTTTCTCGACACAAAAACATGAAAACATCTTGAAATACATGTTTGGAAGAATAAAAATAGCTTAAAATTAACGATGACATTTTTTTACGTAGCAACTTTTACTTTCTTCACACTTTCAAAAAAATTTTCATTCTTTTTTTCATTATTTAATAAAAGCTTTTTTTTAATGACTACTTTCTTAACCCAACGAACCTGTAATAAAAAAAATCCCTCTTTTATAAAAAAGCATACATCAAACTTCAGACCTCCTACCTCAGCATTTTTTTTTCTTATCTTACTTTAAATAATTGTATATTATTTTTTGTATTATAATAATTTTTAGTTTCTTGCATATTATTTTGTTATTCGTAATTGGCATTATGATCCAATATTTGATCAAATATATTTACTTTATCCATGGTCTTATGATATCGTAAATCTTTCTCGACCATTTTTAATTGTAATTATTTGCGAACAAATGCGAAAGGCTTTCATATCTTTATGGATAAGCAAAAAGAAAAATGAAGGATCAACATATGGGGGGACATCATTGAATACAGCTGCTTTCACAACCATAACAATTTTGTAATGAATGTATCTTCACAAAAAAAAACGGAATCTTATACAAAAAAAATTTTACATGCATTCTTAAAACAAAAATTAAATAGTTTTTTTCAACCACGAATTGTTATGATGAAAATTAATTTATTTTTTAACGTACGTATTTACTTTTAAAAATTTATTTCAAAATAGCTTGCTTGTGTTTTATGTATTTTATTGTTTTTTGTGTCTGTCAAAAAAAATAAATGAACATAAAGTTTTTCAATCTCTATTCTCTGATTGCACATTTTTTTCTGTCTTTAACCAAAAAAATAAAAAAAATGATGAATGATTTTTACTTTAAAAATTTGTGTTTGGTTCCATAACTAACACATTTCGTGTGCTCCAAAATTTTTGTTGCTCAAGTAAAAAAAGATGAAAACAATTTTTTTGTGTTTTTTCCAAGTGGCTCGACACATAAGTAACACAAATCGAGTGCTCAAATAGAAGGTATATAAACAAAATGGGAAAGAAAAAAATCAAAATAAATAATTATCTTTTGATTGATTCTTTTTTTGTTATAAAAAAAGAAAAATTTGATTTTTAATTTTACTTTGGTTGTTGAAAATCAAAAAATATGATTGGATATATTTGTATCGCTGCTATTTTAGCCATATTTATTCATTCATTTTATTGGAAACGTAAAAGTTTACCACCTGGACCACTTCCATTTCCATTAATAGGAAATTTATTTGAACTTAAATCTAAAGGCATCACGGATGCTTTAACAGGTTTCCATAAAACTTATGGAGATTTATATACTTTTTGGATGGGAACCAAAGCCATTGTCACATTCAATTCATATGAAATTATTCAAGAAGCTTTCGTCAAAAATCCGGATGTTTTTGCTGGGCGACCAAAGAATTCGATGATGAATAAAATCCTTCGTGGAGGAAGTCATGGAATTATTGTAACTGATGGACATGTTTGGAGAGAACATCGCCGATTTGCTTTACATGTTTTACGAAATTTTGGTCTTGGAAAAAATTTAATGCAAGAGCGAGTTTTAAATGAAGTTACTTGGATGATTGATGAAATGAAAAAACAAATTAAAAATGGTGAAACAGAAATTAGTGTTCAAAATGGAATCGATGTCGCAGTTGGAAGCATTATAAATTCGTTAATTTTTGGCTATGCTTTTCATGAAGTAAGAAATTTTTCGTTTAAAAAACCAAAAAAATAAAAAAAATATATTAAATCTAAATAATTTTTAGAAAAGCTTGGATGAATTTTTTAAAATTAAAGAATTCATAAAACAATTTATTCGAATGTCTGCAAATCCTCTCTTTCGTGTACTTTCAATTGATAGCAAAATTATTCGACATTTACCAATTTTTCGAGGTTTATATGCTCAAGCAGAAAAACTTGGAACAGAATTAAAATTATTTTTTGATACACAAATTGAAGAAAGAAAAGCTAAAATTGATTTTACTCAAGATACAGAACCCACGGATTATGTTGAAGCATATTTGAGACAACAACAAAAGCTTAGAAAAATTGATGAAAAGGATGATTTATTTTCGTAAGTATTAATTAAATATTTTTTATTATATAATTTTCTTGTAAGCTAATGTCGGGAAGCTAAAAAAACTTTTTAATTTTTTAAAACTAAAAATATTAAATTATTCTTTCTATTTTTTTAGAAATCCCCAACTTCTTGGTAGTGTATTTGATATGTGGTTGGCTGGGCAAGAAACCACTTCGAATACCCTTGCTTGGATGGTTTTGTATCTAATGACAAATCCCAAAGCTCAAGAAAAACTTCAAGATGAACTCACAAAAGTTATAGGCTCAGATCGAATTATAACTTTGGATGATAAAATGAATCTTCAATATGTAAATGCAGTGGTTGCAGAAACTCAGCGACTATGTAATTTAGTTCCAAATAATGTTCCACATCGAAGTATTCAAGATGTGGAATTTCATGGATATACCATTAAAGCTGATACAATTGTAGTTCCACAAATTTCGAGAGTTTTATATAATGAAAAAATATTTCCTGAACCATTAAAATTTAAACCTGAAAGATTTATTGATGCTAATGGAAAATTTCAAACCAAAGCAGAATTAATTCCATTCAGCATTGGTAAACGTGCATGCTTGGGAGAGGGATTAGCTCGATTGGAATTATATTTATTTGCAGCAAATATGTTTAATCAATTTGAGGCCAGTTTTTTAAATAAGAAATTTTTGTTGATAAAAAAAACTAAAAAACAATAATTTTTTAGATTTCAATTATTCCATCAAAACCACCAAATTTGACTCGAATTCAAGGAGGCACAGTTCAATCCGAGCCATTCCTTGCGCATCTAAAGCAAAGATATTTATAATTTTCTTATATTTTTGCCAATGAATAAATTTAATTTTTGTTTCTATGTAAAAAAGAACTAATAAATTTTTAAGATTGTATTAAAACTTTTTTTCTCTCATATATTTATTATGGATTTGCATTTTTTTTATCACAAAACTTTAAAAATTTTTTATTGCAAAAATTGTAAAATACAAGGCACATTTATTTACTTGTGGCAAAAAGTGCTGCATAAAAGATATGTACCAATAAATAGTTTTTGTTTATAAATGAAAATCACAAATCGCAAAAGTTCCGCTGCTTTCATTCAAGATACAATTAAGAAACGCATTAATTGTTAGTGAAACCTCGGTATTGACTAATTCTAAAGATAATCTTGAAATTAGTAATCAACATATATCAATATCAATAATCGAAATTCAAGAGTAAGTTTCGTGATCAGACTTAGTAGCCGCCACTAACTTAAAGTTAAAATATTTAGTTTTCCTAAAATTCTATTTGGTATTGGTTTTTAAAAGTTTTTTGATTTAGAATTTATCCTATTTTTAATATTTTTTAGGCTAAAAAACCATAAACAACAGCAAAAAATGTCTGATTCACCATTCATTAATTCCTCCAATCGGTCTTCCAAAAAACGACGTCGCGAAAATTCTCAAAATATTGTTAATGAAACGGAAGGAGAAAGCGACCAAGTAAGTTTAAATGATTGTTTGTAGTCCATAAAAATATATTTTAAGAAAGCACATAAAAATAATTCTCGTTTCTGTTTAATTCGAAAATGCAAAAACAAATTATCATTTTTAAAATTTCCGCATTAAAAAATTATTTTTAAAGCGTATGTTAAAGTTACTAAATTACTTTTTTTATTCTCCATTATTTTAGCGATGGAAATAATTAAAGTAATAAAAAAGGACTAAAAAAATAAAAATTACTAAAAGAAATAATTATTAGACAAAAATTTGAATTTTAGAATGATGAAAACATTTCTCCCATATTGCCAACGAAGAAACAACAAGAAATTGTTGCGGAATATCTTGGATTAACTTCTTCCTCTGAAGAAGAAGAAGAATTTTTTTCTCCTCCACCAACACTACAACAACAAAATGTTATCGAATATCTTTGGTTATCTTCTTCTTCTGAAGAAGAATATTCATCGCCTCCACCAAATTTACAACAGCAACCACTAAAAGCTGACAGCATGAGAGAAAGTGGAACTTCAAGTAACCCAATAATTCTTGAAGATTCTCTTGAATTACAGGAACAAATAATAACTCTCAACGATTCAAGTGACTCATCGCAAGAAACTAATAATAATTTTGATAATAATGGTTTCGAGGAAGTCGAAGCTTTTGATTCTTTGGTGGTTAATGGAAAGGAAGGATATCGATTATTCCTTCCTAATTTCCAAAATTCTGATGATGATTTTAATTTATTTTATTGTTTTGGATGCAAAGAAAATGGCAAAACAACCTTGGCTAAAAAGAATAAAGAAACAGGAAAAATAGTGGCAGAAAAAACCCATCATGAAAAATGTAATCCAACAGAAAATTAAAACTACAAGCTTTTTTTTTGCTAAAATTGTTAAAATATGTCTAATATTCGTTTGATTTTTTTGATTTGTCTTAGTTTATTCCAGTTCATCAATTTTGAAATGATTTCATAAAAAATCTTTTTTTAGTTTAAATTTCATATAAAATCATACCAATTTTCATAAAAGAAAATATTTATAATGGAAAACAGTTTGGAGTTTGTGAAAAAATGGAGCAATTTGTTACCAAGTTTGGGAATATTTTTTCAGATCTATAAGAAAGAATGAATTGTAAAAAAAAATTTTACATCTCAAAATATTGACAAAATCTTTAAGCCATTTATTATTTTTTTTTGCGCCCCCGCTTCTTTATTTACAGTTAAAAAAATGTATCACTAAATTTTTACCAAATAAAAACAAATTAAAAGTTTTTATTGTTATTGTTAATGTAAAAAATTTTTATTCATATTTTAAACTTTCATTGCCTCCAAAATAAATTACTACTTCCGTTTCGTTTCTAAGTAAAAAAAGAAAATTGCAAATGGAAGCATTATTTTAATTTTTTTTTCAAGCTTATATTTATCTTTTCTTTTTGTGATGGAAGTGGAAGCCTTTTTCTAAAAATATCGTATTTTTTTAAACACTGGTTAAGATTTTTAAAGTTTTTTATAAAAGGTACCAAGCTTTTTCTTTTACAGGTTTTGTATATATTAAAATAAAAATTTTACAGACGAAACAAAAATGTTACAAACATGGGAAATGATAGTATTTGTAATTTATGGAATTCCATGTGTTTTATTATATATTTTTGTTTTATTTCAATTATTTTATAATCCATCCTTAAAATCACCATTTTTTACTCTTGCGATTGTTTTGGGTTTTGTGGTAAGGCCAAAATATTTTTTTTGTATTTTTTATGGAAGTTTGAAAGCTATTCTTGCAACTAAAACAAGTAAACGAAAATCATCATAAAAAAATTTATTTCACCTTTAATTTTAACAAATTGCTTAATGAGATCTTTTTTTTCAGGATCTCTTAAATTATATTGTGATATGGCTTGACCTCAAATTAATTTTATCTCCTCTAACTTCATTCATATATTTATTTATAAATTCACCATTTTTATTTGCATTCCTCCATTTTTCAAAATTTTATTTAACAAAAATTCGAGAAGAGCTACTTTTAACTACCGCAATCAATCGCTTTACGGCTTTATGCTTTCCACAATCTCAACAACAAGTTTGTCACTTTTTTGTTTGCAAAAACGAAAGATAAAAAAACTTTAAAAAATTTGTTTTCACTTTTTTCTTTCTTTTCTTTCTTGATGCTATGCATTTTTTGTTTGGTCTTTTCGTTTCCACAATGGCTCAGTGGAGTAGTGTGTTGTTTCTTCACTTTGTTTGAGCCAAAGTTCGAATCACCCCAAGTCGATGATGGTAATGATCTCTGTTTTAATTGTTGAAACAAGCTTTGATATAAAAATTTCACTGAGACAAAATTTTTGTTTTTTATTTGATTCTAAAATTTGCTTTAACAAAATAATTATAACATCGTTGATTTTACATTTAAAAGAAAAGTAAATATTTCTCAAGTTTTTAATAAACTTTTGCAGATTTGGAGTAAATTTTTATGGCCATTAGTAATTCTTTGTTTATTGTTTCCTTTATGTATCACATTTCAAAATTTCACTGGCACTGGAGTAATTTTGCCATTTTCATTGGATTACAATGGAAGTTATGTCATTGATGTTTCAAAGCCAACAATTCGAGTAAATTATATTCTCTTTTTTTTTATTTTTTTTAATTATCTTTTCTTTTTTACAGATTAGTAATTCACTCAGCAGCGCCATTCATACTTTTGTGACTTCACTTATTTCGCTAATTTTAAATTGCATTAGTTTATTAAGTTTATATATTAGAACACGGAAGTTTAAAAAACTTCAAAAAACAAATATGGTGGTTTCCAACAACCATGGTCCAAATAGAGCTGAAACAAATTTATTGATTATTGCCATATTTGATTTTGTTGTGGATTGCATTGCAACTTTTCATCAGGTAAATAAGACTATAATAATTTGACGAAAAAAAAAGATGAAAAAAATGATGACAAAACTTTGAAAGTGAAATTTATATTTTTATTTTAGCTTTAAAAAAATCCCAAAAAGTATGTAAAAATTTCACAAATTTTTATGACTTCGAAATTTGTGATTATTTTTTTTAATTAAAATTTTTTAACTCCGGCAACAAAGTAAAATTATTTAATTTTTTCGTTTTGAAACTAAAGCAAAAAAACTTTCTTTGGTCAAACTAGTTTTTACTCTTTCTTTCTTATTTGCTAAATATTAGGGACAAAGTCCATGAGTTTATTTTTGTTGGGAGAAAAAAATAACTTGTAGTATTATTTTTTTTCTGTTGCATTATAATTATCAATGAACTAAAAATATCTTTTTATAATCATCAAAAAAGATTTTAAACTTACTAAAAAAATTAAAAATATGTATTATAAAATTATTTTAAATATTTTTAGTTATTTGCATATTCCTTTGTCGTCGTTGGAAAAACTTATGATCCAACTTTTGATGCTTTATATTTATGGTATCCATGGACTTATGATTTTGTTAATCTCTCTCGTCCATTTATTCTCATTGGAATGTGTACACCCATAAGAAAAGCATTTTTTAGTTTATGGAAGTTGAAACCAATGAAAAATATATTTCATTCTTCACCAAGAATTGCGATTGCAGCTACAATAACTTTATTTTCATAACCTTGTATTCAATAAATAAATTTTTTCTAAAACTATTTTTGGGAGAAAACAAAGTTGGAACTGGCTTTAGTTCGTAAATATGAAGTCCATGAAAATGCAATTTTTTTCCGACAACTTTTGTTGTTATTTTTATCCTTTAATAAGAGCGTTTGAAATAATATATTTTGTTGCAATAAAAAATGTTTATGAGTGAACTGTTTGAAACTTTGGTAAATATTTTACATTCTAAATTCTTGATCGGTTAAAATTTAATTTATTTAATACTCAATTGTATGATCGTAGATATAATTTTTGATAAACCATGTTGTTGAAAGAATTTTAGATGTCAAATAAAGGGAGAAACGTTAATTTGTAGAATGAAAAAATTGTTAGAAAATTATTAAAGTACTCCAGAATCATCATGTCCTAGTTTTAATCAAGTATATAAAAAAAGAAAATAATAGTTTTTACAAATATTCAAACAAAAAAAAAATAGAAAAAAAGAAAAATGAACATGTCTCGGAAAAAAAATATGACAAACTGAATGAATGAAAAATTTTTTTTTATTAGTTGTTTACTTTTCTCTGTGTCTTTTTCTCGTGGTTTAAACCATAAAATCTCTAAAGGCAAAAGATAACTCATATTGTTTATTGACTGAGACTCCCTGCTAGCTTTAATTTGCAAACAGGAGGCAGGTATTGAATGTGGAATAGGAATAGGAATTAGAAAAAAAAATTTTACTTTGCAAACACTTCATTGCACAGAGCTCGTTTCGTTTTGACCTCTCTTTTTTTTCACATCCAGCTTTTCAAGGCGTCATAAACTTATTACTTATTTTTAAATCCAGAGCATTGAACTTAACAACTGGCCATTCCACTGCCGTCATTCCCATCGATTTGACCTACATAGTTTTTTTATAACAGCACGGCAAAATACATGAACACTCTTTTGCCATTCTTTTTTTGTTGTTTCAAACAAATAAAATTTTTTTCGCTTCTATGGATCAAATATTTTTTATTATTGAAATAATTTACTTTTTTTTCTTTTTCAAAAGTTTATAAATTTACAAAGATTTTAATTCAAATTTCTTTTAAAGTTTTATTTTTTTTGATTTAATTGTTTACCTCGTCAATAATTTACTTGTGCTGCCACTTTTTTTCATTCATTTTATTTCATTTCGTTTATTTTGCTATTTGCGTTTTATAAGCTTTGATTCGGTTATCAATCAATAAATTTTAGATCTCAGTATTATGTTACCTCAAAAAACTGCTTCCCCGTGGTTTACCTTTCGTGAATTGGTAAGAAACTAAAACTTTACATTAAAAAACAATAAATAAAAAATATTTTTTAGATGCTTCATGCCCATAATCTAATTACTAATCACCCATCGAAGTTAAATGTTCAACCATATAATCCTGCATGGACACGAGAGGAATATGAATTATGGGGAAAAAATGTGGTTGATTCACTAAAAAATTATTTTGGTTATCAACCTGAACCCATTATAGCAGATATATTTCGATTAGTTCATTTTGATAGAAATGATATTGAATTAATTGATATAGAAAAAATTCAACAATTTTCTAAGAAATCACAAGAATGGCGAATTATTTGTAATGCATACAAGAAAAATAAAAATGAAGCAATGAAAATTTTGCTGAAAGCTGAAACATTTGAAAATAAAGAAAAATTCATGGGAGAATTAAAAGAAATTAAAAAAGCATGGAAGCTTTTAGAATTTATGAAGCATTATGAAATCCCCATCAAAGAATCCGAAGATGAAATAAATAAAATTATTTTTAAAGAACATTGGAAAGATGAAAAAATTATTAGTAATTTTTTGAAAAGCCTCATTGGAAATATTAATCATCCAAGTAGAAATAATAATGGAAATAAAAAATTTGAATATCTCAAAAATCAATTTCCTATTTGGTATGGATTTTAAAAAAAGTCTTTTTTTTAAATTTGCAATTTATCTGATTAATAATTATTTTAGGTTAAACAAACATAAACGAGAGCAAAATATTTTTGATTCTCCATCTACCAGCAGCTTCTTTAGGACACCAACAAAACGCCGTCGCGAAACTTCTCAAAATTTTGTTAATGAAATGGAAGTAGAAAACGACCAAGTAAGTTTAAATAATTAAATTATTAAAAAATATTAAAAATTTGCTTTCTAAAAAATTATTTTAAAGATCGGGAAAAAAGTAACAAAATAATTTTTTTATCGTGATCATTTTCGCAAAAGTAAAAAATTAATGAAATAAATAAAAATTGCTACGATAAAAACTTCAAAAAATAATTATTATTAAATTTAAATTTAAATTTTAGAATGATGAAAACTCTTCTTTTCCAATATTGCCAGCGATGCAACAACAAGAAATCATTGTAGAATATGAATATCATGGATTTGGGACTTCAAGAAACCCAATAATTCTTGAGGATTCTCTTGAATTCCAAGAACAAATACTAACTCAATCATCCAACATTTCAATTGAGTCATTGCAAGAAACTAATAATAATTTTGATAATAATGGTTTCGAAGAAATCGAAGCCTTTGATTCTTTGGTGGTTAATGGAAAAGATGGATATCGATTATTTCTTCCAAATTTTCAAAATGCTGATGATGATTTTAATTTATTTTATTGTTTTGGATGCAAAGAAAATGGCAAAACAACCCTGGCTAAAAAATGCAAAGAAACAGGAAAAATATTTGCTGAAACAATTCACCATGAAAAATGTAATCCAAAAGTAAATTAAAACTAACTACACAAGCTTTTTTTTGTTTGCTAAAATTGTTATAATAATTATTTTTTCATATTACTTATTTATTTCGAAGGTTCTTTAAAGGAGTTAGAGATTTTTTTGTAATTTAAACTAAAATTGAGATAAATTTATTTTTTTATTTATTAAAAATAGCAAACAAAATTGAATATGTAAAAAATAAATGCCAAAACTATTGAGAGTTTTTCATTTTCATTTTTAAGTTACTGAAACAGTAGTTGATTGCTTTAGAGGCAATAACGTCTTTAAAGAAATTTTAGTGACTCCATTTTTTTGGGATAAAAATGCAAGAAAATCTTCTCTAATCCTTTTAGAAATAATCATAAGTGCAATGGGACCCGTTAAATTTGATACTTGTTGAACCCAAATATAATTTTCAAATGCAATTTGCCATAATTCCATTTTTCCTTGAGCTGATGAAATGGCTTTCAAAAGTTGGATGGCTGCCATAAGCAATTGAGTTAATAAAACTATCATTGCTTGACCTGCAAAATAAATTTTTTTGTTGTTGCTAAAAAATGGATTTTGAAAAGAAAGGCAAACCAAGAAGTTTCATTTCATGAAAAACTTGTTTGTTGTTATTGTTTTGGGATGAATGATTTTTTAGAAGCATACTATATTGAAATACGGTAGCAATTTGAAGGATAAAACTTATGCATGCAGATGAGACACAAAGAGTCGTGGAATAAATTACCAAGAACATCTAAAAAAATAATATGATTGTGAAAGAAAATTTTAAAAAATGATAAACTAATATTTTTTATTTTTTTCTGCTTTTCTAAAAAGTTAACGAAAATATGATAAGAACCTTTTTCTAGTGTCAAGATCTTTTGCAAAATCAAAATTTATTCAAAAAAAATTTTTCTGGCCAATCAAAGCTGGCTTTTCGGATAATTTTTATTCGTTTACCTCTACTTCTTTGGAAACATTATAAGCTGGCCAAGGTCGATTATTTGCATCAAAAGAAATATATGGATTAAACCAAAGTCTTGGAAGAATGAATGGAATCGTAATAAATGGTAAACAACAAATTAAAATATTTCCAAATTTAATCCATTTCTTACTATTTTTAATTTTATTTATTGTTGTTATTACAGTCCAAAATCGATTTATTGCTATTCCAATATGAATGTAACATTGCGTGAATAAAGTATATGAAGACATTTGATATAAAAATCCAACAAAGGTTGGAACGTATAAAACATTTAAAAAATCTACTGCAATTAATTCCAATCCAAAAATGATTGTTACTTCAGCAAATATGTCAATAATAGTTACCATTAAAAATAGAGTAAAAAATGAAGAGCAATAAAATAGGTTTTTGTTTATTTTTGCATGAGCCACAAACGCTATTACCAAAGCTTGAAAAATAAGGAATGGAAGCACGGTGGCTGTAATAATTAAAGATTTTGTGGTTTCAGTAAACATTTTTTAAATTAAATATTTAATATTCGAATGTTTTCGAATAATAATTTTTTAAATTTTTTAAGTTAAATTATTATAAAAAAAATTTGTAATGAAAATGTTTTTCCTATTATGGCACATAAAAATAACAACTTTCATGGAAAACCAAAAATTCCTTAAATGATTTTTTTATTGCTTCTAAAAAAATTGATACAATCATGAGAACTACTACCTACCTTATTTTTATTGTTTGAAAAAAAGAGAAACAAAGCTTTTTATTGTTTTTTCTTTCTTCAAAAATTTATTAAAAAATATAAGGTTCTCGGGTTTTTTTTTATTTGTTATTTAAAAAAATGTTTTTTTGCCGCCCATTATGCTCCATTCCTAAAAAACAATTAACTTGTTTAGAAAATTTGTGGGAAAACCATTATTGCATTTTGGGTTATTTTATTTTTATTTTTTAAACAAAGAATTTCTTTTTCCCGGCCACACACAGTAAACAATACTCTTATTATTTTAATTGTTTTTTTAAACAATGTGAAATTATCACATAAGTTTTGACGTCAAATGTTAATTCAAAAAGTGGATTCAGCTTCCGGTGAAAATTTCGCATTTTGAAACCAAACAAAAAATATTTAATTTTTTTTATTAAAACAAATATTATTACAAAGTTTGAGCAAAGCAAATAAAAATTTAATTTTTTTTTAAAAATATACTTTTTTTAATTACATACAAAAATAAAGATTGACTATTTTTTTATTTTTAAAATTCAACATCAATGACGCTATCATTTAAATAACTTTTATCCCGTAAAATTCCATTTCCATTCCCATTATTTCCATTATTTGCGAAGGAATAAGCTCGTGGAGAAGTGATATTTGCAGCTTCACGAGAAAATTCAAGAAATACTTGTTCCAAAGTTGTTTGAGATAATGAATAATCAAGAATGTGATGGGTTTTACTCATTTCTTCTAATTCATTAAAAAGCATGGACCACGTTTGGCGCCGATTTCTTTTTAATTCAAAATTTAATTGTTGCACGTGCTCTTCCTAAAATAAATTTATATTTAAAAAATTTTCAGGCAATGATTAAAATTTTTGCTTAGGTTAATTCAAAGAAAAATTTTACTGCTTTTTAGTTAACTTACTTTTAATAATGAACCAGGGAATCGAGCAAAAATTTCATCTTTAACTTTGTCAGCATTATTTATATCCACTCTAATAAGTAATGTATATCCTTCACCATATTTACTTTTAATATGTTGAGCGCTACCAAAACATTTAAATTTTCCATAAACCATTATAGCTAAATTAGTGCAAAGTGCTTCACATTCTTCCATGGAATGGGAAGTTAAAACCAAAGCGGTACCAAGTTCGCGAACTTTTGAAAGAATATCCCAAATAACCCTTCGAGCTTTGGGATCCACGCCGGATGTGGGTTCATCAAGGAGAAGAACTTTAGGCATGCCCACGAGAGCCACACCCAAACTAAGTCTTCGCTTATTTCCACCACTATAAGTTTTTATTTGACGTTTAGCATAAATTCCAATACCAATTGCATCAATAATTGATTCAACAACGGTGGGAATTTGATTTTCATATATTCCTCGAATTCTTGCAAACATAAATAAAGTTTCTTCTCCAGTCATTTCTCTTAAAACTGCATCATATTGTGGGCAATAGCCAATGCATTCACCCGCATCCCGCCAATTTGTTTTTACACTATATCCATTTATAAATGCATCCCCATCAGAAACATCATTTTCGCCTGTTAACATTTGAAAGGTTGAAGTTTTTCCTGCTCCATTAATTCCCAATAATCCAAAACAATCCCCTTCTTGAACATGAAAGGTGATGCCTTTAACAGCATGGAAATTACCATACCATTTTTTTATATCTTTTACTATCACTGCTGCATCGCCAGGTTGAGCATCAGCCATTCGATGTTTTTCTGAAATGACATCAGAATCTTCAATCGATCCTCCAGCATTTTGTTCTCCTTCATTATCCCATGAATAACCTTCGTTTGAAAAATCGGCGGTTTTCTTTTTTTTGAAACTCAATTTTGACCACCAATTTTTTTCATATGCAATTGTAGTGAGCCAATAAAAGAATCCTTGACCAATAAAGAATAATACAGCCAGGGCAAGACCTTTCTTATTAAAGGTGGTAAGAATGTCGTTAGTGTAAACGAGTTCTAAATTCAATAAGTTAAATAAATTTTCTTATTTGTTTGTTCCTTTAAAAAAGGATTTGCAAAATTTCATGTGTAAATTGAAAGCCGCAAAAGGATAATTTTTTAAATTTTAAATAACAAAAATTAAAAAATTTTAAGCCTCAGAGAGTTGGAATTTAATCAAAGATTCGCCTAGATTATGCAACCAGAGTGCCTATTGGTTTAAGGGATGGTAATGTATAATCTAGATGCGATCAGAAACCAGACAATTTCAATCATCGACCGCGACTCGATACCTATCGGCCAATGTTGGTGAACAACATGTTGTTACACCACTGAACCATCGAAGCACTAATATTTACAATTTTGATGAAGTTAATATTACCGGACTAGTTCCATCTTTTTTGGAGGTAAAAAAATTATCGAGCGCTTTTTTTAAGTTAAAGTTTTCTCAATTTCATGTTCAAAAATGGAAGAAGATGCTTACCACTTGAAGTTCCACAACATGTATGAACACTAAGTTTAATAAATTCAATGCTGCAATCCACACTGCTACAAGCTTCACGACCAAATTCATTATTATATATTTTTGTGAAAGAATTAGCTAAGGAATAAGTTGGGAATAAAAAGGATAAAAATATTTCCACTATATACCCTGCACTATCGCTTGCAGTTTGTGAAACAATTGGAACAGCAATTAATCCAATCATCCCTGAAAAAATATATTAATTAAGTTTCGTCATATAAGACGCCGATATTTAAAAAGTTCTGTACCCCCATCGAAATTTCAACAATTTATAACACACAGGCCATTTTTTTCAAAAAAATTTCATTTCTGAAAAACTGTCTCACCAACTTTGGTCAACATCGGTATTTTAAGTTTTTTGAAATTATTCCTCACGAAATTTCTCATGGACAGAATTAGATGTTTTTTGGAAATCTTCCTCACCAACTTTGCTCAACACCGGAGATCAAGATTTTTAGAAAATCTGTCTCAAAATAAATTTTTCTTTAAGTTTTAAAGATTTTTTTGAAATCCATCTTAACATGAATAAAATTTCCAATATTTTTAAAATTTTCCTCAATTTTTGATTATTATTTCAATAATAAGTCTTTTTTAGCACTTTGATACATTTGAGATTTTTAGAGCTGCTCTAAATTTTTTTTAGAGCTGCTCTAAATTTTTCTCTAACATTCATTTGCTTTTATAAACAAAAAAGAAAATGATTAGAACCCAAAACCTCCATGCTACAAGAGGTTAGCAATAACCACTGCGCTAAAGAGGCAACAAAACCATGTGGTAATTTGCTGCTCTTGTACCAATGAGTTTACTCCATGAATGTAAACCCGATAGTTATTGCCGAAACATTAGGCTTTTAATTCAACTTTTCCATATTTCAATTATAAATTTATTTAAAAAAATAATAACAACTCATTTATTAACAAACAAACAAACAAAATATAACTAAACTAGTACGTTATCAAAACAATTATAAAACAAAAAGATTAAATATTACTTTCATTGATGAGTTAGTACTCTTCTTCTTCGATGTTTTCAATAGAATCTTCAGCCATTGATTCTTCTGAATTCAAAGTTTTTTTATCAGATAGTAAAAGTTCTTCAACTTCTTTTCGGCATTTTTTGTCACCAATCACATGAATATTTTGAAAATAGTTTAACTTCTTTAACAAACTTTGCAATCCTAAATCGTTATTTATATTTTATTAAAATCTTTAAACTTTTTACCTGGAAAACATGCATTACTGACTAGAACGTTGCTACTTTCTTTTCCATATTCCCCATAAATCGCAAGATCTTCGAAAACTAAAGCTGAAGCTAATTTACACCTTCGTTCAGTCGCTAATGATAACAAAAATTTTATTTTCACGTCTTCTGTGGAATCTGGTGTTTCAGGAACATACAAAGTTGCATTAAGAGCGACACATGGTGGCTTTTCACAATCACAGTCTAAAAACATTTTAAGAAATTATATTTTAACTATATACCTTACCAATAACAGGTGGTTTTTGAACTAGAACGTTTAGAGTCAAGGCTGGATTTGTATGAGGTATGACAGGAGCCGGCTCATATAAAGCTCCGAGAAGAATAACAACAGAATTTTCACAACTAGCACGTAATCTTTCCATCATTGCCTGAAGTTGGTCACACTCATGATGATGTCGATAGATACTTTGGAATTTTTGCTCGTGCACTTAAAAGAAAACAAATTTATACACCTTTTGGTACGCTAATATCTTAACTATATAAATAAAAATTGTGAATTTTAAGGTTATCAACGTTTCTTAAATGAAACATTAAAAAATCTGGTTACGAATAATTTGATGCCAACTACTTACAATTTTCAATCAATAACAGAACCCATTTTGAACAGATTTAGCCAATTGTCTAATAACCACTTTTTTGAAATTTCAAGAGATTTAGAAGGCAACGTTTTAGTTCGAATTGGACACTTTATTAGATCTGAAACTTTCATGAGTCATGGTCCAAAGAAAACAACATTACATCAATTGTTTAAAGTAATTTTTTTCTAAATTTAGATTTTCTTTAAATTTTTTTTATAGGAGAAGCCTGATCTTTCTAAAATTCCAGAAGTGATTCCTCCAAACGATCTAGATGTTAAAAGATTTGATGCATTGGTTGTTGCTATGGAAAAACTTATGCCAAATGAAGACTTCATCGAACTCAAAACTCTTCCAGACTTTATTAAGAATTCAAAACCAGAAGATTTCAATAATCTTTTAAAACGAATAAACGATAACACGTTGGTAGTTGCTGAATCATTTATGAACTCTCCTAATATTAACGAACTAGATGTCAATGATTTTCTGAAGGATTCAAAGATTTGGAAGTCATGGAACCCTCCATCAATTAATGAAGTTGAAAGCTTTGCTGAACAAATCGTAGATTCAAATGAGGCCGTTGAAATTGCAATTCAAGATTCTCAAGATAATGGCGCAGGGAAGAACCAACCATCAATATCTTCGCAGAGTAATTCAACTGTTATCAGTTCAAGAAAACGTGGAAGGCCTCGCAAACAAACATAATAATTGTTTTATAATTGTTTTGATAACGTACTAGTTTAGTTATATTTTGTTTGTTTGTTTGTTAATAAATGAGTTGTTATTATTTTTTTAAATAAATTTATAATTGAAATATGGAAAAGTTGAATTAAAAGCCTAATGTTTCGGCAATAACTATCGGGTTTACATTCATGGAGTAAACTCATTGGTACAAGAGCAGCAAATTACCACATGGTTTTGTTGCCTCTTTAGCGCAGTGGTTATTGCTAACCTCTTGTAGCATGGAGGTTTTGGGTTCTAATCATTTTCTTTTTTGTTTATAAAAGCAAATGAATGTTAGAGAAAAATTTAGAGCAGCTCTAAAAATCTCAAATGTATCAAAGTGCTAAAAAAGACTTATTATTGAAATAATAATCAAAAATTGAGGAAAATTTTAAAAATATTGGAAATTTTATTCATGTTAAGATGGATTTCAAAAAAATCTTTAAAATTTTTAAAAATGGATGTTTTTCTGGAAAACATTGAAATCGAACAATTTATCCTCATTTACCAAAACAAAGTTTAAAAAAATCTGAGATTTCGATGCTGAGAAAAATCTTGAGGAAGATTTCCAAAAAATTTCAAATTCTGTCCATGAGAAATTTGGTGAGGAAGAATTTAAAAAATACTTTCATTTCGATGATGAAAATGGGGTGAGGAGATTTTTATAAAATGTTGAATTTTCGATGGGGGTACAGAACTTTTTAAATATCGGCGTCTTATATTTATAATTTGGAAAATAATAATTTCCTTTTATCTTCCATACCTGTAATAATATTATACATAACAATCATTGTATAACCTTTGGGAGCGCTATCAAAAATAAATGAAAATGTGTAAACTAAAGGCAATGCAGTCCATCCATAAAGAAGCATAATAACAATTAATTCAATAATATTTGCTCCTCGAGAAACATATTGTTTAACATCAAATAATTTATATACGACTAAAAACATTAGCGTTGGAATAAGATAACATACTCCATCCCAAACAGCAGTAGTTAACCAATACATCCATGGTCGAATTCCAGCCATCATTTGCATATGTTTTACTTTTTTCTTTCTTTCACGAATGATGAAACTTGAATATCCCGAAACTACCATACTCATTGAAACTATTACAGCATAACCAATAATAGAAGCAGATGTTTTACTAATATCTTTATTTTTAAGCGAATCTGCATTTGTTGGTGGTAAAGGATGATTAATAACCGAAATACTAACTCGTCGATTTAATGCTTGTCGAAGGATATATGTATCTGCCGCGATTACACTGGTTGCAGGTGAATGAATTCCAAAATTATTGAATGCGCTATTAATCAAAGTTAAATTCGAATTGATATCAGTGAAATTAAATGCAATGGGACTGTGTAAACCAAAATGGCGGGTACCTTTCTGAAGAAAGAAAAAAATTATAAATTTATTAAATTTTTAAATATAGCATGTCAAAAAAATTTGACGTTCAAAAATTCGTTAGCTTTTCGATACGCTGTTATAAAATGTAGCCACGATTTTTTTATTATTTTAAAATGCAAAAACTTACCGATTGAGTATCTCTTACAATTGCATCCATCATTTCATCTCCTGTATTTGACGATGATATATTAAAATTCAATCCTATATTTTCATCAGAGATTATTTGTCGCATCGAACTAAAAAAATATACAATTTTTTTTAAGTTTAGAAAATCCAAAAACTTTAAAAAAATATTTATAAAAATATTCTTACTCTGCCATTGAATTCAAAGTATAAATATATGCTCGTTCTTTTTTAGCATAAATAAATAAATTTAAATCTAATGGATCTTGTTCTTTTGGACCGGGAATATTGCTTGAAGCCCAAACTAATAAAGCCATATAAAGAACGGGAACAATAAGTTGAGGGATAAATTGAGTCCATTTTCGCATAAAATAAATTCCACGTTTAATAAAAAGTGCTTTCGTGTGTGCCCAATAATATGCTCCACCAGTGTATCTTTCACTTGCCCTAGCATTTTCAAGCTTTTCATAATCTCGATTATGATTTCCATAATCCATTGCTTCATCAGCTCCTTCTTCAACTCGTTTACGTTCATTTGCAACTTCATTAACTTTAAGAAATACTTCTTCCATTGTGGTTATTGAAACTCCAAAGGATTCAATATTTAATGGACCTTGAGAACCTTCAAGAGCTTTGAACATGGCTGGAAAAGCGGAACGATCGGAACTTGGAAGTAAGAATAACCCTTCTGAGCCAACAGTGGAATGCATTTCCGCGGTGATACTATATCGTTGAAGTAAAACCAAAGTATCCGTATAAGCATTTTGAAGTTGAGATGGGGTTAAGCCTTGGTTAAAAACTATAGTTAAATGATATCCAGCACCATAAAGATTTTTTAAAAACATATTTGAACCCATACATTGTAATTGTCCATGAGCCATGATAGCTATTCGATCACCAAGAAGATCGGCTTCTTCCATGTAATGAGTTGTAAGTAGCATAGTTCGTTTAGCTTTTTCACTTTGAAGTAAAGTCCATGTTTCATGTCTTGCGCCTGGATCCATACCCGAAGTAGGTTCATCCAGCATTACAATTTCCGATCCACCAATAAGAGCAATGGAAAGAGAAAGTTTACGTTTTTGTCCACCCGAAAGTGTCCCAGCAAGGTCATCCCTTTTAAATTCAATCTTTAATCTTGTAAGAATATCGATAGCTTCTTGAGGATCCCAATCTCGACCTTTAAGTTTACAAAAAAATTCCAAATGTTCCATAACGGTTAAAGTATCAAATAAAGTATTATATTGTGGGCATAAACCCAATGATTTTCTAATAGTTGATAAAGCATCTCGAATATCATAATTATTTATATATGCCGTTCCCGATGAAGCAGGTATGACTCCAGTTAACATAGAAAAGGTTGTACTCTTTCCTGCACCATTATGTCCCAAAAGTGCAGTCAATTGTCCGGGATACATTTTAAAATTTAAATTATCCACTGCTTTTTTCTCTGATTCTTTACCAAATTTACAATCAAATAATTTTTTTACGATACTCGTTCCATAAGTTTTGGATAAATTTGAAATTACAATGCTTGGATCAAGAGGTGGATCGGCTTCAATATTTCCAGCTGGAACGTTATCATAATTTGGATAATCATCATGCAAATTCTTTTTCTTTTGTCGAGCATGTGGGAACCAATAAGATGGCTGAAAAAAAAATGTTGGATAAAAGGAGAAGAAACAATCAGGGCTCTGGCGACGAAAAAAGGTAAAAATATTTTTATTTTATGTATGTCTTTCGAGTAAGAAAACTAATAATAATTTCCCAAAAAATGAAAGTTAATTTATGCGAATTTTCAACCGTCAGTTTTCAAGAAAAAAATAATAAAGTAAACTCACCAAAAACATAAACCATGGCTTTTGTGGAACTCCTTCACCTCCAGGATTTACAGCTTCCACGTACCAAGTAATTAAAGCAAAAATATAAACATCAACTATGAGCATAACAAAAATATGCATCATTGTTAATGATTCATCTGGGGATGGAGGAGTGGCGATTTCACCCCAATGTAAACCAGAAGCTTGAGTTTCATGTTGAGCAATTAAAGTTAATCCCAGAGTCAGAGCTATATCAGGATTAAGGCAATTAAAAAGTCTTACACCCAATGTGGAAGGAGATTGTTGATCAAGATTACTAAAATATGAATACCAAAAATAAAGCAACATCCATCCAACCACAGCCATTAATGTTCCAGCAGTGCCTGATTGAAGAAAAGTGGAAATCATAAATGCAAAATATGTGGCATTTAAGGCATAAAGTAAAAATAATACAAATCCTATCGATGGATCACTTTTTTTCGTAATAAAATACATAAAAACTGTTAATACAATAACCATAAATAACATTTTAATATAATTAATAATTAAATATGCTACCCAATTTATCCATTGTTCTAAACCCATTACTTTCATATATTCTTTCAATTTATTTTCCTTTTCCATAACTATTTGACGAACGATATAAATGACACTAGTCATCGTGGAAAATACAATGATGGTTGGGAGGAAGAAGGCTCCGATTTCGATAATTTTTGATGAATACGCAGGGAAGGGGAATCGTTGGATCTGAAATAATTAAAACTGATATTTGGAGCTTTAAAAATCAGTTTTTCAAATTTTATTTTTTTTTGTGAATAAAAAATTAGGTTTAAAAAAACAAATGAAGAAAGGCGCAAAATGTCTCAAAAATTGTTTAAAAGAATGTCAGTCACAAATTACAAAAAAAAAAATGCGACTGAAATATCCTTCAACTAAAATGTTTGTACAATTTTCAAAAAAGAAACATTTACCATTAATAAATATTTATTTGTTGTTGCTTCACTACTATTAAATCTATAGGTTTCTGGATTTACTCCAGATATAACTAAAGCCACTGAAGCATCAATTGCACGTTGAATGGTTAAAAATCCTTCTTGCCAATAACCTGGTTCTCCACCATCTGCGTCATCTTTATTTATTGGACCAGAAATATATATGATTGAAAACAATTCCGTTGTGTCCCATGGAGTATATCCATCTCCATCGGGTTTGATTCGACGTTTAGTGTTTGCTAATCGAATGGTATAAGAGATATTTAAATTTGGATTATTCATATCGCCATTAGCAAAATCTTTATCAAAAATTATTCCACCTAAAAAAAAGTTATAAAAATACATATTTTTTAAGTGATCGCGATCTAAGACTTTTTCTGTTTATTTTTTCGTGGCAAAACAAAAATTAGTCCGACATGAATATCTCAAATTTTTTGGTAAACGATTTTTTAAAAAATTTGAATAAAGCTTACCAATAACAGGATTTCCACATTGTTGAATATAGGATTGCTTGATGCTGCTAATTAATGCTGCTTCATCAGTAAAATTTTGAATGGTTGAAAAAGTTGGAATTGTATGATCACCCAAATAGTTGGGTAAATCAGGTAGAAATCTTTTTAAAACTTGATTGATTGGTTCAACGATGTCTTTGCTATTGAAACGTTGCTAAAAATATGTATTATTTTTAATATCATTAAAATTTCCGCGTTGAAACTCCCGGGATTAAATTTATTTTTACAAATATTTTTAGAAAATTTATTAAAACAAAATTTTTGCAAAGTTTTTTTTCGGAAATCGAGCAGTAATAAACTTACATTAAAAATTTTCATTATTTTATCTGTATTTGGTGTAGAAGGAGCATAATAAAATTCCACAAAAATATTTGTTACATTTTTTCCATTGGTTGCCATTGAAGAATTACTATATAAAAATTCGCAATCAAGTTTTTTACCACTCAAAATTGTTTGCATATCAAAAATTGTTGCCTAAAAAAATATTAATATTTTCGATTTTAATTCTTTTATAAAAAAAGTCTCACTTCCGTGGGTTTACTAATATTTGGTGGAATGATGAAATCAAGGGATGAACCCGTGATGGGCCATGATGGATATCTAGTGACACCATAATTTTCTTCAAATTTACTTCGAAGCTATAAAAAAATATTTAATAATAAATAATATTTACATTTTTTCTTTATTTTATTTTTTTGGAATATTCAAGCTTTTGTGCAAACATAAAAAAAAAACCAACCCCAATCATAGCGCCAAAACTGACGCATATCAAAACCAAAGGCAACAAAAATTCAAACGCTGTAAACACAGGGGAACGAATTTGAGTTAAATAATTTCTCCATAAGAGAAGTTTTAACTGTGATAATCTTCCCATGGCATATGTAACATATGTTTGTTGTTGGAGGCGACTATGAGGGGAAGCAGCTCAAAAAGTTGGACCAAAGTGCTAAAATTCAAGAGTATTTTTTTTAAATCTAATATAAGCTACTCTATTTGTAAAAACGCGCAAAGTCAAAAAAAGTTTCATCGAAGAAAAAAAAATGATGTACCCGGAAGAGAAGCAACAAAAAATTTGCTCTAATGTCAATGATCACTTTTTTTTTTGATATAGCTTTTTTTACTCTCGTTTAATTTTTTGTTGCTAGAATTGAAGAAGAAAAAATCAGAAAAAAAAGGAATGATATTTGTTGCTTGATATTTATATTCCTATGAAGCAACAATGAGTGAGTATAAAGTGCATCATCACGTCATAAAAAAAAGGTAAAAAGTTTATCTTTTTTTTATGCTGCTAGATGGATTCTTTTCTGGAAGTACATACATACACAAATTTTTAAGATAGGTGCGTTTCTTCCTTCTCCAAAAGCATAGAAGAAAAAAACGACTTTACCCTTTTTTGGAAGAGAAAATGACTCATACTTTTGAAATATGGAAAAATAAAATAAATACGTTTTTTTTGCAATCATCAAAAAAGCTTTAAATTCTTTTCCTAAAAAGCTTAAACGCTTTTTTTTCTTCTTCGTTATCAAGAATTTTTTATAACGTCTTCTAATAAAGTTTTTTAGAGAAAATTCAAAAAAAGTACTCGGTAAGTTAAAAAAAAAGACAATAGAAAATTAAAAATGACTAAAGCTTTGCAAAAAAAATTTATAGCAAAGTGAACAAAAAATTTATTGAATTTTTAAAAAGGATTTATTTGAAATTGGATATTCACACTACTAAAAAAAGGTAGTATTGCTCATTTTTATACATGGTCAAAATTAAAATTGATGTAACTAAAAAAGGTAGAAAATGTGAAATTCGAAAAAAAAACAAATAATTTTCAAAAAATAAAAACTTTATTAAAATTTTAAATGTCCAAGCCCAAAAATTTCCTTGTATCAAAATAATTGAACGATAGTTTATTAAAAAAATTATGCTTATTATAAAAAAATTTATGCTAGACGACTTTGATATTTTCCCTTTAAAACTTCGCACAAAACTATGATGATTTAAGAAAATAGAAAATAATTAACAAAAAAAATTCTCAATTTCTCATATTGACTTAACAACCTTTAATACCAGCATAAATAAGTTAATGGAATAATTCTAAAAAAATGAGTCTTAAAAAAGAGAAGGGGTAACAACAAAGACAAAAAGAAAGAAAAAGCAGACGATGTTTGAGATAACAGTCATCGTCTCTAATACTTTCTCATACATATTTTTTGGGACATCTTTGTGTCGACTTCGATGAAAATAAAAATTTAACAAGCAAAAAACAAATAAAACTTGCAAAAAAAAAAGAGAGAAGAAACTATTAAAAAATAAAATTTTGCAAAAAATTTTATGGTAACTATTCTCACAAAAAATGTGAAGATTATCTATTTCTTAACCTCCACAAAAAATAACTTTTTATGGAATGCTTTTTCTTTAAAAAAAAATGTAAAAATATGAAAGGCGTTTATGTACTTTTTCAACTCCAACCTATCTTCTTTTTTCACCAAACACACGTTTGATAGTTGAGAAGTTCCATATAGATATTTGACTATTCGTCACAATTCCTTTATTTATATGATATCAAGGAAGAAGGAAAAAACAAAAATTATTCACCTTTTTTCCTCCTTTCTTAGTCAAACATTTTTTGTACCTCTTTGACGCCATCTTTTTATTTTATTATCATCCTCGTCGTCGATGGTGTCAAAGCTAACTCTTCCTTAAATAAAAAGCAAATAAACGAAAGGGATGGAACGTAAAAGGAGTAAAAGCTCAGGCACAAACACAAAGTTGATACATATAACATTTTTTTACCATTTTAAGCACAAACAAATAAAAATATAAATAAAAAAATGAATGAGATTGATGAGAGTGAATAAATGATGCCATTGTCGTTTAATGACGTGCTATATTTTTCTTAATATGTTTGAGGAATGATAAGAAAATAAAACAAAGGAAAAAATTTAATGGAAATGCAAGCAAGGCTACGTCTTTCACCACATTCACATAATCGGCACAAATAGAGTAAATTCTTATCATCTTTTCTTTTTTATTTTAACCACCACTAATCACCACATAAAAATGACTGATTATGAGAGAAAGAAATTATATGATGTTTTTTGTTGTTGGAACAATTAAAACATTCATTTCTGCAAAAAATTATGTTCACTACTAAAATTAAAGCAATTAGCATATTCACATACATCACATCACGTCAGTTATAAAGTTGAATGATTTTCTTTATTTTTAGCTTTGATCATTTTTTTAAACATGTTGTTATTGTTTTATTAAGATTTTCTTTGTGTATGTATAAAGTTTTAAGAATCCATAGTTTTGCAGTAATAACAACAATAGCACCAAAAATACAATGCAATCAACAGAGACAGAAAAAAAAGGTGACAATGAAACTTTTTCTGTTTCACCAAATATTGTAATTTTTTAATTTTTTTTAAAATCAAATTTTTACCTTTTCAAATCAGGTTTTCCAAAATTATGACTTCTTTTTTTTTCAGCTGGGTGACAAACAATTCTCTGATTACATTAATTAATAATAACAAAAAATAGTTAATACAAGAATGAGCAAACAGCGACTTAGGTTGAAAAAGTAAATTCAAAGATAAATGGGAAGAAAGGCTTTTTTAAAAGCTTAAGATTTTCTTATGAAAAACAAAAATGAAGAGAGAAAGAATTTTTACAAAATAAAAAAGCATGAACCACTAAATTACAAAGTCTAAATTATTTAAACAATTTTATAAAAATAATGTTAGTAAACTTTGTGTAAAAAAAACTGGCAATTTTTGTTTTCATGACAGAAATTTTAAGTTATTTATTAAATTATTATTCATTAATTGTTAATACAGAGTTAGAAATGATTACATATAAAAATATTTTTGTCTTTCATTTAGACTCGTTGACGTCGAAAATAATATCCATTTCGACGAGATTTAAAAATGGGTCCACCAGTTTTTTTGAAAGTTTTCGAAGCATAAACTTTTAATGGAGGCAAATCAGCTTTACCATAATCTTCACCTCCACCTGTTGAAGATGAAGTGGGTGGATAACGTCCAGGTTTGGATGACCATTCAACCGATAGTCTTGGATCTTCTTTTGGTGGAGATGGGAATGCAGCATTATTATTATCATATCCTCCTCCACCTTCATTCGTTTTTTCTGCTGGAGATACTTGTTGTTGTTTGTTAGATTCAGCAATTTCAGGTTGAGCTGTACTTCCAGCGGGTTTGAAATAATCTTCTGGGGCTTTAGCTTTAGAATGACCTTCACAATGTGAGCAACTTCCTCTATTACCAGGAAAACCAGGAGGCCCTGGTGGGCCTAATGGCCCTGGATCGCCTGGACTTCCACGACTTCCCATTTGACCTCGAGGCCCTTCAACTCCAGGGGAGCCAGGAGCTCCATCACTTCCAGGTGAACCTGGACGTCCACGTCCTCCAACTGGACCCGGTGGACCTGCAGGTCCAGGTGGAGCGCCGTTTAAAACTTTGCCTGGATCTCCCATGGGACCTTGACTTCCGATTTCTCCAGGTTTTCCAGTATTTCCTTGTGGACCAGGAGGCCCTTTTCTTCCTGGAATAGCAGGGGTTCCGGGAGTTCCTGATGGGCCTAAAAAATGTAACTATATACCAAGTTTAACTTTAAATAAAATGTACCAGAAGCTCCACGATTTCCTTTAAGACCAGGTAAACCTGGTGGACCAACAGGTGCAGTGGGACATTTTTGACATGGAGGTTCATTAGCGGTTATTGGAATAATGTATCGACCTTCTCGACCATTTCTACCTGGTCCTCCAGGACGACCTGGCTTTCCATCTTTTCCAGCTCTTCCTTGTGGACCAACTGATCCATCTTTACCTTGTTGACAGGAACAACCTATAAAAATATCGTGGTGATTTTGAAAAATCAAGTTGGATAGCTCCAAAACAACTTACAAGAAGTGCCACCAAAAATTGGATTGGATGCTCGATAAGCTGAAGGAGCATAACCACCCGCGCGTTTATCTCTAATTCGACTATCACTAAATTCCATAGCTTTATCTTGAAGGATTGAAGCTTCATAATGAGAAAGTTGTTTTAAAATTCCTCGAGTTGCAATCTACAAAAATTTATGGGTGACGATGAAGTGGAAAAGTCGTCGTCTTTTTAGAAATTCAATTCCTGTAGTTTCTATCTAAAACTCTTTCATAATCTTCTTTCTTACTTGGCATTCATCAACAGTTCCCAAAAGAATGGAATTTTTCATTTGAATATTTGATACCATCATAGGTAATAAAACTAAAGTAGAAATAAATATTGCTGTTGAACATACAGTTGAAACTATAGTCACACTTCGACCATCCAACATGATTGAAGAATTTTGCAAATGACGACTGACTCGGTTATCATTTCTTTTTTCTTTTTTTCATAAAAATATGAATATATTCAAATTGGGTCAAATCGAAGAAAAAAGAGAAGATGAGATGTAAATAATAAATGACCAGTGGTCATAATCTTTATCAACAATAAAAATGATATTTGAAGTTAGTTGCGCAAGAAAAAAAAAGAATGAAGAAATAAACTAATTCTTTTCTCGGGAAAAGAAAAATTTTTGCAATAAAAAAATGTTTTAAAAAATAGGGAAAAAAGAAAGACATTACAGGAGGCTACACGGATGTAAAAAACGTACCTATTTTGATGACATGTTAGTAATTGAGCGTGCAATTTTCGTTTCGAAAACTTTCGAAACGACCTTTTACTAACAGTTTAGCATCCATGTACGAATTTAAGTTTTAATTAAGATTCCCAAGTGTTTTTGTAAACGCTATAATATCGCCACATTAACGCATGAGTCAAGGCTACATCTAAAGGTTTTAGTGTTATGGATAAGGTAAATGTGATTCAGGCTCATAAAGAGCTGTAATAAATAAGAAAGCCAAAAATAATAATAACAAAGTATTCAAAAGAAAAAGCAAAGAAAATAAAGTGGTTGTAAAATTAAATCAATTTTATTTTCGATTGATTTAAAAAAAATAAACGACATAATTATTTTAAATTAATTTTGCTGCTTTGAATCATTCATTATCTTTTTAAAATATCAATTTTTTTTAAAATGTTCTTCTTGGGTAGAGGAAAAAAATTAATCTTTTTCCGCCATCAAGAGTAAGAGTTTTTTTACGGCGGAAAAATTGAACAAAACAACGAAACGCGCTTCTTTTACTTTCCTTTTATTTAATGGAAAGAATTATTGATTGCAACTTTTTGTTTTGATCTTCATTTATTAAAAAATTTCTTTCACATACTTTTCTAATGAATTGAGTATATTTACTTTTTATAGTTGAAACACTTTTTTGAATATTTAAAATTTCTTTATTTTTTTTTTATCCAACTTAATATAAAAAGTTTATAACTATTATTCAAAATCACACTGAACAGTTTCAACTAAATTAAGTGAAAAGAGTTTGATAAAAAAAATGCCACTAAAAAGGTTTGATATCATCGGAAAAAATTATGATGTTTAAAACTTGGATTATAAAAGCTACAGTTGAAGATCCTTTAGTTTATGGTCATGTGAACGTGAAATCTATAAAAATCTCCTATAGTTCTTTGTGAGTAGCTCAAAATAAATAATAAAAATGCTTTTTATTAGTAATAAAAAAACATATATAGTCATGGCTTAAAAACAACAATAAATATTTAAATTTTTACACACATAAAAACAAAAAATAGAAAACATTATATTTATAATAATTTTTTTAAAGCATTTACAATTATTTTTTTATATTTTAAAACCTGTTTCGTAAAACATTCATTGGCACAGAATTAGCAGAAATATTATTATAATTTTGTTGTTGATGTCGTCGTCGATCATTAATAATATTTTGATCTAATTTAAAACATTCATCGCAATGGGCAGAAATTTTGTTGGGTAAAAATAAAAATATTAATGGTAGAAAAAAGAATGTCGCAAAGAGCCATGAAATTAAGCCAGAAATAATTAAAAAGGTTGCAACTTGAAAGAATGCATGAGTAATAGAAAAAAGCATAATTATTCCAGCAAGAATTGAAGAAAGTGAAGCCATTGTCACTGGAATTATCGAACGTTTTATTCCATTTATTATTCGATGTTTAGCACAACCATTTTGAGATGATGGAATAGCAGCTCCATAATGAAGGGTATAATCAAAAGAAAGTGAAACAATGAGAACTAAAATAATTGCTTCAAGAACTCCAATTTCCCAACCCAATGCAACCACAATTCCAACCGTGCAAATAACAATCGAGGCAATAGTAATTAAAGCAATAATAGATTTCCATTTAAGAATTATAGCAGAAAAAATTAATACCACCAAAAATGATATTGCCACCGAAGCTTTGCAATCAAATATAATCGATCGTTGAAGATCATACCAAGTTGACATTAAAGTCCATTCAGTAGTGTAAAACATAGCATCAGTATAAGTGGAAATAAAATTTTTATCAAACATTTCGATTGAAGCTGAGAGATTATTAAATTTATGAGAATATTTTAATTTTGTTGGAATCATTGCTGTATATCCAACTAAATCAAATGATATATTATGATATATTGGAGTATCATTATAACCCGTGGGAATTTGAGAAGTGGAGACTCGTAAACAATAATCAAGGAAATCATTTTGATAAAAATTTGAATTAATATTACAGCAAACAGTTATGTCAGCGGTGCATGGAATGGCTTTAGACCATTCAAGAAATCTAAAAATTTAGAGTTTTTAAAGATCAATTTAGAAAAAAAAGAATATTTTTCGTTTTGATTTTCAACGAAAATTTTTTTTGGCTTGTTTGTGGTAAAAGTCTGGTCTAAAATCTTTGAAGTTTTAGTTGTAAGACTGAATAGACAAAAAACCATGATGACTCTCTGAAATTAAAAAAAGCTTTGAAGAAGAAAAAACTTTATTTCTCGGAATTTTATCGCGAAACTTTTAAAACTTTTATTATCTCTCAAATGTCTTTTCATAAAATAAATATTATCATACAGAACTTGAAAGTTTTTGTTGCAAAATCCCAAAATTCTTAATAAATTAATATTTTTAAAACAACAAACCTTTCAGGCCAAAATTTTTCTTTAATTCCAACAAAATCCAACATTCTAAATCTTTGCATATCATCCGCCAATCTTCTCACATCTTCAACCGTTTTTAATTCAAATCTTCGATCTTGAGTGACATTCGCAATTTTGGTGGAATCAAAATGTGAGAGACCTGGAGTTTTTTCAAATCCCCATAAAACTCGAACACTCAATGGCAAAGCAATTTTTTTGCTAACAAATTCAAATAATTTTTCCGCGTGATTATCATACCATTCATGGGGATTGGAAGCCGTAAATAATTGCAATGGATTATATTGAGGTAAGCGAAGTTGAGTGACACTTAAATATCCGCCCAAAATAATTAAAATTGATAATGCACAAATCCAAATAAATCTTCCATCCATTAATACCAAAGGCAGCGTTTCAAATGCCAAATATCGGAGAAGTTTTCGTAAATATGTGAAAGGAAAGCAAAAAGCTTTACAAAATTTTTGAATCGATGGAAAACATTTATTCTCAAAAAATGGATTAATATAACGTTTTTGAAATACCAAAAATGCTGGTAAAAATGTAATTAGAAGGATGTAATTGAAAATAAGAGTCAAACCAGCAAATAAACCAAAGTTTCTAAAAAAATTTAACAAACGTTATTTATAAATTTTGTTATTAAAAAATTTACATATGTTTTTAAGATTAACAGATTTTTTTAATTTTCGCCCAACCAAATAAAATTTTTTCTTACCTAAAAACGATGACACTTGAAACTAAATTCAATAAAAATGGAACGATGGTAGAAAATTGAGCCAAAAACATGGTTGTTATTGTATGAGATAAACATTCATCAAATGCATCCTCATCCAATTCTTCTTCATCATTGGATGGAAAAGCATTAAACAATAAAAAGGCTCCATCGGATCCAATTGAAAGAAGCAAAACAAATGAAACTAAATTCAGTAAAGGAAATGCTTCACTAAATCCTCGATAAACTGCCATAGCCATGAGAACACTGGCACCCAAATCAATAAACACAGCTATCGTATAACCAAAACTAAGAGAATAAATAAAAACTAATAAAAATACCATAGCTGCTGCAATTATAGCTAATTTGGCATCCGATAATGCAGAGGCTAACAAAATGTCTCGTTTAATATCCAATAAATAACCTAAAAAATAAAACATCGTTGAAAAAAAAGGATGATGAATTTAAAAAATGAGAGCCATATTTTAATATATATCTTTTAAATGGAAAATTTGCATAAATTCTTAAATAATTTCGTTAAATGCTTATAAAGATGGGTTAGAAAAAATAATTTTTTAGAGCTTTTTCTATTTTTTTATGACTTAAAAGTAGGCATGGCTCGAGGCCCCGAAGCCCCGGCCCGGCCGGGCCTGGGGCCTGAAATTTAGAAGCGGGGCCGGGCCGGGGCCTAACCCAGGCCCCGGCAGGCCCCGACGAAAAAAAATATATATAAAAAACGAAAAATTTGTCAAATTTTTGCTAAAAATTATATAAAATTCACTTTGATGGCTGAAATTTCACAAAAGTTAAGCCTTTTTTACCCAATTTTAACTAAAAATTTTCTCCTATAATCATTTATTTAGTAACAAAATTTAAGAAAAAATTGTTTCAAACGGGTTTATAGCTTTTTTAATAATAAAAAAAGAGCACATCTTAAACTCTTCAATTATATTTTCGCTCGATTTTTTATGAGGTTAAAACATAAGTAAAAAGTTAATTTTTTTGATAAACTATCTATTTAAAAAAAAGCGATTTCTTCAAAGCTTTTAGATTAACACTTCATAACAAGAAACTTTTTAACTTTTCGAAGATAATTAAAAATTTTGTTTATATTCTTTCACCCTTAATTTAATTCTTTGGAACCAAAAGTTTTTTTTCGAATAAAATTCTATGAATTGTTGTAAATTTAAAAAACATTATCTTTTAAGTCGTGGAACTATTAATTATAAAAAAATATTTACAGACTGTTTTTAACTGCCTCTTTAATATCCAAATATTTTTTTCTTTGGGGTTTAAACTACTATTAAATTAGGAAAAATTTTATTTGACATGTTAAATTTATTTTCTTTCTTTTTGGACAAATTTTTTAAACATTTGTTTATCATTTTTTTTAACTTTATAAAACATAGTTGAAAGGAAAAAATAATAAAGAAAGTTTATTTTTAAACAAAAGGAATTTATAAAAAATATTTACCACCAAATGTGCTTAAGAAGTACCCAAGAACAACCTATAAAATATCTTTTTGTTCTTTCATGAAAATATAGTTTTAAGAAATTGAAATTTTTTAATTCGACTATTACTGAATTTTTAAAATGTTTCTTCTTTACTGATTTGATTTATTTTCAACAAGGTTTTAATTTAAAACAACTTTTGTATAAATGTAATTAAAAAATTTCTTTTTTTAGCTACACCTTTTTAATTATTCTTATTAATAACCAAACAAGTAACTAATTTTTTATTAAAGTTAAAAATAAATATCAAATTTGTTAATAAATCTAGAATCTGTTTCATTAGAAATATTTAATTAATAATATTCATATTCTAAAAAAGGAAAATAGCTTTTTCGAAAACATTTTTCAGACATATTCACAAAATGATACATCTATTTTTAAAGCCTTTCCCTCTATGAAATAACAAAAAACGTTAATTTTGGCCGTTTTTACATATACTTTCTTCCATAAAAATTTTTTACAAAAAATGACCTTTTTTAGTCAGGCCCCGGCCCGGCCCTGGCCCGGCCCTGGGGCCGGGGCGGGGCCTAAGCAAAATTTGCGGGGCCGGGCCGGGGCCCAAAAAAGTGGGCCCCGAGCCATGCCTACTTAAAAGATTAATTTCTTATTTTATTTCGTAAAAAAAAAGTTAGTTAGCATACGAAAAATTCCAAAAAGATGTAATATAAAATATTTTTCAAAAAATGTGACTTTATCATCTTTCCCTGAACGCCTTTTTTATCAGTTAAATTTTTTTTATAAAATTTTTATTGTATTTTTAAAGAACGGCGCTTTAGATACTTTTATTTTTTACACTAACCTTTAACTTTAATTTCTTTTACATTTGAACTCCATCGTTTTAAATCCTTTTCCAAATTAATATAATTTTCCAATGGGACATCAAACCCTTGAAACCCATACGATGAATAAGTGTAAAGTGGCAAAAAAGAATTAACATAAATTATTTCATTGTTTGCTTTTCTCGACATTAAATCTTTGGGTAAAATTCGATAAAATAAATCAAACCACATTTGTGAGGTACAATTTGCAGGAATTTTTTCACATTGTTTACAATTATGCCTTTCTTGTCCATCCGCTTCTTTGGCGCCTATGCAATCTCGGCCGCATTGAATTATAGCCTTTCGAGATTTATAACATTTTTCAAGTTGAATTTTAAATTGCTTTAAATCATATGAACTTAATGAAGTGCAATTATCTCGATTTAATGGAGATAAACACCCAGCAAAATTAGATATATGAAATATTTGTCGATATGGTGATAACATTGCAAATGGGATAATGCTTGATTGAAGATGATGTTGAAGTTGACAAAGTTCTCGATGCATTTTTAAATCAAATAATTTTTCATACGATGGTAATTCAATAATTATTTGAGCCATGTAATCCACTGAAAAAAGCAGCCGTTAAATTCAAGAATTAATTAAAAGAAAAATTAAAACTTACTTTGTAATAATTCAATTTCATAACAAGCTACAGAAGTCAACGAAGCAAGTTCATCTTCAAATGATCTCTTGTCTCGATTATCATGATTACTTAAATTACTTAATAATCTCCTTTGTTCTAATATTGCTAAAGGTTCAATAATTTTCAATTCTTCCATTGGTGGCGGAGGCTGAATTACTATTACTCGACTACCTTGAACTATAAAAGGTTGTAATTTTGACCAGGTTAATCTTGCATCAGAATATGATGTTCCACGAGTATCAAAACCCTGAAAACAAAAATAAATGGCTGCTTCAAAAAAATAGTGTTTAGAATTCTTCGGCTTTGTGGTTTTATGATTTTAAAAAGGACAAAATTTTTTGACACGTTTTTTGTTGAAAACAAAAATTTAGAAAATAAATAATTATTATAATTCAAAAATAGCCCTGACAAATTTTAGTTTTTTTAGAAATTTTCTTCTTACCTTTTCAGGATTTTGATCTAAATTTAATGGAAATAATTGTAATATCGCTATAGGTAAACCACAAAATAATAATAAAGTCACTGCTAAAACTGTGGCAGGATAATTAAATATTATATTTGAATACCAACGAATTTTTGAAGAATGATACCGGTGTTTTTTAGAAATATAAAAATCATTTTCTCCTCTTTTTTCATTTTTATTATTTGCAACACCAATAATTCGAACCGGTTGAAAATCTTCAGCAAATGAATTTAAAGATGTGGAAGTGCAAGGTCGATTTTGAGGAGCATAAGGTTGAGCATAAACTGATGCATCATCATCCGTGGGTGAAATTTGGGATGGAATTGGTGGCCATTTAAAATTATGTTTTTGATTTTGATTTTGTCGAAATTTTGGCTGTTGTATTGGTTGGGAAATAGAGGAAGAAGATGGAATAGATGGTTTTGGAAGCCATCTATCAGGATTATTGACGACTGATGGAGATTGTGGAATTGAAGGAATCGACGGCTTCGGAAGTCGCCGATCTGGATGATTAAAAGGCAACGACGATGGCTGTTGTTGTTGCTTTCTCATTCCCTTTAAAATATCAGAATAATAAAAATATGGCATTTTTCTTTTAAGAAAACCAAAAAGTAAAAAATATATATGTAATCTCAAAAAATTATGAGAGAATGAAAATTGAAATTAGAAAATCAAACTAATTGGAAAAATCAAAAATCAGCGGGGATTCATTCGAGTGAGAAAAAGAAAAAAAAAAGTGAATGAAAGAAATATAATTTTTACGAACAATAAACGAATTTTTTTTCGATGGTTTAATTTATCCGTAAAATTTTTTTGAAATGAAAATGAAATTGAAACCGGACGAGAAAGAAACAACACTTTTTTTAAAGATTTTTAATTCTAAAATGGAATAATCAAATCAAATGTGAAAAAGAATTTGTAAGAAAGAAGAAAAGGAAAAAATTGTTACAGAAAAAAAGTTGCAAAAATAATGTTAATTAGAAAAACTCTAAAGTTTAGAGAAAAAACAAAATTTAAAAAATTGATTAAAAAGAGATTGGTGTTCATTTAAATTATTTTTTGATGTGTCAAAAAACAAAAATTGAAAATGAAACCAATCAAAGTAAAAGTTGTCAACGAGGATAAAGACAAAAAACAAAAAAGTCATTTTTGGAATCAATATAGTGGATTCCAAATATACAAAGAACAAAAAAACGCAACATCTTACGTAAAAAATTTCTAAACCTTGTAAAATCGTAAAAAAGAAAATAGGAAGTTAAATAAGCCAAATCAGTTTCAAATTCAAAAAAAAACCAAAAAGCACGAAAACGAACTCACGCAGAAAAAAAAAATCAAACATACATTTTTTTAGATGAGAGGAAAGGAGAGAGATGATGGATGTATGGGGGTAAAAAAATATAGGTCATTTTCGTTGAACACAAAAAAAAGAGTTAGTTTTGTTGCTGCGCACATTCCCTTTGGCGCGATTTAGATGATTCTGGTTGACCGCGGCTGGCTGGCTCGTCTTCCTTTTTTTAGTTTTCCTCGTCGCTCATCCTTCCCCGCCGCCTGATATTGGAGTTGGAAGTTGCTGCTGACATTGCCTTTGCTTGCTTTTCCTCTTCTGATATTTAGGGATTGTGAGGGATTCTTTCACAAAAAAAATTTAGTTTCATTCTTTTTCACTTTCTATCCTCCAACCAACCACAACCACGAGTAAAAAAAGAAAAAAATAAATCCTGTATCTCATAATCTCTGTGGTGCTTGATTTTTTTTTATTTATTGTATTTTCTTCTTCTTTTTTTGAGTTTAAACGTGGAAAATTATGAGTCAGTTGCCGCCAGCCCTGTAAGCAAACCGACATTTTTGTAGGTTGAAACCGACAGTTGTCGGTTTAGACCGACAAATTTTTTTCTCAGAAATGATGAAATTATGAATGAATAATTAATTTAAATTTTTCTGCGCTATTAATTTACTATAAAACACAATTTTGAGGTTGTCGGTCCAAACCGACACTTTTTGGGCCATGTCGGTCCAGACCGACAACTGTCGGTTTCAACCTACAAAAATGTCGGTTTGCTTACAGGGCTGGTTGCCGCCCAATATTCCGGTTCCATCGTTCAAAAAAAGAGAAGATTCTTCTTTTTGACTTGATTATTATTGCCAGGCAGCGGCAATAAACTTAAAAACAGACTGAGAAAAAAAAACAGGATGGAATAAACAAAAAAACATGAGCGTGAACTTAATAAACAATTTGAATGGAAGGCAAACTCAAGGTTAATTAAAAAGAACGAGAGCAAAAGAGTGTTTAAAATTAATAAAAAGTTTCGAGATTAAAAACAAAAAAACGGTAGATAGAAACAATTTCTTTGGCTTTTTTCTCCTACAACAACAAAAGTTGTGATGCCGGAGGAAAATTATTGCAAAACTATTGACATATTTACCAACAAGAAAAAACAAGATCATCTTTGGCAATTTAAATTGATCACGAAATGCATCATTAAGAATTTAAAAAAAAGGGGGCGAAATTTTTTTCGTTATGCCATATCGAAAAGAAATCCATCGTCATCTTTACAACACTTTCATTCATCTGCATTTGCATTCGCGTTTGCATGTGTATCAATTCAATTCAAATAAAATAAAATGGGCAATTGCTTTTTTCTTTTTCTTTTCTTTTATTTGATTTAAATAAAATCCTTCTCTTTTTTTGTTGATCAAGCACAAATAGTCAAATTCCATTCTTTTCATTTTCATTCGTTGGATTCTTTTTTTTTGTCTGTGGATCGGTTCCTCGTTTATCCGGCGGCTGACTATTTGTTAGATACACAAAAAAAATCATTTTCACGCTTAGTTATCTGGATTATTATATTTTTACAAAATCATGGAAGCAAAAATTTGACAATAAAAGAAAAAACCCGAAATAAAAAGTCAAAAATATATTTATTTTTAAATAATGTAACAAAAAATCATAAAAATGGAAAAATACCAGTAACAAAGTAAACTAAAAACAACCACCCGTAATTAAATAAAAATACCATAGAACTTTGTGAAAAAAACAATAAATATTCTCTAACTCCCATGGAGACCAATTTTTTGCGTTAACAAGAATATATTCCTCAACCGAAAAAATGTTATCAAATTTTGACCATTACTTTTTTTTGGCTTTTTTCAAGCCCAAATATTTTTCACAGTTTTTTCATATTCATTTTTTATTGGAATAATTACTTTTTGAAGTTTTTCATCAATTTCTTCATCACTTTTTATAAAAGTATCTTTATATTTCCAATTTTGATTTGCTCTGGATGAAACACATCTCGTGAGTTTGAAAGGTTCACCATCAATAAAAGGATTAAACCATCCAGCAAATTCAATTTTTTGTAATCTTCGATTTTGCCATCCATGAAATATAAAATCTCGTGGAGACCAATATGAATTGGTTAACCATCCATCTCGAGCCCATGCTAGATGGGAACCTTTTGGGATTATATTTATTCGATCAAAAGTTAGTGTGGAATTCAAAAGTGAGCGAGAACATGCAACATATTTCCATACACCATCCCAATTTCTAAAAAATTATTTTAAGTTTTATTAAATAAAAAATTCTTTATGCGCGAGTTTTTTTTCCTTCAGATTCTTTGATTTTACTCGGATTTTCTTTGTTAGATTGTTTTACTACAAAAATAATTCTGTAGCTCTTTAAAAATGAAATTCAAAAAGTTAAAAATTTGCGTAAATTTTGTATACCCATTGTTTTTCCACATTCTCGCTTACAAAAAATATGAAAAAAATAAACTTTGATTTTATTCTAGCAATTTAGTCGTTTTTCTTTCGTCGCAGTCGGATGAATGGGTTAAAAATGAAAATTAGACAAAGTTGTAAGGAATATAGCTGATTATTCTTCATGGCTATGGTTAAAAATAAGATTGATAAAAACTCACTTGGAATCTTCCCAAATTTCACGACATTTTCGATCTCGTTTATCATTTGGATTATACCAATCAACCAAAATTTGCTAAAACCAAACTTCTTTTAAAATTTGAATTAAAAAATTATGCAACCAAAAAAAACATACATGAATGGCAGCATTATCAGTTCCGTGAAAGCTTTCAGGTAACTTTTTTTCATAATCTATCCATTCTTTTAAAAATTGACCAGCATATGGGGTATTTCTAAAAACAAAAATTTGCATGCCTATTTTTGGAATATATAAAAGTTTGCTCACTTGATAATATAACTTCCAGCCATAACTTCAAAATTAAATATTCTTTCATAAAAAATTAAATCAAATTTTGGATCAATATAATCTTCAATGAGATGATTAGGATTTACAATACCCATATCAGCATCAAGAAAAAGAATATATTCAAGTTGGGGATTATCCCGAAGAACATTTAATGTGATGCAATGGCGTTGAAACATTGGCTAAAAAAAGGGAAAAGATAATTTTAAATTCAATTTAAAAAAGTTTGATAATCGCCGGAAGTGAAGAGATTTTGATTAACATAAGCTCGATTAAAAAAGGTTTTATGAAAAGAAAAATTTTCATAGTTTTTTTGATAAAAAAAATGTTCGTAAGAAAAAAAAGTTAAAAAATTACAGTAGAAAAGCTTAGATTTTGTAGTTTTTGTTGTTTTTTAGCAGCGTTCGTAAAACTATCGTTTTTGCTAACAAATTATTTGCTTTTCAAAGTCATAAAACTGATGCTAAAAAATAAGCAAGAAAAATAAACAATCATCAAAGCATTTTCAACTAATGAAATGAAACACACCTACTCAAACCTTTTTTTCTTGTTTGTTCAAAGAATTAAAACACTTTCTTATCAAAAATACAAACAAACAAAAACTTAATTTACGATGTGAGAAAAAGCTATTATTTATTAACTTAAAATTATAATATTAAATAATTTCCAAAAGTTTTGAATTTCTTTCTCTCAACCAAAAGAAGAAGAAAAACTTACATCTTTTTGTGAACATTTTTGTTGTAATTCGGGTGAATGATCCATCGAAATTCGAATTAACTTATATTTAAATTTCCTGCAATAACATGTCACCGTGTCTTGAGCTAATTGATAATTAGTTAAATGTTCAAGTTTTTCCACAACCACCAAAATCCCAATGGATAATTCTAAAAAAATAATAATAACTAAATAAATTTTATTTTCAGTGAATGGAATATATAAAAAAAAATTTTCTTGGATGAAAGCCAAAAACATGAGAGTCATTTGGCGCGAAAAAATGCTTGGCACCAAAGCAAGCAAAAAATGTTTTTAAAAAAAGCTTACGTTTATCGAAAGTTCGTTGAACTGTGATTGGTTTAATTACACTTGAATGGTAATAATTTCTCCAAGATTTATAAAAATAAGTAACAAAATATTCTTCAATGCTAATTAAAAATAATAAAAATAATAATATTTTAAAGTAATATCGAAAATTATGACATCTTCGATGATTTCGAGATGGCCAAAACCATAAATACATTTTTTGATGATTTTCTGATTTCATTTTATCAAAACAATAATAATATTAATCGAGTACGAGTTTATCATTTCTTAAAAAAAGGAGAAAAATATTTTTAAAAAATGATTCATATTTATTTAATTTTGCGATCAACAAAAGAAAAATTGGAAAAAAATAAGTAACGCTAAAAAGTTTTGGATGAATGAAGGATATTTATGTTGGCAACCGCAGTCGGCCTCTTCCACAGCCAAACAAAACAAAAAAAAGATATGTGAAAGAAAAAAAGAAAGAAGATTTTTTTCCTGAAGAAAAAAAAGATGCATGCGAATGTGCCTTGCTTGCCTTCTTGGTTGCTGACTTGCCAGCCTGCGATGACACTTTTGTTGTTGTGGTTTTTTTTTCGTTCATTTCATTTTATTTTTAGTTTCTTGTTTTGAACGAGGAAAGAGTAAAAAAAAAAGAAAGAAAAGGTCGGATAGATGGATGGATGAATATGAAGTGAGTGAGACCTTGATGGAATTTAAAAAAAAAGTGAGAGAGATAAATACCAACCACGAGCGATGGATGGAAAGAACGACGATGAACGTGCGCAACTATGCATGAAAGTTAAAAAAATCCTTTTTTTTTCATTGAATAAACAAAGAAGAAGAAAAAATAATATGAAGAGCAAAATAGAAAAATCTTTGGAGTATGGCTTTGGGAAAAAGCTATTTTTAAACTTAAAAAAAACTATATAAAAAAGTGAGGTGCATAAAAAAATAACTCAAAAGAAGCCATAATTCATGGGAAAAATCTCAACGAAAAACTTATTTTTTGGCTTCTTGGAATAAGCCTATGGAAGCCGCCAACATTCAAATTGGTAAATTTGTTAAAAAAGAAAATAAATTTATTTTTTAATTATAAAATTTTTAAAACAAAAAAGTGAACTCTGTTGTTGCTGCTTTTAAAATCAAAGGAATACTGTAATTCTATAGCCAAATAAAGAATGTTTGTACCAAAAATTTCTTTCTCATTGGTTCAAAAAATCTTTTTTTTGTAAAAATGAAATCTTAGAAAACTTTTTTTTAGATTCAATTAAAAAAATTATTATTTCTATTCTTCGCAAGCAACCAAGAATTTAAGATTTTGTTTAAAATTTTTATTAACAGAATCAATTTTTTCTCTTCTTTGCTTAATAAAAAGCTGATTCATGGCATTCTCCTGCTTAAAATTTATTTGAAAAGTGCAGCATCAAACATTAGACTTTTAATTTAAAGAAAGAAAATAATGTTGAATCATAAATAATAATTTTTGCATACGAAACAAACCAAAGCAGCCATCTCTTCATTCACCAGCAAAAAAATCTTCTTCATTTTTTTCAAGAATAGAAAATTGAAACTAAACTGTCTTCAACCCATTTTTTTCTTTTTGTTTGTCATGGCTCAAAGTGAAAAAAAAAGTTCTTCACGTCGTTTAAAAATTCTGGTTTTTTTTCTTCTTCTTCTTCATTGTTCTTTCTTTACCTTGGCATTTTATTTTCTTTGTTTGTTGTTGTTGAAAATCAAGTTTGCAAAGTTATGAACAAAAAAAGAAAGTTGTAAATAATTTAATATTAATTTGTTTTAATAAGTAAAAATGTTCTGCAAAAGAAAAATCAATTTAAATTTTTGTGGAAATTTGCTTTTTATGCTTATAAATTATTTTCTACAATAATTTTACTAATTGCTGGGGTAGCTTAATGATGAAGTTTTGAAAGAATATTTTTTTTTCTTCAGTTTCAATGTGGAATCGATCGATCCCTTTCTTATTTATTTAATGTTACCACAAGTAACTGCTGATAATAAAGGTACTTTAATTTTACCTTTTACAATCAAAACGATCTCTAAGCTTCAAGGCTGAACGATCATTTTCAGCTATAACACGATTTTTCAGTAATTTACATCATTGAAAGAAAATAGCATAGAGCGGAACATTCAAAAAACAACGATAGAAAGAAGAAAAGAGTGACTCGAAATAACAAAGATGGAATCGAAAATTAATGTAAATCACAAAAGTTGCTAAACAGTTTTTTGGTTGGCAAAAGCATTCCCTCCGCATACATGAGTGCTACCTGCTCCAAAGATGTTAAACTATAAACAAAAGCCTTAATTTCACATTTCACAATCATAATGAAACAACAAAAACCAACTTTATTTTTCAGAACAAAAACAATAAATAAATAGGATCAATTACAAAACATGAAAAATATAAAACGAATTATTATCTATGAATTACCGTAAGATCGGATCGCAATAAATCAATGACTAATTTAGTTTTGGATGGATATGCTTCACGTAACTTCTTAGCGATATCTTTGAACTTGTTCTTTCCGGTAAAATGAAATGTAAGCACAAATTTGCACTTTGGGTGATTCTAAAAATGGATAAAAGTAAAATAATGAACGTTTAGAAAACTATCCACCAACCTTCATGAAAGCAAGGAAGGAATCAGCATCAAAATGATCATGACGAAGACCAGCAAAATAAAACTTTCGAAGATATTTGAAAGGTTGAAGCATTAGAAGATTTACAAATGTTTTTTTCGTTAAACCAATAGATTCTGTCAAATCCATACCAAATACACTGAAAAAATAATAGGTAAAAACAATATGAAAGACCTAAAGCACAAAAAAGTTACCATCCGAATATTTGAATATTAGGTAACTTCACCAGGATTTCTTCCAGTAAAGCAGGAGTACCATTCGGTTTATCAACTCGAACACGAACAAAGTTGAGAATTTTGATTGTTGAGACACGTTTCTCGAATTCTTCCCAAGTTAACTTTTGATCCAGTAAGACCACAGTTTTGTTATCTTCTCGATGAACATTGCATGTAGCTTTTTGTTTGTTTTCTGCTTCAACGGTACTATCAATAAAAGCAACCTTTTCTTTTACTGAAGCAGATTGTTCAACTTCGCGGGTCCTTTGCAAATCAGTAGTTATTGCTTTGACGTTCTGACACTTCATTTTTTCAATCTAAAACATATATATTAATCATATAATAAGGATATATTAAGTGGAGAGGCGTAAAAGTTGAAGCATAACATATTTCACCATATCAGACAAACTACTTACAATTTGATCACGATCCATGTTGTATGATTCATAATCATCAATGATTTGACAAAGACGAGCTCTTTCTTTTTCATATCTTTCCTTCAAATCAGTCAACTCTCCGTGATGAATAACCATGAGAAGCTTCTTTTGTTCTTCAAAAGATTGACGAGTTTCATCATTTTGTTTACCAAACTTATTGATAATCTCCTTGTATGCATCACATTGCTTATTCAGATCAGAAATCTAAAAAGTAAGTTAATGTTAGGAATGTCCACACATTTATAGCTATCTAAAGTCTAAACAAAGATGTAAACTAGCCATTTTTAGATTTCTATTTATTGCATTCTTCAGTACAGTGATTTCATTGAGACGAGTTACTTCTCTTTGACCTTGTAATTCAGGAACATGGTTACGTTGAGTGTCTCGCAAAAGATTTTCATAGAGTTTTTGAAGTTTACCATGTTCATAATCGAGATCCTTATATTTTCGTTCAACCTCACGATGCTTCAATTCAAAAATATCTATCTAAAACACACGAGAAAGTTAATCATAGCAATATAAAGAAACAAACTAACCTCTTGAAATAAGCCATTATATTGAGTTTTCCAAAAGATAGCTTCTGATTGAGCCGTAGATTCAGGAGCTGGTAGAACATTGACATTTTCATTCCAACGTACATCAACATCATCATTCCATTGTTTTCGCTTTTGAAGAGGCATCGATTCATGGTTCACACCCAAACGAATATTAATATTATCGCTCAATCGCGATCGCTTTAAAGGAGGCACAGATTCCTGATTATCCATAATAGACGAAGTATACCTAAAAAATGAAGCAAAATTAGATAATAAAAATAATGGAATTTGAAGGTCAAAGAAAAAAAGCAAAGCTCGAAAGAACAAAACAAAAAATGAAAGGAAAAAAGTGAAGAAGCTTTTTTTAGGGAAGACTGTTTCAGTGAAAGTGTTCCCCGGCTTTCAACTGTAAAATTTTTTTAAATTCAGTATTACCAAAAGCTTTAATAATAAACTTTTGCTTCTTAGAGTCTGACTTTTTAAAATATTTTCTTCTAAAAATTTCAATCATGATCATTAATTCAGAACCTTTTCCATTGATAGTATGTATCTATTAACTTTGAATAATCACAACAACTTTTTTATTTACTGTTTTGCTCACTGTTTAAAAAAAGTTATATTCAATTTTTGGGTTTTTGGATGGCAAAAAACATTCCCGCATACATGAGTGCTACCTGCTCCAAATATGTTAAACTATAAACAAAAGCCTTAATTTCACATTTCAAAATTAAAATTAAACATTACAACAAACTTTATTATGCAAAACACAAACAAACAATAAATTAATACGATCAATTACAAAACGTGAAAAATGTAAAAACAATTATACGTAAATTATACTTAGATCAGGACGAAGCAGCTCAATTACCAATTTACTTTTCGAAGGACAAGCTTCACGTAACATTTTGGCGATAGCATTGACTTTTTTCACTACAGTTAAATTAATTGAAAGCATAAATTCAGTATTTGGATGTTTCTAAAATGGAAAAAAGTAAGAATATAAATGTTTAGAAAACTATTCACCCACCTTCATGAATTTCAGGAAAGAATCAGCGTCAAATTTTTGTAGAGTAACACCATATAAATTGAATTTTTGAAGATCTTTGAAAGGTTCAAGTCTTAAAAGAAATGAAAAAGTTCCTTTATCAAGACCAATTGATTCCGTTTTATCAAAGCCACTAAAAACACTAAATGTAAATAAAATAGGAAGACACAAAAAAAGTTACCATCCAAAAATCTGAATATTAGGAACTTTCTCCATGATTTCCTCAAGATAAGCTATATTACCATTTGGCTTTTCAACTCGAACGCGATCAAAATGGAGACTTTTGATGCTTTCGGTAGAAACATGCTTTACATATTCTTCCCAAGTTAAGTTTTGATCCTGTAAGACCAACTCTGTTATGCTTTCTTCGTTGAGATCATTTCGAACAGCTACTTGCTTCTTTTGAGGTTCAACAATATTTGCATCAGAAGCTTCTTTTTGTTTTTTATTATATCTACGTTTACCACGACGATTTTTTCGTTTCTTTTTAGGTTCAATGATACTAGCTTTAGAAGGCAAATTTTCATTAACAAGACCATAACGTTGAGCTTCGATATTACGTTGTTCCAAATCGGTAGTTTCTACGTTGATGACTTGATGCTGATTTTTCGTTTGTTCAATCTAAAACATACATATAAACCACATAATAAGGATACATTTAATGGAGAAATATAACATATTGCTAATATAAGATGACAACTTACAATTTGACCACGATCCTTGTTGCTTGCTTTCAATTCATGGATGATTTTATAAAGACCAGCACATTTTTCTTTTTCACTTTCCAATGCATGTTTAGTAGCTGCTTCTTTCTTTTCTAAATCAGCAATCTAAAAAACTAATATATGTAAAAAATGGACAGAGTTGCAGCTATCTAAAGCCTAAAGCAAACAGAAAACTAACCTTTTTGAGATTTCGTTGATTTACAGCTTCCATTTCAACAATCCTTTCATTGAGACGAGTAACTTCGGTTTGAGTTGGAAGCTCAGAAATATGTTTACATTGACTGTCATATAAAATAAAAAGATCATGATGGGATTTTACAAGGTCGGCATGTCCAATTTCGAGATCATTATATTTGCGTACAAGATCATTATAGTTTATTTCCAAAACTACTTTCTAAAACAAACGATAAAGCTAACCAAAGCAATATAAAGAAAAAAACTAACCTCTTGAAACATTCGATTGTATTCATTTCTCCATGAGGTGTTCACAGCATCAACAATTGATTGAACATTTGGTTCTGAAGTTTTGATAACATTAATATTGTCACTCAATCGCGATCGCTTTAGAGGAGGCACAGATTGATTATTATCCATAATAGACAAAGTACGCCTAAAAAATGAAGGAAAATTAGGTAATTTAAAAAATTGCGGAAGGAAGATCAAAGGAAAAAACAAAAAATGAAAGGAAAAAAAGTGAAGCTTTATTTTTTTACGGAAGACATCTGCAGGTTGCAGCGTAGTGTTGTCGCTAGGGTTGTCAGTTGTTAATTAACCGGTGAATTAACCGGTGAATTAACCGGTGAATTAACCGGTGAATTAACCGGTTAATTAACCGGTTAATTAACCGGTGAATTAACCGAGGCATAATTAACCGGTAAATTATAAAAAGTTTTACCACAGGAAAAAACCCTTTGAAACCATTTTCCAAAAAATTTCCAAGAAAAATGGAACATACGAAACCACGTTTAAGTGTTTATTTTTTCATTTTATCGTTAAATTTCTCTGAAATCCATCATTTTCCCTAAAATAACGGTGGTTGCTCTATAAAGCACTCATTTCGTAACATTTCGTAAACTTTTGTAGGTTTTCGTAGTAGCGGTTAATTAACATCGACACCGGTTAATTAACCGGTTAATTAACCGGTTAATTAACCGGTTAATTAACCGATTTTTAATTTACCGGTAAATTAACCAACCCTAGTTGTCGCATATTTTTCCAGTTACCATAACTTTGAAGTAAAAAACTTTTTTTGAAACTACAGCTGCAACAAACAATTCAATAATAAAGCCTTAAATTATTTTTACAGATCTATAAAAAAATAAGGACAAGGATATATGACGGTGCGGCTGTTTGTTTAAGTGTAACATATAAAATTATTTATTGAAATTAATAAAAAATTTAATCTCATTAATCTTCTAAAAACCAACCAATAAGTTTAAATCAAATCTCTCGAACCGTTTAATTCTTGGTTGTAATAATAAACAAATTTTTCCAAATGTTTTTGGAAATCAAAATATACAATAATAACAACTTTGCTTTTAACAGGAATTTTTTGCACTGGTTTTTTTTGAATTATTGCCGAAACAATGAGAATAATAAAGTCATAAAAGCTCATTAATTCACGTTCATTCAATTCTATTAAATCTCACTTCATGATGAAACTTTAAAATGGACTGTTTTTTGCATCATAAACAAAGCTTCTTTCATGCAATAAATATCCACAATCGAGAATTTTATGATTGCATAAACCCATAAAAGTTGTGTAAAAAAAATTGACTTTTACAAATTTGAGAAGAAAAAAAAAGTTTTATTATTATTCACAAATCAAATTTTACACATGCTTTTAAAATTAATTGGTTGCATCAAAACTAAACTTTAAAAAAATATTTTGATAATAAAAAACAACTAAATTATTTTTTTTGTTGTTAAGAAAAAAAACTACGTATTATTGTCTTTTTGTTTTTCCTGATCTGATAATAATATTGTAAAATAATAAAAAGAAGCACACTCGAGAGAAGAAGAAAAAAAGACCAATGAATGGTATTGATTGAATTGAACGAAAATTTTTACTGCTATGAAAAAATTAATTTGACTTTGATTTTTTACCCGAAAAAAAGAAGAAGAATAAGAAAAAAATGCGACCGTATTAGCAACAAACAAAAAAAAAGATAGAAAGAAAAAAGGGATAAAAAAGAAGGCCAACAAAAATCAAATGAAAAAACCGTAGAAACCATAGATAGGAAAAGTAAAGGTTGCTTACTTACTTATAATCGCATTTTTTAAATTTTTTGAAACCGAAAAAAATAAAAAATAAAGAAAGTTAAAGAAAAAATAAACTATGTTTTTTTATTTAATTGGCGAATATTTGGGTTTTTGAGGCATTTCTGTTGTCGTCATTAATTCATATGTGATACCATTATTTGTATCTTCTTCATCATCACTAACAACACGACCAGTTTCATGTTGTGGTTGATGATACTCAGAATTTTGATGGTGGAGGAGAAGCGTCCCGCGCTTGCTTGTTTTTACTGTATTATTATTATTTGTTGTCGTTGTTGTTGTATTAGCAGCAATTAAATTCATAGCATCAAAATTTGTTGAATTATTTGAAAATAATAATCGTATATCCGTATGCAAATATAATTTACCCGCTCGATCTGTAGCTAATCGTAAATTAATGAGGTAACGTAAAAATGAATTTTTAATATTATTATTAATATTTGAATTTGTTGAATTTGTTGAAGTTGTTGTTGATGATATTGGTTTTAAAATTAATCCATCATTATCAACTGGGGTTGCACAAGTTCGTTGACGGATGAATGTTCTTGAACGAGGTGGAATATCAGAAACATCAATTCGAACAATAAATATACGAACCACAGAACCTTGGGGATTAAAAAGAGTCTAAAAATAAAGAGAGAAATTAAAATTATGGAATCGGCTTATATAAATAAAATAACTTACAGCTTGAACAATACATTTTTTAGGTATGTGAATAGCTTTACGACCAAATGGTGAATTTTTAAATGAGCAATGCCCAAGATAAAGTGATGGAGCATTATCATCACTTACATCAAAAAAATATGTTGTTACAGGGATAACTGTATGTGGAATGGAAAAATTACCAGAAACCGCTAAAAAAATAACATTTAGAAATGCAACAACAAAAAAATTTTAGAAAGAGTCGAGGAACTTTTTTAAAGGAGAAATAAAACTTTTGGTTTTGAAAAAAGTTGTTATTCCAAAATGAAAAAATTAAAGAAAGTGCTCATTTCTTTGAAGCAACATGGCAATAATAAGTTAAATAGATTGCTCCCTTTTTAATACTTCAATCTAACAACTTTTTTCCCTTAAATTATGCTTTTCCTCATCGAAGAGAAACAAACCTAATTGAAGTTTAAATCCATCGATAGATGAAATGGGTTCCAATCTGCCATTTAAAGCACTTTCTTCAAAATTACATAATAAAGCGTTATTAGATTGTGATGAACCATAAATAGTTGAATTTTTAGAACCTATATATTCGCTATCTGATGATGATGAATCTCCATCGCATGTAAATTTAGCTCGTAGCTTTGATGCAAGACTCATGGGAGTTCGCTTTAATGGAGCTGGACTTGAATTCAGAGGTAATCTCGTTCGTGGATTAAACGCAGTTGTTGAAACTCCGCTAAATGATTTGCATGCTCGAGGTCGCAAAAATTCAGTAGTTAATGGAGTTGAAGGTAAAGGAGTAACATCGGAAATCGTTGAAGCTGTTGTGCAACGTCTCGATCTTCGACGACGTCGTTGTTGTTGAGAAATGGAAGGTTCTTGAGCATCTTTAGTTTCTTCATTATCCTCGTCGTCATCGTCGTCAACGTTAGCTTCTTTTTGATCTTTTGAAGTTGATTTTCGCTTATATCGTTTTCGTTTATCCGATGATATTGGCTGTTGTTGTTGAATGGTTGAAGTGGATAAAAAGTCCGTTAAAACTTGAACTTCATTTTCCATTGAAATGGTTTTAGCTAACGCTGGATGATCATTGGGTGAAGATGGAAATGAGGGTGAAGACGAAGATGTAAAACATTCATCATCATCTTCTGTAGAATTTGGAAGTCCATCGGTTGGAAGTACCCATTCATTGGATGGTCTAAAACTAAGAAAACTTTTAGCATCCATAATTCCAACGTTAGTTAGAGCAAAATATGCTTTTAGAGAGAAAAACACTCACATTGATGGCATGCAATTACATGCATCCAATTCCGGGAATTTACTTAGACGAATCCATTCAACATTAACAGCTAAAAATTCGCCTCTATCGGGTGTTGAAGTTTCAAATTTACATATTGGAAAAGTATGTCGCTCAATTTGACCATCAGGTAATTTCAAAGAGTTATGATTATTGGCTGCAATTCTAAAAAAAATCAAGCAAAATTAGAACTTTGTACGGCATGGCATACAAGTGAAGTAAGTAACTCGTAAACATACCGATAAGAACATTTAACACCATCAGGAAATTTTTTACCATTTTGTGATAACCATGAATTAATGGGTGAAAAATGAAGTTGGGATCGTATTGCATTTTTTAAGAATATTGACAATAATGGTGGTGGAGTTAATGCGTTGGTCTGCAAAAAAATAAAATAAAAATAAATTTCCACCATCAAAGACTATTGCCTTTAGATCCTCGCTTATTACTAATGCAAACCAACTTGGATGTTAAAAGTTAGTTAAATTTGTTTACAAAGAAATATTCTTAAAAGCAACTACTCTCTCACCTTAACTTCATTTTCTGTTAATCGTTGAATATTCCAACATTCAAATGGTAAAAAGTTTTTACATTCATTATTTGATAAAGTTGGGGATGTTTGACATTTATCATTAGTTAAAATAATATAAATATTTATTGATAAACCATATGATAATATATGATTTATTTGTTGTAAGGTTTGATCTTTAGATTCATCAGACAATACTGTAGCTGCTGTTGTGGGAGAAGAAGAGTTACCAGAAAGATTAAGACGTTGCTCAATAATATTTGCAACTATATCACCGGGAAACTCCATTAGAATTAATTTCTTGTAATAATTTTTAAATTATAACGGATTTTTTTTACATAAGGTAAGTGAATCAAAAATATGTATATACAAATGCGTTTCAATTGTACAATGTTGATGATTCCATTGTTACAGGATGCTTTGAATAATAAAGAATAGGTAATATAAAACAGTAAAAGTTGAAAGACGTTGGTGTAAAAAATGCTTCAAATTAAACAATGATATTCTAATCCATGGTTGCACAATTTGACCTTTGATGGTCAAATGTGATGAGCATGAAAAAAATGATGGGAGTAGTTGCTATGATGCAAAGAACTGTAAAAAAGGGGAACATTTTAAAGATAAATCAACAATGTCAATCAAAAGAAAGAAAGATAAACGATACAAAGATCGTTACCGATTGAATCGGCAGAATGAAAAAACCTTTACAAATGGATACATAAATGAAAAACCAATTTATTCCTAACATAAAAAATATTCTAATTAAACATAAGACAAGACAAACACGACAAAAACTTAACAATAATCAACTTTTCGCAGAAACATAACAAATTCTTTGAAAAAATTGAAAGTAAAATTATCCTAAATTCCATCAGCTGCTGAACGAAGGATTTTTCGTTTAGTTCCACCAGATTGATGACGAGATTTTTCATATTCAAGCATTTCATGTTTGACAAGTTCATCATGTTCAGCTTCTTGTGCATGATCACGATAATCACGAATAAGATCATATTTCATGTAATCAAGAACTTTGGTGACGCGAAGCTTTCTTTTAAAATATGGAGTTGTTTTTTCCCAAGCTTTATCGATACCTTCAAGATTATAAAGACCCCATCGTTGCATATGTGGTGGTGGACGTAGTTGAACCTAAAACATGGAATGATTTCAGTATTGCATGAGCGAGAAACAGAATAAAGTGAAGATTTCACACAAAATTTAGTAACAAGTAAATGCAAACCAACCTTAATATCATTAACAGGAATTGGAGTACCAACAGGATGAGCAATAGGTTCCATATTAAAATCAAAAGTACTGTATTCAGGTAGAGCATCAATTAAGTATGACAAATCATTATCCAATCGTTTTTCCAGCTTGAGAGTTTCAATTTTGAGTATTGTCGGATTATATAGGTCGTACATAACTTCCACTCCCAATCCATCAATAACATTTCGAAGAGTAAATTGATGCAAAAGTCCAGGCTTTTCACGACGAATACAAATACCAACAAAACGATTTTGACGAGATCCCAAGTTCGGTTCTGATGATGTTACAGCCAAAATTGAACCTGAAAAATGAAAAAGCGTTAAAAGAAATGATTTAAAAGAAGAGAAAATTGTCAAATGACCGGTTGTGGAGAAACGAAAAAAGGAAGATATAATAATCAGCTGATTAAAGTAAATGGATGCGAAAAAGGAACAAAGCAAACAGGAAGTAAAATATTTGAATCGCTAAAAGCAAAAAGTAGCAAACTCAATGGTCTAAGGTAAAACTTCAAGCAACCAAAACTAAAAGGCAAAAGCTAGCTAAATCTATTTCATAAACTTTGGTAACATTTTTAACAGAATGACAACATAGTTGCAGTAATACGTGTGGTAATTCGTATTTAGAATATCAAAGAATCGGCACTGAATGTGTATTTTTATAGGATTAAACTATTTATACTAAATATTGATTCCATCCTCTCTTGTTTTCACAATGGAAAAAAGCGCAAATTTTGGCTGCAATAAACAATAATCCACGAAAAACGAAAAGAGAGATGAGTTTTTCCTTCCATTCTTTGTTTAGGCTAAAAGGAAAAAACGGAAAGCTTTTTTTGAGAGTTCTTCTTTTATGTAAAGTCTTAACTAACGATAGCTTCTTTTATAGAACATTGAAGATGTAACGATGAAAGAAAGAAAAAAACACATATAAAACCTTTGGTCATCAGTATTTTTCAGTGAACGACACTTGGCTTATCATAATGGAACATCTTTATCAGCTGCTAAACACAAGAACTATCAGCTGACAAATAAAAAATTATGAAACAATTAGTTTTTTGTGCAAGGGCAAAGAGGAAACTTCAAAAGAGGATAACAAATTTTGTCATCATTGCAACAACCCATGAGTCTAAAAATAATGTCGCCAATTTTCGCCACAAAATGGAGAGAAAAAAAAACAAACATAAATTTTGTTTTGCCCCTTTTTAACAGCAAACACACAAACATGATGGAAAGAAAGAAAGAAAGAAAAAACCCTTACCAACATAAAATTCGGGAATGTCTATATGCATACGACGCTCTAACATGTCTGCTCTTTGAATCCTTTCAAACAAGGGTGATCGACGATTCCATACTGGAGAAGGAAGAAAATCAGGATAAATTACTCTATAAATATTAAAATCATTAAATATGGTTACTCTAAAAAAACATACGGAAAATCTTTAATTTTTTGATTCAATGCATCTTTGTTGGATGATGATTTTGTTCTCGTTGCAATAGCTGCAGCAGCCGAAGAAGATGATTTTGTTTCAGATGATAATAATCGACGACATAGAAAACGTGCTGCTGGAGAACTCATTGATTGATTGCAGTCTGAAAAAGATAGAGAGAAATTAGATGAAAAAAAAATTCGCGAGAAATATCAAAAGAAAGTTTTTGAAATGAAACATTGAAAGAAAAAAGTTTGTTGACGAAAAAAAAACCGTTGAAATCAAAGTCATGTGGCAAAATGTGGCCAATGAAAAGTTGACTTATTTGAAAAATTTTTTTTTCTTCGATGATCGATTTTTTGATTAAAAAATTTTTAGACTGGCTTTCATCAGAAAAAATCTGTAACATTTTTTATGAAAGGTTTTTAGAAATAATTTTACTTTTATCTAATCTATATTTCATGTAATTTGAAACCTTTTTGGTTGTTGAGAAAACAGCTTTTTATTTATTGTCGTCAATAAGGTCCATTAAAAATTTAAGTCTTTTGTGAAGCTGATTTGATGGTTGATGGTGGCCACCCGCAGCTGAGGCTGCATTTCTCTCTCATTTTTTTTTAGTCCTAATGAATGATCTTTGACCATTTTCGGGGATGCTCTCTTTATATGCTTTAAAATTTTGTTGTACTTTTGCTAGCTTTTGCGAGGAAAAAATAAAAGTACAAAAAATCGTTGGATTTCGTTTAAATTTTTTTTTGCAAACGAAAGATCCAATCCATCTGTTTCCTTTCTATCTCAAATGCATAATAAATTCTCTTAAAACAAAAAAGCAGCTCCGAATAAATTTATTCCTCGGTGTTATATTTTTATTGAGACTTTTAAAATTTTATTAGTTCTTAAAAGGTTCTCAAAATGTTCAATTTCATGTTTTATTTTTCTCCCTTTAGTTTTAGTTTCTCAAAGAATAAAAAAAAGCGACGGCGACGACAAGAAGGAAAGAAAAAAGATAACTCAACAAAAAAAGTCTAAAGAAAAATGTGAAGAAGAAAAAAAAAACAGCCGTTGTCGTTACAATTTGACGTGTTTTTAGCGAAAAAACTATGGAATAAAAGTGAAAGAAAAAAAACCCTCCGTGTGCAATTCATGAGAGCATAGGCATTAGACAAAAAATAAAAGCAAAATGACGAACGATTAAATGGAGAAAAAAAAATGTGAGAGAGGAGAAAAGGAATCTATTTTTTTATTTTTTGCATGAACATCATTTGTTATTTTATATTTTCATTTTTTTTTTGTTTGAAAAAAATGTAATAATTATCAGTTTTCATTTTTTTATTTTTTTGCCTTAAAATAGAGAAATAAAAAAAGAAAAATAAAGATGACGAGATGATTGAGAAGCAAGCAATATTTTCTTGTTTGGTATTTTTTTCTTAGAGGCAGGCTTTGATGGACATTATTAGAAAGAGATTGAATAAACTCAGATTCTTGAGTTATATTTTTTTGTGTGTTTGCAAAAAAGAAAAATGCATGAATCTTCTTATTTTTATTTTTTTTCTTAAAAGGTTCAAAGATCTCCTTTTTTAGGAGCACAGAAAAAAAGAAGAAGCAACTCATGGACCACAAGTTATGGACCATACACTATTTTTTTTTAATTTGCAAGAGTTATGTATGTATTTCAAAATTTAGTAACACAATTACGACCTCTTTGAAATAAAAACAACAACAAAAAATAAGAAAAAAAGCAAGCAAGTATCTTTTTAGCTGCTAATGGGTTGCAGCCCCATATTAACTTGCTCATGCAGATTATTATTTTTTCTTATTTTTTTCTCTCTTAAACTTTCGCTTTTCATTAAATTTACTTACTTACATTTATTTAAGTTTCAAACTCCAGCAATAAAAAATATTTTGATAATAAATCCGTTTATAAACTATAAATAAACAAATTTACCAAAAAATCACCAAAATTTTAATAAAAAATAAATAAAAATAAAACTATGACGACAAAAGTCCAACATTATTTTTTCTTCTTTTAAATACTAAAAAACGCAAAATAAAAAAACCATGTTTCCTTTTTTGGTTTAAAAAAAAAGAAGAGAAAATGTTAAAGAAAAAACTAGCAGCAGCAACAGAAGCAAGCAAGCTAGAGCTTCTGTCGGAAAGGAGGAGACTTATGGTTGGACTTTTATATTCGTTGTTTGTTACACATACAAACAAACTATTTTTGGTCCGCCATTATTTTTTTCTACATAACTCTCTTTTTTTTATTTTGCATTATAAAAAGAAAAGGGGAAAGGAAAAGAATCAGCTGAATTCAGAATTTTTTTTTTGAGCTTTGATGTTATAAATAAAAACAGCCAACCAACAGGCCCACCAAGAGAGACCGCGTGAACGGAATGGCTGGTGATCATAAAAGAAAAAGAAAAATATAAGAATGAAAATCACAAGATTTTTTTGTTTTGCTTTGCTTTTTTTATTTTCATTAATATTTAAGAATTAGTCTGATTCTTCGAAACTTTTTTTAAACTTTTTTACAGTTTCTTTTTTTCGAGAAAATAAAAAAAAGTTTTAAAAATGGTTTTATGTTTTGTTTGTTAGTTTTTTTCCTCTTTCTTTTATGTCGGAGGGAAACAACAAAAACGATTGGACCAAGAAAAAAAAATAGAGGGCTAAAAAAAATATTCAAGGCCAAGGTTTATTTTCTGTTGGGCTTGGGCTTGGTTGTGTGGTGTGTTTTTGTTTGTTGCTTGCTTGCTCTTTTATTTTTTATTTTTTTTGCTTGTGTATTAGCGAGAAAAAAATGAGGAAGAGAAAAGTGAAAGACCTCTTTTTTCTATGAAAAATAAATGTAAAAATTTTTTTTGGGAAAAATAAACAACAATGGTGCTGGGTGGCCGTTGTTGACGATAGAATAGATAGACGACTTTGTGATTTTGAATTAATAATAGAGTTTGTCAAAACAAAACAAAAAATCCTAAAGTTTTTACAAAACATTAAACTTTTGTTACAAATGTAATCGAAGTTTTTTAGTGGATTTAAAACGGATAAAAATTTAAACAAAAACTTAGAAGTTTGAGGCCAAAATATTCAATCACAGACATTGCACAAACTGATTAAGTCACCGAACTTTTAATTTATAAAAAATCCATAAAACTAATAATTTTTGTAAAATTTCTTAACCTTTATCTTCCAAAATATTTCTGATTAATATCCTTTTTAGGCTGGAACAACGCAATCAAAATCCAAATTAAAAGACTCACATAAAAATAATCTTTTTTCTTTGGAATCAAATTTGGCTGTTGAAAATCAAAATATATTTTTTCACTTATAAAAATAAATAATCAACAATTAAATTTAAATTTTCAAATTTTTACCAATTTTTTTTAAAATTGACAATTTTTTCATTTTCTCTCCATTTTGGTTCCCAACAACAATATCATACGGGATGGGATGGATGGGATTGAAACGACATAACAACACTGGTCTCCGTCGGTAGGAGGACGACTGAGAGGAAAGAGAATAGAGGGTGAAACAAAAAATGAGAGATGAAATACCCCTTTTTTTCTTTTTCTCTCCTCTAAATATTTTTAGCGTGTGCTATGGGTTTTTGCAAATAATATACATATATTTTTGAAAAGAGAGGAAGACGACGACAAAAATGTTCTCTTTCTGCTTTTTATAGGGTGGAGCCAGCCACAGCCATGTTCTTCCCTCTATTTTTTTTCTTCTTCTGCCTTCAAGTTTCAGTCAACCGGGCGTCGTCGTATTTTTCGCCAGCTACAACCATTGCTGAACATATTACATCAGCTGACTGAATGAAAGACTGACGGCTGACTTGAACGGGACCGGACAACAGCAGCGACAACAACGACGACGATATTTCTAGTCTTAATTCTTTGTCGTCGTTGTCGTCTATTTTATTTTTATTGTTGTTTTTTTTTTAAGTTGGAGGGTTAAAGAATAAATATATTTTTTTTGTGAACCAGCCCGGTCCCGAAAATAAAAAAAAATTAAGAAATATAAAAAACAACAAAAAAAGCAATTGAGTTAACAACAACACACACAGAATAGAAAGGTTAAAGAATAAATCATCATAAAATAATACTTTTTTATTTTATTTTCTCTCACTCGTGAAAATTAAAGGAAATAAAAATTAGAAGAAAATTTAAAAAAGTTAAGTAAATTAACAACAATCGAAGAAAATTGCTAATTCGAAAACCAATTTGAAAATTTCTGATAGTCTTTGACTTCAAAAAAAAAACATAAAATTTTGGAAGAAAATGTTTAGTAAAATTTAAAATTAAGTAACATTAAAAAGCGGTTAGCTAAAAGTTATAAATTAAAAGTTTCTTCACCAAAAAAATCAAAGTTCCAGAGAAAATTTGTTGTAAAAGTCTTGGTTACTGTATTTTTGATCTCATCGAGAGTGTAATAGCTTTGAAAAAAAAAATTCTGTTGTTTTTGGTTCAGAGAAATCGTTATATTTGCTTGAGATATTTTTTTATTGGTCAAACAAAAATAATCGAATTCAATTTCAATTTTGCATTTTCAACTTCATTTTTGGTACCCATCCCTTCATTCTTTGCAATTTTTTTGTGTACCTTCGCTTGCTATTCAAAAAATTTTTTTCCCCTTTTTTTTATTATAAAAAAATCGATGCCTATCATTTTCAAACAGTCGGTTCGGTTCTTTCATCCATTCTTTTTTAATATGTTTAAACTTGAAAAATAAAACAGAAAGAGTAAAAGCCTCCGTAAATGGATGGATGGTTCTCTCTCTTATTCAAATAAATTTATCAATTTTTTAACAAACAAAAAAACTAAAAACTAAAATGAAATGGTTTTTATTTGCTTGCTCGTTTGTTTTTTTGGTTGTCGGTCGTCGTCGACTTGGGCGACAAATAAAAATTCAAAATGCAAAATTTATAAAATAAAAGAAGATCATCATCATTTTACTTTTTGTACTTAAAACCAAAATGAAATATTTTTTTTAAGAGGAGCTTTAGTTTTGAAAAAAAATTTTTTGTTGTTGTTTGTCTCGGAAGTCAAATGAAGAGGAAAGAAAAATAGGATTAAAGAAGCAAGAAATGTAAAGAAAAAAAGAGAGTGTTCGTTTTTTTAAATAGGAAAAATGTTATTTTTTTAACATTCAAAACAATTCCTTTCACAAAAAAAGCTTTACAGTTAATTAAATTTTTGCAAAAAAAATTATTCTGATTCCATAAACTCTCAAATATATAAATAAGCATAAGTTATGATTTTCTGATTGCTTTAAAAAAAATTTTCTTTTAACATTCCGTAACTCTTCTAAACAAACCATAGCTACTTTTTTTAAATTTTTTTTAATGGTTTTAATTGTGTCTTGTTTGTGGTATGTCTAGACTCTAGACTGCATATAAAAAAATAAAGAAAAATTAAGAAATTTACAGCATTGAAAGGACAAAATAAATAATTTAATGCAGGTGTTTTTTTTTTGAAGTAAACACTTATTTTTCTTTAAAACTATGAAATCAAGCTTTTTGAAATTTAGTCTTTCGACTTTAGTTGGCAATTTTTTTAAGAATTTGTCTACAAAATGAACAAATACAATTTACATCCCTCTATTTTTTATTTTTAATATCAAAAACTACAGTATTATCAATTAATTGCAAAAAATATTCACAAAAATTTTTAGATTATCATTGATTAAATTTTTATTAATAAAAAAAATTGAGCTTTAGAACAGCAATTCTTCATTCATTGAATTTATGAGCTTTTAGCATTTTGCATTTATGGTTTCTTCGTTCTTTTTCTATTTATAAACAAAAAGGAAAATGAGTTAAAAAAAATTCATTTGCTAAAATTTATGATGATGGCTTTTCATTTCGCATATATTTAAAAAAAAGCCTTATTTATTTACTAAACCAAAAAATGAAAAAGTCAGACACATACAAGCTTATTTCCTTTTTTTTCTTTAAAGACAGAAGAGATACACATACTTTTTTTCTATTCATGCTTGCTTGAATATTTGAAAGAGTTGCTTTTTTATTGAATAAAAAAAGCTTTTCACTTTTAACACTCTTTCATTTCAAGTTTTTGCCTCAAACATTCATTCAATTTTTGCGGTGTGGATAGAGGCTTTGTAATAATGCTGATACAAAATAAAAGCATCCAATCTTTTTCATTTCATACAAAACACAGAATTAGAAAGAAAAAAATTGATTCATTCAAAATCGAAAATGCTTTTAAAATAGAATAAAAGAGTAAAGCTTTGAATATTGGATTTTTTTTTTGTTTGACGTAAAAAAATAATAAAAGTTTTGCTCTTTTTGCTGGACACTTTTGAAAAATTTGCGTCACTAGGATTTTCTTTGATTTGCATTCAAAAAGTTCTTGTAAAAAACTTTTTTACTTTTTTTATTGATACAAAAAAATGGTTCAGAGTCTAGTTTTTTGTGATTTTCGCTCGAAATGAAATATTTTTCAAGTAAAAAAAAGCAAGAATAAATTGCAAATTTTTGAATGACATTTTTCTTTTTTTCTTATTTTTTTCACATAAAACACAAAAGAAAAAAAACTGATGGTTAGTTTGGAGGAGATTCCGGTTTTGTCTTTAGTCTATCAATCTATAAATTATTATGTCTTATGCATGGTGTTTTTTAGGTTTTAAAAAGGGAGAGATGTCTTAATTTAAGGAATTGATTTTTAAATTAGGGTTTTATGAGACCAAAATTGTAAGTAGCTTTGATTTTATTTTTTTCTCTCACGAGTTTAGTTTTAATTTATTACAAAAAAAAATATTTTTAATTTTTATTTACGGTTTTTTTTTTTTGAAACTCAACCTTTAGCTTTTCTGTTTTTTTTGAGCTTAAACTTTATTTATAAAGATTACCAGTAATAAAAAAAAAACAAATATCAACACAAATATTTAAATTCCTCCTTTTAAAGAAAATTAGCAACAAAATAAAAAGATTACACGTAATTATTTCGACCAAAAAAAAATACGATTAATTCGATTTTAAAATATGCAAGAAAATGCCGCCAGGGCATTAATTAATAAAAGCTTAATATTTAAATTTTTTTTAAACCAAATTGATTGCCACAATTTTTTATTATTTTTATTTTTGAAAGGTTTTATGGCTGCGCTGCTTCTTCTTTGTGGCAAGAAAAAAAATATTAGGGAAAAATAAGGCACATTTTTTGTTGTTGTAACTTTCTTTGCTCTTAATTATTGCTGCTTGCATCTTCTGTGGAAGTTGCAGTAAATTCGGTTGAATCTGAATCTGAACTCCAATCACTAAATGTTGACATCATTCTTAATCGATGTCCAGATGATTCATTTTGAGGAAGATTATCTAAATCTATTCCATTTTCATCATGCCCAAGTAAAGGTTGAAGTGACATGGATGCAGTTCGAGGATGGCCTAAAAAAGAAGAATAAAAGTTTTTATAAAAATGTTTTGCAAAATTTTGGGGTTAAAAACAAAGAAATTTTTTAGAAAGCAACGAAAAGTTGATCTAATTTTAAAAAAATGTTTTGAACTTACTTCCATTAATGATGCTATCATGACGAATATTTGAAATAAATCTTCTTTGAAATTCATCTTCATCTCTTGGCCTTCTTCGTGGAAAGAAAGTTCGAGTGGGTTCTTCTTGAACCAAAGTTAATCCATCTCCAAGTGAAACATAACATAAAGGACACACAGGTTTAATAAATAACCATTTTTTAAGGCAAAATCCATGAAAATAATGATTGCATGGAGTTACTCGAGCATCCGTAGATATTTCAAGCAAACAAATCATACATACATCACTTTTTTGTTCCAATTGTTCTTTAGTTGGTTGAGTGAAACCATTAATTTTTTCTGTTGCTGCTTTTCTCGTTTTTACAGCATTTATTGAACTTTGAAGTTTTCGAAGAACATTAAAATAACTATGAAATATTAAAACAATAATCGAAAAAACAGTCCATTTTCCAAGAATTAATAGCGCAAACATTCCATAAACCACAACGAATAAAGCTAAAAGCAATTCAGCGATGTGAGTAATTATTTTACAATAAAATACTAAATCATCGTATCTTTCCCAAGGCGCATCACATTTATTTTCAGCTATTTTAAGAAAATATATTACTGTTGTGGATATTGTTCGAATTGATGTAAGTAAACAATTTGATATTATCATAACAAACCATAAATCCATAGGTAAAAATGTCATAAGCATAAATGATATTAAAAATGGAGTAATTGTAAGTATTGTAGCAAGAACGAGAGATCGAACATGCATGCTTATGGTGACATTTACCATTGCAGCAAATGCAAGCATTTGTGGTTCAAGTATTTCATAGAGGGATTGAAGAAGAGCTGAGAGAACTGAAAAAAAAAATTGAGTGAGATGGTGAGTTAAAAAAGTTGGATCAGAGCTCAAAGTTGTAAGTTGGATGATGCTGGGTGGAATATTTATATGACCATAGGCAACTACTAATTCGTGGGCTATGTTTAGCGAAAATTTTAGCTTTGGGTTACCATAACTACAACTTTAGAAGCTGATGAAGCTAATGGTTTTCACGGCTCAGATATTGCAAATGGCCAGAAATCCCCTTTCTCAAATCACTAATTTTCTCGATTTTATCATATTTTTCCAACGATATTAAATTTTTGGCATATTTGTTAACTAACTCACCAATAAATAAAACCAATTTAAGCATAAACATTTTTTGTTCGGTTCTCATTCCCAGTACACCAGCTTGTAAACATAAAAATACCAATGTTAAAGCTTCAGTATACCCTTGAGTTGCAAGAACATGATTGCTATTATAAGTGCTACCCAAAATAAATTGAGTACATTGAACAATAAATTGAGAAATATAACTAACAGTTAGGGCTAAAGCTAATAAAGTGAATGGACTGCTTGTAGTTTCTGCTATGGCTGTCATACATGCAAGATCAAAAGATCCTACACCCGCGGCAATATGATTATAAAATCGAAGGGAAAACATTAACATCCAACAAATTGCTAAAACTTCAGCTAATCGAAGTCTTTGCCAAATTTTTATTATTCCTGAAAAGATTAAGTATTAATTTTGTTTAAAAGCAGTCGATTGGAATATATATGTTTATGTTTATATATTCTTACTTACCAATTCCAATGCCACGAACGACAAATAAAGCTCGCAATTTTCTTGATCCCTGTTTGATGGATTGTAAAAAAGTAGGGACATGATTTAAAACATATATGCAAATAAAAAACATGGCAGCTGAACATGCAATATTATGAGCGATAATTAATTTATCCACTGGGCAGCCACACATTCTTGCAATTATGGGTACCGAAAATACCGCTAATGATACTCGTCCAGCATCCGATTCAATTGAAAGAATACAAGATTGAACGAGGGCGAGCATAAGTTGAGCCAAAAAATGAAATCCATGCCTTTCAAGTTTAACCAAATCATCTAATTTTAATTCGGGATCGGATTCTTCCTTTTCTAATGTTACATATCGAATTGAAAGCATATGAGCCAAACCAAAAAGTAATAAGCTTACAACATGAACATATACTCTAACTAATCTTCCAAGTGGCACTGTTAATATTATGGCACATAGGAGCAAAACTATAAGAAATATTTAATTAAGAATATATAATTTTTTTTTCAAAAAGTAAACGACGGACTACTAACTAACCTGCAAAACTTAAAATTCCTGCTACAGCATTATCCATATTTCGATTATCAACAAATTCAATAATTCTTTCAACTTTTAAATAATTTGGTAAAACTCCACCACTTTTTTCTAATACACTATTTTTAAATTCATGCACGGCATCATCATATTTAATCCACCATAGCTCAAGAAGAAGTACACCAGGAATGCGTAAAATGGTTTCAAATATTCTTGAAACATATTCTTTTTGTGAATCAGTGAATCCCCAAGATCCTCCAACAAATTCCATTCTTCCCCCCAATGAATCCATTCTATTTTGAAGTTGTCGCCTTAAATTTGACATTTTTAAAGAAAAAAAATATTTATAAACTATGCAGACAAATAATAATTTTATAAGGAGGAGCACATTTGATAATTATCAAATAAAAAGTAAAAAAAAATCAAAACTTTTTCTATCTTTTTTTTCTTCTTTTTTGAATGTCCAATAATGTCAATCACAAAAATAAAACAAAGGTGTTCAGTAAAAAAAGAAAGAAAGATTGTTTTTGTCTCTAATAATCGAACGTTAAGAAAAAAAAAAAGGGAATAATTTTTTTTTCACATGAAAACCCAAAAAATGGTTGTTGTTCACCATTAAAATCACAGCAATATCGCTACAACAAAAAAAGAAGATGGTTGTTTTTTTTTCATTGATAAAAAAAATTATATGGGTAAAGAAAGCTTCTGAAGTAATTCAAAAGAAAAAATATGATCGCTCAGTGGATTGGTGGTGCCTCGGCTCAGTCCTTTATGAAATGCTTTTTGGTTTGCCACCATTTTATTGTAAAAATCAAAAAGAAATGTATGATCGAATTTTAAATCAACCTTTAATTATTTCTAATTTGGCTTCAAATCCCATTCGAGATATTTTACAAAATTTACTTCAAAAAGATCGACATAAGCGTCTTGGATCAAAGCGAGATTTCGCTGAAATAAAAGAACACGAATTTTTTGCAACCATTAATTGGGATAAACTTTTGCGACGTGAAATAAAACCAACTTTTATTCCCAAAGTTAAAAATGACGCGGATGATTCGTTGATTTCTGATGAATTTAAACGCCTCAAACCTCCAGTGAATTCATTAATGAATGGAACAACTTACGTGGAACAAGATCCAACATTTTTGGGTTTTACTTATAATATTCCTTCAAATCTTGATGATGGAAATGTTTGAACAACAAAAAAAAATGAGCTTCGAAAAAAAATAAGCAAAGGGTTTTATTTATTTATGTGTGTGTAAATTTTTTTTTAAAAAGATAATTTGTAATATTTAATTTAAGAAAATAAACTTTTATAAAAAACGTTCAAAAGTATTATATGTAAAATAACTTTTTTTGCAGTAAACAAAACAGTCGTCTGATTTTTTTATTTATCTCTTTTGGATTCATCCATCAAAAAAATACATAACGGATAAAGCATTTATGACGGTGATTAGTTACTAAAATATGGCAAAACTTTTGTCTTGAATGCTTTGCTGAAGTATGTTTTTCGCTATCCCGTAAATGCTGCCGTATCGTTTTTGTTTGAAGAAAAAAGTGGCATTTTTTTATTATTATGGTCAAATGAAGAAGTGTCATGAAGCTATGGTATTATTTTTGTTTTAGAGCCAAGGAAAAGGTAAACGAAAACAGATCAGGCAAAGATTTTTTAAAATCTATTTTTTTGTTGTTGCTTTTGTGGCACCCAACCATAAACATCCGCCTTAATTTTCTTCGATTGTTTTTTTTGGATCATTTTTTTTCTCATTCATTCAAAAACTATATTTTTTAGAAGACATGTTGTTCTCCTTTTTTGAATATTTAATTAAAGTTTTTTTTCGTTTTTTATGACAAAAATATTTTTGGGGAAATATTATTAATAGAAACAGATGAACTAAAATGTAAAAATAGCAGATAACAACCAAGAGTCCAACAGTGAGATTAGTTTCTTTACGAGGATCTATCTGAATTCCATATATCAAAACAAGAAGAATTCTTAAATTTTGATGGAAGTCACTTATAAATTGGAAGTGAAGAAGGGAAATTAAGAATCAAATTTAATTTTTGTTTCATATTCTTCTTTCAAAGACTACAAAGTTTTTTTTTTGAATATTAATTATTTTTTTAAAACTATTTTAAATTTTTGTAATGAATGATGAAATTGTAAAAATGTTTAATTAAACGTTTTACAAAAAAAGTACAGCTTTTAAATTTTTTTTGTTTATTACGTTGTTCAAACTATTTATTCTATCTATTTTGTGACTCGAATCTCTAATAAATTTTAAAAACATATCTATGTATCTTTTATTTTTTATGCTTTTACTTTGTGTTCACTGATTCATTTATTTTTCTCTTCTTCAATTTTGTGACAACCTGAATTCAAAATAAGTGCTAGAACGCTTTTTTTGTGTGTCCCATTCTTTTCTTTTCGTTTAATCAAAAAATGAATGCAATCCTCTTCCATCCAAACTAAACTATAGTTTTTGGACTAAAAACTACAATAAATGTTTATGCACCCCAGCAGAAATAAAAGAAAAAAGAAAGAAAGGAAAAAAAGTCATCATTTAATTTGTGATTTTAAGAATCGTTTAAATAGACGCTTTCTAATTCAATCAAATTGAATAATTTTCTTTCATTTTTTTATTGAGAAAAATGGTAAAAAGAATTCCTGTTGAGCATCCAGGAGATGCAACAATTCTCGGTCAAGAACTAATATTTCCAACTTCAAAAAGAATAATCAAAAATCGATTTTTAAAATCTGCTTTATCTGAATATATTGCACCATGGAATCCAGCCAATCCCGAAATAACTGGAATGGCATCCGATGTTCATGTAAATATGTACGAAAAATGGTCAGCTGGTGGATTTGGGGTAAGCTTTTTACAATGAGATTAAATAACTTTAAATAAAATTTTTGAGGTGAAAAAAATTTGCATGTTATTTTTCCAAAAAAAAAGAATTCAGAAATTTTATACAAATTTATTTTTATTAGGTTGTTATAACTGGAAATGTTGTGGTTGATCAAAACCACGCTGAATCCCCTGGCAACACTATCATTTCTAAAGAACTTGATTCTCCAGCACGTCGAGAAATTTGGAGTAAAATTGCAAGCCATTCTAAAAAGCATGGTGCCTTAATTATTGCTCAACTTAGTAATGCTGGTCGACAAACTTCCATGGCGGTGAATCCCCATCCTTTTTCATCTTCAGATATAAGTTTAAAATATGATTCAGCTGGACGAGAATATGGTAATTCAATAGCTTTGACCATCGAACAAGTTCAAACTGAAGTGGTTGATAAATTTGTCTATACTGCAAAATTTTTATACGAATGTGGTTTTGATGGAATTCAAATTCATGGAGCTCATGGATATTTAATTGCTCAATTTCTTTCACGAACCACAAATAAACGAACGGATAAATATGGAGGTTCACCACAAAATCGAGCCAGAATTGTTTTGGATATTTATAATGCAATTCGAAATGAAATCCCAGCATCCACGGGATTTGTTATTGGAATTAAATTAAATTCCGTGGAATTCCAACGCGAAGGGTTAACCAATGATGAAGCAATTCAAATTGCTGAAGAAATTGATGTAAGTTAATTTAATTAAAAGCAACCTTTCTTTAAAAAGGATTTTAATGTTTTTGATCTAAATTTTTTTTATAAAAATGCTCTTTTTTTTTATCTTTTTTATTTTGGTTTTTAAAAAACTTCAAAAAGGTATGGTGAAAATTAAAAAAAGCTTGGAGCACTCGAGATTCCCAGGAGGTCTCCCATCCAAGTACTAATCGAGCCCAGCAGTGCTTAACTTGCCAGATCGGACGGGATGGCGTGCTTTCACTGCGGTATGACCCCAAGCGAATGACTCACTTTTTGTGTTGCTCATATACCAAATGATGAACACCAAATAAGGAAAAAAAAATGAATGCAAACAAAAAAAGAAACGAAACAAAAAAGTGCAAATTTTTTTTGTTACACAAAAAATAACTTTTTTGAAATAATAAATTTGTAAGCAACTAAATTTTTTTAAAATCTTTCCAATAATTTCAAAATTATTATTAAAACATTTAATTTTTTCTTTCAGAAAGCTGGCCTTGATTTTATTGAACTTTCTGGAGGAACGTATGAAAAGAATGCATTTAAAAAGCGAGAATCCACAATAAAACGTGAAGCATTTTTCTTGGATTTTGCACAAAAAATTAAACCCGCTGTTAAAAATGCTATTCTTTATGTGACTGGTGGATTTCGAACTGTACCAGCTATGGTTCAAGCCATACAAAATAATGAAACCGATGGAATTGGGCTGGGTCGTCCAAGCACTCAAGAATTTGGTAAATTTATTTTTAAATTATTAGGATTTTTAAATATGGAAATAATTCTTAAGATCTTCCCGCTAAAATTATTGAATGTTCAGTTCAATCTGCAGCATATTGGCCATTTGGGGATGATTTCCTTTCAGCACTTTTAGCATGCTCATGTCAAATGGCTCAAGCTGGGTTAACTCCATATTCTTCAAAATCTGAAATAAATAATGGAATTATGGATTTAACAAATGAAAAAATTATTAGCGAATATAAAAAAGCTCAAAATGATTTCCTTCAAAATATGATAGGAAATATGATGAAAGGAAAATTTTATTTTGGCATAGTTCCTTACCATCTTCTCAATAATCAAAAGTTTATAAATGAATTTGAAGTTTCACCCATTTCATGCTCAAGAAAATTATTCTTTTTAAGTTTTATTTTTTATTTAAAAATACAAAAAGTTTTTAAATTTAATAATCCTGCATTGTAAAATTAATTTTGTTAAGTCTTGAAGTTTTGTTTTCTAAATGTTTTATTGTTAAAATATAATTTTGAAATTTTATTAAATTTTTTTGTTTGAATTTGTTAATTTTATTATAAAAATTAGTGGCTTACAACAGTATTCTGGTTATGTCAGGAGCTAAACAAGTATAGGCCACATCTTTACTATTATCTAACACAACCAACCATTATTATAATAAAAATACATGTTTTTATTTTTCTGACACATTTCTTTATAATATTTTACCTGAATTTTTGAAAAATTAGCTTGAAGAGTTTTTCTCATAAAATCAATAAAGCCATAAAAAATAAAAAATTATTTATAAAATATACAAAAAGAAAGAAATTAAAATTTTATAAAAAAGAAATTTTTTTCATTTTAACAAAAAAGTAAAGCAAGGAAAAGAGAATTTTGTTTGTTTTTTTTTTTGCTTTCATTTCACATTCCGTTGCCATGGGGTTTTTTTTCTTTTCAGAAATATTATTCACATTTTTTATCTAACTCTAGCATCGAGAAAGGTGTTTGTCGTTACTTTGAAAAATACAATTATAAAACTAAAGGAGGAAGGTCGTTTTTTTATCGCCAAGGATTAATTTTGTTATTTATAAATTTTTTTAAATGTATCGTCTAATTTATTTATGAAGGGTTTGTCCTCATAAAAAAACACACATTCATTAATTTAAAACATTTTTATTGACCTCAAAATAAAAATGTGGATAGTATAAACTCAAAATGATCAATAATTATTTGCAAGTTTTTCTTTAGCAAACTTTTATTGATTAAATTGTCTTCAAATATGGATAAATAGGAAAAATAATGAATGAAAGTTCATTTTTAGTTTCCAAAAAATATTCAGTCTATTTGCATTTTGGCAAGAATGATTTTTAGTGGGATTTTGTTATTTGCTTTTTGAATATTTTATTTTTTTCTCCTAAAATATTTTTTTTATTTTTTGTTTTTTAAATCTTAGGATTTCGTTTAATATAATGTTCATCATAAAGTTATTAGACAAGAAGCAATAAACTTTATAGTTGAAAATTGAGAACATTATGAACAATTTATAGTTTCACATAGCGAAAATAATGAATCATTTGATCATTACATTCAAAGCATACATGGGCAAGTGGGGACGATTCAGACGATTATCGTCTTTTATGTAGGATGTTGCGCAAGGATTTTGGGTTATGTAGCGCAAAATTTGAGAAAATCTAATAGAAAAAAAAATTCGATGTGGTAATTCCGAAAATTAGTTATATATTTTTTTGAAAAAATCAACAGGGTAAACCCTTTGCTCCTAATTATGAAGCCTAAAATTTCGGAAATTGTCGTCTGGCCGTGCCCATGTATGATTCAAAGACAAAGAAAACTTGGTGCATATGGAAACCATATAGAATTAAGTGCAATAGCAACTCTATATATAACAAATATTGAAATTTACTATTTTGACTTTTAATTCCTTTTGGTATTTTCGTCGGTTGATTAATTAATGAGGATAACGCTTTGAAAAAGAGTCAGTTGCAAGTTTTCTTACTACTACTCAAAAATTGGATAAAACTTTTCTTTTGTGTGAGTAAATTATTTTTAGAGTATTTTATAAAAATTTTAAAGCATGAAACCCTTCAGTTTGATAGTAAACGCTCATCATCAAAGCGCAAGTATTAAAGCAAAAAATAAAAAAGATAAAAGAGAAACTCCAAAACGAATGTAAATAAAATGGTAACAGGATTTTTTTGTTGAAATTTGTGTAAACCGAAATGAGGGGGCATATTTTGAAACAGTATTAATTTATTATTGCAGTTTCAGTTTTAAAAAAAGTCAGCCTTCAGACGTTGCAATTTTTATCATATTTTTGGTAATTCTGAATTGAAAATTTTACAGGTAAACAATTTTTTTTTCAGAACTACATAAATTTCAATCATTTCGGCTGGGATTCGAACTTTGGCTCCTGTTTTGTAAAACCACTGAGCCATCGTCACACAAAACTGTAATTTCTAATTTCATTGAAAAGCTAAATGTTTTCGTGTTGTGATCCAAATAAAATAATTTTTTACAAAATTTAGCTGTCATCATCCAAATGTTTTATTAAATTCATTCAGTTCCTTTATTATTAATTCAATTTTATAATTCAATAAAAAGCATTATAACCGGAATAGGTTGTGCATAAATTGTTTGTGAAATGGAGAAAAAAAAAATCTTAAAGTTGTCAAGAAAATTTATTAATACAAATAATAATAACAAAGCCAAATTGTAATTCACCTAGAAAAATAAGTCACATGGTTGCAATAACAATAATGAATGAAGAGCTTGATTAATAGCTTTTTGTTCGGCTGTTTTTTTAGTTTCTTTAAAGTGTTGGAAATTAAAAAAATTTTTTAAGATTCATGAAATCAAATACTAATATGACGCAAAATGTTCAAGCAGTTGAAAACAAAAAAAACGTGATAGGAAAAACGAGAAAAGATTAAAGAGAAGAAGAAGGCGTCTTTGATGATGACGATGAATGCTTCTTTGCACTTATTCAAAAGAAAAATTAATGTTTTTCAATCAAAAAACCATTTTGTCAACGACCTTTTTATTTATTTATTATTTATGAATAAAGGAAGCTAATTTATGTCCTCTTCAAAATAGTACAAACTTGTTGGTGCTATTTTATTATATTAAGTAAAAAACCAAAAAATAAAATTTATTCTTTTCGAGGAATTACTTTTTTCGGAAGCGAAATAAAAATTTATTTTTATTATATGTATGTGTATGTTCGTTATCAAAAAAATACATAAATTATTTTAAATGATAATAATAAATTTACTTTATGTAGTTTTAACATTTTCATTTTTTTTTTGACAAAAAAATTAAAGTTAAACAAGGCATGATTTTTTTGGAGGGAATGTTGTCGTCACGCGAGTTGTTGTTGTGGAAGCTTTTGTTGATGTTGTTGTTTTGGGTTTTGGTTTTTCTGTCGTCTTTTTTGGAATTACGGTGGTTGTCGTTGGCTTTTTAGTAATAACTTTTTTAGTTGTTGTTGTAACTTTCCGAGTCGTTGTCGTTTTAGGTAATGGCTTTTTAGTGGTAGGTTTTTTAGTCGTCGTTGTTGTTGTAATTGGTCGAGGTTTTCCAATACCCATAGCAGGCATTTTACATACAACATTTGTTAATCTTCCATTATTAACATCATGCCAGGTTTTAAGATATCCATTTCCTTCTTAAAAACATATTTTTTATTTCATTTATTTTTTTAAAATTCCCTTTAAAAATCATACCTTTCGTCATAGCATATTTAACCACGCGTTCAGTAAAAGTTTTACCCTGAAATCCATTGGGTTCTTGTAAAGGCCCATAAGAAGTATGCCACCAAACACCCCATTTAGCGTAATCAATTTTTGAACCATCTCGATTAATAAAATTTTTTACATCCCATTCTTTATTTAATGGAATATATATTCCAAGACCCAAGCCATCTTTCATAGCGGTTGGGGCAAAAGGCTTAGTTGCTAAAAAAATACACATATATAAATTCATATAAATATTTTAATATACCATTAAAAAAAAAAAGGTAAATTTAAAAATTTTATGTTTGAAAAATCTTTTTTCCACTTACACAAAAATTCATTTTCTTCTTCACAATGAATGGAAGCTGGAAAAGATCTTTTATCAATTCCTTCACAAAAATTATCATCTATCATTCGAACTCTCTAAAATTAAAAAAAAATAGTGAAAATTGTTTTTATGATTAAAAATGGCGTGATTTCTGGCTTGATTTAAAAAAGAAACAGGTCTGGTCCTTAAATAAAAAAAACTTTTTATTTTTGTTCTAAAAAAAGCTGCTGACTTGAGCATAATAAATCTGCGATAATTTAAAAAAAAATTAATTCTAAAATTTTTTACCTTATCTTTAGGAACTTGAACAATTCTGTAACAATTATGGTTTCCACATGTAGCACCCATAATCCATCCATTTGGACATGAATATGAATTATAAACATATTGGATTTTATTAGACAAATTATTAGGTTGAAATTGAGCTGTAGTCTTGCATAATAAATGCGTGGATTTTGAAGCCACAACATTCATCCAAATATTTTTATCTACAAAAAAAATTTTCTGTCACAAAATTTTATTTTTTTCTAACTTTTTATTCTTTTATACGCTACTAACCGACCAACATTCGATTGAGGAGTAGTTGAACCCCATTTTGAATATACAATTTTTGAGCCATCACGATTAATAAAATTTGTTGGATTTAAAGGTTTATTTATTGGAATATATAATCCTAAAACCAAACCAGTAATGGAAGCAAGTCGAGCATAGTTTGGTAGAGAAGCTTAAAAAAATAAGTTATGCAAATTTTTTAGTTATGAAATTATGTTTATAATACCCAAAAATTCATTTTCTTCTTCACTTTTAATAACAGCTGGAAAAGCAGTTTTTTCAAAATCGGCACAAAAATTTTCATCAACCATTCGATCTCTCTAAAAAAAAGCTAACGACTTTTATTTAATTAAAATACTTGGATTAATGATGCTTACTTTTGCGTCAGGAACTGAAACAATTCGATAACAATAATGCGCATTATTAACATAACCTAAATCAAATCCAGGGGGACAATGATAATGTTCCAAATCTTTTTTAGCAATAGCATGGCTAGAATTTAAACACAACAAAAACACAAATATTCCAAAAATGAAAAAACCTTTTTTCTCCATTAGACTTGCTTTTGCAAAAAAAGGAAAAAAACTTAAAATGATTATTTTCTGTTTTCAAATGTTGTTTCAATGTTTTATTTTAAAACATAAAAAAATTCTCATAGATAAATTTTTATAATTTTAGTAATGAAAGGCGGCACGGATTATCAAAGAATGTGAAAAAAAAAGAATAATAAAAAGCTAGCTGCAAGGAAGAAAGGAATGTGGCACTTCTTGCGATGCGCATTGCGCACCTCCTTTTATTTTTTCATTTTTTCATTATTATTTTTTTATAATCCTTTATATATTTGCTTTCTTAAATATTACAAAAATTGCAACAAAAAAAAGAAGATAAAAATAAAGGCTAAATAAAAACTAAAATAAAAGTCGTCGAAAATGTGATCAAAAAGTGTGAAAGAAAAAAAAACACTTTTATAATCATAGAAATACGCCTTAGTGTCTGCCAGTCTGGTGATGAGTAATGCATCGTCGCTTTTAAAGCCTTTTTTTCCAATATTTAGCAGTGGCCGGCGCGCAAAAAAATAGACAAAGAAAATTCAAAAAAATGAAAGATGAAAAAATTGAACTAGCAATAATTTTTTGTTTATTCATTCAAAGTTTTCCCTTTTTTTTTGTGAGACCCATTGCATTTCTCTTCTTCTTTTTTTTGAATATTTTAGAAGATACTTTATTTTTTTATTTTTTTTAAGTCTTCAACTTCGATCGATAGGATCAAAACATTTTCATACTATAACTTCAAGTCTTTCCTTACCTGCATGTATACCGGTAAATTCACATTCACACCAACTAATGTTGCGGCGATGATCGACATGGCTGAATTTTACATGTTTCAAATTTTGAAACAAGAAGCCAATAAGTATTTAATGACATTGAAATGCGACCTTCAAACTGCACTTGATATGTTTGGAGTCGCAAAAAGATATGATTTGGGTGAATCGAAGCAACGTCTGTATTTGTTTATTCAAGATTATATTGAAAAAATACTCAAGTTTGACCACAGAATCCCGATCGATGACATCATTGCTTTGATGAAGTTAGAAACATCAGATAAAATTTTCATAGCTGTAAGCAAACTTAAAAATATTTATAAAATATATGAAAGAATAACTTTCAGATTTATAACTGGTTCACTCTTCGATGGTATCAGGAATTGTTATTGCCTGAAATTGACGAGGTTCATGAGAAAATGAAAAATGATTTTGCTCAAATTATTCCACATCTAAAACTCACCGATTTCAGTAGTTCGTTCTTCAACAAACTTATGAGTATGATACATTACTTTCGTTTTTAAATCTCAATGGCTTAACTCATAAATGATTTAGAAAAATCGTAAACAGATAGTTTTCTTTTGTATTTATTCGTCCATAAATGAAAGAACAAAAAATGATAAACATTTTTGAAAGAAATAATCTTTATTTTAAACAACCTTTTTTCTTTATTTGATCGTCAACTAAATTCCCCAAGCTTTCATTCTTGATTTTAACTAAAAAATATGTACAATTTATTATTAGAACTTCAAATAAAATTTTGCCATAAAGAAATATTCATTACTTCCTTTGAATTTCGCTAGTTAAATATTTCCTTCCACCTGATCTTGAATATTTTCCTCCACCTTAACTTAGATACCTTTCTCCATCCATACATACTTGAAATACTTCTTTTACCATCTTTGACTATCTTTGTTTCGGTTATGTTTCTCAAAAAATTTTATTTGTGTATGCGGTTTGATCTGCCAACCGTATGGAAGGCGGTCTGCCGCGGCGTTATACTGATTTTTGGTTCTCCATTACGGGAACGTCCATACATAAATCTCAAACTGGGATAAGCTAACCGAATAATAAGATAGTTGAAGCAATGAAAGGATTTGATTGCATTCACTCCACCCGATCCTGAATCCACTTCTCAATCGTTATTATCCCAGATTTCAAAGTTTCCAAATGATCAGAGATTCGTTGCGGCATCATCCTCACAAAGATCCACCTTATATCAGCTGAACATAACCAAAAGTTTTTAACAAATTGTTATCCTCCAAAAGGGAAAAGCGAAGGGATGTGTAGCGAAATCGAGTGGCTTTCAACAAAAAGGTGTACTTTTAAAAATGAAAAAATAAGAAGTATTTTTTATAATAAAAGTTTGCTTGAGCCACACATTCTAATTTTTTTTCGTTTAACAACTTCCTTTAACATCGAGGATTATTCTATAACACATTTCATTTTCACCAATATAAAAAAACGATTAGAAAAATCAAAGCAATCCGAGTTCAAGAAAAATAATAACGACATCCTTGAGTATATCACAATGTGAAAGCTTCCAAAGTTATTGCTGATTAGAAAACTCAAACTTTGGACTAAAAAAATAATATCCTTTCCGTTAAAAAACACTATTACAAAGTTTGAAATTCTTAAGCATCAACATCGTTATAACAAATCCTCACAATTTCCATATCCAATAAAAAAAATTCACTTTTTTGTGTATTTGCATATCGTAGAAAAATCGAGAAAAGCGAGTTATGAAAATTTTATTAAAAACCTAACAAACAATATTATTACAATCTAAACAACGGAAAATACATTTTTACAACGCAGAAAATAATAAACAATAATAATAATTTAGAACAATGAATGATTGATTTGCTTCTTCTCATTGAGTCGGAACTTCAAGCCATTTGGTAGTTTTCAATAACTTTTTCACAGAATCAGATGGTTTTTGTTTTTCGTTGATCTGAACAAATTCTTCATATTCTTCACCAAGTGACGACATAACTTCAGCATTCAAACTTGAAATTTCTTTTTCCAATGAAAAAATGTTTGATTGAATTGATGCAAGCTCAGCTATTCTTTGTATGGCTTCTTCAGCTTTGATTCTTGCTTGCTTTGCAGAACGAGGTTCAAGAACACCAAATGGACGAAATTGTGGAATTGAAGGTTGTTTCTGAAAAGTAAGCAATGGTTAAAAGAGTAAGAAGAAAGCGGGTTTTCATAAGTAAAATAAGGTTATGGTAATGATTATAACAAAATGGTGGAAAATGCCAGATTCCTAGCAGGGATATATTGTCATTTTAATCTTTTCCAACAGCAGCTTTAAAAAGAGCATCAAGCGCTAGCAATTTAACAACTAGTGAAACAAAAAAATGCCAACCTTTTTCTTTTGCTCTTCTTCTTTAACATCGTCATCGGACTTGCCATCATCTTTCTCATCTTCTTCTTTCTTTGAATCTTTTCCACCTCCACGTTTTCGTACATTTGATTTCACACTTTCTTTTGATTCTTCTTCACCATCTTCGAGTTTATGAATGATTTCAAATTTATCATTTTGAATTTTGACAAACACATTTGGTTCAATATCTCTTTTATCAATGAAACCAACTGTTGATAAAGCAAAACCATTTTGAGATCTAAAAACCCAAAATTAATAACAAGGTAAAGAACAAAGTAAAAAGTAACTAACTTTGCTATTGAAACATTCATTCGACAATCAGCTAAAATTCTTTCCAATTCGATCATTTTATTGAAATAATCATTCGTTGTTTTAACTTGTTCAGTTGCAAGTTTACGAAGTTCCTTGGTTTTTGATTTGAGATCGGACATTTTTGGAAGGTTAAGCTGAAAAAATGAAAGCAATAGTTTACTTGGAAAATTCATAAGCTAGCAAAAGTATCATTGCTGTCATAAAACAGTTGTTTAGAAGTTGAGAAGAATACATAAATGATCAAATTTATAAACAATTTTACTTACACATTTATTTACAATCAAACACTAGGAAAATAACACAGAAAAACAAAACACGAGCTTCTTTCTTTCATTAAACTTTCAGATGGTCTTTGATTTTCATAAAGGTACTGTAAACATCTTTTCTTGCCATCAATAAACCTTTTGTATTCAAAACAGGTAGTTTAGCATTATAATCAATTGGTTCGCCTTCAAGATCAATTAATGCTCCACCAGCAGCACGAATAATAGCATCACCAGCACAAAGATCCCATTTCTTGATTGCTGTTGAATGAATATAATATTCTAAAAGATCCAATAAAATAACAACGTTTGTGAAAGTATGTATGTTTAAAGCTTACCAGCTGTAGAATTTATTAATCGAAGAGTTTTGTAACCTGAGCCACCCGCAGGTTCAACATGATATTCACCATTAAGCACTGTATTTACGAGATCTTGTACTTTACCAGCATGCGATCTAAAACAATTAATATAAGCATAAGAGCGATATGTCCAAGTCAAGACCAACCTTGATACCACTACAGTCTTTGGAACAACTTCGTTTGGATCAAAATTGAATTTACCATGTTTGGTACTCAGAACTCCCCAATTGACCAAGCCAAGGACTAAAATGTTATTTGTATTTTCTCCATCATAAAGCAATAAACAAACTAGTTTCATCATGAAAAGGTCGATAAATAGCACCAAAAATAGGTTTTCCATCAAGAGTTATGCATGCCATAGTTGTTACATATTCAGTTAAACCTTCAGTAAATTCTTGAGTAGCATCAAGTGGATCCACCCACATATTTATTCGAGATAATTCATACTTTGATGATGGCATAAGATTCACAGCATCTTTGTATTCAAGCCAAAGTTCGTAGTTATCATCGCGGTATTTGTTTGCTTCATCATCACTGAAATTTTCGTTCTTCTCTTCTGATATCACCTATAAAACAAGAGAGATTATTGTTTTGTTAATTAAAGAAGCATGTTTTAAAAGCTTACAGTCATACCAGAAAATCTTTGAAGTAAACCAAGGATTAGATGATTCGAAATCAAATCAGCTTTAGTTAATAATTCAGCTTTTCCAACATCCGTTTGACCTTTCTCTTGAATATTCAGCATATTTTCATCATGAATTTTCTTCACAGCATGACCACCCATTTCCACAGCTAATACAGCATAACTAAAAAAAATAAGTTTGATAAAAAATGGAAAAAAGTAAACAAAGAAACCAACCTAATAACATCTTTGAGTTCAACATTAAGTTCAGGAAAATCATTATTGCTATTAAAAAATAACAAATATCCAAGGTACAAAAAGCAGAAAATAATAAACACTGATGCTATATTTCTTAGATTAGGATGAACTTGCATTTTTTCGTTAAAATTTCTATAAATTTTTGAATAATTTATATCCGAAGTCATAGTTTTAGGGTGTAAAACAAACAGACAAAAAAAAGCTTTCAGCAGAAAGGGAAAGGAAAAAACTAACTTTTAAAGTTTTTTATATATATCCACCCACCATTGATCTCGCTAATCTTACTCGCAGCTTTTATGTATTTACACGTGGCAACAAATCAAACAATAGCGGTTTTTAAAAACTTGAAATGAATGAGATTAACGGAGATTATAATACTATGCTTGCATTTTATTTCAAACAAAATATGAGCGAAGGAAGAATGAATGAATAAATAAATAAATAAAGGAATAATAAAATAACAACAATGGAAGCTTTGAGATGGGAATTAAGGATAAAAAAACTTCTTTGCAAAAATGCAAATATTTTTATTTACAAATTTAAATAATAATCAAATCAATCAAACAACTTTGACCATGGCCATCAAAAACAATAACAACAACAGCTGTTTGTGGTTTTTTGATTTTGATTTTTAGTCATCGATTTACATATTGCCAATATGCATCTTACAACGAAAAATACATTGACATCTTTCAAATGTGTTTCCCAATGTTTTTCGTTTACAACATCGACGACATTGAGAGAGCTTGAGGCAGCATCAGCGATGCATATGCATTTGGTTGGGTCCTTTCCATTCCATTCCTTCCCTTGTTAGTTTTATTTTTTGGTCGTCAACAAGAAAAACATAAACTATTTCATGTGAGAGAGAAGAAAAAAAAGTATTTCAAAATTACAAAGAGAAAAAGAAAAGAGGGAATGCGGACATCGTTCTTCTCTGACATCATTTTATTTTGTTGTTTTTGTTGTGGTATAGGGCTTTTCCAAGGAGACAGGCACAAAACATTTTTGGTCACTTATTTTAATCATTTTCGTCGTCGTCAACGATGGATGTTTTTTTGTTTCAAAGTTGTTTTTGTTATTTATCTTCTTTTTTTCTTTGCAGACGTCTAAAATGAAATTTCATTTTAAATATAAAAACTTTCTTTTCCATTATCTTTTTTTTGCTTTCAAAACAATTTTTGGTTAAACATATTTTCTCAAAAATACTTAAGTTTTATCAAAAAAATAAGGTCGATCTCTTTTTTTTTTTAGCTTACTTCCATCTAACTTGTTTCACGTCTTCCCTGCATTTAAAAACCTAAAATTTTCTTGCATGTTTTGTTTTTTCAACATAACAAAATAGATCCTCCTCCCAATCCTCAAAAAAAAAGTTTACATTCCATCTTTCTTTTTTTTTCTCACTAAATTTTCTCGAAAAAGCATCATAGAACAATCAAGCAACAACAATGTCTAGTCGTTTTTCGTTCTCTTCAATGACGCCCATCTCCTCCTTTTTTTCCCATTATCGTTTGCCCAACAAAATTTTTTGATTTTTTTTTTCATCGCGTGGTCGTTCGTTCGTTTGTTAGCAGTTAGTTTATCTATGTGAGTGTTTGTTTATATTTCATCATGAATGATGCTCTTTGTCCTTTCTTCCACTGATTTTTATTTTTCGTGCGTATTTTTTTTGATGGTTCCTTCATTTTTCATTTTTTTGTTACGTACATAGCTTAAAGTGTTTCACTTTTTATTCTTTCTTTTTCCAGGTTTATATCGACGACGAAAATCATTGAAAGAAGAAACTATCAATTGACGGGAAGCAAAATTCTTGCTCATGTGTAAGTAAAGAATCGACGCAAAATCAATTATTTTGAACTACATATTTTCTATTTGAATCTCAGTATTTTATATATTATTTTGAAGCAATTATGAGAATCTGGACATCTGAGCATGTTTTTGAGTAAGTTATCTTTGTTTAATTATTTCTCATCACTGGCTTCTCGATTCGTTGCTTCTTTTGTGCTTCTTTAATACCAAAAACTATTCCCGATTTATTTTTACTTTTTTTCCACTTTGATTAATCGCACCATGTTTGGCAAGTATTTGTGTGCGTACTTTGATCACCCATTTATTGGTTCAAAAAACCATCAAAAATCAAGTTTGTAATATCATTTCATTTTTAGGCATCCATGGGATACTGTAGTAAATGGCGCATATAGGTAGGAATTCTTATTAACAAAGCTGTATCCGATTTATTTAATGTCAATATTTTTAAGGAAATATCCAAATCCCTCAAGTGATGCTGTTACTGGAATGGATGTGCTACGACAAGATGTTACTGATGGTGTATTAAAAACTGAAAGATTACTTCAAAGTCATTTTCATATACCATCATGGGTCACAAAACTAACTGGATTCTCTGGTACGCAATATTCTCATGAAGTCTCTGAAATTGATCCATCAAACAAGCATATGTTGCTAACAACAAGAAATTTAAATGCTTCATCATTTTTGAGAGTGGATGAAAAGCTCACTTATTCTCCAGATCCATCTAATCCAGAACATACTATTTTGAAACAAGAAGCAATAGTTAATGTTAATTTACCAGCATTTGCTGATTATTGTGAAAGAACATTTCTTAATACATATCAAACGAATGCAGTCAAGGTTTGTTTTTTTGTTATCTTTGAACCTTTAATAAACTAGTTGTTTTGTTTTCAGGGTCGCAATGGTGTTGAATGGGTTATTGATAATATCAAACGGGAGTATAATGAAATATCAGCCAAAGTAACATCTGAAATGCAGGAATTGATCAATATGAGCTCGTTTAAATCTTCGAGAAGATGATTCATTTTCAAATGAAACTCAAAAAACAAACAAACTATGTCAATCAACGAACGGGAAAACAACTTATTTTTGATCTTTTTCAACGTGCACTAATGCTTTTACTTTATTTTCAATTTGGAGATGCGTGTGATGTTTTTTTATTCTTTCATTTTTCGTTATAAGTAAAAATATGTATATCCAATAATAATCAAGAAGATAAATGCAATCACATACAAAGTGAATTTGCGATGCGGGTGTTTGATGATTCGTCATCAATCAATGTTGCAACGACTTTGTATGTTTTTGCGTTACATTTTTTTCACTTGTTTTTCTTTCAAATTTTATATGGTAAACTTGATGCAAATATTATAGCCTTTATTGAAAATAAACTCTTTTTCTTAACACTGTTTACTTGCGAAATATTGAAACCGATATACAGCTTTTTATGTTATTAACCGAAAAGATACAAAGTTTTGTTTTTACTTTATTATTACAAAAATGATAAGGCTTTAAAATAAAAAGGAATAATAATAAGTAAAAATGAAAAAATATTAATAAAGATTCTACCAAAAAGAATGGCAGCTTTAGACCGGTAAAATTCCACAGAGCTTTGTTTAGCATTTTTAACATCGTAGTAATATCGTCATGATTTTTCCTTCTTCTTTCTTCCTTTCTTTAACGAAGTGTAGCATAATTAACAGCAAAAATAGTACACACAGCAACAACATATTTAGTTTCAAGTCGAATCGAAAATGAGACATCCGTTGATTTATCCCAGTAACATGTTGATGCAACATTCAATCCAGCACCAAGACCAGCTTGCATAACAATGCACGCACAACAATATTTATATGGACGATTGAAACCAACGAGACCTTCAGTAATTGTTTCAACCATTCGAGTATTCCATTTTGTTGCATCAAGATGTTGATATTGATTTTGTCCCACGGTGTCTTCAAAGATGGCTTTACATAGGTTATTTACTTCTTCATATGTTGGTGGCAACTAAAAATAACATTGATTAGATACACAGAAACGATTTCCATATTTAATGTTAGTAAAAGATCTTTGTCTGCGTTTTAACGAAGATTAAAGCGTCTAAAGAGCCAGGAATGAAGTTGTAAGAATACAAGCGTTTTTTCCTTATCTAGCTTTATTGCCAAAGAAGCTAATCCAATGGTTTAACAAATACTAAAACTTACTGGACTTCCTTCGCTCTTATCATCCACAGCAGCCATTCTTTGATTGAAAACTACTGCGTTTGAGCAAGAAATCGCCTATAAAGAAATCAATGGATGAGTAAATGTTTGAACAAATTACAAGGACAAAACAAATATTCATATGGTAAGCAACCAAAAACTTTTGCACATCCACCAAATCCAAATTAAACTTTTATTCATTGTTACATACAAAATACTACGAAAACGAAAAAAAGTTTATTACAATAAAAAAGAAAATACATAATTAAAAATCATTCATAGATAAATTATAATAAATCCATATATGCGAAACAAATTCAAATAAATCAGCTAGGCATTTCATCAAGGAGCTGCTTGTTCTTCAAGTTCTTCAGCATGTTCACCTTCAGGTTCATATTCAACATGAGTAAAGAGTTCACTAATTTCTTTAGCAAGAGGTTCAGTTGAAGCACAAAGTAGTCGACGAGACATTAAATCAAAAGGTTTTCCAGTTGGATCCATAACTATGCCACCTGCTTCACGATAAATTACCACTGCAGCACAGATATCCCATGAGTGTATTCCATACTCTGCGAAATAAGAAAAAATGAAAGTGGTTAATAAACGGAAGAATTACCAATATATGCATCAACAGATCCCTGAGCGCAATAAACCGTGTTGATTGCTGCCGATCCAAATGCTCTGTGCCTGAAAAAATGAGAAGTTATAAGTTTGTTAATAAAATAGTAATGCATCAATTCCACAAAAAGTTTTAGAAATTTATCATCATAACAACGGTTAGTAAAGCTTTTATTAAATTTACCAAAAATAAAATGTTCTTTTTTTAACTAGTTCTTTGGTTGGTGGTATCGGTAACAAGTTAATGATAAACTAAAACTCAAGATGGAAAAGGCATTAATGTACAAAGGTAAACAAAAAGAATTGACGACAAAAACGTGAAATAAATAAAAGAATAATCACCCATGAGCATTTCTTTGAACCATAAAGGCTTCATAGCTTTTGGTAAAGGAATTAACCATTTCAGGGGTTCGAATAGAGCCTAACTGGGTTATAATGATAGCTTTGGAGATTTCTGAATAAATTACTAATAAGAGCAAAAAAAGAATATAACAAAAGAGAAGGGAAAGAAGGACGCAAAAAGCCTGGCACATTACTAATACATCAAACAAAAACCGTCGTTAAAGCTATTTCTTTCCAAACTGATTTTTGATTCATAAAGATCACATACCCACGAACGCCAGCAAAAACAGATTTTCGATGATTGTCGAGAGCGATATCCATCCATGAAGCACCAATATCAACAAGATTATGAATTCCCAAAGATGTACAAATTACAGATTTATTTAAAGCTAAAATAGATAGTGGATTGTATCGAATGTGCCAGGCTTTTAACAAATGAGCAAAGGTGCCAATAAAAATGATAAAACTACATACCTTCAGCATGAGAAACATGAATTGGAAGACCATTCTTAAATGCACCACGACCTTTGATAGCTGTGTAACATTCATTAGTGATAGGATTGTAAACGATTCCAAGAACAGGTTCTTTAGCTACTGTAAGACCAACACAGATAGCAATATGAGGAATTCTAAAACAAGAATGCTGTTAGTAAAAAGAGATGAAAGAGAAGAATCCATATGTAAGTCATTGTTTTGACCGAAAAACATCAAATAGTCTTTATCATCTTTCTTACCTATGAACAAAGTTGGTGGTACCGTCAATTGGATCGATAATCTGAAATTCAAATTCCAGTCAAAATTTTAGCAGCTGAAACACCCATACCCATGTTGGTTCATTTGTTAAAGCATATTTCATACCAGCAGCAGCACTTTCTTCACCAATAAATCTAAAAAAATAAAAAGAATTAACTTCCAAACGACATTGTTAAAAGAGGTTTACATACTTGCACTCAGGAAAAGCTTGCTTTAAACCAGTAATAAGCAACGTTTCAACAGCTTGATCTGTCTCTGTCACGAGATCCGTGGGGCTACTTTTTGTATGTACGACAACCACGGGTTGCTCGAAGGCGGCGCGAGTAATCTGAAATTATCATCATATTAGAAAAATATCTTCGACATCATTAAAAACCAACTTGACCAGCATGTTTAACCAACTGCATAGCTGTAAGAAAGTATTTATCAAGATTCGGCGGCATTGTTCTTTCAACGATGGCAAAGTTTCAAGGAAGAAAATTGATTGAGATTCTGAAAAATTAAAGTCAATAAATTTACTTCAAAAAAAGGAAAGCCTAATGAATTAAAAGCCCAAAACACGTAAGACCATTAATCGAGCAAAAAATAAAAAAGAAAAGTCGTAAAAGCAACCAAAAAAAACAACATAAACAATTCTTCACACCCATTGAACTCTAATGGTAAACTCCGCCTTCATCTCTTTTTTTTTGCATAAAAATGAAAGAAAATTTCGTGTAAAGACTTTTTTTACTTTCATCATCATCAGCATTGAGATATGTAAAACAAAAATCTGCTGATGTTCTTGCTTTTCATCATCAATAATCATCCACCAATAAAACTTACATTTATTCGTTTGTTGTTGTTTTGTTTTATTTAATATTCTTTTTCAAAATGTACTTTTGGTGTTTCCATTAACTAAAATGAATATAATCATCAAATTCAATCCATCTTTTGTTTTCTAAATATTCTTCCATTTGACCATTTGTCATATCCAATTTCACTGCTATTATAGCGGGTGGTTGCGCATTTCTATAAACAAAATTTCATTAGAATACATAAATGGTTCGATATTTTTGATGTTTAGTCTAAGAAAACGTCTCGAAACAAAGGACGAACAAAAAATTATATGTAAAAAGCAACAAAACAAAAAACTTACTTGTATGAAATTATGGGAATTTTTGCAATTACTTTTCGCAATTTATCATCATAAACTTCATAATTCTTTTGCTGTTGTATTTTCTTTTCATCCACATCACAAAATGCTATCACTTTTAATTGATTTATAGGTGAAAGAGATCTAAAATTTAAAGAAGAGATTATTATCGATTGATTGAGAAATAAACGTTATTTTACAGTTGCATGGGAGTGGCGCAACTAACTACCAAATTGATTGATTGTGGTTCTTAATAAAATAGACTTATGGGTGGTACAAGAGCTTACTAAACAATAAATAGATTTTATAGCTTCGATTGAGCATTTTAACAACTCGCAAGGAACTAAATTACTTTGATAAAAAAAATGAAAGCTAATTATTGCAATGCTCCCAATCGTAATGCTTTACTAAAAATGAGCGAGCTAAAAGCGTTTTTTATAAGGATTGTTGAAATGAGACTATTTTCTTACCAAACTTCCAATCAAGCAACGCAACAATGAGCTCATTTCGTAGCCTTGGTAACAAAACATTTGCTACAGGGTTTGTGTTTCGATGATATATGTAAGATACTCAAACTTTCTAAAAGCTATCAAAAATGCAATCAAAAAGAGATAAGACAATAATTAGGATTAACATGTACTTTGTTTTTTGTCTGACGTCTCAACGTTTAAAAGACTCTCTCATGCCAAAGACACATTTGGTCGACCTTGTATTTCATAACTTTTGCATGACGATGGATACGCACTTTTTAAAACAAAGTTTTCTAATCTGATTTGCTGGCTATTCTTTTCAAATTTCATTTGCCTCGTTATTTTACAAAGCTGGATCTTTTTCTTCACAATATTATATTTGGAAAAAATCAACTTACTTATATAATCGTTTTCCTTGCTTTCCTGCATTCCATATTGTTATCGTTGACCAAAGAGGCAGAACATCTTCTTCAAGTTTCTTTATTCGAAGATCCCAAATAGTTTTTTCATTGACACCAAAAGTCACGCATTCTGAATGATATCGATAGATTAAGAGCGGCTTTTCGATACGACAAAGTTGAACATGAAGTGGGAGAGCTTTGTAGAAAAAGTCTAAATCTTCGGGGAATCCATTTTGTAAACTTTCATTGAAGCCACAAATTTGAGTGTAAATTTGACGAGATATAAACCATGTCGGTGCAATCAGCGTTGGTCCAAAAGCGGTGTAAATCTAAAAAGCATGAACGAATAAGAAAATATTTGAGTGAAACAAAAGTTTGATCTTCGGCTACATTATCTCCAAAAATGTAAAGAATGTTGGAACAAAGATGCTTAGACAGATTTTAAAGCAGCCAAGCAAGATTTTTACCTGAGTATATAGCTGCTTTTGCGTTAAATTACAAGCCCATCGAGTATATCTTTCTGTTGAATTCTTCGGTAATCTTTCAAAGCAGCTTCCAATAAACGCAAGCTTTCCATTTCTTTCAAATTCACAAGCTTTTGTATATTGTTTTGCAATTCTATCAGGAAGCATAATATCATCAGCATCTAAGAAGCATAAAAATCTTCCTTTTGATTGCTGAGAAGCTCGATTCTTAGCATATCCAACGCCTAAAAGCATCAAAAAATCATATACATAGTTGTTGAAAATTACAATAATGCTCACCTCCAGAAACTTCTCCTCGACTTTTTGTAAATTGTATTCCTTGCTTTTCGAACATTATTTGATAAGAGTTGATAATTTCTTGAGTTCCATCATTGCTTCCATCATCGTATATTGAAACCTAAAAAACAACCAAACAATAAGTGAAAAAATTGATAAAATCTTCCCTCAAAGAATGAGAACGAGCTGACTAACAACTGACCTCAAGTGAAGAAGGATAATCAGTTTGAGCTAAAATTGATTGAAAGCATTCACATAAATATTTCTCTCCATTTTTCACTGGTATTATCACTGACTGAAAAAATAATAATAAATTTAAAAAAAGGGATATAAAAAAGGAACTTACAACTTCAGCGGTATGTTGTTCATTTTCAGCTATCATCTTCTTCAGCTTGATTAGCAATTTCCCTTGCGAGCAATAATCTTTATATTCAGCTTTCTTTCCTGATGATACATTTAATAAAAAGCTTTGTCTTAATTTTGGAAGACAAAAAAATGTTTGAAAGTTGCAGCGACTTTCAAACTTTTTTTTCTTCAATGATCCTCTTTTAAAGCCAACAACGTTTCCTAACACGATTGTTCCAATGCGTGCATGCACCTTTAAAGTTTTTCTTCAATAAAAAACGTTTCTTACGCAAAATGGAATTTTCTTATTTTTCCAACAAATTTTATAAAGCTTTGTTTCTTACCATTTTTTCTTTATTAATTCAATCCAAAAAAGGTTCTTATGGAGAGTCATGGTCTTCTTTCTATGTTAACTTAATAGCCAGGCCAAAAATTACTAAAATAAAAACCCTTTCGCAAGTTGTTGATCAAGTTATTGAAAATTTCGCGGTTGCTTGAAATTAGTCTCATGAAAAGCTTTTAGAAGCATGTTTATATCTTTAATTTTGAGATAGTATGGGTTCCAAACTTACTAAAATCTTCTCCAATTTCCTAAAATAAAAACTTCCAAAATGCGGGGCAATAAACTAACTAACTTATTTCGATATCTTAATTTTATTGATTAACTTTTTTGTTTTGTTTTTATTATCGATGCAAACCCCAAAATTTCATATATTTCTTTTCGTTAAAGATTTTGTTGCTTCAGTTTGCAATGGTAGATGAAAGTCAACAAAGATATGTTCACCAACCACAACAACAACAAAGACCTCAATATATTCATATTCTTGCAAATGCAAACAATGGCGGGATTAGACCAATATATCATCATCAACCAATAATACGTAATCAACTTCTTCCCCAAATGTTATCATCAGCATCATCAACAGCAACACAACCACATCGACCACAGCAAATTGTAACGGTTGTTAAAACGGGTCAACAACAACAACATATTCAATATGCTCAACATCAACAGCAGCCACGATTAGTTCGTATACCTAATTCTGGAGCCATTGTTCGTGGGCAACTCCTTCCACAAATGCTATCAACAAGACCAAGGCAAGTAGTATATCAACAAACTCGGGTTAAAACTGAACACCACCACCATCAACAACAGCAAATATTCCATCACCACCAACTACAGCAACAACATCAGCAACAACAAGCTATTCATTATTCTCCTCATGGATATCCAATTCAAAGGGTATATCATGTACCAGCAGGAATGGTTGTTAGACAAGCATCGACAGCTACAGTTGCTGCTGCTACAACTCGACAAGTAATAAAACAAGAAATAATTTCATCAGATAATAATATTAATAATGGAATTATGATTAAAAATGAAATGACTGAAATTGCTGAACAAGTTTTGGTAAGTTTTTCTTTATTTATTTTTTTATATATTCTTCCGGCGAAAAGTGTTAGTCGAGAAATTTAGCTTTCAAAAAATTTTGCTAGGTTCCTTTTCATTATTAAAAATTTTAGGTGCCTCAAGTTAAATCAGAACCCAATGAAATGATGTATCAAGAGGTTAATAATCCATCTCAAAATGGTTTTCCATTTGAACAACATCAACCCCCACCAAAAACAGAACCAACAGATATACCACCACCATCAGGCGGGGATGGTGGAAATATTGATGTTAGTATTAAAAATGTTGTATGTAATTATTCATTACCTATGCACGTTGATCTCAAAAAGCTTGCTTTAAATACATGGAATTGTCAATATGATCGTTCAGGAAGTGTATTAATGAAACAAATGAGAAATCCAGAATGTCATGCAAAAATATATAATTCTGGTAAAGTTTATATTGTTGGTTGTCGAAGGTTCGTGAGTTAAAATTTGGTCCAAACAAACAAAAAAGTTATTAATAAAATTAATTTCCATTGATGATTTTAGTGAAAATGATTCACGTCGAGCTGCACGAAGAATGGGAAGAGAAATACAAAATATTATGGGTAAAACACAAGATCGGGTAACATTAAGAAAATTTCGAATTAATAATATTATGGCAACTTGCCGACTTCCATTTGGTATTGCCATTCATGAGGTTTGTTGGATAATTAACTCTTTTCTTCTTTTTTTGATTTAAAAATGATTGCTTTTTTTCTTAGATTAATCGAAAATATCCTAAAGAAACTTATTATGAACCTGAATTAACTGTGGGATTAATTTGGAAAATGATTGAACCTAAAGCATCATTAAGAATTCATACCACGGGTACGATAGTTGTTACAGGTGCAACATCAGAAAATGATGTTATGATTGCATTAGGTCAAATATATAATTATGTATCAGAATTTCGTTGTGATCCATCTAAATTATCACGAATTCAACAATCATCATCACGTAAACGTCCAACACCAAATAATAATGACACCGCCGATGATTCAAAACTTGGAATTAAACGTATTTGTGGTGGTTCAACAACAACCCAACAACATCAACAACGACAACCTAAATACGATGTTGATGAATATGATGAAGAAGATAATATTTCTGGTAATCGATCACTTTGGGAAGATGAAGCTGATCTCTATGATGATGATGATATCCTTTAAAAAAAATCTTTAAAGTGTTTGTGGTTATCCCAAATGAAAAATAATTTCTTAACAACAACATATATGCTTTTTTAAAATAGGGTTTTTATTTCTAAAAAATAATATTATTGTCTCTCATCATTTTTTCTTTTCTTTTTGTATGTATGTATATTTACTAACCTTTGATTTTATTATATTTGAAGCTGCGACTAAAAAATAATTGCTTGGTTTTGGACAAAAAAAAATCCATTTCTGTAAGAAACCGAGATCCAGAAAGAAATTTACTTACCCAAAACCTTTATCTTTTTTTTGCTGATGCAATTTAAAAATCAAAATTTTACTTCTTTTTTTTTAAATATTAAATTTCAAATTCGGCTAATTTCTAATACGGTTTTATCTTTATTTTTATTGTTCACTACTCTTTTTTTCTTTTTCAAATCTTGCAATAGGTTTTTTCTCATCATGTTAATTCTTACCTACTATTACTTTGCCACTGTGTATCCATCATCAAAAAAAAGTCTTTTCCATATTTTTTATAATAATTATTAATTAATTCTTTCTCTCCGATGTGATCTTCAAAAAAAAAGAAAAAGAAAAATTTACAGAAAAAAATTCTTAACTTTTACTCATTAATTTTGAAAAAAAAAAGAAAAAATAAACAAAAATATTTCTATCTAATAATTTTCCATTTTTTTGTTTTGTTGCTTTTTTGTTTATTTGCACCAATCTCATTGACTCATTACTCTCTACTTTTTATATTTTTGTTTTTGCTTCTTCAAAGCCATGATGGCTTCTTTTTTTTTCTTCATGATTAATGAAATATGAAATATTTTTTTTGGATTATTTAAATATGAAACATTTACATTTTTTTTTCTCTGTGTGATCTTTTTTTCTTTTTCTTTTTGGTAAATTTTCTTCTCCTCTTTCTTCTCTCTAATTCTTTCATAAACCAAAAGTTATGCTTCTTCGTTCAAGCTTTTTTTAAACTTTATAAAATTTTATATATATATGTTTATTATGTTAATTAAAACTTGTATCACTCATTTTTATTGACAAAAAAAAATACTATTACTTTTTATTTTACTGTGTTTTTTTTACCAAAAAAATAAATTAATAACTTGAAATTTTTAAAGTGGAGGTTTTTAAAACATACAAAAGAGCAAAAAATTTGTCTTTCTCATCCGTTTTTAAGAAGGCAAGGAAAAATTATTCGTTTTCTAATTCATTGCTCTTTCATTCTTGCTGCTTGCATTCAAATCAGAAACAAAATGTGAACCGATGAATAACAAACATACAAGTAAAAAAAGATATGGCAGAAATTTCTTTGAAAATTGCGACAAAAAAAAAACACACTTGTCTTTAGCTCGGTACAAAAAAATTGAAAAGATTGTCAAAGACAAATAAAAAGAGGAAGATTATTTTGAAGCTTTTATCAAAAAAAAATTAAATATGTTTCTTGATTGTCGTTTTCTGTTTACAAAGTACCAGCAGCAAACAAAATCGTCGATAGGAGGAGCAGCCATATAGGCGTCAATCTTTATTATTGATAATTTTGAACCAAGCAATTTTATATGAATGGTAATTATTTTTTTCAGTGTGATTTAGTTTTTATTTCCAAAAGTCTATCTCGCAACATTTTATTTTGGGAGTTGAATAATTTGTTCTCGTTGAACAGAAACAAAAAAAAATTGAAAGAAGAGCATTTTTATTTTTAGATTTTTGTCAAAACTTACTGCAAAAAATTTATATAAAAAATCTGAAAAAGTTAATATAATTTGACGAGGGTGCGTGCAGCACTAAAACGTCCAAAACCTTATCAACTTTCACAATGAAAGCCTCCCTCCTTGTGAATCCTGTATTGTTCAAAAAGAAGAAGAAGTGCGACAAAAAATGCTGAAGAAACTTTCTTCGATGATGAAAGCCTTGTAGAATTACATTGTTGCCACAACAAAAAGCCATTCATACAAAAATGTTGCCATATCGAGGAGAGAATGGTATTGATAACTTTAAAATTTACTGCCATATTCTTTCTGTTTATATTGCCTCTAATATAAGTAAATTTATTAACAATTCAAGAAACAAATAATTTTTAAAACAACAAAAAAAAGAAGCAATGAGCATACGAATAACTTCAAAAATTACTGTTGAAGCGGCTGCACTAAAATTTCGAAACTTTACGAAAATACAATCCAACAGACTTTTTGGCGCCAAAAAAAGTGGAAAGAAAAAATTCGACTTCTTCGCATTTTTTAAAATTCTTTTTCATGTTTTGAGCATAATAAACCTTTCATGACACCATTTTAACACTATCCATTAACAAATCATTATCGAGCGCGTTTTCATAATCTTACATTTTTTATTTGTTTTTTATTTTAGCTATGGAAACAACTGATCATCGTCAACGTAATGAAGGCTTGAAACAAGTAAACGATAACGAAGCAATGGAACTTGTACGTTTACATTTTTTTATCTCTTTATATCATTATGCATACCCACTTTTCCAATTTATTTGCTTTGATAGAATCTTCTTTCTTCATTTTTTATTTCAACACAACAATTTTATTCAAGACCTCTCGATAATGCAGCTTCTTGTTAGCAGCTACCATAATAATTACAACGCTGCAACGTTGTTTTTGATTCTAAAACTTGTCAATTATTTACATGCTTACAACTTTTTCAACTATTGACTGTGATTTTTTAGGCAGCTGCAGCTGAACTTGTTTCAATATCAAATGCTCTTGGATCATCTCAACAACAACGACACTCATCATTACCAGAAAATATCGAAGTTAAGATTAACAGTGTTCTTTCTGGTTTTAGATTTCCAGTTAGTATTGATTTTCAAAAACTTTGTACATTTTCATCGAACTATTCTTTTGGTAAAAGTGGTAAAGCAAAAAGACGACTATTGGATCCTCAGTGTACTGCAATGATTTGTGGCAATGGGTATATTAGTATTATGGGAAACAAAAGGTTTGCCTCTTTTCACTCTTTTATTCATCTTTTTTGTTACTGAATTTATCTTTTTTTAGTGAAGCTGATTCTCGACGTGCTGCTGATTTAGTGAATCTCGAAATTGAACGAGTTATGGAACGTAAAGCTCAATCACCAGCAGATTTTAGCATAAAAAATGTCTTTGGTGGTGTCAAGTTTTGTTTTCTCATCAATCTTCATAAGGTTTGCTTGATTTTTCCATTTGTTTTTTTTGTTGAAAAATGGTTACTTTATGGATGTTGTGGTTTGATGCTTTATATTTTTTTAGATTGTATCAAAATATCCCAAAGAATCTTCTTATGAGGAGCGTGAAAGATGTTGCTTTGTTAATTGGCTGATGACTGAACCCGAATCAACGTTAAAGATTTATTCAACCGGTTATATTAAAGTCGAGAATGGTTAGTTTTGTTGGTTTATTTTGAATCAAAGATGTCTATAGTTATCTAAGATGTCTTTACATTTATATTATTTAACTTAATCATACTTTCTTTTTAGCAAAATCTGAAGGTGATGTTCACAAAGCCATTGAGAAAATTTATGATATTGTACTTGAATTCCATTGTCAAAAAGTAGCTAGTAAGCCTACAAGAAAACGACAAAGAAAGAATAATAATGGTATTAATGCGTCTGCTGATAGTTCAAATGGTCCAGTTCCAAGAAAACGCCGACGAAAGAATGACAATTGTCCTCCAATTACTGGCAGCAAGATGATATCTCCTCAAATGTTTGCTATTTCAAAGAATCCAAGAAGAAGTCGAACAATCAGCATTATTACCATAGAAGACTCACCTATTGATTCTGGCTCAAAAATGGCAACTCATCGAAGTGGAAATGGTTTTCGTTTTACTTGCTCTGATACTTGTCCGAACTTCCGTGCTGTAGCATTAGATGACTCAGATGTTCAAATTATTTCAAGTCCTCAAAGAAGTCGTGATGCTGCGAATTCAAATGCTATTGGTCTGAAGATACTTGATGATCCTGTTGGAAGTCAATCGTCGAATCATACCTTCTCTAGCATTACTCATGCGAAGTTGCTTGCCGAACTATCTGATTGTTCTTTGATCGAAACTCCTCGTCCATTGGTTAGTACCACCGATTCAAGTGTTAATGATCCGCTTTCACTCACACAAATATCTGGTAATTCTGAAATGGGAACTGAAACACCTCGAAGAAATCAATCATTGAATGTAACCAATTCCAGCAGTATTGGATCGAATACGTTTGTTGAACTAAAAGATGATTCTGTAATTGATCTTGTTACTCCTCTTCGAAGAAATGATTCATTTAGTTTTACAACATCAAGTATAACTGATTCGAAAATTTTAGCTGAACTCGCTGATGATTTTTCTATCATTGCTTCGATAACTCCTTCTCGGCGCTCTTCTGTCAGTGGATCAATGAATAAATCAAGATTTCTTGATACTCTTTCACCTGATTCAACTATGGCAACAATTTCAAGCACCAATCGAAGTCTCTTCCTTCCAGAATTGTCGTCATCATCATCCTCCTCATCATCATCCTCATCAGATGATTCCGTTGCTGTTACACCAAAAGAAATTAAACGTTCAAGCTGCCACTCAAATACGAAAGCATCCAAGCTGGTTGAAAGATTTTCTGTTTTTCCATGTGACTCAACTCCAAAAAGAAGAAGAAGTGAACGTCTTAATCTTTCCTCAAACATCGATGCAACTATGATCATTGAAAACTTTTCTGATGTATCAAGCTTTGAAACTTCTGAAATGAACCAAACTGATAAACTCAACTTTAGTGTCTTTAACAATACAACTTTACCTCCTTCTGATGATCCTGGTGCTTCGGAAGAAACTATCGATGGTTGAGGATATTGCATCAAGATGGTTACGGATTTATGATGGAGCTGTTGTTGTTTACTATATAATTTTTATTAACTTTTTTTGTTTATTGTTTTTTATGTTGTCACATTTTTGCATTGTTTTGTTTTGTTTTGTCAAGTAAACGGTTTTTTGTTAAAGCTCAACTTCGTCTTTGATTATTTACAGTAAAGGTCTTTCCCTTTACAAGCATTTTTTTTTGTTCCAGATAAAAAAAGCCCACGATAGTATGCACAAAAACCTAACCACTGTAGCAACTTTTTTTATCTTTATTATTCTTCTTCAAATTACACAAAACTTAATTTAACAAAGTTTATAAAAAGCATAAATTATGTAATCATTGATTGTACTCGATTAATTCTTCCATGATTATTTGTTGCTGCCACAGTACTAACAACTGCCACAGTATGAATATTTCTTATATTTGTAGAAAAATTTGTTTTAGAAAATGATAAAGCTGTTTTAAAAAATATTGTTCGAAGTTTTGGATTTAATATTAAAACACAAAATGGTGAAGTCAACGATGCTATATCCAATGCAATATTTTGTGCTGGAGTTATAAATGTTAATGCAAGCACAGGATTTTGATATGTAAAACCAAATAATAGCACCTTTAAAAAAGTTATATTTAAATTAAAGTTAGAAAAGTACGGTAAAAGCTATTTTTTGGAAAGTTTTTGAAATTAATTAAGTCTCAAAGGATTAGTCGTCTGATCTCAAAGGAATAAAAGTTGTTGCAAAAAATAATTGTTGCTTTTTTGTAGTTCACAAAATCCAAAAGTGAAAAGTCAAAAAATAAAATGAAATACGGTAAACTTGCAACTCAAAATAGAAAAAAATTCTGAGATTCAAAGTACTGTATTTTTTTGTTTTGTTTTACCTTTGAATCTTCCAACAAAAAAGCCGTAATTTTTTCCCCATCACAAAATATTATTCTCTTTTTGGGTCAGCAAAAAAAAAACTTACTTCAATGGAAGTATAAAATAAATGAGTGATGAGTAAAACGACTGAAACAGCAAACAATCGAATATCATTATGAAATTGTTTTTTATTTTCAACTAAACGCTTTCGTCGTCGATATAAAAACGTTACAGTAAAAATATCCATTGCAATTGTGAGTATGCAAGAAATTATGGACATGGTGAGTAAAAAGGTGGATTTTCGAACCTGCAAAAAAAAAAAGTAATTTATAATTTTCTGATCATGAATATCAAAATTCTGTTTAAAAAAAAGTCTAAAACACAACAAAAATTTTGTTATAAAAAAATCGGGTTTTACTGTATCGCAATGAAATTTTGTCTTTTGGGGTTTTTACTGTGTAAATTATTTTTAAGCCTGATTTAAACTTACAATAGCTCCCATACTATTATTATTTATTCGATATCCTTTATAATTAATAGCTGGATAATCAATAAACATATAATAGCTTCCAGCCACTAATAACCAAGACATATAACAACCAGGAATAAGAAAAATTAAAAGGACAATAATCCAAAATTTATCTGGATTCCAAAAAAAATTATAACTTTTAACCATTATTATTGCGGAGAAACGATTAAATGCCATTAAAACATGAACAATAAATTGAGAATGTTGTAATACGCAAGCAATATAATACCAAATAGTTAAAACTAAATTTTGTTTAGAAAGTGAATCACAAAATGGGAAAAGTAATGGAATTTGTCCCAATCGATCATTGATATAAAACATTGGAATTAAAGCTAAATCAATGATGGCGAGAAGTTTGATGAGATTATAAAATGGTGAATGCATTTCAGCTGCGGTGTAACGAAATAGCATCCGCGCAAATAGGCAATAAATAATGTAACATGGAATTAAATAAATTAAAGGCCAAAGAGCTTGGATTTCATTTGTCATTGTTTAAATCAGACACTGAAATATTTGTAAAAATATTTTTAAGAAGAAATTATAAAATTTTAAGCGCCCACGCGGAATATTATTTTTTTAAATAAAAATGCAAACAACGATTTGAAAGCAAAAGTTTTGTTTCAAAGAAAGAAAAATAATTTCTCACTTCTTAAATTGAAACTTGCATTTTGCTTTTGAATTTTAAAAGATTTTAGAAGACTTTATTAAAAAATGGAAGAAAATTTGAAGGAAAATCTCTCACAATTTTAAAAATTTGGTGATTAAAGGAAAAAAGTCGTCACTTAACCTTAAATTTTATTTACCAAAAAACAATATAGTATTTAAAAAAAACTAAAATAGGAAAAAGGTTTTATTTCCTTCTGAGCTTTTTATAGCCCTCTTTTATTTTCTTTACCCACAAATTCGCTATTGTTTTTTGAAAAAAAAAATTATTCAACAACAACAATTTCCGAATTCAATGAACATTGAAAAGTTGATGTGGGAAAATTTTATTATTATTTATTTTTGTTTTACAAATTTAACATTTACGTGAAAATTTTAAAATTTTGATACGATTTTTTGTTTGTTTTTTGACCGTCACGCAATAATATTATTTTTGGGTAAAACAATTCAAAAACTTTACTATTATTTTTTATTCTTTACGAACTAGGAAGTTTTTATTTTTGCGCGATTGGTATAATTCCTTTTTTTGGTTCACTTGCATAAAACAAGAGAAGAAGGATGACACTACAAAAAAACATTTATTGGTTTTTCTTCCCTGAAAGTGAGAAGAAAAAATGTTGCATGGAAGTTAGAAGGATACGAATTACAGTAATTCCAAAACGAAAAATTTAAATCAAATCCAAAAAAATTATTTTATTAAATTTTCATTTTCTTTGAGCTATGTTTTATTTTTTCAACAAAGTTTTTAATAAATAAAAAAAAAATAGTTGGCTAAATATTTTTTAGAAAAACTAAAAAAATTGGCACATAAAATTAAAAAAGCAACTTTATCTTAAAAGTAATTTTTATAATTATGTATTTTCAACTCCCTTTTGGCGTATATCTTTGCATTTATCAAATAAAAAAATAGTAAAATAAAAAACAGCGCATGTTCAAATCCCATTGGCCCATCCTCATATCTGCATTTGCCTGTGAAAACAAAAACATAGTTTACCGTACCCGCCTCTTTTAAAAAGTATAAAAGTTATGTTTTGTTTATAATGTATCTTTTTTAGTCGCACGTTTTATTTTTTTTGATGATATTTTTTTATAACAAAACTCAAGAGAATTTAGCATTTTAACTTTAAAAGATGGATCCTCATTAATTTGCTAAATTTGGATAAATATTTTTCTTTCTTCTGTGTTTTGAGATGAATCTCAAGGGATTCTTAGATAGCAAAGAATCATAGAAAAAAAGGTTGGATTATTGAAAACAAAAAAAACGTGATTGGGAAAAATGAGAAAAGATTAAAGCTTAATAATGAAAAATTTAGTAAATGCAAAAAAATATAAACCTAAATAAATAAAATATTTTCAAAAAAAAAAGGAAAAAATCCGATACATCAAATTTAAAATATGTAAGATAACTTTTTTTTTAAACAAGAGTCCTTCTTTGGCGGCCATTAATAATAATCATCAAGAAAAATTTCTTTTACCATCACACTTGTTTTCGAATAATTCATGCTTCGAAAGTTAATTTTTTAAGTAAAATTTTAGCAGCAAAAAAATTTAATTTTACGCTTAAATAAATTTTCAAAGAATCTTTTATAAGAAAAATAAGTCTAAATATTCAACGAGCAAACAAAATATACGATAATGCAGGAAATTAATAGCCTTTGTTTAATTAGCTATTATTACGCCTTGAAATTAATTTCAAACCAAGCCCTTGTAGCTAGCATTTATTCAACAAAAATAAATTATAAAAAAGAAGCAAAACTTTTATTAAAATAAAAATGGAACAAAAAAAGGCAACATTTAAAATAAAATGAAAATTTGAAATTGCAACAATTGGTTGGAAATTATTTTATGTAACATGGAACATATAAAAAAAGAATATAAAAAGATGTGTTTTCTTTTAGGTAAAAAAATATATATATAAACTTATTAGTAGTGTAAATCGGAAGAAGAAGAACGAAGATGCGAGTCTTTGATGATGACGATGCTTGCTTGTTTGCACTTATTCAAAAGAAATATTAATGTTTTTCAATCAAAAAGCCTTTTTGTCAATGAACTTTATATTTATTTTATGGATAAAGGAAGCTAATTTATGTCCTCTTCAGAATACTACAAACTTGTTGTTGCTATTTTATTACTAAGTAAAAAAACCAAAAAAATATTATTTATTGTGGTTTTCCTAGAAACCTTAAATTCACGTATGATTTTTTTAATGCAAGGAAAATATAAGATTTTTTCTTAAAAAATAATTAAGGTTGATATATTTAGATTTAGCGGTTTGTCACAGTGTTTTTTATTTTTTTCGTTTGATTTATTTTGGACATTAAAACTTATTATTCTTTTTTGAAAGGAGTCTCCCAGATTTCACAGCTCTTTTTTCTTAATAGTCCTTTGATGATTTTTTTTGTTACAACGCTTGTAAATCACTGTGGATGCGCGCGCGTCTGGTTAAAAAAATTATTTGTTTTTTCTTTGTTACTCTGTTTAGCTCCGATCTATCTAATCCCTTTATCTTTAATAAGTGTTTATTCGTTGACACATACGACGCTATTATATCGAAAATATGGCAAACATCAATCAAAAAAAACTGTTATGGTTTTATTAGTCTTCAAAAAAACATCCAGAAAAAATTTGTGTAATGTGGCCTCTTTTTTTTGGTCGCGGCTAAATGAAAAATAACAAAAACGATTGCTGCGCAACCCAATATCAAAAAACAAATGCTTTTTTCTTAGCCTTCTCCATTCTTTCATTTTTGTGGAAGGATTTTTTTGCGGGTTAGTTCTTTATTTATATTTGTTTCCTTTTGCTCCGGATCTTTTCTTTTCCAATCGGCTTGATTACCTTTTTTGATAACAGAAATAAATGGCATTGTTTTTGTATTTTGCCGTACTTCTCTTTTTTAAGAGTTCATTCATCAACTTTTCGTTACTGTGGACATTCACGCGATGTCTACGTTTTCTATTTTTATAATTTTTCTTGATTTCGTAATCTTAGCCTTTGTTTACCTCATTTTTTTCCAAATTATGTAATAGTCAGCGATTTTATAAAGCATGAGTATGGTGAAAATCAAAGAATAATGACTGACAGTATTGTTCAAATTAGTATGTCGCGTGATATGTCCATCCCCTTTTTCTGCCAATATAAAAAAGTACCTTTGCTTTTCTTTTATTCATCTTAGTTTTGATGATTATATTTGGATTTTTAAATATAGCTAAATTAATAATACAAATCCGGCCCGAAAACAGTTTTCGATGGAGGTCTGGCGATTAAATGTCTAATTTTTTTAATGCTTTGCATCATCCCTTCAAAAATCTCCACCGCCAAAAAAAAGTGTTTCGTCTTTTTTGTTTTGGCATAAGTGTAAGAAAATTGCGCAAGACGACAATATCAAATATCGTTTTTTTTCTTAGCCTCCTATTTTTGAAAACACTTTGTGAACCTTGCTTTTTTTATTTCCCTCTTTTTTCGTATTTTTCAGGTTGGTTTATTTAATATCTGAAAATTCTTTGAAATAAACAAAAAAAAAAGAAGATTACTGTGGTTTTTTAAAGCCTTTCTGTCTCTTTCCCAACCCCCCCCCCCCCCCCCCCTTGTTTTCTACATATATTGTTTTTGTTCTGTATCGTTTTTTTTAATGAAGAAGAAGCGATAAGGATTTTTTTGTGTTGCAAGTTTTGATTTTTTCTTTTTAAGTTGTGATTTGATTCCTCATATTTAAAATCCGTCTCTAAAGAATATTTTTTCGATCACTGATTTGAATGCTTTTATTTATTTTTGGTTTTCATTTGTTAATGATTGCAGTTATTTTTTTATTGGTAAATTTGTAAAAAATAGAAAAAATAATGGTAAAAATTATTTAAAAACAAATGCTTTTTTTAAAATAGTGCCCTTCTTTTTTGTTTCTGAAAAAAAATAATAACATTAAAAAATTGCTGATTCACGTTTTGAGTTACAGTGTTCAATAAAGCAGATGGATTTTTTTATCCAAATATTTATTATATGATTTTTAAAGATTATTCCAAACAGGGTTTTGAATCGCATACCAATTATGACCTTCAACCAACATCCATAATTTATTAATGAACCTCCTCCTCCTCTATCTCTATGTACACGACGATCACTTCGAGTTGAACGTAACAACTATAAATTGCTTCCAAATCGGCACCATAGGATTTATTTTTAAAAATATGATTAAAATCGTATGTAAAAATGCATAATTAATGTTAAAAATAAGGCACTTTTCATGTGTAATTTTTTTTTTATTCAAAACATTTTTTTTCATTTTCTTGCTTCAAAGCATTGATACATGTGTTCATTTAGAACTCAACAACGTCTGGAACTCAAAATTTTTGAATTGCGGCTATTTTTTTTATTTTCCATGTAATTTTTGTTTATTTTTTTAACCATGAAAATATAAGTCAAAAGTAACTCGATGCCTCAATTAAAGAGATACTAAACCTCGAAGTTTCATTCATGCATGCCCAATATAAATTTTCTAAGCCACATAGCTCAATCAGAGTCTTTTCTTTCACTAAAGAAATACAGATCGATTTTTGTAGATTTAGATGTGATTTATCACTTGTGATAAACAAAATTTTTTAAAAGTTTCATTACTTTTGACTTTGGAATTATTTTAACTTTATCAAAGAATTTTTTGCTTTAAGTGTAAAAACATTAATTTTTGAAGGCTTCCAAATCGTCACCATAGGATGCGTTTTAAAAAATATCATTGAAAATGGATGTAAAATAGCATAAAAAATGATATTAATAAAGCACTTTTCCTCTGGAATTTTTTTTCTTATTCAAAAAGTTTTAAACTAAATTTTATGTCTCTATGATTGCTTGATACACCAAATAAATATATAATTTCTTGTTGAAGGTCTTATTTGGTAGGCAAATCTCTAAGATTACTCAAATATTTTTTAAAAAACATAAGAAAAATATTTGGATAAAAAATCCATATGCTTTATTGAGCTCCGTAACTCAAAACGAGATTCTCTAATTTCTTGCATCAAAGCTTGATATGTGTTCAAAAAAAGATTCATCGATTGAAGTACTTCCAGTGGACGGAATAAAAAATCCTGTTGGGAATAATTTTAATTTATTTAATAATAAATATTGAAAACAAAAAAACCTTTGAAAAAAAAAATTCTAATTCAAAACTTAAAAATTTGAATATTTAATGTTGGTTTTTAATTTTCATAGCCACCTAGCTCGATTTGAGCCTTATCTTTCACTAAACAAATATGTTACCGTTTTTGTAGGTTTTTATGTGATTTATCACTTTTGATAAACAAATTTTTTTTAAAGCTTTCTTACTTATGAGCTTGGAATTATTTTTACTTTATTAAAGCATTTTTTGCTTTAAGTGTAAAAACATTAATTTTTGATGGCTTCCAAATCGTTACCATACGATCCGTTTTTAAAAATATCATTAAAAATGGATGTAAAAATGCATAAAAAATCATAAAAATAAGGCAATTTTTCTCTGCAATTTTTTTTCTTATTCAAAAAGTTTTAAAATAAATTAGGTATCTCAACGCTTGCTTGTTGCATCAAATAAATAAATAATTTTTGGTTGAAGGTCATAAATGGTATGCGATTCAAAATCCTCTTGGCATTAATCCTTAAAAATTAAAAGAAAAATTATGGGATAAAAAAATCCATATGCTTTATTGAGCTCCGTAACTCAAAACGAGTTTCAGCAATATCTAAGCTTGATATATGTGTTCAAAAAAATGTTCATTGATTAAAGTACTTTCAACGGACGGAATCAAAAATCCTGTTGGGAATAATTTTAAAATATTTTATTAAAAATAAATGGTTCTAAAAAACTATATGTCCAATTCAAGACATAATTCAAAACGTGATTCACTAACGTCTTCTTCCTCTATGTTTGATGCATACATTGGTATGTCTGGAAATTGTTTTTTTCGCAGCCATTTCTGAAATGTCTTGTATTTGCATGAAATTATTTCAAAAAAAATAATTAAAAACAAGAAAAAATAAGATCTGCTGAAGGGGCAAAAAAAAATTTGTTTCATAATTAAAACTTCTAAAATCCTTCAACACTCAACAGACTGTTTTTGGTTTTTTTGTACATGCATCAAATATGTTAAAACATTAAAAAGAATTTGTAGAATTAATTCTTATGATAAACTAGAAATTTAAATAAGCCAAAAAAATCAAAAATTTTGTTGTTGTTGTTGTGGGTGTTGTTGAGGTTGTTGTTGTCGTTGAGGTTGTTGTTGTGGTTGTTGTTGTGCACCGGGATTCGAACCCAGCGAAAATTCTGCAACGTCTTGCAAAAATTCCACTGCGCTACGAAACCCGATAACACATCATTGATAACAACATAAAAAAAGTAATTTTATTTTTATTATTTAACCATAAAAATTAAGAATTTAAAATAATAACAACAATCAACACCTATTTGCGTCATTAAAAAAAAAATAAATGCATTTTTATCTTTATTACTTTTTTTAAATTTCCATCATTTTTTTCTCAAATAAATAGATGCTTGATCTCAAAGAATTTTATGATTTTTTTTCTTTCGTTGATCAAAATTTAAAGATGAAAATTTCTTGGAGATTAACTTTTGTGTTTTTGTTTGCATCATTGTAAGTTCTTTGATGAAATTTTTACAGAAAAAAATAAAATTGAAGTTTAGTTTTCAATTTCGGAGTTTGAATGGCCAAGATTCTTCAACTTGGCCGTATTATCAAACGTCCCAAGCAGGCTCTATGGAAACAGGAGGATTTACAAATAATGGTGGAGAAACCAGTCAGTAAATTAAAAAAATATTTTTTTAGACAATTTTATTTAAAATAAAGGATCTCACAAAAAATATTTTCGAGTATTTTTTAAGTCAAAAGTCGATTAAAATTTTACAGAAAAAAATTTCCAAGTTTTCTTGAAGTTTAAAAAAATTATTTACTTTTAATTTATATATATATTTTTGCAGTTGCAACAACAGATTCCAATTCTGTAACAGGATTTGAAACTCAACCCCAAGCATCGGTATCAGCTTCAATGGGACCTATTACAGATGTCACAAATACTCCAGGCTATCAAACAACTACTATCGTCACGGATGGTGGCGTTACTCAAACTCAAACTTTTGCTTATTCACCAACATTTAATCCACCACAAAATTGTTATGGAATAATTTTTGCTGGGGAAATGTCTCGATCAATTTCATTGGAAGAAAAAAAATATTTTTATAATATAGTTTTACAAATTGCTGGGAATTTTTAAAATAGTGGAATTCAATTTGCTATCACCACTTATGCTTCCAATGATTTTCAAGATATAGTTTTTCAAAGTTATAATAATTTTGTTGGCAATGTTAATTCCATGATTTCAAATTTACCAAATCCAAATAGTGATGTAACTTATATTGCACCGTAAGCTTTTTCTTTCCGGTGCTGAGACAAAAGAAAAGATAATGAATTGCTATTCTAAAAAAAGCCAGGTTTAAATAAAAAGAAAGAATTTTTTTTCCAGGGTTTTAGCTGAAATTTATAACATGGTATCTTCCAACCTCCTTGATAATAGAATCAGCGTATTAGTTATGGGTGAAATGGAGTAAGGTTTTTTTCTGTTCAAATCCACATCGAAAAATTTTTACTTAAAATTTTTTTTTGTTTTAGAGCCATTCGTGATCCATCAGCTGGATATTCAGCTTCAAAGACCCTTGCCGCAACTGGAACAAACATATATATTCTTGATTATAGCAGTGGAGTGATTAGTAATAGTTTATGGCCATATCTCACAAATAATCGAAATGATCGAATTATAAATGGAACTGGAAGCAATCAAGATCAAATTTATTCTGGATTTTACAATACTCTTGTAATGGATATTAATAATGGAAATTGCTAAAAAAACTAGGCAAGAAGCGGCGCTCCGCGCCGCGATCCCCATAATTTTACAAATTGTATTAATAAGGAAAATTTATTTCATTGAACTAATTATATTATAAATTACAAAAAAATTAAAACACCAATTATTTATTTAATAGTTTTTTTATCTTGATTTGCAAACTTGCGAGAGCGAATTTGACCACCAGTTTCTTAACGTCCACCACCAGCAGATTACTTCTATCCATTACGACCGGTATTCTTATGTTTAGCTTGAGCAGGATTTTCTTTTCCATCAACTCCTCCTTGTTTTTCTCCAGCACCATAAGTTTTGTTTTTTCCACCTTGACCAACAGCATCTTTTTCACCATGTTGAACGCTTTCTTTTCCACCAATTGCAGCAGGTTGTTCTTTACCACTTCCAGCTATTCCTTGAGCACCAAGTTGAGAATGATTAATTTTAATAATATTATTGCAAACCATAAAAATGATCCCATCTAAAACATCAAATATACTCATTGTTTTGAAAATATAACTTACCAGCTTTAAATATATCACCATAAGCGGTACATTCATCACCAGCTTTGATTTCAACAAATGATTTAAGTTCAAGTTCAATAATGTTATCAAAAGAATCAGCCAGCATTACAATCCATTTATCACCATGTTTCTTAGGCAAGCAATCAACAATACCGCGGAGGATAACATTTTTCTTTTCATTTGCAAGAAGGTTGAAATTCTTAACTTCTCCACGAACAGTTGAAAACAGGATTTCTGCTGTTGTTTCTCTACCAGCAATAAGTTGGATATTGAGATCATCAGATTTGAAAACATAAGCACTTGATGAGCGACGATTTTCGGCTTTGATAGCTTGTTTAAGGCATATGATGTCACCAACACCAATATCAACATATCCAGCAAGATTTTCACCATTAACTTTAAACGAAAATTTCTTTTGGATATCAGCATACTCATCATCAGAAATAACGCAGTTGAAGTACTTATAACGTGGATCATCTTTTGATACGGAAGCAATGCGACATATTATATCAAAAGCACTAAAAAAATAATAATAAGAGTAAATTAATAAAGAAAAAAATTACTGATGGCGCATGTTTTTCTTGATCTTCATAACATCTGATACCTTAGATAATTGGATATGATCTTGCGAAAGAAGAACACCAGCAGATTGAGGAAAAGCACCAGAATGAGGACCGCCAGCAGATTTAGGACCACCACCAGATTGAGGAAAAGCACCAGAATGAGGAACACCAGCAGATTTTGGACCACCACCAGATTGAGGAACGCCAGCAGATTGAGCATCATCACCAGAAAATGGAACATCAGATTGAGACATTTCTTAGATTTTTTAAACAAAGAATTCAAGCGACCAGAATGCAACCAAATTTTGAATTGAAATGAACAGTTTTTGCTTTGCGCTTTTCTTTATATAGGATTTTGAAGTTTCATCTAAAATTTCAAGGATAAATTTGCATAATATTTATGATTATTTACTTTTTTTACTATCATAATAGCTGCGTAAAAGAATGTACAATAAAAGCATATTCCGTGAAGTGGCGATATCTGTTCAATCATAAAATAAAAATAGAAAATACATAACATGAAAATAAACGACTTACCTCCTCTTGCTCTCCCTCAACATATAATGCTGCATACCCTGCAGCGGGGGCCACCATAAAGGTGGTTAAAAAGATCCTCGCAACACGCGGGCCTCCGGCCCGCGATATAACTACTTCATTTTGCATTTATTAATTTTATATCATCTTATCCGTTTTCAAAAATACTCAAAATTTAAACTTTATACCAAATCTAAATAAATTAGATCTCTTTTCATTTTTACCCAGCGAAATAAAAGTCACCAACATTATCCAACAGATAGGGAAATGCGGGCCTTCGGCCCGGCATATTGTATATATTAAAATCTATCCTTGCAAGTTGCAACCTTTAAAATTTATGGATTTGGATTCTTTACCATATTAGATACGTTGAGCATATAAGACGCTGTAATAGATAAAATTTTGCAACTTTGCTAAATTCTTATGGCTTTTTAAAATGCTATTGCATGGATTTTCATCATTCTCATAGTACGTATATAAGATCTTCATTTAATATACCTAAGGTTTTTCCACCGCGCAACTAATTTCCTTATCCAATTATCCACTTCCTTCTAAAGAACCCCAAATGCTTTATAGCACCTCAATAATAATAGCTAATTATTTCTTTTCAATAAAAAAGTCATTGTCCATGTTGTTTTATGCAACTCTCTTCAGATCTTGGATCCTTTACCATTTTTGGATCCTTTGGGTATTTGGATCTTTTAGATATTTAGATCCTAAGGCATATTTGAATTTATTTCGATCCTTTTGCATCATTGGGTAACTCAAAAAAAACAACCGCTCATCAACGCTACATTTTCATACAATGAAAAGCTTTTTACTTTGAACATTCATTCATTTTTTTATGCTAATTTTTTCATTTTTATTGAATTTTCCCATGATAGATTTCCAGGCTTCCACAGCCAATCAAAATTACTAGGAAGGATATATGAAAGTGTCTTATGAAGTTTTTAATCCGGAAGAGAATGGATGGTTTTGAGTGAAAAAAGTATTTAAATTTTTCTTTCGTCATAAAATTTGCAATAGTTATTTTTTTTTGAATTTCTCTGCAACTTTTAATCTTATTTAATTGTTTTAAAATTTACTTTTTTTTGTTGCAAAAATAAACTTTGGTATTTTTTTCGCAAAGTTGCAAATTTGTTTTAAAAAAAGAGTATTTAATTTTTTTTGTTTGAAATAAATTCGGTGCACTTAGTTTTTTTGCCAAATAAAAAAAAAATATATGAAAGTGTCTTATGAAGTTTTTAATCCGGAAGAGAATGGATGGTTTTGAGTGAAAAAAGTATTTAAATTTTTCTTTCGTCATAAAATTTGCAATAGTTATTTTTTTTTGAATTTCTCTGCAACTTTTAATCTTATTTAATTGTTTTAAAATTTACTTTTTTTTGTTGCAAAAATAAACTTTGGTATTTTTTTCGCAAAGTTGCAAATTTGTTTTAAAAAAAGAGTATTTAATTTTTTTTGTTTGAAATAAATTCGGTGCACTTAGTTTTTTTGCCAAATAAAAAAGTTAAATATTTAATTGTTAAAAATTATTTTTTTTGTTTGCAAAATAAAAAGAAAAAATAATTAATAAACATTTTTCTTTTAAATTTGTATCCTCAAAGATTGTTTGTTGGAGGTGGCACCACTTTAACATTTTTATTATAAAGAAAAATTGTAGTTGACGAAAGAAAAGTATGGTAAAAAGAAAAAAATTATCGGAAACAATTAATTTTTTAAATGACAAAAATTAGATGGTTAAACTAACTTTGTTTGATTATTATTATTTTTTTGCAGCAAAATACATACTCTCCAACAAAAAGAAAAAAAATACAAAGAACAACGACGACATAGGAAACGAAGAAAAAAAATCCCACATTGTGACCTCCTCCAAAAAAATAAATAATAAAAGCAATTATGCTTCGAAGAAGCAAGCAAGCACACGCTTTAAAAAAACATCTAAAGTTTTTTTAAGTTGGGAGATTATAGTTTTTAAAAGGATAATAATTTAAATTTTCAAAGATTAAAGCAAAAAGTATAATAAAAAATGGATTTTTTTTAAATGAAAGAAAATTACTTTTAATTGCAACAAAATAAATTATTTATTAGAAAATAAGTAAAATAAAAATAATAATAATAGAGGAGTTTATTTAAAGTCAGAAGCTTGCTTTTAAGGAGAAGGAGAGAATAAGAATAAAATAGAAAGGTCGAGAATAACTTTTTTTCTTCTTTTTCTAATATTTATCTATTTTGTGGTTAAAAATTTGGTAACGCAAGAAGCAATTGTAATAATATTTAAATTATTTGTTAGCTCCTAAACACAAGGATTATGGAACTTTGATGGATTCTTAAAACCATAGTGAGACCAGCAAACATTGTTTTTGATCACTGAATTTATAAAAGTCAAAGAAATTAATTTTATATTTGATTGATCAAAAATTTGTTTATTTTTCATCGATTATTTTTTGTTTCATAAAAAAAGTTAATATTTCCGTTGTAAAATCGAGAAACATTAATTTTATCTTTCATCCCAAGAGTTGCAATTTTAATAAGTTTTACTTTACTCTTTTAAAGCAATGAATTATTGGGAGATATATAATCTTGTATTAATTATTATTACCTTGCCTGCCTTTATTTTATATTTAATATTTGCAATAATTTTATTTCAAACAACTTTATCAACATTTAAAACTCCATTTTTTTCTTTGATGAAACTTTTGTCCATCGTTGATTTAACAATATATTTTATGTATTTATTTGGAATTAAATTAGGAAATTTTAAAATTTTCTTTCCCGTTTATGATATTTTTAGTATGCCTAATATTATTATGACTATATATGTTTATATTGTAACTGTATTACAACATTCTCAATTTATTGTTCATACTTTAGTTGCGTTTAATCGATTTATAGCAATTGTATATACAAATTCATACAACTTTTTTTGGAGAAATAATTTACTTTGGGCATATTTTTTGGCTTTGGGTTTACCAGCATGTTATATGACTTTTTTAATTCCATCCCAAGGTATAATGAAATATGAAAAAATTGATGAAATGAATTATACCGCGTATCGAATGGAAAATGTTGGGGATGTTATTGTAAGTTTTTTATTTTTTCATTTGAAAAAGAAAAAGCAAAGTAGCCGATGTAATTTTTTTTTCAAGCTTGTTTTTTGTAATTTTGTACAATCTTTTAAAATTAAATTTATAAGGTTTTTGTGAAAATTTAGCTTAGAGAAACTATTAGGTTTCAAAGCAAAAATTGTCATAAATTTGTTATTAATTTTTTGTTAAGTTTAAATTTCACCGAAGAAAGTCGGGAAATTGCAAATTTTATTTAAAAAAAGGGATTTGTTCGTAGAAAATTAAAAGCAATATTTTTGAGGATTTACTTCTTTTCGAAAGCACTTTCTGTCTTCTCAATGCAAAAGCCTTTTAATTTTTTTTTTTTTGGCGAACTAAATTTTAGTAAGAATAAGTTCAGAAATTTTATTTTCTAATTTTCAAAAAAATCTTATTATCCAAAAAAAGTCATGAAACCTTTTTAAATTTTTGTTTGTTTATTTTCAGAACGTTCGAAATTTTATTTATTTTATAAATTTGATGATAACAGTATTACTTTGCATTTTCATGGACGCTATTACAGTATTTTTCTTGTCCAAACGTAAAAAAGCTTTTAATACTCCACAATTTAAAACAGAAATAAAATTATTTTTTGTTTCTGCAGCTATGTTAATTACCCATTTATTTTATGCTTCAATTATGGTAAAAAAAATTTAATGTAAAAAATATAGTTTAATTTTTTTGTTTCTTATTTTTAGTTTTTTGTCGCATTTTTTCCATCTCCATCCATTGAAATTAGTTTACAATTAATGCTGCCATTATTTCAAGTTGCAACTGATTTTAGCACTTTGGCTTCACCATTTTATTTATTGGCACTCAATCCAAAATTATTTAAAATTATGAAAGAAAAATTTTTTAAACGTCAAAGTTTTACAACAAATACGGTGGTTTTTGCTATGTATCCAAGTAATGCTAAATGAATATTGAAAAAAAAGTTAATATTTTTATTATTTACTTTTGATATTTTTCTGTGAAATTTATCTTTTTTTTCTGTTACTCTCTATCTATAAAAAAATAGTGAACAATAAATAATATGAAACTCGGCCTTTCTTTATTTGTTATGGAAAAATATATATGAAAAGAGAAGATTTTATCGTTGGTTAATTACCCTACAAAACTTAAGGTAATCAAAAAATTCCAGCTCTTTTAAAGTGGCTTTGGAAAAGAAAATAAATTTTGGAAAGTTTTGCTTTAAAAAAGTGAAACATAAATATTATAAAACCAAAAAATTAGTGATTTCAATTACAGAAGTAATAATTATTTGGATTTTGGAAGATGAAAAAAAAATGAAAAAAGCTTGGAGCACTCGAGATTCCCAGGAGGTCTCCCATCCAAGTACTAATCGAGCCCAGCAGTGCTTAACTTGCCAGATCGGACGGGATGGCGTGCTTTCACTGCGGTATGACCCCAAGCGAATTACACTCTTTTTGTGTTGCTCATATAAAAATGAACACCAAATAAGGAAAAAAATGAACGCAAACAAAAAAAGAAACGAAACAAAAAAGTGCATTTTTTCAGACAAAAATTAATGTTTAAAGAAAGATAAATTTATCGAAAGTAAAAAAAATGATGGCATACGCATCATTAGCTGTAGCATAAAGATTCTTCCCAACAGCTGTTCCAACTTGCATTTTGGAAATTTAATCCATCTTTTTTTGATATTCCTTTCGAATATCATCGGTTAGAATTTTATCTAAACCACGAGTATTCCAACTTGCTTTCAATATGTTCTTGATTTGGTGGATTGAAAAACACAGGTGTTTTGCCAGAATCATAACACACTTGTTTCACCACAATTTTTCATGGGATCATAAAGTGGATTAATAAAGATAAATTATACAGAAAAAATAAAAAATTCCATAAAAAATAATCAAAAAATTATAAAGCGCAAACTGAGAAAAAAAAATGTTGCGCCTTTCTTTTATTTTCTTGCATCCATCGATTGATGAGATGAGTGGCTGTTACAACAGCGATCGAATTTAAAAAAAACATGGAAAAGAAATGGAAGAAAAAATTTATAAGTTTTGTTATAAAATCTTAATGTGGTGTGAAGAAAAAAAGCTAGCCAATCGATGGATGTTATGATGATGTCTTTTTTTAAGGGCCCAAATGCTATAATAACTGATGTTGCATTTTTTGTACAAAAAAACCTTTTCTTGATTGAAAAAAGTTAATTTTTAGGATCACAATTTGCGACAATTTTTTTTTGGCATCTATTTCGTTTGTCAGTGCTTTATGAACTTTTTTCTTTTTCTTTCCGCAAACTAAAGTCGATGATACACCACTTTGCTGCATTGCCGTTTGACACGCCACAATCCTAACAAATGTTTGGAACACTGCTACATAAAAACTCAAAAACATTGATGGCAATTGTCAAAATATTTAAATATATTCTCCTGCTTTTTTTCATTCCTTGATATTTTTTACTTTTTCTTTTTCTCTTTATTGTAAAATATGAAAATAAAAAATTTATTCCATCTTTAATTTTGAACATTCTGTCGTCGCGGTCACAAACGCTTTGATTTTTGCCGCCTTTTGTTTTGCTATCGTATTTTTCATAATTCTATAACATTAATAATTTTCTTTTCCTCGACTATTTGTTTACATTTGCATAGTCATAATATAACAACAACCGACTTCCAGATTTTAAAAAAAAATCTTTTTTTCCTTTTTTTTTAAATAAGGTATTTAAGCTTTTTTCAAAGCAAATTAAAACAAAAAATAATAATTAAGCATTTAAAAAATTCTAAAAATAAATTTTCGTTTTTATGGCAAAAAAAAGAAGAAAAAAGTGTGCAACCTTGAGATGCTTTTTTGACGAAGAGAAATTTTTTTAGCTGCAACGAATTTGCTATGATTTTAATCTTTTATTTTGAAACTGCGATAGCTGAATGCTTTACTTCGCATGCGTGTCAGACAAACATCTTCCTTTTTTTGCCGCCAAAAAATGTTACGTTCCAAGCTTAAAACATCAAAAAGCATGTTTGAATGAAAAAAAAATCCTGAATTTAATATCAAAAAAATATGGATGTTTGTTTTAACTGTGGATGAATTAAAATTTCCATTAATGACAAAAAAATTAATCTATTGTATGATTTTATTTGAAGAATGATGATGATAAAGTAGTAGCTGATCAACTCAAAAATAGATACGCAAAAAACAAAGAGAGTGGTGAAATTAAAAAAAAAGAAAATCGAGAATTACATTTCTTAAAAAAATCTGCTTTAAAGAAGTGAAAGAATATATTGAGAACTACAAAATGTGATATGGAGAGGGAGAAATGCTATAAAGAAAAAAATTTTAATAATTTAACTTTTATGCTACAAATAATGAAAATAAAAACGTTGTCTGTTTTAAAATTTCTCCTTGATTCAGGTAATAACAATAAAGAAACTAAATATAAGAAAAAATTTCTACTGGGTTGCAGACAGGGATGTCCGAACATGAGTTTTGACTGATCCGAACATCCGAACTCCGAACAATGTTCGGCCAAAAAGGCCGAACATCCGAACTTCCGAACCCCGAACTCCGAACGTTCGGACATCCCTGGTTGCAGACAATCAAGCGATCATCTGTCGCTGTTTCTCTCAAGTAAAGCCCCAACAAAGCTTACAAAGGTCTTTTTATTTAATTAATGCACAAGCAAAAATAGCAAATATAATTAATTCAGAATTCCTTCTTTTTTTCATTTGAAAAATTTAATAAGATTTTTTGTTGAAGAAAAATTGTTTATTCGATGGAATTTGTAAAAAGCAAAAAAAATTCCGATGAAGCTCGCAAAAATAGTGCTTCATTCGTTATCTGCCGCATAAGTTTGATTCATTCTTTTTATTTCTTTCTTTTCGCATTTGAACTTTATCTGGTTATTTTTTAATCGAACTATTTATAACGTTCCTTAAGGTTCGTATTAAATTTACATGCCCATTTATTTGTGGCATACAAAATTATAAATTTTGGAAAGCTTATGCTTTTAGCATAAGCAAATATATTTAAATAAAAACGTTTCTGTTAGTCAATCAATTACGTATCTTTAACGCTTTGATTCCTAACTTGTGGCTTCAAGCAAATAATTGATTAAAACTATTGCAGATATTTACCTAAACATTGCAATAGGATACTTTCTTTTTCAAACCCATGCACATGTTTCAACAGACCTTTAAAAAGCCAATACTTGGACACTATTGCTCGTTGTCGTCCTATCAAATAATAAAAACAAATTTCACGCCTTCTCTCGAATGCTTTTGTTTGTGCTATCTTTATTAACAGCCATCAGCAATATAAAAGATCATCGAAATTATCCATTTCTTGTTGATTACTCACTCTCGCTAGCAACACATTTACGTTAATTCATTTTTGCTTCCCATTAATATGTACTGGAACCTTTATTATGGTGCCTATGCGTAATATTTACTTTAACAGTTTTATAAACTATTGATAAACCTTAACATCGCGGGGTAATAACATAACAAAGTTGGTCCATCAAATGCACATAGATGAAAAAAGGTTCTTATATTTTGATTAAACCATATTTTGTTATACATAAAATAAACGATGTTCAAAGTTTTAATTATAAAATTTATTTTATTTTTACAAGAAAAAATCGTTATGTACCTAAAAATAAAAAAAGGGCATTAGTCAATAACTTAACAACAAAAAAAACCAATATAGTTACAAAAAACAATACAAAAGGGGAAACAAAGATATTTAGTTAATAAATTCATAGTAAGTTCAGCACCATCCATCATCGTCTGAATAAATTCTTGGAACAACTTCTTCTTTCTCTTGCTTCTTCGTTGTTGGTGGTCGTTGATAGTATTGGCGACGCTTATTTGGTCTGCTTTCATCCTTGAAAGGTTCGGCGAGAAAGACATTTTGAGACATGAACACATGAGCTTTATACGGATTGAAATACTTCTTCATGATAGTATGCGTCGATGACGGTTGATCATTTGCAAGCTAAAAAGGTTATTCATATAAACATAATTAACAAGGCACCAAAAGTAGCTTACATCTTTAGCCAACTTCAGCTTTCCTAACCATAAACGAATAGCACGAAATGTAAGCTTCTTTTGTTTGATTTCATTGGCTTTTTCAAATGTATCGCAAATACGGTAGAGCATATCGCCATTGTTATCTTTCTTTTGAATAATTGTATCGATTTTATAAGCGTTGAGAAAATCAACAAGCGAATTACAATCAGCGCCAAGACTCCGTGAATGATTCTAAAAAAAAGAACGAATCATATGGTTAAATAGAAAAGAACTAACAGCAAGTATATGATAGCGTCGAAAGTAAATTTCAAATAGATCACATTCACGAACAAATCCTTCTTGATATTTACCCTTCAAAACAGCTTTTTCGAGAGATAGGAAAAGACGATCGATAGTCTAAAAGTAAAATGTTTAGTGAGAATAGCAAAGGAAAAATAAGTGAAACTAACTTGAAATGGAAAACATTCGCATAAATTAGGATCATTCCAAATACTGTGAAAATTTCGGTAAAAAGTCATGCCATCTTTGTGCTGAATCAACATAGCATCTAGCATTTCAAAAGTACTTCTTTTTCGAGCAATAAAAGATGAAATTGATGGAAAGCCCATTTTCTCCAAAAGCAAGCAAACGTCATAATGATGATGGATTCTAAAAGAAAATATAAGTAAAAGCGAGATTTTCACAACCATGTAAACCAATGAAAAATCTTTACACAAAACCAATATTTTCTCCAATAAGGAAAGTAACTCACTTTATATATTCAGCAATTTGTGTTTCACTTATAAACGACGGTGAGTAAGTGGCCATCAAAATCTCCATGACGATCTTTTTCTGTGTAAAGAGCACAATGTTCACTTGGTTTTTATGATTTGGTAGTAAATCCATATAGTCCAAGAGATAATCACGATCAATTTTGTTAAGTTTCAATGCAAGTTTGTTAAAGATCCGGAAGAATTTGGTTTTCCTTGGTATATTCCAATATGAAACAGCATTCATCGATTCGTAACAAGCCATGTCCATCAGTTGATTCAATTCAATATTAGTGGAAGAGTTCACGAATTGATTCGCAATAGGAGAAAGCGAGTGATTACTAAAACAATAAAACGATTACAAATCAATGAATCTTCCTAAATGCATAAGTTCAATCAATGAAAAAGCACATAAACAAAGGAAATAACTACCATATAAAAAACTAACTTGATAACTGCGATAAGAGATTCATAATCCTTAACATCTGTGGAATAATGGAGAGCACCGAATAAATTGTTCAACCAAGTATCGGCATAATTTGTTTCCCACGTTCTATCTTCCCAAGCAGTAACAGTATCAATATCAGGTTTAACTTTTCTCCATGCAATATTATATGGATTTACATCACGATGGTATTCGAAGATTTTCATTGTTTTTTCAGCTAATAACGCTTCAGCATTCATTTGGTCGGTGAGGTAGTTAATATTGTTGCGAAGTCGAAGTTTTGCTGATTCGATGCTTGAACCTGTTGATGGTAAGGAAATCACAAGTTCACGAGAACAAAAGAAAACAATAGCATTGAAAAGTTCACGACCATAGAGAAAGTCAAGTTTAGCCTAAAACGACAAAAGAATGTAAATAGCAAACAATAGTAACAAATGAGAACATTTTACGAGTAAGCGATACCAAAAAAGAAGCCATGAATGGTTAAGTTATTTTGATATTGAGATTAAGTTAAACATACGGTAGGATGTAATTTCCATTGAAGTCCACGAAAGAATTTCCATGTGTTACAAATATTGCAAACATCGCTCAATTTGACATTACCAAGTTCATCACCCTTTCCTTTCTTTGCACCACGATCCACGCAAGCCATAATTACAATACGAAGCTAAAAAAAGGAATAAACATTTTAAAAAAAGGATTACAAAACCATACAGTATGAACAAATGTTTTCTTCTTCAACATGCTATAATGAGAAGTAAAGGCGTGGTACACCTTACCTCCAACATACATTTGAACATTAATGCGATGAAGAAGACATGATAATTCAGGCATAGCAAGAAAATCACATAGTTTCATTCCACCAAAAAAATTATCATCAGGTTTGAGCAATGGAGAAAGTTTCTTCGGATTCTTAGGATTTTGCATTTTTGCTTCACGAACATGTTTCTCAATATTTGGAGAAGTCATAGTACATCCATCAATCAAGTGAATTATCAAACATGTTGCTATTGTCAAAATTTTTCGTTGTTCCATTGAAAGTTTCGGAAATGTCGAGAAGTGGAGTAAATGATCGTTGTTAGTTGAATTGATAGCAGCTGGATAATTAGCCATTGAAATTAGTAGTTTGTTACCTGAAAAGTAAAAGTTTAAAAAAATGATGTAAAGCACTTTTAAATCGCGAAAAATAAATATTCAAGACTGTCGAAGACAAAAAAAAAAGCATCGATAACGAAAAAACCTTCAAACTTCAAAAGATGCTCAAAGCTTTTGCAAATTGCTTTGATTTTTTTCGTGTTGAGAGGGAAAGAAGCACACGATTGAGTTACAGGATGAGTGAAATCTTGTCATTCCCAAATCTTGAAAAATATTTACATAAATCAATGAAGAAAAAAATTGATTAAAAGCTTTGCTATTTTTTTTCTCTTTATTATCGAAATTATGAAACTTTTAAAGATGAACAATTTTTTACTAAAGGCATTTTTTGCAACATAAAGGTAAGGTTGTGATTTCAGATGCTAATCGGAGGAGCTATAAAAGAAAACTTGAATTTTGATAACGGCGAAAAATGGAAATCATTTGTTACATACAAAACATTTCTCATCCAAACAAGCTATTTGCGAAGGTTTTGAATTTTCACTTAAAAACTATAATTCTTTGTAAAACTATAATCATAATTTAGCTTGATTTTGTTTTTGGAATAAAAAAGTGCAGGATTTTTTTTTGATTAATTTGGATATTAAAAAATCAGCCAAAGTATTCAATCAAAGTTTGCACAACAGATAATTTAGATTTTTATCTTTCATCCTTTTTTTTCTTGGAAAAATTTCAGAATGGCATTGCAGCAATCAAAAAAAGAAGAAGCGCGCAACGCTTTTCAATTATTTTGCCTTATTTTTTTTCTCTAAAGGCAATCTTTTCTTTTTTTCGCAACGCTTATTTTGAAAAAGTGATAACCAAATCGGTTATAAAATCATTCAATCCTTTTTCTTGTTTCAATCAGAATCAAATTTACTCGCTCTCATCTTTCGTTTTTCAACTTTGGTGATTCTGTTTTGTTCTTCAAAAAAAAAATGCAACTTATTAAAAAATTACGTCGAATGTTTTCAAAAAAGAAGTCAACAACCAAACCAAATCCATCATCATCAAAAGCTGCTGTTTCTGCTACTATTAAACCGATTCCAAAAACAACTCTTATGAATATTCCTCGCTCAAAATCTCCTGTTTACCTTTATAATGAAGCTCAAGATGTAAGTCATTTACTTTGATTAATAACGTTTATTTATTTATTTTTTAGAACATTGTTGTAAGGAAAGGAACTCTCAAGGATTTCGATGTTGCTAAGTTCAATAAAATCAAGTTTGCTGTTTCAAAGTATCCTAAACTTCAAATTCCTGTATGGTCTGCTTCACGTCCATATGGTCAAAATGCGGTTCATTATCGATTTCGATATCGGGCTAAAACGTATGATGTCTTTATTTTTACAATATAACTAATTGCTTTAATTTTTAGTTTTGGTGGATCTTCAGCTATGGGAAAGCCATCATCGCAATTTTCGGCAACAAAATCTTATGGGAAAGTAGCATCACAAATGGGTGTAACTGAAATATCATCATCATTAACAACAACTCATTTTGGCATATCATCTTCACGTTATGGAAAATCACGAAACATTATTGCAACTTCTCGACGATTTAAACTTTCTTATTCTCCATTTTCAAATACTTCATCTCATGTTCATTATTTCTGAAGCTACACCATCACCTCCAATATTTTGAAACCTTTATTTTGTTATAATTTTTTTCGTTTATTGTTGTTTTGTATGTACATATTTTCTTATCTTTATTTGTATGTATTCATTTTGCTTATTTTGTTTGTTAGTTTTTTATAAAACTTTTTTTTTCTTGCTTTTTTCTGTTCTTTGTTAATGTGAAAATGAGTTGGAGCGAATATTCTATCAAAAATAATAACCTTACCTTTATGGATATTATGTTTTAAAGCAATTATTCTTTCAACCACTCTCCTTCTTTTTAGTTGTTACAGTACCTCAATGGATTTCCACCAATTTCAAGAAAATTTAGCTATTTGTGGCTTTTGAATAGGTTCACTAGTTTTCTTTCAAGCAGGAGGTGGAACGTTATCATCAACTTCAAAAGATTGTGGAGCTTCTTCTTTTCGAACTTCTAAGAGCATTGAAATAGGACATGGAAAAGATTTTAAAACATCTTCAGCAGGAAATAGTTTAACCAAATGTTCCATTTTATAACTAAAATAGTAATCGTTTAGTAAGTTCTAGTGTATTTCACAATATCCTAAGCTAAAAATAAATTTACTAAGTAACAAGAGGGAAGAATTCACAACGTTCTTTAGTTTATTCAACCCATCATGATTGTCGATAAGTTTCCTTTAGATTTATCTTAATAAAAATAGGAGATAATAAAAAATTGAACTTACAATAGCTGCTGGTTCTTTATCTGAAAGTTCTAAAGGAGATAAACCAGCGTAAAAAGCAACATTAACTGCAACAAAAATAAAAACCACAAAAATGGAAGAAACGATGATATCACGTGGAAGAGTTTTAACAGGATTACGAACTTCTTCGATAATAAAATTCAAATAATTCCATCCTTGATAAGCATAAAGAGCTGAATAAAAAGCTAATACAATTGCACCTGGATTTGATGAGGAGTCAGTAAAAGGTTTATGAAAGCTTTTATTTGGTTTGTCAAGAGCATATAGAGAATAAATACCAACACCAATAAGAGCAATAACTTTTGCAACAGTACAAATATTGTTGATAATAAGAGACGTTTTGATAGATATGCAATTTAAAACAGTTTGAATAGCTAAAAATGAAACTTGTTAAACTTGGTAATGAAAATATTAAACTAACCTATCATTAAAGTAGCGATCAGAATAATATATAAGTAGTGTAGAACGGATAAACCCGGATTTAATAGCTTTTAATTACCCTGAAGCAAGCTAAACTACTAATTAAATTATTGCAAGCAGGGAGCTAAAGAGAGCAGGCAGCCTTTGTTTTAGAGCAGTCAGTTTTTAATTAAGTTAGTAGTAGCTTCGCAGGCAGACAGCTTCGCATGCAGGCAGCTTCGTATGATTATAATTTTCTCACACGCTGTTAACGCTTCTGTAGCAAGCAAGTATTTTAATTAAATTAAAGTATGCTGCTGCTTTAACAAACTTTATAATTTTATGCTAGTTTTTCATGAGTAAATGTTCTGTCTTATTTTTCGCTTGTTTGTTAAAACTATTTTCAAAAAAAAGTTTATGATAAATAATAACACACAGTTAAGTTTGTATATTAAAAAACAACAAGGAAATTTATAAATGGAAGACGGTGTTGCGGGAGTTGACGGCTCTATCTAAAAATGTTTAATTTAATAAAAAAACTCACAAATAAATATCGAATGATATAGTTGAAGTAGATGACTCTTTCTAAAAAAGAAAAAATTAATAGCAAATAAAAACATCAACTGGTAAATAAATGTTGCCAGAGTTATTATCCCTAACTATATAGTTAGGTACGATAACCTCTCGACCCTTGTTTTTGTAATAAGCAGTAAGGGCAGGTTTTTCAAGGTTTGTAGTGAATACAATTTCAGCATCCACTAATCGAACGAAATCTGTTCTAACGGACAATCCACGTAAATCAATGTTAACCCAATTTGGGATAGAAGTTAGCCGCTGCCAGTTTGAACATTGAAAGCGCCGCAAACCAACACGTTGATGACGAAGTTCATTTGGGATTACCCCATAAGACAAAAAGTTATTCAAAGTTGGAACCATTTCCTAAAATGAAATTAGAAAAAAAGAAAAAAGATTTTCAAGTATTCAAATCGTCAGCGAACGATTAGTAAAAATAAAAAATGAAACGTTTAGAAAAAGCTTTATTCAAAAAAAACTATTCTTCCTCCTCTTTACTATCTTCTTCTTCCTCATCATCGTCGTCGTAATCATCTGTCTCCATGTCACTATCTTCAGGAAGAATGGGGGAAACATTACATCTGCAAATTTGAATTTTATTGGTGAAACATTTTTTTAATTTACCGTTTTAAACAAAAAATTTCATTTGACGGAATAAATTCAAGTCCAACACGTACATTACTTCCTTCGGGACATGAATAAGTTGGACAAGCAAGGAAATAATCGGTTGTCTTTAGGTTATTGAACATATATATTTCAGTAGGTCTTTCACCATAAGTATGAATATAATCTCGAACAGTAATAATATATGGATGAACTTGGTATGGAAGAATTTTCTAAAATTTAAATTTTTGATAAAGTAAAAAAAAGTTTTTGCTAACAAACTTTAAGATTATCCAATCGATCAATAACTTTTTGATGTTGTCTCAAAAGAACATCCGTGAGAGTCATTACTTCTGAAAAAAATTTAAGAAAGATATCTTTCAGTTTTTAGATATTTAACCGATGAAAACGGTTTTTTAAATTTTAAGAAAATAAAAAAAAGAAAGTTTATTAAAGCTACAATTCATTTCTCCGATAACCAAATGGATAGATAATTAAATCATCTCCGATAAAACCTTTCTTATATATAACTTTATATTTTTTTGGGACATTTTTAGTAAAAACATGACCTGTTCTTTTTGGTTGAATGCGGCGGTAATTAATTTCTTCAAAATCATTTTGATCATAATTCAGTACCATTTCCTTAAAACGTTGGTAATGAAGTTGTGATGAAGCTTCAGCATTAAGACTAATACCACGAAGTTTTAAAGAATAGGAAATTGAACCATCATCTTTATTTCTAATAGCTAATGAATACTGTTTGTTTCCAGCTACAACCGCTTCAATTATCTCTTCATTAGGTGGGATCTCATCAGTGAGTTGACCCAAATATTTTCCAGTCTCCAAAGGTATGTTATCTTCATCACATTCGAAAATAAGTGAATCCGTGTCTGTATAAATTAATGTACATCCAGGTGTGTTAACTACTTTATCCATAGCATGATATAATCGTACACGGGCTGCTGAGGTTGTCCATAATGAAATAATAATATTAGAAGAATCATGTTCTACAATAAAATCTTTCTTGTTATTGTAAATAATCATAACCCGATTCTCATCTAATAAATCAATAGCTGCTACTTCATAAACATCACCGCTAATAATTTTATCAATTTCTAAAGGATCATTAGATACAAGGGTTTTACTTAGACTATTTCTAAGACTAAACCTCCCCCATAAACTATTGAGACATAATTTGGCAATATATCTTAATCCAGGATTACGTCTAACATTTTCACTATTAATAATAACATTAAACTTATCTTTGTATCCTTTAATAAATTCTTCTTTTTCTTCATCTGTTTTAACATCTACGGGCCAACCATCTGCTTCCACTTTAACCTTAAGCAGCTTCTCGACATATGGTTTGAATAAATCCGTTGACCAGTTATGATAATGATAAGCACTGAAAAATTTAGTAGCAACATACCCTTTAGTCAATGAAAGATTAAGCTCCAAATGTGTGATTGTGGTAACAAAGCCACGTTCATTTTGACTATGTAAACATTCTTGAAATCCTTGATAATTTCCATCTTCATATTGCTTGACACAGCTTCTACACAAAGGGAATAATAAAAAATCCCCGGATTTATATGGTGCAACAGGGATAATTAAGCTAACAGGTGGAATTAGGAAAATTTTTAGCAAGCCACGTATATTATGATCACTAGGTTTGGACCAAAAAACGTCTTGTTTCGAAAAAGGGATATCGATAACCTCAGGCATACCGACAGGATATTCGGTTTCATAATTTACCGCGGGATATAAACTAGTGAAATCATAGTATTTTATTATTTTACCCTTAGATTTTTTACTATAAAGCTTATGGGGATTACAGCGCCCACCTGTGTAGGCTTGGCGTGGGTCTAACGGAGATGAGAGGATTAAATCATCGAAAAATTTTTTCATGGTTTTATCTTTTTTTAAAAGTTCTAGAATCTCACATTCCCAAATTCCCTCAATAGTAAAACCCATCTCTTTAATTTCCTTCTCCCTCAATAAAGTTCGTTCATATTCTTTTGCAGCTGTTCTTTTTGTAGGTAATAAAGTATCAGCTTTGAAACATTTTGGATGGCCATGATAACAACATCCTGCAATGGTTTAATTATTTTTTATTTTAATAAAATCGATAAACCTACCGTAACATTCTATAATATGATTCTCTGCTTCAATAAATGCATCAACATAATAATTTCCTACTTTGAATTCTCCCAACAACGTGTTTCTATGACGAATATTTTTTCCAGTTGTGTAAGCGAACCATGTAAAATATTTAAGTGAAATTTCACTGGCATTCGTGTGTTTTTGGTATCCATGTTCTGGAACAATAGCCAAAGTTTTTTCAGGCATAAACTGATTTCTATACATTTTCATACAAGCTCCAGGGATAGTACAGCTTTCTTTGAAAGGATCGATTCCACAAATATTTAAAAAAATACGTCGGAATTCTGCAACAGCATGGGCTAATATAAGACAATCGCTACTACAGTACTCGTCGAGTTTTTCTGGTAAATAGAAAGGAGTATTGTACTCTTTATTGTACCATTCGTCAAAAATAATTTGTTTTGCTCTTGACATGGTAGAATAAAAATAATCACTCTTGTTGGGGAGATGATTCAATCGTAAATTATAGTTTTTTGAGTAATTAAATTTATGGGGGAAAAATTGCTTCTCTTCGATAGAAAGGTTAAAGGTTTTAACAAGATTGCTTAAAGGAACAGACATAAAGTTGAAAGAATCTTTGAAAATAGTTTCGGTAGTATTTTTTCCCTTTTTAACATGAATTTCATAAAACTTATTGCCATTTTTAACGCAAGAAGGGTTTACATTTAATTTAAAAAGTTGTTTTAGAACGAAAATATTATCGAAACGGCCTAAAAAAATCTTAACCATTACTATTTTTTTCTAAATAAAAAACATACCTCCAAAATGAGATAAAGCTATAGTTTTATAGGTTTTATCAAGATCATATATTATCCATTTAGTAAACTCAAAAATACAATTATCTCCTAGAGGGGCTGACCATTTTTTTTGCTTAGGTCCGCAGATAGTACAAGGAATAGACAAGAAATCTTTGTTTAGCAGACATTTTGTACAAAAAATTAGCGCGCAAATGAAGTTGACTTCATGCTCAAACACGGATTCATCAACTTTAGTGTCTTGAGTAGTCTCAAAATCGAAAATAACATAGCGAATGATTTCATCGCGCTTAATTTTTGTTTTCCTAATATAACATTGATCTTTCTTAGAATGGTAGACGTAACAGCGTAAACATAGCTTCTCGCCGCAAATATGTTTAGTTTTTTTATTTACCTTGAATGTTTGATAACAATCTAGGCAATTAACAAATTTACCACATATTTTAGCTTCTCTATGATAATTATAGCACTCTAACGAAGGTAGGAAGCGGTTACAGTCTTCACATAGCCTGCGGGTGCTAACTTTACAGGGCATGGTCCTACCTATTCTTAGGCAATAGACACATTTCCTAATACATGAGGCTGTGTGATATGCGCTATTATTAAAGGTACTGGAACAAGGTACGCAATAAAAATACGATCTCTTACCAGTACAAAATAAATTCAAGTTTTTGATCGCATAAAAATGCTCATTGAAATAAAAGAGACATAGATAATACTGAGGGTTTTCAACATCACCTTTGTAAACAGGCTTTGTATAACTACTCGTGCTAAACACAAGCAGACAAAACATATCTCCAAAAGTTTCTGTTAAATATGCTTGAACAAGTTTTACATGTTCAATACCATAGCCAGATAAATAGGGAGAAATTTTAGAATTTTTAATTAGACCTAAAGCAGTGCTTGTTAAAATATCCCTATATGCTCCTACATTTTTATAAATAGCCGCGTGCTTTCGTTGACTAGTGTTCTTATTTTTAGAAGTACAGTAAGACATTGAAGCGATTATAGAGTGGAAGAGGCAAAAATTATCAGATAAGTTAACATTGATCATATTATCAAAATCAATATTTCCAAAAAGCGGGTCAAATCCTGCACCTACAGGCGGAACATATGTGGTAATAGATAAATGTAAAGGATGGTCAAAAAGAGGAACTAAGCGCTCGCTTTGCTGCAATTTAAAAAGAGAATTGTCAAAAAGTTGCATAACATTTTGTTTTATATCCGAAAATGGAAGATCCAAGTTTGAATTTAAAGCCTCTGATTGTAAGCTTAAGCCAACTTTAGTAACATCTGGATCTTCATACAAAATAATTTGAAAGCTTTCGTTGATACTATCTAATAAACTTTGTTTAGGATCGGGGCATTTAGATAATCGCTCAAACAACATTTTATAAATCCTACGTCTAATCCTAAACTTATTATTAGTTTGGATGCTAACAAGACTTTTTCGGAAGCAAGAATCATCATCACCATTATCACGTAATAAATCTTCGATCGTAAATCCACGTTTCTTAGCTGGTGCTGAAACACCTTCATCACGTAAAACATCTTCTACACTTCGGTTACCAGATGAACCTTTGGAAGAATGTTCCATCTTAAAAATATAAAAAAAGATAAAATCTGAACGCTTTTATATCATTTTTAAACTCCTCCTCCTCTGCTAGAAAAATATTTTTTCAAATTTGTAAGAAAAGAAAAGTCTTGAACTAATTTAAATTATAAAAAACTAAAATTTGAAACCACGCCTGTTCTAACTTTTGCACTTTTAGTTTTAAACTTTTTTTGACGCCGCCTAAAATTTTTTACATGAAAAAAATTCTAACATGTAAAAAAAAGTTTTTTTATCCAAACTCCGCCTCTCTAACTTTTGCACTTTTAATTTTTTTATTTTTGAGTCTGTCACAATCTTCAAGTTTTTAATTTTAAAAATTTTTTTAGCGCTAAAGCCACGCCTTTACTAACTTTTGCAAACAAAATTATGTTTTACATCCCGCCTGCTATTGTTCTTTCTAAATAAAGTGAATTATCTTTTTGGCACGTTACGAATGAAACATACGCCTTTTTTAAGAAAACTTTAAGGCGGATCTTAATTTTTAAAAAAGTATAAAAGACAGAAAAATAAAAAAATATTTTATCGAAAAGATGACAAAGTCCGAAGATTTCCAAAGATACGAAACTTTTCGGAATCCTATAACAGGATTTGTTCTAACTGTTTTTTATGATGAAGATCGAAATCCGCTTCGCTATAATGTGAACGAGTATTGTTGTGACAAATCGTTTCAATTTTTCGAAGATATGGATTTACTCAAAAACTTTTTTAACATTCGAAGTGATTGTTACATCAAAAAAGTTTTAAAAGATTTTATTGATGTTACTGTTATTTCTGATGACCCTTATAACGCTATTTATAAATGTGATCATCATACTTTTATTATTGATTCTGATAACCGCGTCTCGTTAAAACCATTGCTCGATGAATGGCTAAACATTTTTGATTTAGAAGAAATCCTTTTGGATTCTGCTAACATCAAAAAATAGTTTTTTTTCTAAAAATTAAAAAAATTTTTAGATTGTCCAATGCCAACTGTTATTATGGTTCCTCCTCATTACAGAACTTTGGTTCATCCTATTACAAATTTTGGTATTAAAGTGTTTTATAAATATGGTGAACCATATGCATATTCAGCAGAAAAACATTGCTGTCTAGAATCACATCAATTTTTCCAAAACATGGAGATTTTAAATAATGTTACTAGATTTGTTAACATTCTCAAAGATGAAAAGCCTGATATTAATTATGTTGACGATATTAAACTTTTTTTGAAAAAAATCGCCAAAGTTACTGTTATTTCGGAAGACCCATACGAAACTTATTTTGAATGTGATCACTATCGTTTTATTATTGATCATGATTATCGGGTTTTACTCAAACCTTTTGTTGACAAATGGTTATCCCAATATCCTTTAAAAAAGATTTTGAACAAACAATGGCCCCCACCAGCTTTTTTTTCTAAAAAACCATAACCAGAATCAATATTTTTTTATTCGCGTCTTTATTTTTTTATTTTATAAGTTTGATATGTTTTTAATATAAAATAAATTTTAGGAATGAAGACATATACTCATCCACTAAGCGGACTTTGTATTTTATTTTTCCCCAGGGAGGATGGTACAAGAATCGAATATGTCGTTGAAAAATCATGTTGTAGTGTGGCCGATCAATTTTTCAAGAGGATGGAAAAAACCGTAACATTCCATAATTTTATGAGAAAGATCCAAACTCCCAGTGACGATTTTATTAAGAAATATTTGAAAGATGTGGTTAAAGCCACAACAATTTCAGATGAACCCTATAAAGCCGTATTTAATTGTAGCCATCATCGTTTTGTTATTGATAATTATCAAGTTTCACTCAAGGAAATGATAGATCAATGGCTAAAAAATTATGCTGTTGAAGAATTAAATAACCCCTCAAAAAAATATTTTAATATTTAGCCTTTCCCCTTTTATTCGTGTTTTTTTGCCGTGTACTAATGAATTTTTTTCAGAAATACTTTTTATCACTAAAAGTTTTTTTACTTTTAGATAATGATTAGTTTGAATGGAGAAAAATTATCATTCGAGCCTAAGCTTTCCCCACCAAAAGAAATCTTAAAATATGGACCAAAAGGTGAAAAAGCAACCCTCACTTTAAAAATGATCCAAATTTATCCTGAAGAACTTAAAGAAATCAAAGACCGTGAACCAACTCCTTTTTGCGAATTTCGAATGATTGGATCCGACCCCAAACTTGTAATTAGAGGCGAGGCTTGGGGTAAAAATGTGGAATTAGTCAAAACACATATTCCTTTAAATTCCGTAGGTTTATCATTTTTTATTTTTCTTATGTTAATTTTGAGTTTTAGGTTTTCAAAGTGAAATTTATCACAAAAAAGCCTTTCAAAAGCACTTTTATTCGTGAAAAAATCCCTTACATTCTAACCTTTGGTGTCAAAAATACTCAATTGTTTCTACCCGATGATCCCGATGTTAAATCCGATGCGGATGACGAAACAAGCGATTCTTAAATTATGCTTTACAATTCCTTTTTTTTACCAAAAAAATTTATTTTTATCCGTGTATTCCGTGAAATAAAATTTTTACTAAATTTTTTTGTTTACTTTTTTAGCTTAAAACATGGTTCTCGGCTTTCAAATTTTGAATCGTACTGCTTGTGGATCTGATGGAATTTGTCTCGAAGGTGAAGAAGTCTGTGCTCGACCTGCTGGGTAATTTTTTTAACGTTACTTTCTTTCTTATCTTTTTGTACAGTTTTTTAGGACCAATTTTTTGCATCAGTAAGAAATTTGTGGCCCATGGCGTTCGATGGCAACCAACTGCTGCTTCAGAAGATCCATTTAACGTTTGGTCATTTATTATCATGATTTTAGCTGTCATCATTTTATGTCTTTTATTGGTCTTTATTACTTGCTTTTATAAGAAAAGAACTGGCTACGAAGCAATTATTTAACGTTTGATGATATTATTTCTATTAGCTGATTTTAAATGTTTAAATTGTTATTTCATATTTGTATGTATGTATAATTTTATCTTTATCTGATTAATAAATATTTACATATTGTTTATAAATCTTTTCACATATAAATCAGGGTTTCTTTGCTTGTATAAATACTTTAAAACATTATCACGAGTGTGTTTTAAAACTAATCTTCGGTAAAGATAATAAAGTGAGTGATGTCCACAAGAGTTTGAGAATATATTTTGGACTGGTTTACGGTTAAAAAAAATTTGTTTTTTCCATTTGTATAAAGATGGAGGAGGAGGTCGGCCTAAACTATCAAAATATTCAATAGTGTTTTCGCCTTTTATTAAAACTGATACCCAATGAGAGCCGGGTTCATTATGACGATCATGGTTCAAAATAAAACAAAAAAATGGTTTACTTGAAACGGGAAGCTGGTTTATTGGAAATGTTCCCAAAAAGTTTGGAAGTTTTAATTTCTCAGCTTTTCTTTTAATTTCTATTTCATCCATGGTAAAATAGAAACCAACCGTTGTAATGAACTTTTGAAATACTGTTTGTGTTTTGTTAAATAAAAACCTGCTGCACAAATTGATATAATAACAAAAATCAATAAATATATTATATTTTCTGAACAATGGAAACCAACCATCTTTTAAACACTTAAATCTGTAGTGACAACACGATGACCATCTACAATTATCATCCCGTCGTGTTCTCCATAAATCACCATAGCTAATCCACCTGCAATAACAGGTTTTGAGAAATTAACTTGAATGGATGTTGTGCCTGATTTGATAAGGTCAAAACAACTATCAACCTCCTGACTGTTGGTCAAATTAAAGACAAAGAAGCATAGCCTCGATTTGAATTCTTCTAAACTGATTCCATTTGATTCTGTTGTATTTGTGAATCCTAAATTTTCATACATATCATGGAAGGCTTGTGTGTAATTATTGTTTGTGAAATCGAGCTTGTAATTAACATTAGGGAAATATTTACCATTAAATTGTATACTAATATCTTTGACCGCATGTGGCTCAAAACAAAATGGAGAGCTTGATTTTTCACCTTTAAAATAATTATATTTGATAAAGGCGATGGTGATTCTACGTGGTACTTGTTCTTGAAAAATATTGGCTACGAATTGCTGCCGTCCTTCAGTAATCATAAGAGATTTCATTTCAGTTCGAAGAATACCATAACGTGCTGGCTCTGTTTGAAGTTTTGCAGCAAGTTCAAGATTTAAACCATCCATAAGATAGACAGATTTTACATACAATTTACATGATTCAATACTTAATTTATATTTTGTAAGATCACCAGCTATTAAATTAAAATCTTGACTATGCGGCGTAATCTCTATGTCAATATCCGTGTTATTCAAGAAATAGAGCTCTTGATTAAACAAATCGACAAACAATTTCGAAATATACTCGACATTTTTACCTTCTAAAAATGGTTTTTGTCTAGCGATAAAACCTTCTCCATTTTTAGTTGTTGGAAGTGCATTATCAGTATGATAACCAGCTGCTTGTAAATAAGATTTTTTGTAAGCAAGTGTATGTGAAAGTTCAATATCCATTAAAGCTTTGAAACTATACAAAGAATTACTGTTAAAAATTTCTCGTCCATTGATAAGGACTTTAACATTACGAATAAATGTCGAACCCAAAGCTTGATTAACAGAGACGTTATCCGTTGCTGCGATATTTACCCATTTTGTTGCTGTTTCATCATACTTTTGTATTTTGAACTCTGTTTTTAGGTAACTCTTTGATAAATCGAGATATGCGTCTCCAGCGCTTATTCGGAAATGATAAGGAGGGTTATCAAGAGGATTTAAAGTTAAAATTTCGTGATAAAGTGAATTATTAATAGCCACGTTTGTTGGTCTTGTTTGAAATACATTTAAAGCTGTGGAACCACAGCTTTTTGAAGAGCTATCAATAATTTTAAATAACATAATTAATATATACCAAAAATATCTTGACGTTTCTTTTTAAGAGGAGTGTTGCGTTTAATCAACCGTCCAACAACTTGTTTCTTAGTTAAATGTAGTTTTCTTTTTCTTCCACTACCATATTGGCCTACTTTATCTGATGCCTTTTTTAATACACGCTGAGCAGCTTGAGCTCCTTGTTTTTTAAGTGTTGAAGTGATATCAGCACCTTGCTCAACATCATTAAGAATTCGTACTCCTGTTGATAATCCTTCCTTCCCAATACTTTTTGCAATAGGTTGTAAAAATCTCCATAAGTATCGTAATGTGTCACCAATACCATTTCCTCTTTGTTTAAAACCTACATAATAAGCTCCGCCTCCGTAAAATCCAGAGTTTAGAACATTTTCTAAATGAATTGAATTCGGATTAAATAAAACTCGAACCATTTTTTAAATTTACAACTGTATGTTAAGTTAATAACAATCAATAACTAAAATAGTTTGCGATTATGACCCAGTTGTTTTGTTAAAAAGATTGCTACGTAATCTTGAGCTTCTACGTAAAAAAGGTACTTGGACAATTTTTTTATCATAGCATTGTTTTAAGTGTGTACCTGTAAATACAAATAATAAAATGGTCATAATACCAAAGAAGCATAATAAATTTAATATAACACTATGGTGTAATTTTAAATATAAAGGAAGACATTGATTATTTTGTAGAAACAAAGGCTCGTTGACATCAATAAAAACTTTGTTATCAGCCAAAAATATTACTGTATTATTATCAACAAATTGATAATCATCCATTTTTTGGAAAACTTTGGTTTTTTTTAAAAATTTTGTTTCATAACCTTTAATTATTGAATGAATAAAAGTTTTTAGATCATACTCCATAAGCGTATTATCTTTATAATCAACCAATCTTTCTGAGAAAATATTGTATCGTAATAAACCGGGTTTATAAGAAAAAAGCTTCAGTTTATCATTATTATCAATATAGATAATAGTTGCATTATCAATCACAGTTTTTACAAATAAATAAATTGTTTTGTTATTTATAAATACTGTTTGACTATACACATTTTCTTCAAAGGAAAAACATCTATTATATTTCGTAACCTGACTATCAAGGTCTTTAAATTCAACACATACATCAGTACCATTTTCCTGAAAAACAGCAAAAGTGTCCTTGTTAACCAAGGACCATTTCATTGTACAAGGTATGGCAACAAACAAAACTCCTGCTAATAATGTTAGCATGATAGATAAATTGTATGCAGATATTAATTTTCCTGGTGCGTTTTCTGGCTCAAATAATTTAAGACGTGAAACAAAAGGTAAAATAAGTAAAAAAGAATTTGATAAATTCTTAATTAATAACAGAACTTATACACTCTACCGTTCTCAACGATTGAGATATCCTAGACTGCGGACAATTCCACGTGGATTTATGACAGATGTCCAAATTGATTTGGCGGATTTCCAGCTTTTAAAAAAAGAAAACGATCAGCACACGTTCATGCTCGTTGCAGTGGATGTTTTATCAAGAAGAATTTTTGTAGCAGCATTGAAAAGTAAACGCCCGATTGAAGTTCAAAAAGGGTTTGATGAGATTTTAGAACGTATGCCTTTCAAACCTTTATTTGTTTACTCAGATCGTGGAAATGAAGTTAACTCAAAGTCCATGCATGAATATTTTACGAATAAAGGGATAATAAAGTTAGCTTCTCAAAACACTTCCACTAAGGCAGCTGTTTGTGAACGATGTATAAGAACAATAAAAGAAAGACTATACAGGTATTTTACAGAAAAAAATAGTTTAAATTGGGTCAAAGTCATTCAGAAAATAGTAGATGGTATTAATAATTCTGTTTGTCGAAGTACAAATATGAAGCCTATGGATATTGACGAAACTAACCAGCAAATTATCTGGGACAAATTATATAGAAAAGAAGAAAATAAAAGTTACAAATCAAAATTAAAAGTGGGCGATTTTGTTAGAATACCATACAAACGTGGCACCTTCGAAAAGGCCCATTTGGCTAATTGGACAGATCAAATTCATCAAATTGTAGAATGCCATCGTACTAAACCTGCTGTTTATACTGTCAAGGACGCATTAGGTAAAAAATTGAAAGAAAGATTTTATCCACAACAACTTGTAAAAGTTGATAAAAACTCTGAAACAACATATAGAATAGAAAAAGTTTTAAAAACAAGAATACGAAATGGAGAAAAAGAATTTCTTGTAAAATTTGTAGGATTACCAAGTGCTCTTAATTGTTATTTAAAAGAATCAGATTTTGTAAATTGAATTTATTTGACAATAAAATAAAAAAAGTAAAAATTAAACTATGCATCCCAAGATCTGATATTGAATCTTATATCTTTAACATTTTTATCTTTTCCTAATGTTTCTTTAATTTTTTTATAACCAGGTGGTGTTCTTTTACCTAATGAACTAACAACATAACTAGCAATGTCTTTGACATTACTTTCACGAATGGGTTTCATACTTTTTGGGCTGACAACTTTTCCTTCTTCGGTAAAACCATAAGCAGGATTACCTAATAAATATTTGGCTAATTCGTTAGTCTGATAAGCTTCAACATTTGGTTTAAACACTCTTCTTTTTGGAGTTTTTGTATATTTGTTTGGTGATTTTTTTTTAGATCCAGAAGTTGAAACAGGAGTTTTTAACGAAGATGGGGTTTGAGGGCTTGGAGCTTGAAAGGGTGTAGGTGCTTGAGTTGAACTGATTTTCATAGAAGAATTATCTCGAGGAGATGAAGGAGAATCAGAATTAGTCCGTTTTGTACCTCTTTGAGGTGTTTGATAAGATTGCTGAAGCATATTGGCAAGATTTTGCAAAGTATCATCCAAATTACTGCTAAAATTATTCATAGATTCAGTAAATCTTCCATCTTCAACTTTGATTGGTTTTTCTTCAACTGTTTTTAATTTTTTAACAAAAGTTTTAAAAGCGTTGTTATAAAGAGCATTTTTTGAAGAAAGATTCAAGTCAGGGTTTTTTAAAATTTTGTCCATATCATTTTTCGCAATATTTAAATGTTCCGAATCATAGTTATTAATTAAAGAATTGTATTTATTTTCTTCTACAAGGAAATATTTTTGACTCTTCATTTTAAAAGATGTTGACCAGCTGCTGCTAATATAGGTAATAATAATGAAGCGAATGGGAAACCATTTCCACTTTGAAGCACTCTTTTTGCAGCAAAATATGTTTTAGTTCCTGCCAATTGACGAAGGGGCGTGGCATATTTTTGTAATTTTGTGCAACGTGCAGGAGATAATTCAAATTTAGAATTTACAATATTAAACAAATTTCTGTCAAAGCTTCTAATTCTTTAGGGGAAGCATTTTGAATCAATGAATTTATTTTTTTTTCACTTTTAGTTTTAGCTAATTTTTTTAAAAAAGAACAATTGCGAGAAACGCATTCTCCGACTTTCCGTGAACGTGCCATTTTTACATACTGACACGAGGAAGAAAAACTGTTATTGTTTCATTTGCAAAAATATTTGTTCTTAATCGAAGTTCAGGTGGACAAGTTGGTGACATGTCCACAAAAAGATAACTAAAATTCTCCTTCGTTGCTCTCTTGTAACTTTCCAAAAAATATGGCAATTGATTTGGAAAATTTTGCATACCAAAATTTCGAACTCCAAGTTGAGCAGAAAAAGCTTTCATGAGAATAACATAGTGGGCGTTATTTCTGGCGATTTTTAACTTCTTGTCAAATAAAGATTGTGTAACAAAAATTAAACCTAAAAAGGAATTTAAAAATTTAATGAAAAAAAGTAAAAAAATACCAATGTTTAAGTGATGCGTCTTTTTTGTGAAAAGCGTTTCGAGATATTCTTCAGAAACATTACCCAATAAATCGTCCATAATTAGTAAAAGCGGTTTTTTATA